>JAQNBH010000015.1:31817948-32417948 GCA_028752905.1 Cladorhizidae sp. MBARI D1340-BT2
CAAACCAGGGTCTGCAGCAGCAGATGATGGAACCAGACACTTCATCCAAGCATCCTTCATGCACACTAAACACAGCAGCTCCAAAGAAGAAGAGGTAAGCTAGGTATTGTAAGAGCAGTCAGTAGAGATGTGAGACAGGTAGAGTAGCTAATGCCTCTCAGAGGTAGTCGGTTACTTGAGTTCTTGCCTACCACTAAGAATGCATTCAAATTGCCCTCCCAGCTTAATTAGCTAATTAACTTATCTACCATAAATCTGGGATTCTTCAATGTTGATAAATTTTCGTCGTCCAAGATTTAAATGTTAATTATAAAATAGTTGGATTATGCATTAGCTATGGCTATTGCAACCACACCAGTGTGGCAGAGAAAAGAGCTGGCTCCTAGAAGTGCTGGAAATACCTCTCTCCTAAAGTTCAGAGAAGTGAACAGCTTTGTATATAGGAAGTGTCCTGTATTGATGTATTTTCTTCCACTGCTATATAGCGTAGCAAACCCTTCTTTCACAATCCCTCAACTCTTGGCTTCCAAATATTTTAGTTATCCCGAGCTACTTCTTGAAGGAGGTGATGAACTGCAAGTAAAAATGTATTGGAGTGACTAGTAAAAAAAATAAAAAAATGGTGCAGACCACAAATATATACAGGACCCTTTACCTATTAACAGCAATATATTTTTAATCGGCATTACATTGATAGTCATTGTCGCAATAGGGAAAGGGTCTTGCTGAGTTTAGCCAAATTTCTATAGCTGTCAGTTCAAAACTCACTACGGGGCTGGAAACCCCCCCTTCCCTCCAAGAAAAATGAATGAAGATCTGTGTAGCAACAGGAAGTGTAATCAGTAAAAGTAGAGTTTAGAAGTTACCAAATAGAGACCATACACAGTAGTATCTTAACCTGGTGGGGTTTCTTTAGGAAAAATCCATAGCCACACCTATAGGTCTTCCATAGACACACATCTACGTCTTCTGTATATTGGTATATATAATTATATAGCCACGGAAGATGTACTTTTACTATTCTTTGAGTTCGCTGTGCTTTGGGAAGAAACATACAACTGCCATGGAGAGAGGCGTGCAGAGTCAAGTCCAGCAAGAGTCTGCAGTAGCAGATGATGGAACCAGACACTTTATCCAAGCATCCTTCATGCGCACTAAACACAGCAGCCCCCGAAGAAGAAGAGGTAAGCTAGGTATTGTAAGAGCAGTCAGTAGAGATGTGAGACAGATAGAGTAGTGCCTCTCAGAGGTAGTCAGTTCCTTGAGCTCCATGCCTACCCACCAAGGATGCATTCAAACTGCCATCCCAGATTTATTAAAATAATTGTGGCATAGCTAATTAACTCTTAGAACGCCGGTGGCGTCTATACAAGGCAATTGAAATCTACTCTCACACGCCGGTGGCGTATATACACGCTCCTAAATATGTAAATTTTTATTAGCGTTGCGTAGCTGCTTATTCTTACAGCTACACTTTGTATTTTATCTGAGAGATCTGTTCTTGTTCTTTTGAGAAAGTATACCGATAGCTAGCTGGCTGTTGTGTTTTTTTTAAAGATATTTTTTTAAGTAGGCAAGTACATTGAAGTGTGTTATAATTGATTAAATTAGCGTTTATTGGTTTATTGCGCAGCTGACAGCTGCACTTCGTAGTTGATCTGAGAGATCTCTTTTGACATAGGATACAGACACCTAGCTGGCTGTTGTGTTTTGTTTTTAGATATTCTTTGAAGTAGGCAAGTACACTGAAGTGAGTTACAAATGATGGAGAGATATAACACAGATGATGTTATAAGATTATTAGATGCTGAAGACATGAAGATTTTGATGGATATGTTGAAGAAGGTTATAGTGGTAGTGATGATGATGCTATTGGTGCTGTCGATGGTGGTGTTGATAGTGGTAGTGTTGGTGGAGGTTGTGTGGGGTTTGTAGTGCCGCTAGCAGTATCTCTTCCAGTTCCAGCAGTGCAACTGTCAGCCAGACCTCTTCCAGCTCCAGCAGTCTAACTGTCAGCCAGACCTCTTCCAGCTCCAGCAGTCTAATCAGACTATATCTTCATCACTATAATGATATCCACAAAGTATACAATGAAGTAATAATGATAGGTTAGTTCATGAGCTAAACTATGATCTGGCAGTTTCCTAGTATTTAGCGGTGCTAGAGCACTAAATATCAGTAGGAGATAAGAAAATGCCAGCGCTTAGTGTTTCTCTCTACGTAAAACAGACCAGAGGAGCTAACATACAGCCAGCCCTTAGTGTATCTAGCTTAGCGTATCTAGCTTAGCGTAGCTATCACACTACACAGCAGCTGTAGCTAGGAACCCTTTGCAGGGTTGTATACAGAAATTTTGCCAAGGGGGGGCGAACTTGAGATATGGAAAAATAAGGGGGGGCGGAGAGCCTGGATGGTGCGGAAAGGGGACGTGCACCCTGGGCTTCCGCGTGGAGTACGAAAGTGTTTTACCCACAGGTATTTTTGCAGTACTAACTGTATATATAGCTGCTACTTATGATGGCATGCACTTTTTCTAAAATCTTTAGTACAACATTCCATCTTAAATATTTGCTGAAGTTGCATGCTACGGCAATCAGCATATATAGATTAGATATAGTCACTTGTCACTCGTATAATGGAGGTGGGCTTTTGTGAAATCGAATTATGTTGCATTCCATGCATTTTCTTACAAAATCATGGACAACAGGTTTCATACACAATTTTTCTCTAGTTCTCTAGGGGGGGGGGGGGGGGGGGGGGGGGGTGAAATGGTTGGTCACTTGGTGCCCTAATTTTTGTTAATATTTTCTTAACATGTTCACAAGTCGTAAAAGGGGGGTCTGGGGGGAAGATCCCCCCATATTTTTTTTTGCTTTTACAATGTCTGAGGATAGCTATTTTGACTGACTACCAATGGCATTATGCCTATACCGAACTATGGCTAGACTGTATATATTTCTCATGATATTGTAGCTGCTTGGAAAAAGGAGAGCATGTGTCATGACACGATGACATCACACACCACCACGTGCTCTCCTTTGTAGGTTTGTCACTTCTTTTGTTTCTCCTTCTTTCCCACTCCCTCTCTCTCAGTATTTTTAACTCAGTCCATTATGTCATGGTCTTCAAGTCTAATCTTAGACATGATGTCATCACACGCCACCACGTGTTCTCCTTTGTAGGTTTGTCACTTCTTCAGTTCCCTCCTTCTTTCCCACTCTCTCTCAGTATTTTTAACTCAGTCCATTATGTCATGGTCTTAAAGTCATCACACACCACCATGTGTTCTCCTTTGTAGGTTTGTCACTTCTTCAGTTCCCTCCTTCTTTCCCACTCTCTCTCAGTATTTTTAACTCAGTCCATTATGTCATGGTCTTAAAGTCATCACACACCACCACGTGTTCTCCTTTGTAGGTTTGTCACTTCTTCAGTTCCCTCCTTCTTTCCCACTCTCTCTCAGTATTTTTAACTCAGTCCATTATGTCATGGTCTTAAAGTCTCTATAAAAGAAACCTTACTAGCTGATTTCTCTTCATATTAATATGGATATTCGCTCATACTTTGCAAGTACTTCTCAAGCCTCTTCTCATGCTAATAGCAGCGATAGCGAAGATAGCAGAACAGATAGCTCTGAGCATGTCGAGGCATCTAGTCCTAGCCTTAGTCCTCCACCTTCAAAGAAAAGCAAGCAAAACAAACACCGCTCTTCTGTATCCACGAAGAGAAAATACTCTAAGAGCTGGGAGAAAGATTTCAGTTGGCTCTATTATGACGAGGATAGCGATGGTGCCTTTTGCAAGGTTTGCAAGCAATCTGGTCTGCAGCGTACTGGAGGAGTGTGGGTCACACAACCTTGCAGAAATTGGAAGAAAGCTGTTGAAAAAATGAAAGCTCATGCGAGAAGTGACTTCCATATCCATGCAACTCAAGCTCTTTTTGCAGCTAAAGGAGCAGCCAAAGGTGGAACAGTTGTACAGCAACTCCAGAATGTTTTAGCTCGCAAAAGAGCTCAGAACAGAGCTGCAGTGAAGTGCCTGATCCTACTCACTCATTTTCTTACGAAAGAACAAGTTGCACATTCGACAAAATTTGAGAAGCTGGTTGACGTGGTGGTTCGATGTGGCAGCCAACATTTGAAGCAATTCTTAGAAACTGCACCAAGAAATGCTGTGTACACATCAAGAGTGGCTGTGGTTGAATTCATCGAATCATTGGGGACATGGGTGGAGGAGTCGATTCTGAAGCGACTTCAAAAGGCACCTATGTACAGCCTCATGGCAGATGAGTGCACAGATGTCACCAACGTAGAAGAATTGTCTGTGTTTTGCCGCTGGGAGGAAGATGGTGTACCAGTAGAGTGCTTTCTGGAGCTTATTCCATTGAAGAAGGCTGATGCAGAGACCATCTATTCTAATCTCATCGATTGTTTAAAGAAGAAAGGTCTACAAGTCGGAAGAATAGTGGGATTGGGATTTGATGGAGCTGCAACTTTTTCTGGACGAAAGACCGGGGTTCAGGCACGTATCAAGAAACATACTCCTCACGCTCTGTTTATACACTGCCACTGTCACTTACTGCAGTTGGCTTGTGTGCAAGCTGCCAATAAAACTCCTGGAATTGCTCATGTTTACAGAACATTGACTACTCTTTGGAAGCATTTTCGCAATTCCCCCAAGCGAGCAGAGTGTCTGAAGGAGGTACAGCACGTTCTTGAACTTCCAGAAATGAAAGTGATCAAGCCATCTGACACACGCTGGCTGGCACATGAAAGGTGTGTCAAAGCTGTCAAAGCAAGTTATTCTGCAATTGTAATCACCATTGGGAACATCTACGAGACGTCCCACGAGCCAGAAGCTCTTGGAATCCATGGTGCCCTCTGCAAATTGTCTACGATTGCAGCTATATATTTGCTTGATTTCACTCTACCACAAGTAGCCAAGCTCAGCAAAGCACTTCAGGCAGAGCAGCTTGACCTCTCGTTGATATCATTCCTTGTTGATGCTACTGTTTAAATCCTTGGATGATGCAGTTTTGCCTGGAGCGAACTGGTTGTTGGAGCTTCTTGAAAACGTTGAAGACTTGAAGTCATCTACAAAGGTGTCTATTGACGCTGATAAAATACTTTCGTTCCAGAATGTTGTTGGTAAGCCTTTTGTTGCTGATTTAAAGGCCAACATAACAAGCCGATTTTCTCATCCAACGCTGTTGTATCAGCATTGTCTATATTCGATCCACGGAAAGTTCCAAAACCAGATTCAGTATCTTTTCCCACTTATGGAGACACGTCTGTTGAGAAACTGATTGCTCACTACGGAGAAGATAGAGATGCAGAAACATTGGATGGAGAAGAAACAGTGAAGACAGCCATGATTTCCACTGAAATACTTATAGAGTGGAAAACATTCCGCCAGCTGTTAGTCAAGCAACCACGGGATACTACTGCATCACAGCTGAAAGAACTTGTTTCAAACGACATGCTCAAGGCCATGTTTCCCAATTTGCACAAGATTGCCTCCATCTGCTTATCGATTCCAGTTTCTACTGCTTCTGTGGAGAGAAGCTTCTCACAGATGAAGATGATCAAGACTCGTTTGCGTAATTCTCTAAGTGACTGCAGCCTTTCTCACCTTATGAGGATTGCTATAGAGGCACCAGAAGTACTCTCTGAGAGCGACCTTGAAGAGATTGTGGACGTATGGCAGAGAAAACCAAGAAGAACCTCAGTTTGACATTCCTATCATTTGAACCTGATATCATAAGCTTATTACACCTTTCTTGTATTACACCTTTCTTGACATTATTAAAAAAAAAATCTCTAATTTCAAGGGGGGGGGCGAGAATGATACAAGGGGGGGCGAATGCCCCCCCCCGCCCCCCCCTAAATACACCCCTGCCTTTGTTTATCTCAGAGATAGCGCTAATATTCCATAGCTAGCTAGCTAGATGCCAGAAGCCTATAGACAAGCTAGTGTTTCTATCTCTGTACAACAGTTCTAAATACTAGAAGGAGCTAGAAGGAGCTAACATATAGCCAGCGCTTTTTGTTTCTAGCTTAGCTATCTACACTACACAGCATCTGTAACTAGGAACCTTTAGTTTATCCCAGAGATAGCGCTAATACTCCATAGCTATCTAGCTAGTTGGCAGAAGCCTATAATTAGCGTGTCTAGCTTAGCATAGCTATCTACACTACACAGTATCTGTAACTAGGAACCCTTAGTTCATCCCAGAGATAGCGCTAATTCTCCATAGCTAGCTAGCTAGTTGACAGAAGCCTATACACAAGCTAAACTGACCCAATAACTAATATCAAAGTACTGTCACGACAAATTTGTTCCCCCCATATTTGGTTCCCCCTGGAACTTTTTCTTTGAAAAATACGTTCCGCCTGGAACTTTTTACTTGAAAAATACGTTCCGCCTGGTTGAAAAAAAGATCCCTCTTGAAAAATAAAGGGCTAGGGCGAGGGCTAGGGCAAGGGCTAGGGCTAGGGTGGGAACAAAATTTTCAATAAGGGGGGAACAAATTAAACGTTACAGTAACTCAACTTACTTTGGAGAAACTTTACCTTCGCGTTCTGTAAATGGTAATGATCGACTTGCATCCTGCCTAGATCTGGTGATAAATCAGCTGACTGACAAAAAAAGGCGTTGATTAAAAATCGGTGATTTTTGGTTAATTAAAAAACGGCGGTTATTGGGTTGGAAACAGCCACGGCGTCTGGGTATAATTATCAATAACAGCTAAAGCGGTCTAAGAGTTAACTTAGCTACCATAAATCTGGATAAATTAATAATTAACTGAACTACATAAATCTGGGATTCTTCAATGTTGATAAATTTTTGTAGTCTCGATGCATCTTCTTCCACTGCCAGCTACTGTAACAATCTCTTAGTTAATGCTCTCTTTCACATCCCTAAACTCTCGGCTTCCTTATCCCAAGCGACTTCTTGAAGGAGGTGATGGACTGCAATTAAAAATTATTGGAGACTTGTCCAAAAAAGTGGATTTACCATTGCAGACCACAAATATTTACAAGACTATTAACAGCAATATGTTTTTAATCGGCATTATATTGGATAATCATTGTGAAAGGGTATTGTGAAAGGGTCCTGCTGAATTTAGTCTACACTCCCAAATTCTGATGGCATATGATTCCCCCCCCCCCCCCGTCTTGTATGACATCCAATGCCACAAGAGCCAGATATTTGTTTCCCATAGACTTTACGTATTGGGAGAACCTGTTCATCTGGGTGTCTTTCCTATGTGGAGTTTCATTTGGAAAAATCCATATAGATCTTCCATAGCCACACCTCACACCTCTAGGTCTTTTGTATATTTATATATACATATATAGCCGCAGAAGATGCACTTTTACCATTCTTTGAGGTCGCTGTGCTTTGGGAAGAAACAGACAACTGCCATGGAGAGAGGCATGCAGAGTCAAGTCCAGCAAGAGTCTGCAACAGTGGATGACGGAACCAGACACTTCATCCAAGCATCCTTCATGCGCACTAAACACAGCAGCTCCGAAGAAGAAGAGGTAAGCTAGGTATTGTAAGAACAGTCAGTAGAGATGTGAGACAAGTAGAGTAGTGCCTTTCAGAGGAAGTCAGTTCCTTGAGCTCCATGCCTACCCACCAAGAATGCATTCAAACTGCCATCCCAGCTTTATTAAAATAATTGTGGCATAGCTAATCAATTAGCCACCATAAATCTGGGATTCTTCCTTGTAGTTCATAAATTTTCGTAGTTCTACACTAAAATATTTAAATCTTAATTATAAAATAGCTGGATTATGTGTTAGCTATGGCTCGTGCAACCACACCAGGCAGGGCAGAGAAGAGAGCTGGCTCCTACAAGTTGAACAGCTTTGGCACTTTCCTAGAAGTGTTCTGTATTGATGCATCTTCTTCCACTGCTAGCTACTGTAGCAATCTCTTAGTTAATGCTTTCTTTCACAATCCCTCAACTCTGGGCTTTCCAATAGCTCTATAAACATAATATCCTCCTTCAAGAATGGCCTAGCAATTTCATCCACAGCTTTTCAGCAGGCTTCTCTTCAGAGGTCAATTACGTATTGTCATGCGTCAGTCTTGTCAATAATTTTTTTAATAAATCCATGGAGCATCTCTAAATCCGACCTCAGACACACCAGGAAAACCATGGCTGGTTGGGAAGTTTGAGGTGGGTGCAGCTATGGGGTGGCCAACTACTGTGTAGAGTGTACATGAATAATGCATCTGTGTTCCCTTATTCATAGCACGCCATACTCCTGCTTTAGTGCCTAATAATCATGACCTGCATCTTCTCTCAAACACTCTGTCTTCCAAACTCCAAAGTTAACTATTCCTCCCCCCACTTACTCCAGAGGGAGCTAAATCAATGGGGAGGCTGAGTCTCCTACTGTACCCAACTACATTCCAGCCACTATCAGCAGCAAGCACAGGCATACACGAGTCATTTCAGAGAGGCAATGTTATCAAGACGCACTTGTAGAAGTTGTAAACAATTACCACAACGATATCCAAATGTCGATTTCTCACACTGGCTCTCCTGGCTCCTCTTTTGAACCGATACCCTCGGACTGAGAGATAAGACCTGCCCTCAAAATGGAAAAATATATTTTTATTTTTTAATTTTTTTATCGCAAATCCGATTCAAATCCAAACCAAACATACATGTGTCTATTCATGAGACGTGACCCTGCTATTTCTACACCAGGTATGTATGTGTGGTGCAAGAAGAGTCCCCTCCATTAGGGGCAGAGAATGGCCGCAACAAACTAGTGGTGATGAAGACACTGCCTCTCATCATGAGAGAGAGACTTGCATATGTCATGAAATACTTGTGAGGTATTCACCTTTGGACTGAATCTCATTATGACGCTGACAATTAAAAATTATTACTGTGTGTATGACTGGCAATATATCAACGTTTGTGTTTAGTGTTAATTGGTGAGAGGCTTAACTAATTTATGAGTGGCAACTTAATCCATTGAAGGACAACAAGGAGGATTTAATATTATTGCATCGGCACAAAATGTTTGAACCTAGCTCTTGATGAGTTACACCATCATCCCTCTGGCATCTAGTTAACCCCACCGCAAATGTAGATGGGGAGAAACTTGTTGGAGCCATGTGGAGCTCCCCTTGCCTGTGGGCAGGTGTTTGCTAAATCATGCAGTGATATCAGCGTGAAGGAGACTGCCGGGAGGGGTGCTCCTCTCTAGATAGCTAGTAGTTTGCTAGCTAAATCAGCTAGTGGTAGATCTGGTAGTTAGAGCTATGTTACTAGCTAGCAGCAGTAGCAATGCAGCCAGTCAGCTAGCAGCAATAGCAATGATAGGAATGTAGGTGGATGGTGGAACTTGGGGGAGAGCTTCATATGTAGGTGCTGGTGGACTTTGAAGGAGAGCTTCATGGTAGCATCTTCATATGTAGGTGCATGGTGAACTTTGAAGGAGAGCTTCGTGGTAGGTACATATGAAGGTGGTACATATGAAGGTGCTGGTGGACATTGAAGAAGAGCTTCATGGTAGGTATAATAATAATATATAATAATAATAATAACAATAATAATAACAACAACAACAACAATAATAATAATAATAATAATGGTGGTGGTCGTGGCCTAAAATTCAGGCTTTTCCGTGTAGCTCCCCAGCAGTCAGGCAAGTCCATTCCACAGTCTTGATTGAACCGCTCACACTTTGGTGCTAGGCTGATGTGATCAATGCCTCCTTCACTAGTGTTTCCTTCTGTGTTCTGGCCTGGTCCAAGATGGTGGCCTCCTCCCACAAAATAGGATGTCCATTATCCCAATGCTCAGCAATTGCAGATTTCTCTTTATTACACTTTCTACAGGCATCTTGATGTTTTACTCAGGTCTCCAGTCTTCTGATGGTCTCCCCTATGCAGTATTTCCCACAGCTACAAGCACTACACACACATTAGCTGGTAAATCATCCTTCACTCTGCTCAGTTGTATCCTCAGAGTTCTTCCCGATCTAAAGACGTCTTTAATGTTGAACTTCCTATAGACCCTCCTGATGTCTTCACTCATCCCTGCTAAGGAATCACTACCATAGGATCCTTCCTTTTAGACCCCTCATTGCCTGTACTGGTGTACTCAACTTCCTTGTGTTTAGATGTTTCTGCAGACGAAAAGCTGATGAAGGCTTGCAGATAACCATTGTCTGTGAAGACCTTATTCAAATGATGTTATTCCTTCCAAAGGTCTTCCTTCTCAGTCACTACTCTTCTGCCTCTATCATATAAGCTCTCCACCACTCCTCTTTTGACATGGATAGGATGATGTGATCTATAATCAAGGTACCGGTTGGTATGCGTGGGTTTTCTGTAGACGGTTGCAGTTAGCCTTCCATCTTCCTTCCTGTGAAGGTGGCAGTCCAGAAAGGGCAATGATCCATCCACCTCAAGCTCCATGGTAAATTTTATGGATGGCCTGATGTTGTTCAGATGGTCCAACAACTCCTGCTCACTTCCCTTCTTCACAATGCAGAAGGTATCATCAACACATCTCTTCCAAACCTTTGGCTTCAGTGGGGCAGTTGTGAGTGCCAATTCTCAAAGAATTCCATATAAAGGTTGGCACCACTGCAGATACTGGAGAGCCCACAGGGTTTTATCTAGGATTTTTTGGAAGGGGGGGAATACCGACATATGTTCTCAAAATCAGCTCAATGTGGTATTAGAGGCAATATATGATAATGGCATTTTGGTGACTTTGAGACTAATCATGCTCACATAATTTTCCAGTAGCCTTTTTCTACGAAAGGACCCTTGATCCATGTTTGATGCAGCACATGATTTCCCTTTAATATTTCAGCCCACTTCTCACACAGAACAAAACATACCTTCGACACCAGGCTGCTCATCATACCAAAAGCAGCAATGCTCAGGACATGACATCTACTGTACTTGGCAGTGAGTCACAGTGCTTAATGCTTCCTAATATAGTAAAACTTTTTCAAATCTATCAAATTATCCCACTAACGACAGCCACAGTTGAAAGAAGCTTTTCTATGCTTACACTTGTTAAGACAAATCTCAGAAACCGTCTGAAGGACTGTACATTGGACAAGTGCATGCGAATAGCAATTGAAGGGCCGGACTCCCTATCAGATGATGACATTGAGGAGAAAAAGACTGGGATACTTATTGTGTGACTATGTTTATTATCTATATTAAAATTCACAGACACTAGACACTCTAGTACATTACATTACTGTTTACATTTCTGCCTATCTGAAGGGGGGGAAGGCAGCACTGAAGGGGGGGAAGATTCACCCCCTCCCCCCCCCCCCCCCCCCCCCCCTAGATAAAACCCTGGCCCATTGTTGCACCCTCTTTCTGCTCATTGTATTTTTCTTGATACTTGAAAGGTGGATTTCAGGCACAACTCCAACAGTTCAGAAATCCTGTCAGCACCGAGTGTAGTCCTCACATGCAAGCTCTCGTCTTTCGTCAACATTTCAAAAATTACTTCCACATCCTCATCTTTGGGAACATTGGTAAAAAGAGAAGACACATCAAAACTGACAAGACACTCGTCCTCCCATAAATCAGTGGTGATCTACTTCCAGTGAATTCTATTGTATAATGCAGTTACTATTTATCTAAAGTTCATGCAGTAAAGTGTGTAGAATCTATGGAGCTCCAAAGTCGTAACCACAAGGTTTTTTGTTAGTGTTTGTGTTCATAATTTTAGATCCCCTCCCCATGAACATAAGTCCACTTAAAAAAAGTACATAAAAAATATCTCAATGTCACGTTGTAGTGTTTGCACAGCTCTATCAGGTGTTATAGCCATTCAAGACTTGATGCTTCTAAGTTATATTTACTGAGCGGATTTGACGCACTGACCTTACTTCACATTCCAACTTCACATTCCAACTTGAAGTTCCAAAAGAGAAACGTGCATGGAAAAGCAAAAATTATCATCAGAAAGCATATGGAGTGGGCTATATTTCAGTTATATAATATTTCGGTTATATAAATCAGGACCATAGCATGAATGTGTTCAAAGATATGGTACTTAAATGCTAAACCACGTTTTTTCTTCTGAAGCCATGACCATTTTGGGAAGTCTTCTGCAGCGAGTATATATGTCTTCCAAGGCCACAACACCATGTCTTGAATTCTGCATGATAACAACATATAGAAGACCCAGGGATGTGAGGCAGAAGACTTACAACAGTGAAAGACCAACAACGTAACTGCGGCTGTGGAAGACCTAGAAGTGTGGCTATGGGTTCCGGTTATATTTGCCTAACCCAAGGAAATTTGGAACTTAGCAACTAACATGTCTTCATGGGTGTGTCTATGGTGTTCTGTGTTTTCGAAGACCATTACCCAACAATGGTAAAAATTGGTTAACTTGGTAAGGATTTCTCCAGATGCTGGCCAGATCAGAGGATCATCCATGGAGGAGCATCTCCCATATTAGGCAATGGCAGATGGCAAGGATGGTAAAATTTGCAAATATTTCGCGGCCTGGAGGTGGGCCTTTCTGAATGCAAAATACAGAAAATGACATATAGCATTATGGGATAGTTTGTTTTTATACTGTTGGGTCCCATCTGGCATCCATGGGTGTGGTTAGTACATCTTGTATGGGATGACTATAGAGAAGCAAGAAAAGGAAGTGAAAAAGACTATTAGGAAAGAGAAGAAGGATTTGAGGAAGAGAACTACAAAGAAGACGGAGTGAAAAAGACTATTAGGAAAGAGAAGAAGGATTTGAGGAAGAGAACTACAAAGAAGACGAGAGAGCAGGGTGGGATTCGTTGTAAGCTGTTTTGGAATGATTTAAGAGAAAAGAGGAAGGATAAAAGGAGTGAAAGATGAGGGAAGGATGATGGAGGAGGAAGATGAGGTGTTGGAGGTGAGCAAAACAC
Organism: Cladorhizidae sp. MBARI D1340-BT2; assembly: GCA_028752905.1. Classification (NCBI taxonomy): domain Eukaryota; kingdom Metazoa; phylum Porifera; class Demospongiae; order Poecilosclerida; family Cladorhizidae; species Cladorhizidae sp. MBARI D1340-BT2. The sequence goes on from JAQNBH010000015.1 coordinate 31,830,871, forward strand.
TGGGAAGAGCTGGGGAGGAAAAAAGAGGATGCCACAGTACAGATAGGAGAAGTGGGTGGGCATGAGCTGGGTATGTGTGAAGAAGTAAGTTTGGGAAGAAGTGGTAGAGGTAATGAAGTGCTTGAAGAGAGGAAAGGCTCCAGGCCCTGATGGAATGTTGAATGAGATGCTAATGTATGGAGGTAGAAGGTTCGTGGAGGTGATGGTGCAGGTGGTGATGAGGATTGAGTGCTGTCCAGTAGACTGGAAGAGGAGTTTGCTAGTATACCTCTTCACAAGGATGGTGACGAAGACAAAGTAGGGAATTATAGGGGAATCTGATTGTGTTGTAGTGTGTTGAAGGTGTTTGCAAGAGTGTAGGCGAGGAGGTTGGGAGTGTTCGCTGAGATGCACAAGGAGAATTTAAGAGCTGGAAGAGATGTCCAGACAAGTGGTTGGTGTTAAAAGGATTTTGTGAAGTGAGGAAGAGTGAGAAGAAAGCTTCATATCTGGCATTCCTGGATATGAGTAAGGCATATGACAGTATGTGAAGGGAGGGACTGTGGCAGAAGTTGAGGCAGTATGGAGTAGAGGAGAAACTTGTGAGGACCTGTGTAGGATTGTATAGTTGGGTGGAGACGACGGTGACATTGAACGAAAGGAGGTCAAGGTGGTTCACTGTGGAGAATGGACTTAGGCAGGGATCTCACTTCTTTTCAATATTTATTTGATGGGAATGGCAGAGGAGTTGGAGAGAACTGAGCTAGGAGTCAAAGTGGAAGGCTGTTGGTGTGGGGTACTTATGTATGCAGATGTGTTTCTTGCTGACTCAAGGGTGGAACTGCAAGCTATGTTGGATGTGGTACAGGTGTATGTGTTAAGGTGGAAGATGAAGTTTAATATTAAGAAGAGCAAGGTCATGGTAGTAGGGAAGAAGGAAGCAGGAGTGCATTGGAGGATTGGCGAGGAGATATTGGAAGAGGTCAAAGAATTCAAGTGCTTGGGAGTATGGTTTGATAAGAAGCCAAGGGGTAACGTCCTGTTCGAGAAGATGGCAAAGAAGGCAGAAGAGTGGGTTGGAAAGGTGATATGGATGAGTAGAGTGAATGGGCAGGTGGAAGTAGACAGAGGAAGAATGGTATTGGAGCTTCTAGTGAGACCTAAGTATGGAGCATGCAGCCGAGGTGTGGTGGACAGGAGGACGTAATGTTTGCAAGAAGTTGGAGTCAGCACAGATGACAGTGGGTAGGAGACTGTTGGGGGCAAGTAATACAGTAGCAGGAGTGGCAGTATGGGGAGATATGGCGTGAGGAAGAAGCTGGAGGAGAGGCGGGAAGAGGTGATGGTTTTGTTTGGTAAGAGTTTGGAGGTGTTGAAACAGAGCAGATTGGTAAAAATCGTTGGAAATAAACTTAGAGAGTATGGAGGAATCGGATGGTGGAAAGAATGAGATCTTGAGGAGAAAATACGAGATAAACAACGAGGTTGGGTCAGTGTGCAAATGGAAGGGGAAAATGAAATGAAGGTGAGAAATGAGAAGGATTAAGTAAACGGCAAGATTTTTATAAATCGGCAAAGAATGGTGCAGGGGTGGAAAGGTATGTGAGGTCCATGCATGGTCAGGAAGGTGTGCGGTTGCAATTTCGACTGAGGACTGGGTTGTTAGAGGATAAGAAGAGATGTGGGATAGTTAGGGATGAGAGGTGTATCAGGTGTGATAGTGGAGCAGGGGAAGATGTGGAACATTTCTTGGTGATGTGCAGGGAATTTGAGAAGGATCGGCTGTTACTGATGAGGTGTGCAGAATTGTAGGGGCAGGACAGTGGCTGGATGAATTTCGAAGAGTGGATAAGGATGGAAAGGGCATCAAGTGGAGGGAGTAAGTGATGCAGTGATGGAGGAGGTGCGAGAGTGTGTTATGTATTGGGTAGGGAAGTGATGGCAGAGGAGAAAGTTATATGGTGAACTGAGGAATGATCTTTGTTCCCCCCCCCTCCTTGAGCAGCAGGACACTCATAACTTAATAATGTGGATATTATTTTAACCAATTAAGTACTGTTGATTTTTAATATAGATACTTATAGTTACTGTTACATAGTTCAATACTGTTTTGTAACCTGATGCTTAACAGACTCAGCAATATGAAGATTAAATGATGAAACCCAACCCCCTTGACTTACCAAGCAAAGCTGCAAACCAGTCGAGCAAGAGTCTGCAGCAGCGGATGATAGAACCAGACACTTCATCCAAGCATCCTTCATGCACACTAAACACAGCAGCTCCAAAGAAGAAGAGGTAAGCTGGGTATTGTAAGAGCAGTCAGTAGAGATGTGAGACAGGTAGAGTAGCTTGCCTCTCAGAGGTAGTCAGTTACTTGAGCTCCTGCCTATCTACCAACAATGCATTCAAATTGCCCTCCCAGCTTAATTAGCTAATTAACTTAGCTACCATAAATCTGGGATTCTTCAATGTTGTAAATTTTCGTAGTCCAAGATTTTAATTTTTTTATAAAATAGTTGGATTATGCATTAGCTATGGCTCGTGCAACCATACCAGTATGGCAAAGAAAAGAGCTGGCTCCTAGAAGTGCTGGAAATACCTCTCTCCTAAAGTTCAAACAGCTTTGGCACTATCCTAGGAAGTGTCCTGTATTGATGTATTTTCTTCCACTGCTATATATATAGCTACTGTAGCAAACCCTTAGTTAATGCTCTCCACAATCCCTCAACTCTTGGCTTCCAAATATTTAGTTATCCCGAGCGACTTCTTGAAGGAGGTGATAGACTGCAAGTAAAAATGTATTGGAGTGACTAGCCAAAAAAATAAAAAAATGGTGCAGACCACAAATATTTACAGGACCCTTTACCTATTAACAGTAATCAGCATTACTTTGATAGTCGTGGTTTCAATAGGGAAAGGGTCCTGCTGAATTTAGTCTACATTGCCAAATTTCTATAGCTTATATCCTATTATTTCAAGACTCACTACAGGGCTAGAAATCCCCCCTCCCCCCCTCCCCCCAAGAAAAATTAATGAAGATCTGTGTATCAACAGGAAGTGTAACCAGTAAAAGTAGAGTTTAGAAGTTACCAAATAGAGACCATACACAGTAGTATCTTAACCTGGTGGGGTTTCTTTAGGAAAAATCCATAGCCACACCTATAGGTCTTCCATAGCCACACATCTACGTCTTCTGTATATTGTTATATATTATATTATATAGCCACGGAAGATGTACTTTTACCATTCTTTGAGTTCGCTGTGCTTTGGGAAGAAACAGACAACTACCATGGAGAGAGGTGTACAGAGTCAAATCCAGCAAGAGTCTGCAACAGCGGATGATGGAACCAGACACTTTATCCAAGCCCTTCATGCACACTAAACACAGCAGCTCCGAAGAAGAAGAGGTAAGCTAGGTATTGTAAGAGCAGTCAGTAGAGATGTGAGACAGATAGAATAGTGCCTCTCAGAGGTAGTCAGTTATTTGAGCTCCATGCCTACCCACCAAGGATGCATTCAAACTGCCATCCCAGATTTATTAAAATAATTGTGGCATAGCTAGTTAATTAGCTACCATAAATCTGGATAAATTACTAATTAACTGAACTACATAAATCTGGGATTCTTCAATGTTGATAAATTTTTGTAGTCCTACAGTAAAGATTTAAATGTTAATTATAAAATAGTTGTATTATGTGTTAGCTATGGCTCGCAGAGACACCAGGAAGGGAAGAGAAGATAGCTGGCTCCTAGAAGTGCTGGAAATATCTCTTTCCTAAGATATTTGAAGTTCAGAGATGTGAACAGCTTTGGCACTTTCTTAGGCAGTGTCCTGTATCGATGCATCTTCTTCCACTGCCAGCTACTGTAACAATCTCTTATTTGATGCTCTCTTTCGCATCCCTAAACTCTCGGCTTCCTTATCCCGAGCGACTTCTTGAAGGAGGTGATGGACTGCAATTAAAAATTATTGGAGACTTGTCAAAAAAAGTGGATTTACCATTGCAGACCACAAATATTTACAAGACCCTTTACCTATTAACAGCAATATGTTTTTAATCGGCATTATATTGGATAATCATTGTGAAAGGGTCCTGCTGAATTTAGTCTACACTGCCAAATTCCGATGGCATATGATCCCCCCCCCCCCCCGTCTTGTATGACATCCAATGCCACAAGAGCCAGATATTTGTTTTCCATACACTTTACGTATTGGGAGAACCTGTTCATCTGGGTGTCTTTCCAGTTTCATTAGGAAAAATCCATAGCCACACCTATAGATCTTCCATAGCCACACGTCTAGGTCTTTTGTATATTTATATATACATATATAGCCGCAGAAGATGCACTTTTACCATTCTTAAAGGTCGCTGTGCTTTGGGAAGAAACAGACAACTGCCATGGAGAGAGGCATGCAGAGTCAAGTCCAGCAAGACTCTGCAACAGTGGATGACGGAACCAGACACTTCATCCAAGCCCTTCATGTACACTAAACACAGCAGCTCCAAAGAAGAAGAGGTAAGCTAGGTATTGTAAGAACAGTCAGTAGAGATGTGAGACAAGTAGAGTAGTGCCTTTCAGAGGAAGTCAGTTCCTTGAGCTCCATGCCTACCCACCAAGAATGCATTCAAACTGCCATCCCAGCTTTATTAAAATAATTGTGGCATAGCTAATCAATTAGCCACCACAAATCTGGGATTCTTCCTAAATTTTCGTAGTTCTACAGTAAAAGATTTAAATCTTAATTATAAAATAGCTGGATTATGTGTTAGCTATGGCTCGTGCAACCACACCAGGCAGGGCAGAGAAGAGAGCTGGCTCCTACAAGTTCAGAGAAGTGAACAGCTTTGGCACTTTCCTAGAAGTGTTCTGTATTGATGCATCTTCTTCCACTGCTAGCTACTGTAGCAATCTCTTAGTTAATGCTTTCTTTCACAATCCCTCAACTCTGGGCTTTCCAATAGCTCTATAAACATAATATCCTCCTTCAAGAATGGCCTAGCAATTTCATCCACAGCTTTTCAGCAGGCTTCTCTTCAGAAGTCAATTACGTATTGTCATACGGTCAGTCTTGTCAGTAATTGGTTTTTTAAAATCCATGGAGCATCTCTAAATCCGATCTCAGACACACCAGGAAATCCATGGCTGGTTGGGAAGTTTGAAGTGGGTGCAGCTATGGGGTGGCCAACTACTGTGTAGAGTGTACTTGAATAATGCACCTGTATTCCTTATTCATAGCACGCCATACTCCTGCTTTAGTGCCTTATATTCATGACCTGCCACTTTCCATCTTCTCTCAAACACTCTCTCTTCCAAACTCCAAAGTTAACTATTCCTCCTCCCACTTACTCCAGAGGGAGCTAAATCAATGGGGGTGGCTGAGTATCCTCATACTGTACGCAACTACATTCCAGCCACTATCAGCAGCAAGCACAGGCATACACGAGTCATTTCAGAGAGGCAATGTTATCAAGACGCACTTGTAGATGTTGTAATCAATTACCACAACGATATCCAAATGTCGATTTCTCACACTAGCTGTCCTGGCTCCTCTTTTGAACTGATACCCTCAGACTGAGAGGTAAGACCTTCCCTCAAATGGAGAAATTATATATGTGTATATATATAGGTATATATTTTATTGTGACAAATCCGATTCAAATCCAAACTAAAGTGCATATATGTGTGTATATAGACACAGCCCATGGCCAGCCACCTCTGCACCCTCCACCACAGCTACAAGGTACAGGACTCTTCTGCAATAGCCAAGTTTCTAACAGTAGTTTATATTTTCGTAAGGCTGGATCCCAATAATATGACAGGGGAAGTGGAATACTTAAGGCTGGATCACAATATGACAGGGGAAGTGGAACACTTAAGGCTGGATCACAATATGACAAGGGAAGTGGAACACTTAAGGCTGGATCACAATATGACAGGGGAAGTGGAACACTTAAGGCTGGATCACAATATGACAGGGGAAGTGGAACACGTAAGGCTGGATGACAATATGACAGGGGAAGTGGAACACGTAAGGCTGGATCACAATATGACAGGGGAAGTGGAACATTTAAGGCTGGATCACAATATGACAGGGGAAGTGGAACCCAACAAGGGGTGACAGTTGCATTTTTTAATAAAAAAACAAAAAAAATGTGGTTACTACTTTATAGCTCCGTGGATTCTGTAAATTTCATATGGACTTGATATATTATAGCTCAAAAGATAGGTCCCTCTGTGTGCTCTCTTTTGATACAAATTTTTATATTTTTATAGGTATAACGATAGACAATTTACTGGAGATAAAGTGGAGGGAACTTCAAAACCTGAATGCCTGATTTCTCTGCATAAATATCTCCAGATTGCAAAGTGCTAACGAGTTAAAATTAGCACCAGTGGCTGGAGGAAGCCCTACTCTATGCAACGAGTGTTTTCATTAGGCGTTAAAACATAAGTATTCGGTCAAGTGCGCGGGTGGAAAATGAGTTTTATGGAATATTTTTTCTACTTTTATATCAAAACATGTAGCAAGTTCAAATGAGATTCATTTCATTGTGAGCAGAGCATAAATTGTGTTTTTCTCGTTTGTTTCTATGGCAACAAACTCTAACCACAATGTTTGTCAATGCAAATGCTACCACATAAAATATGGTTGCTAGGGACTTATTGCTAAGGAGATAGCAAGGCATTGCATATAGGTAATGTTGAAGTAAATCCACTGCTGATGCAAACTTGAAGGAAATTCATGTACAAAAGTGGAGAAAACTCCTTCCACTGCTACATTTTCTCACTGGGTAACAAATTTTGTATCTTCAGCTCAGAGAGTGAAGTGGTACCGATACAATTTCTGGATCTTGGCTTGGGAGAGACTAGAACTCTTAATTCATGTACAGAATATAAAATGAATGCCTAATCCAGACTGCTTCTGAGGCAAAGGAAACTAGTTCTGCCTAAACTATTATCTAGAGGGCATTTCCACACACGAGCCTTTCCACACACGAGCAACCACACTTCTCTCACCAAGAACACTGCACACCTGCTATAGCTGCCAAGCACAGAGCCCAACCAATGTTTAGTGTGGAGGTTATCAGTGCTGGTATATCTGATGCACGTAAGTCGTTCAGTGTGGTAGGATGGATCCATTCTTATTAACAATTCAGAGTTTCTATGATAGTAAACTATAAGACAAAGAGAAGGGGATTTAAATGTCATGTGACTCTGTACCTGGATAACCTAGATTGCTTGTCAGACATTAGAGGAGCACCACAACATGCACTAGTGCCCCACTAATTCATGACAAGCATCCCACCAGCCACATGAAGGCTACCATAAGGACAAATGACCAACGCAACAACTGAGCTAAATTTGCACAGGAATATTGCACAGCTGCCATCATCAGTACAACCAATCCTTGAACTCCTCTCCTGTCCCTAATGGATGTTCTTAAAGAAATATTGCTTGGTCATCATTGTTAATATCCACAAAGGGCATAGATCCTTACTGCCATAAGTACGTTCTCTTATATGCCTGATTCTATAGAGTATGTAGATCCTTACTAACATAAGCTCATGTGCCTGATTCTATACAGTATGTAGATCCTTACTGCCATAAGCACGTGCTCTTCTATACAGTATGTAGATCTTTACTGCCATAAGAACGTGCTTTTATATGCCTGATTCTATACGGTATGTTTTCCACAGTATTGTTGGTTATTTCTGAACATGATGGTGGTGGTGGTGGAGCATATTTGTGAGCTATCTGTGTGGAGGAAGATGTATTAGAGATATTTGTCGTCAGCAATTCAATTAGGTCTGTATGATATGTGGGCATGTGAGTGGCATCTCACTGCATAGGTGGTCGTAGTAGGTGTGGTAGCCTCATCACATAGGTGGTCATAGTAGGTGAGGTACATAGGTAGTCATAGTAGGTGAGGTAGCCTCATCACATAGGTGGTCATAGTAGGTGTGGTAGCCTCACATAGGTGGTCATAGTAGGTGTGGTAGCCTCATCACATAGGTGGTCATAGTAGGTGAGGTAGCCTCATCACATAGGTGGTCATAGTAGGTGTGGTAGCCTCATCACATAGGTGGTCGTAGTAGGTGTGGTAGCCTCATCACATAGGTGGTCATAGTAGGTGTGGTAGTCTCATCACATAGTTGGTCGTGTGTGGCCTCATCACATAGGTGGTCATAGTAGGTGTGGCCTCATCACATAGGTGGTGTTAGTAGGTGAGGTAGCCTCATCACATAGGTGGTCATAGTAGGTGTGGTAGCCTCATCACATAGGTGGTCATAGTAGGTGTGGTAGTCTCATCACATAGGTGGTCGTGTGTGGCCTCATCACATAGGTGGTCATAGTAGGTGTGGCCTCATCACATAGGTGGTGTTAGTAGGTGAGGTAGCCTCATCACATAGGTGGTCATAGTAGGTGTGGTAGCCTCATCACATAGGTGGTCATAGTAGGTGAGGTAGCCTCATCACATAGGTGGTCATAGTAGGTGTGGCCTCATCACATAGGTGGTCATAGTAGGTGTGGTAGCCTCATCACATAGGTGGTCATAGTAGGTGTGGTAGCCTCATCACATAGGTGGTCATAGTAGGTGTGGTAGCCTCATCACATAGGTGGTGTTAGTAGGTGTGGTAGCCTCATCACATAGGTGGTCATAGTAGGTGTGGTAGCCTCATCACATAGGTGGTGTTAGTAGGTGTGGTGGCCTCATCACATAGGTGGCCATAGTAGGTGTGGTGGCCTCATCACATAGGTGGCCATAGTAGGTGTGGTAGCCTCATCACATAGGTGGTGTTAGTAGGTGTGGTAGCCTCATCACATAGGTGGCCATAGTAGGTGTGGTGGCCTCATCACATAGGTGGCCATAGTAGGTGAGGTAGCCTCATCACATAGGTGGTCATAGTAGGTGTGGTAGTCTCATCACATAGGTGGTCATAGTAGGTGTGGTAGCCTCATCACATAGGTGGTCTTAGTAGGTGTGGTAGCCTCATCACATAGGTGGTCATAGTAGGTGTGGTAGCCTCATCACATAGGTGGTCGTAGTGTGATAGCCTCATCACATAGGTGGTCAAAGCAAGTGTGGTAATCCTATAAACAGGTGTTCATTGCAGGTATGGTAGGCTCTTAGCACATGTATTTGTAGCATGACTGTAGCTTCATTGCACAGTGGCACGTGTGTTGTGGGGTGATGGCCTTATGACACAGGTGGTTTTTGTAGGTGTATGGTTTTTGTAGGTGTATGGTGGCCTCTTACACATGTGATATATAGCTGCATTACACATGGTGGCCGTATTACTCAGGTAGACATAGCCAGTGTTTAGTTGATTATGTTGACAATAACTCGTTGACAATAGCTCTATGGGGAAACACACTGGACCAACATCACACTGGGTTGAGGCAGGTTGAAGTAGGTTGATAATACTAGACTTGTCTATGGTACAGTATTTATTATGCCCAATACTTATTTGTCATGGTCATGATATGTATTGTACATACAGGCCAACAACAGCCACCTTTTATAGGGGCCCAAAGATATCCCTCCCACCAGGGGTACCCTCACCAACCTCTGCTTTGGGGTAATCCGCAAACACCTAACATTTCTCTCCAACACTCTCTGGCACAACCTTCACAAGGTTTGACACAAGTTTAGTGCATGGTAATGTAGGCTAGTGCATGGTAGTGTAGGCTAGTGATAGTAGTCTAGCCTGGTGCATGATAGTGTAGGTAGGTCGTCTAGGCAACCACCACATTTCCATAAAGTGGGGCATTTCTGAATTGGAGCTGCCCCTACTAATGTATCTCAATTGAGGTCCTTTTTGGGGTTTGTGAATTATTATGCAGTTTCAACCTAACCTTTCAACTTCACTAGCACCATTGCACAGTTTACTAAATAAAAAAGCTAAGTGGATTTGGGGTGGTGACGAGAAGGAGGCATCCTTAAAGGCTAAGACTAGTTTGACTTCCTCATGTGTCTTGATGCACTATGATCCAGAACAGGAACTGGTGTTATGCCTCACCATATGGACTAGGTGCAGTGCTATCTCACCGGCTTGAAGATGGTACTGAAAAACCCGTGGCATTCGCTAGTCGTTCTCTAGCCCCTGCAGAAAAGAATTATGTCCAGTTAGATAAAGAGGCTCTAGCTATTATTTTTGGGGTGAAGAAGTTTAACCACTACTTACTGGGCAGGCCATTCACAATTCTATCAGATCACAAACCTCTTCAGCATTTGTTAGGTGAGAGGAAACCAATTCCTTTGTTAGCATCAGCAAGGATTAAACGTGGGCTCTCCTATTGAGTGCTTATGACTATCGAGTCAAATACATACCTGGGTTTCAACACGGCAATGCTGATGGTCTCAGTCGTCTTCCTCTTCCAGAATCAGTAAACAAGATACCAACACCAGGCGAGACTATTCTTTTGTTGGAGAGTTTGCAGACCACACCAGTTAACATCAAGCACATCAGGCAATGGACTGATAGAGACCCAGTACTCTCCAAAGTACGTCGACTAGTCCAGCAAGGCTGGGAAACTACAGATGAGCAGCAGTTGCAACCATTTCAAATTCGAAAAGAAGAGCTCAGTGTCCAAGATTTCTGTGTTCTCTGGGGCAGTTGAGTAATCATCCCTGATGCAGGTCAAGAGAAAGTCTTGCATGATGGTCATCCAGGAATAACTAAGATGAAACAGTTGGCCAGAAGCGTAGTTTGGTGGCCAACGATTGACGATCACATTGAAACAAAGGTGAAACATTGTGAAAAGTGTGCCATGCTTCAAAGATCACCTTCTCCAGTAGCCCTACATCCATGGGAATGGCCAAATCGTCCTTGGACGAGGATTCATATAGATTATGCCGGGCCTTTCATGGGAAAGATATTCTTGGTAGTAATAGATGCCCTCCAAGTGGATGGAAGTACAACCTGTACATTCAGCTACATCAAGTAACACCATCTCTGCTTTTCGAACAATATTTGCAACATTTGGTTTGCCAGAGATACTTGTCTCAGATAATGGAAGTATTTTTACCAGTGAAGAGTTCCGAATTTTTGTGAAACGCAATGGAATCAGACATTTAACTTCAGCTCCATATCATCCCGCAACAAATGGATTGGCAGAATGAGCTGTACAAATTTTAAAAAGGGCTTTAAAAAAAAGGAGACCTTATGATGTCAAGACCCAACTGGCAAAATTCCTCTTTCACTACCGCTCTACTCCTCAGGCATCCACAGGTGTCACTCCTGCAGAGTTACTTATGGGTCGCCTCCTCCGAACACACTTAGAACTTCTTAAACCTGATCTTGCTGGGAAAGTACACTGTTCGCAGACATCACAAAAGATGGCCAGGGATGGCAGATCGAAACAAAGAGATTTTTTCACATCAGAAACCGTTTATATTCGGAAGTCAGATAATCAGTCTCAATGGATACCTGGTATTGTTGAATCCAAACTAGGTGACTATACTTACCTTATACGCCTGGACAACGATCAAACAGTGCGCTGTCACGTTGACCAGATTCAATCATGGTTCAGTGAAGTGGTTCCAGATATGATTGACAATGACTTACCTGATCTCTTTTTTCCCTTTGTGGGTGATTCCGAAGACAACTCAGGTGATGATACATCACCTATTGTTGCTACAGAAGGACTTAGACGATCGATCTAATCGTGTTAGGAATCCCCCAGATCGTTGGATGTATGGCTTATGTTAGTTTTTGCCAAATGTGGAGGAATGTGATAACTTGACCTTATATGGATGAAACAGTCAGAGAGATAAGATAACTGATTATATATCTAGCCTGTATGGGCATGTACATATTCATGTAATAAGTAATTAAGTAGCTTGCTGCATAGCTTGCTGCATGTCATGACATCATGTATTTATCTGTAGTCTTAGTGATACTGATTGTTAGATAGCATGTCAGATTATGGTAGTCTTAGGGACGGATAGTTTGGTTTGAACCTTTTTTTTACTGTAGTCTCTTGTAGTCTCTTGTATTTGAGTTTCGACTATTATTCAGTGTTAAAGTTACTGTTGTGATATTGTAATTGTTTTCTCTAATTGAAATATAACACAAAGAGAGTAATATTTTAACATGGGAGTTGTCCTCAGAAAATCTCTCTTTCATTTGAGTGATCAGAGAGTCAAGAAGAGGAATAGCAACTGCTCTTTTATAGTGGACAATTGGAGTATCGCTTGGAGTATTACTTCTATTCCTTTGCAAACTCGTCTTCCTGGGAACAGATTCAGCAACACCGACATTATGTGCCATCTGTAGAATTTCTTCATACCAGAAACTGAAAATGGTGTCGATATTGTTTCGTGTGGTTTCAATGTTGTCAATTACTGTGCTGACCATTTCATGAGCATCAAAGACATCTTGGTCCTGTTTCTGAAGTTTTGATGCCATAATTTTTACTTCATCAAGGCTGTTCTTTGTTATGATGAATACAGCAATATTTTGAAATAAAGAAAGTGAAGCTTTCAGCCCTTGTGCTTTCACTTTGGTATCTCTGTCCCAATTCCAGTTCCCAGATTCAGAAACTAGCTGAGGTTAGGGCAATGACTAGGATTAGGGCCAGAACAGGCTGGCTAGTTTGGGGCCCAGAGCAGTGATTAGTGTTAGGGCCAGAGCAAAGTCTAGGATTAAGACTAGGGTGGGCAATGACTAGGGTTAGGGTCAGTGAGTGCAGTGGCTAGGTTAGGCAGGGCAGTAGCTAGGGTTAGGGCCAGGGCAGTGGCTAGGGTTAGGGACAGGGAAGTGGCTAGGGTTAGGGCCAGGGAAGTGGTTAGGGTTAGGGACAGGGCAGTGGCTAGGGACAGGGCAGTGGCTATGTTTAGGGACAGGGCAGTGGCTAGGGTTAGGGACAGGGCAGTGGCTAGGGTTAGGGACAGGGCAGTGGCTAGGGTTAGGGACAGGGCAGTGGCTAGGGCAAGGGCCAGGGCAGTGGCTAGGGTTAGGGACAGGGCAAGGGCAGTGGCTTGGGTTTGGGCCAAATCAGTGGCTAGGGTTAGGGCCAGGGCAATGGCTATGGTCAAGGTCAGGGTGATGGCTGGGATTAGTGTCAGGGCAGTGACTACGGTTAGGGACAGGGCAGTGGCTATGGTTAAGGCCAGAGCAATGGCTAGGATCATGGCCAGGGTAATGGCTATGGTTAAGCCAACCCCTAGAGTATCGTAGACACTTCCAATAGCTAAATTGTATGGCACACTATTGAGGGGCTAAAGAAAACCAAATAAACTCCTCCCACCAAAACAAACAAACAAAACTTAACATGTGCTATATCAAGTAAGAACGCTGGAATAGAACTTATTTCTAATCCAGCATTGCATACCATTACGTTTTCTTGTGTTGACCAGTTATGATGGAACGGAATGGAAGGACAGAGCACACAGTAGCTATCAGCTTGCTCTAGCATCCAGGTGGTGCTCTGGTTGTCTAGCACAGTGGATGTTTAGCACCACCTGGCTGTTCGAGTAAGCTGATAGCTACTGTGTGCTCTGGTTGTCTAGCACAGTGGATGTTTAGCACCACCTGGATGTTCGAGTAAGCAGATAGCTACTGTGTGCTCTGGTTGTCTAGCACAGTGGATGTTTAGCACCACCTGGATGTTCGATTAAGCAGGTAGCTACTGTGTGCTCTGGTTGTCTAGCACAGTGGATGTTTAGCACCACCTGGATGTTCGAGTAAGCAGATAGCTACTGTGTGCTCTGGTTGTCTAGCACAGTGGATGTTTAGCACCACCTGGATGTTAGAGTAAGCAGATACTGTAGCTACTGTGTGCTCTGTCTTTCCATTCCGTTCCATCATAACTGGACAACACAAGAAAACGTAATGGTATGCAATGCTGGATTAGAAATAAGTTCTATTCCAGCGTTCTTACTTGATATAGCAAATGTTAAGTTTTGTTTGTCTGTTTTGGTCGGAGAATTTATTTGGCCCCTCACCCCTCAATAGTGTGCCATATAATTTAGCTATTGCACACATGTCTAGTATACTACAGGAAGTGTCTAGTATTCTACAGGAAATGCTGTAATGAGATTAATAAAGGAGTAAAATAACTCTAAATCCAATTAAGAAATGTGCAAAGTGTCTTGCTCGCCTGTTGCCTTTGAGACGGGCCACCATGGAGCATACTGGTGATGGAGTGCAGCTTTCTGTTGGTGCAGAGGTAAAAGCTCAAGGAGATCAAACAACATCTATAACTAGCCAATTCTGCTACCAGTCTACAGAGAAGCAAGCAGGGAAGCCTGTGGTAGCCAATTAGGAATGACACAATTGGCAATACTAGCCTGAGATCACTTGATATTCAGCCACTACTTCTCAAGTTTCCATAAAGTGTATACGGACAGTGTGTGATAGTGTGCGATTGCTCGCCAACTCCATGTGCTAATCAGGTGTAATAATGTGTATATTACATGTGTGTATATAGACACAGCCCATGGCCAGCCACCTCTGCACCCTCCACCACAGCTACAAGGTACAGGACTCTTCTGCAATAGCCAAGTTTCTAACAGTAGTTTATATTTTCGTAAGGCTGGATCCCAATAATATGACAGGGGAAGTGGAATACTTAAGGCTGGATCACAATATGACAGGGGAAGTGGAACACTTAAGGCTGGATCACAATATGACAAGGGAAGTGGAACACTTAAGGCTGGATCACAATATGACAGGGGAAGTGGAACACTTAAGGCTGGATCACAATATGACAGGGGAAGTGGAACACGTAAGGCTGGATGACAATATGACAGGGGAAGTGGAACACGTAAGGCTGGATCACAATATGACAGGGGAAGTGGAACATTTAAGGCTGGATGACAATATGACAGGGGAAGTGGAACACGTAAGGCTGGATCACAATATGACAGGGGAAGTGGAACATTTAAGGCTGGATCACAATATGACAGGGGAAGTGGAACCCAACAAGGGGTGACAGTTGCATTTTTTAATAAAAAAAATAAAAAAATGTGGTTACTACTTTATAGCTCCGTGGATTCTGTAAATTTCATATGGACTTGGACTTGATATATTATAGCTCAAAAGATAGGTCCCTCTGTGTGCTCTCTTTTGATACAATTTATTTTTATTTTTATAGGTATAACGATAGACAATTTACTGGAGATAAAGTGGAGGGAACTTCAAAACCTGAATGCCTGATTTCTCTGCATAAATATCTCCAGATTGCAAAGTGCTAACGAGTTAAAATTAGCACCAGTGGCTGGAGGAAGCCCTACTCTATGCAACGAGTGTTTTCATTAGGCGTTAAAACATAAGTATTCGGTCAAGTGCGCGGGTGGAAAATGAGTTTTATGGAATATTTTTTCTACTTTTATATCAAAACATGTAGCAAGTTCAAATGAGATTCACTTCATTGTGAACAGAACATAAATTGTGTTTTTCTCGTTTGTTTCTATGGCAACAAACTCTAACCACAATGTTTGTCAATGCAAATGCTACCACATAAAATATGGTTGCTATGGACTTATTGCTAAGGAGATAGCAAGGCATATAGGTAATGTTGAAGTAAATCCACTGCTGATGCAAACTTGAAGGAAATTCATGTACAAAAGTGGAGAAAACTCCTTCCACTGCTACATTTTCTCACTGGGTAACAAATTTTGTATCTTCAGCTCAGAGAGTGAAGTGGTACCGATACAATTTCTGGATCTTGCCTTAGGAGAGACTAGAACTCTTAATTCATGTACAGAATATAAAATGAATGCCTAATCCAGACTGCTTCTGAGGCATCATTACTTCTGGTATGAGGTGAGAGTTCCCTTTTTTCTCCTTTCTGTATCTGTGGAGCCACCTACAGCCCTAGATAGAATATGCTCCAGCAACATCCTCTGTGCTTATTGTCTGTGTTTACTCTTGTTCTGTCAGGCAAAGTGAATTTGGATGGAAACTCTAAAGGAAACTAGTTCTGCCTAAACTATTATCTAGAGGGCATTTCCACACACGAGCCTTTCCACACACGAGCAACCACACTTCTCTCACCAAGAACACTGCACACCTGCTGTAGCTGCCAAGCACAGAGCCCAACCAATGTTTAGTGTGGAGGTTATCAGTGCTGGTATATCTGTTGCACGTAAGTCGTTCAGTGTGGTAGGATGGATCCATTCTTATTAACAATTCAGAGTTTCTATGATAGTAAACTATAAGACAAAGAGAAGGGGATTTAAATGTCATGTGACTCTGTACCTGGATACCCTAGATTGCTTGTCAGAAATTAGAGGAGCACCACAACATGCACTAGTGCCCCACTAATTCATGACAAGCATCCCACCAGCCACATGAAGGCTACCATAAGGACAAATGACCAATGCAACAACTGAGCTAAATTTGCACAGCTGCCATCATCAGTACAACCAATCCTTGAACTCCTCTCCTGTCCCTAATGGATGTTCTTAAACAAATATTGCTTGGTCATCATTGTTAATATCCACAAAGGGCATAGATCCTTATTGCCATAAGCACGTTCTCTTATATGCCTGATTCTATAGAGTATGTAGATCCTTACTAACATAAGCTCATGTGCCTGATTCTATACAGTATGTAGATCCTTACTGCCATAAGCACGTGCTCTTCTATACAGTATGTAGATCTTTACTGCCATAAGAACGTGCTTTTATATGCCTGATTCTATACGGTATGTTTTCCACAGTATTGTTGGTTATTTCTGAACATGATGGTGGTGGTGGTGGGGGGGGGGGGGGGAGCATATTTGTGAGCTATCTGTGTGGAGGAAGATGTATTAGAGATATTTGTCGTCAGCAATTCAATTAGGTCTGTATGATATGTGGGCATGTGAGTGGCATCTCACTGCATAGGTGGTCGTAGTAGGTGTGGTAGCCTCATCACATAGGTGGTCATAGTAGGTGAGGTACATAGGTAGTCATAGTAGGTGAGGTAGCCTCATCACATAGGTGGTCATAGTAGGTGAGGTAGCCTCATCACAGAGGTGGTCATAGTAGGTGAGGTAGCCTCATCACATAGGTGGTCATAGTAGGTGTGGCCTCATCACATAGGTGGTCATAGTAGGTGTGGTAGCCTCATCACATAGGTGGTCATAGTAGGTGTGGTAGCCTCATCACATAGGTGGTCATAGTAGGTGTGGTAGCCTCATCACATAGGTGGTCATAGTAGGTGTGGTAGCCTAATCACATAGGTGGTCATAGTAGGTGTGGTAGCCTCATCACATAGGTGGTCATAGTAGGTGTGGTAGCCTCATCACATAGGTGGTCATAGTAGGTGTGGTAGCCTCATCACATAGGTGGTGTTAGTAGGTGTGGTAGCCTCATCACATAGGTGGCCATAGTAGGTGTGGTAGCCTCATCACATAGGTGGTCATAGTAGGTGTGGTAGGTCATCACATAGGTGGTCATAGTAGGTGTGGTAGTCTCATCACATAGGTGGTCATAGTAGGTGTGGTAGCCTCATCACATAGGTGGTCTTAGTAGGTGTGGTAGCCTCATCACATAGGTGGTCATAGTAGGTGTGGTAGTCTCATCACATAGGTGGTCATAGTAGGTGTGGTAGTCTCATCACATAGGTGGTCGTGTGTGGCCTCATCACATAGGTGGCCATAGTAGGTGTGGCCTCATCACATAGGTGGTGTTAGTAGGTGAGGTAGCCTCATCACATAGGTGGTCATAGGTGTGGTAGCTCATCACATAGGTGGTCATAGTAGGTGTGGCCTCATCATATAGGTGGTGTTAGTAGGTGTGGTAGCCTCATCACATAGGTGGTGTTAGTAGGTGTGGTAGCCTCATCACATAGGTGGCCATAGTAGGTGTGGTGGCCTCATCACATAGGTTGTCATAGTAGGTGTGGCCTCATCACATAGGTGGTCATAGTAGGTGTGGTAGCCTCATCACATAGGTGGTCATAGGTGTGGTAGCCTCATCACATAGGTGGTCATAGTAGGTGTGGCCTCATCACATAG
This sequence comes from Cladorhizidae sp. MBARI D1340-BT2, assembly GCA_028752905.1. Taxonomy (NCBI): domain Eukaryota; kingdom Metazoa; phylum Porifera; class Demospongiae; order Poecilosclerida; family Cladorhizidae; species Cladorhizidae sp. MBARI D1340-BT2. The sequence continues at coordinate 31,848,805 of JAQNBH010000015.1, forward strand.
GTGGTGTTAGTAGGTGTGGTAGTCTCATCACATAGGAGGTCATAGTAGGTGTGGTAGTCTCATCACATAGGTGGTCTTAGTAGGTGTGGTAGCCTCATCACATAGGTGGTCATAGTAGGTGTGGTAGCCTCATCACATAGGTGGTCGTAGTGTGATATCCTTATCACATAGGTGGTCAAAGCAAGTGTGGTAATCCTATAAACAGGTGTTCATTGCAGGTATGGTAGGCTCTTAGCACATGTATTTGTAGCATGACTGTAGCTTCATTGCACAGTGGCACGTGTGTTGTGGGGTGATGGCCTTATGACACAGGTGGTTTTTGTAGGTGTATGGTTTTTGTAGGTGTATGGTGGCCTCTTACACATGTGATATATAGCTGCATTACACATGGTGGCCGTATTACTCAGGTAGACATAGCCAGTGTTTAGTTGATTATGTTGACAATAACTCGTTGACAATAGCTCTATGGGGAAACACACTGGACCAACATCACACTGGGTTGAGGCAGGTTGAAGTAGGTTGATAATAGCTCTATGGGAACACACACTGGACCAACATTACACTGGGTTGAGGCAGGTTGAAGTAGGTTGACAATAGCTCTATGGGAACATAGACTGGACCAACATTACACTATGTTGAGGCAGGCTGAAGTAGTTTGACAATATCTCTAGGGGGACACATACTGGATCACTTACCAACCATAATATTGGTTGTGTATTTGGGATGCATGAACTTCACTCACATGTTGAAGTTGATTGAACTTGATGTCATGACACTTAAGTGTGTCCATCTCTCTCTACATGAATGTCCTCTGAATACACATGTGCAACAATGGTGGCAGGTAAGGGGGGGGGGGTTTATGCCAACATGTGCTTCACCTTCTAGCTTGCAATCTGTAGGAGCCAGCACAAACTAGTCTTCTTAGAACAAATAGCTAGACATAGACACAAAAACTGAAATATAAAGTGCGTTCGAGTCAATTACCATTCACACTCTCTGTGTGTGTGTCTCTGGCAGACACTGCATGAGCAATTAGTTTGCCTTTAATAGGTATGAGGCTTGTATTATGCCCGAGGCAAGTGTGCTGTTATATGGAACTATGCACTCATTATATATCCTCATGATATTATGTGTTGTGTGTTTATCAGATGACCACCAGCAGAGACAAGGAGCCTACTCTTCTGCGCCTCAACAAGGGCACCTTTTCCAAGCTTCCCACTATCACTACCCATCATCATTGCCATACTACCATCCCCAACATCCTGGAGCTCCGCCTCTTCAAGGTTAGGAGAGAAGTCTGCTACAGTCAAGTAGAGATATCTTTCCATTGTCTTGTTTTCTTTGTGTCACTTAATGTGCTCAATGTATGCCAAAATAGAAGCACATCCAATCAGAAAGAAAAAGGAAAAAAGCTGAATTCAAAATCAATGAATGTTGTGCCAACCACACTAGCAATTTAATGATGAATATGTGATGCAAGTAATTCGTGTGTTCCTCCTCTTGTGTGTGAGCTACCTATCCAATGCATACTTCCATTTGCCCCTGGATGATCAAAAGTGCCAATCAACACACATAAAGATCTCAGACACTTACCATTTGGTGTTGCATCTGCTCCAGCAATTTTTTACCGACATATGGAGACACTACTGCAGGGCATTAATGGCATTAGTGTTTACCTCGATGATATACTTGCGACTGGTTCCGCCATGGAGGAACATGTACACAACCTCGAAGAAGCCCTGAAACAGCTAGAAGCCACTGGACTACGTCTTAACCGAGAAAAATGCTTTTTCTTACGCCCTAGCATGGGTCACATAATTGACAAAGATGCTTACACCCTACAGAAATTAAAGTTCTTGCATCAAAGAAGCCCCACAACCAACGAACACGACCCAACTTCGATCATTTCTCGGGCTAATTAATTACTATAGCAAATTTTGCTCAATTTAACTCTCGAACAAGAAACAAAAGTGACATTGCGATCCTGAGCAAGAACAACCCTTCCAAGCTACTAAGGAATCCTTACAAGCAGACTAACTCCTTACTCATTACCACACCACAAAGCCATCGGTCTTGGCATGCGAGGCTTCTGAGTATGGCATTGGAGCAGTTCTCTCGCACATTCTTGATGGCAACCAGGAATGCCCAGTTGCTTACATCTCCAGACCCCTATAATCTGACCATCATGTTTGCTGTAAAAAAAAGTTTCACCGCTACCTTCTGGGACATCACTTTGTGATTGAATCTGATCATCAACCACTGAAGTCACTGTGAGGTGAGAGAAACAAGGTTCCACAAATGGCATCATCTAGGATCCAAAGATGGGCAATTACACAGTCAATATTCCACTACACAATCTGCTACAAAGGCTGGAAGCAGACGCTCTCAGTCACCTGCCCAGCCTAGTCACTACTTCCAGTGATTATGAACCAGAAGACTTAGTCTTAGTGATGAACCATCTATCTTCCACTTCAGCTTCCGCTGCCAACATCAAGGAATGGACTGCTAAGGACCCAGTCATGTCTTGCATCCTCAGATTCCTTATGTCTGCATGGCCTCATCAGAAGCTGGACAAGGTGTACGAAACAAGAAGGAATGTACTCAGTTTCCTTGATGGATGTCTCCTCTGGGCATCCCGTGTCATTATTCCTCCTCCAGACCCACAGCTGATTTTAGATGAGCTTCATGAGACTCATTCTGGGACGAGGAAAATGAATGCCCTCACCTGGTCCTACATATGGTGACCTGGCATGGAGGCAGAGATTTGTACAACTGGTGAAAACCTGCCCAGTATGTCGGGAGTAGTTCTAGTTGGCAGTTGTTGATTAGTAGTCTAACGACTGTGACTGTTATTTACAAGAGCATGCATCTCGGGCTACCACAAAAGATCTACACACAGACATCCAAACTACCTGTAGAAATGTGAGGTGCATGTAGGTCGATCAACTCCACTTCGCTCACACACACACACACACACACACACACACTAGTGTGCTTTTAATAGGCATCAGGCATGTATTATGCCCGAGGCAGGTGTGCTATTACACTGAACTATGCACTCATTATATATCCTCATAACCACCACCAGTTTCCTCCGGGAGCCTCCTGTTCTGCCCTCCAACAGAGGTTCCCTGCACCAGCTGCTCCCTATGGTTACCAACATCAACAGTCAGGCCCTTCTCTACCTCTTCAAGCTTAGCCCTGAAGTCTGGTTCAGTCAAGTAGGGAGGTCTTTCTTTTCTTCGTGTCCCACAAGGCTAATTTATCCAACACTTACTATGACAATTTCCAAAATTTCATCAGAAGGATGTTAAAAAAATAATATTGCTGAAAGAGACCCTCTCCCCTCTACCCCACTATTCTCTGCTGTCACAGAAGCTTGTGTAGCCTCCTCCATCTCCCCCAGCCAGCATCCTGAATGAAACACTGAGTCTTGTAGGGATGAAACTTGTAGCTACATGTACTAGACTTGTCTATGGTACAGTATTTATTATGCCCAATACTTATTTGTCATGGACATGATATGTGTTGTACATACAGGCCAACAACAGCCACCTTTTATAGGGGCCCAAAGATATCCCCTCACCACTCTCTGCTTTGGGGTAATCCGCAAACACCTAACATTTCTCTCCAACACTCTCTGACACAACCTTCACAAGGTTTGACACAAGTTTAGTGCATGGTAATGTAGGCTAGTGATAGTAGTCTAGGCTGGTGCATGATAGTGTAGGTAGGTCGTCTAGGCAACCACCATATTTCCATAAAGTGGGGCATTTCTGAATTGGAGCTAACACCAACAACCTCCAGGAAGTGGGGCACAATACACAGGTAGTGGGGCATATCTAACACCCACCACACCTCCAGGAAGTGTGGCACAACACACAGGCAGTGGGGCATGTCTAACACCCACCACACGTCCAGGAAGTGGGGCACAACACCCAGGTAATGGGGCATGTCCAACGCCCACCAAATCTCCAGGAAGTGGGGCATGTCTAGGCACCCATCACATCTTCATGAAGTGTTATATCTGTAAGCACTCACCACACTTCCAAGAATTGGGGCATGTCTGAGCAACCACCACACCTCCATGAAGTGGGACGTGTTTACACCCACCACACTTCCATGAAGAGGGGAGTGTCTAACCCACCACACCTCCATGAAGTGGTTTTGTTTAATCTACAACCGCACCTCCATGAAGTGTGGCATATCTAGGTACCCAACACACCTCCAAGAAGTGGGGCATGTTTAAGCACACACCACAACTCCATGAAGTGTGACAGTCTCATTCCATATCTGCTTCACTCGGACATTTCTTGAAGTTAATCTGCATTTTTATTTACTTGGTAGAAATGTTTGTCGAGTCAGCAGAACATTCAAAATAGTTCAGGAGAGTATTGGGAGGAGCCCCCAAGAAGATTCTGCTTCTTACAACATTTTAGATAGAGCTATTTTTCGCATCTTGCTAGCCATTAAATTGCTAGCCATTAAAACTTTTGTATCTGTGGAAAAAATAATGAATCCTCTGAGAAGCTCTGACACTCACAGTCTGCCATCGACGTAGAACAAACTCAAGAGAGTGGGCCAATATAATTTAATTGTAAACCAGAAAAACAAACACTAACTGACTATATACGATAACTTAAAGTGTAGAGAAGTTCTAGTCTGAATTAAGTATGCACATCACATTATTCATACACAAAAACACTAATGATCTAATAAAGCTAAATAGTTCCTAATAAGGTAAAGTTAAGTAAGTGCACCTAGCTCATATAGAATGACTTCATCTCTTAATCAACCAGAGTCAAGTTAAGTTAAACCTTAATCTAGACAGGTCTAAATTATAACACTCACTAAATAATATTCATTACATCAGTCATTACACTGTTTGTAAGACAGTACAAAACTCACCCCCAGCGGGTAATTCATCCCCAGGTTGTGAACCAATGGTCTAGTGGCCCAGGTTCTCTCCTTCATCACCCCCTGAGTCTAGTGTCTCCTCCATCTCCCCCAAACCAACATCCTGTATGAAACACTGAGTCTAGTGTCTCCTCCATCTCCCCCAAACCAACATCCTGTATGAAACACTGGGTCTAGTGTCTCCTCCATCTCCCCCAAACCAACATCCTGTATGAAACACTGAGTCTAGTGTCTCCTCCATCTCCCCCAAACCAACATCCTGTATGAACACTGAGTCTAGTGTCTCCTCCATCTCCCCCAAACCAACATCCTGTATGAAACACTGAGTCTAGTGTCTCATCCATCTCCTCCAAACCAACATCCTCTATGAAACACTGAGTCTAGTGTCTCCTCCATCTCCCCCAAACCAACATCCTGTATGAACACTGAGTCTAGTGTCTCCTCCATCTCCCCCAAACCAACATCCTGTATGAACACTGAGTCTAGTGTCTCCTCCATCTCCCCCAAACCAACATCCTGTATGAACACTGGGTCTAGTGTCTCCTCCATCTCCCCCAAACCAACATCCTGTATGAAACACTGATTCTAGTTTCTCCTCCATCTCCCCCAAACCAACATCCTGTATGAACACTTGAGTCTAGTGTCTCCTCCATCTCCCCCAAACCAACATCCTGTATGAACACTGAGTCTAGTGTCTCATCCATCTCCTCCAAACCAACATCCTGTATGAACACTGGGTCTAGTGTCTCCTCCATCTCCCCCAAACCAACATCCTGTATGAACACTGAGTCTAGTGTCTCCTCCATCTCCCCCAAACCAACATCCTGTATGAAACACTGAGTCTAGTGCCTCCTCCATCTCCCCCAAACAAACATCCTGTATGAACACTGAGTCTAGTGTCTCCTCCATCTCCCCCAAACCAACCTCCTGTATGAAACACTGAGTCTAGTGTCTCCTCCATCTCCCCCAAACCAACATCCTGTATGAACACTGAGTCTAGTGTCTCCTCCATCTCCCCCAAACCAACATCCTCTATGAAACACTGAGTCTAGTGTCTCCTCCATCTCCCCCAAACCAACATCCTGTATGAAACACTGAGTCTAGCGTCTCCTCCATCTCCCCCAAACCAACATCCTGTATGAACACTGAGTCTAGTGTCTCCTCCATCTCCCCCAAACCAACATCCTGATTGAAACACTGAGTCTAGTGTCTCCTCCATCTCCCCCAAACCAACATCCTGATTGAAACACTGAGTCTAGTGTCTCCTCCATCTCCCCCAAACCAACATCCTGTATGAACACTGGGTCTAGTGTCTCCTCCATCTCCCCCAAACCAACATCCTCTATGAAACACTGAGTCTAGTGTCTCCTCCATCTCCCCCAAACCAACATCCTGATTGAAACACTGAGTCTAGTGTCTCCTCCATCTCCCCCAAACCAACATCCTGTATGAACACTGAGTCTAGTGTCTCCTCCATCTCCCCCAAACCAACATCCTGATTGAAACACTGAGTCTAGTGTCTCCTTCCCTGCATTGGTTCGGGGTAGAGGTCTTACCAGGTCCATTCCAATTCGGTAGTGTGGAGTGTCAATCACTGGCATTGGTCGTAATGGAGCTCTTTGTTTATGCTGGGGTGCTGTCTTTTGGCAATCCGGGCATGCTTCACATAGCTTCTTGACGTCCGTGTATAGGCTAGGGCTAGGGCTAGGGCTAACTCCTGGCCAAAAAATTGTCATCCATATCCGTTGTGTGGTCCTGTCTCTTCCCAGATGTCCTGGTTGGTGGGCTAGGGATAGGACAAAAGGGTTCGGTGTTTCTTGGGTATGAGTAATTGTAGTAGTGGCTCTCCCATTCGATCCTAGCTGTCTTCCTCCATAAGAGGTTATCTTGTCGTGAAGTCCGAGTCTGGTTGTTGTGCCTTCTCCCAACATGGGTGCAATGATTCATCATGCTGTTGTTCCTTCTGGAACTCTAGGCGGTTATGATCCAGTGGATGGTCCTCTTGGTTTGTCATGAACAGGGCCCGTTTCTCACGTTTGCTGGCTCTGCTCTTGGGTGGATCATCTTCTGTTTCAGACTTCTTCGTTTCTTGCAGAGAGGGGTTGGACATCTTTTCCCCCCACGATTGCTCACCATCTTCCATGCTCTCTGCTTCAGAGTCGGTGTCAGTGTCAAGCTCTTCAGCTGGGTGCTCATGGAAGTCATCCGATAGGGATTCTAATTTGTCTTTGCTTTGGGATCGGGTCTGTGCCATATTTACTAGTTCAATGTATAGCAATCTCTTTCCCAGAGATCTGGGAAGTCGGTGCCCAGGAGTGCATCGTATCCAAGATTGGGTTGAGCTGCCACCATCAGGTCTTCGGTACAGTCGCCGACCTTGAATCTGGCTCTGGCAAGAGGCAACTCAGTAATGGTGCCATTGAAAGCCCTTACTCGAATGGTGATTCCAGTCTTGTCATGTTCAGATATTAGGGTGCTGTCTACGAGTGTTCTCTCAGCATCAGTGTCTAACAAGACCCTGCTCACGGGTTGGTCGTTAATTCTGCCAGTCACTAGTGTCTGTCGGTACACTTCGGTTGAGACTAGGTCGACTTCTTGCCGGTTGGTCAGTGGTTGAGCTAGGTTGACACTCTCCAGCCTCGGTTTGGTTGTTTTCTTTCTTGGATCGTGACATTCCGCCGAGAAGTATCCATATTTGTTACAGTTAAAGCAGCGAGGGCGATTCTTCTGATCAAATGGAGGGAGGAACCGACGATTCATCTCGGTCTTTCCTGTAGTCTTTTCGGCAGGTGGTGGAGTCTTTGATCGTCCTTCTCCATGCTTGGATAGGGTGATTTGCTCCACATTACGGCGATGTGTATGTTTTCCTTGCATGGGGTCTCTGTCATTTTCGGAGGTTGCATCATAGGTCCATACTCTGGTAATGACAAAGTCATCAGCCAAACTGGTTGCTTCCTCTAAGGAGGTTGGCTTTTGGTCTCGGACATACGTGGCCATTGGTCTGGGCATTAATTTCTGTATAGCATCAATTGAACCCAGTTCTAGGACTTCTTTGGCTGATGTACACCCCTCGGCCCATTTGGTAGATAGGTGTAAATGCCTCCGGCCGCAGGTACTCCAGGTTTCCTCAGGCTTGCGTCTGAGCTGATCCATCTTCAATCGGTAAGTTTTCCTGGTAATTCGGTAGTGGGAAAATAGGGCAACCTTCAAGGTGTCATAGTCTTGTCGATCGTCTGGATCCAACGAGACATACACTCGTGTTGCTTCCGGAGTAAGGATAGGTACCAGGTTTCGGTTCCATTGTGTCTTGGGTAATGCATAGCACTCAATGTGTGCTTCAAAGGCCATGAAATAGGATTCAACGTCTTCTTGAGGTTCTAGCTTTCGGAATCGGTTTACTCGGTCGGGAGTGTTGGTGGACGGACGTGGGGACTCTATGGCACTACGCTCAGTGGTTTGGGCCAGTAATTGCATCCAGCGCCGCTCTTGCTGCTCGTCTTTCTGTTTTTGTCTTTTTATCTCTTCTCTCCTCTGAGCTTCTCTAAATTCCCGTTCTTCTGTCTGACGTCGTTCTGCTGCTAATCTCTGTCCTTCCATCATGGTTTGCATCATCTGCATTTGGTGGTACATCATAGTAGTTGGGTTTGGGGCCATTGGGTCCTGTCCATACCAAGGGGGCCGGTACGTACTTCCTCCTGAGAATCCTGTTGATTCAGCATCTGGCAAAGTCCTCTGCCCTTCGGTGGGTTGCAAATTTATTTGAATGGGCACTTGCCTGTACTGTCTGTCCTCGACATTGAAGGGGGGTGTAGACTCATCTTCATTGACTGGACGGGTCCTCAGATTGTAGGTACTGTTAGTAGTGCTGTCTGTCATTGCTCTTGACTAGTGACTCTACTCAGTAATAGTGATTAACGGTAAGGTTGAATCAGTTTGTGCAGATCCTGTACGGAGGATTGGCTACACGACAGTGAATCTGTTTGTGCAGTTCCTGTACGAAGGATTGACTACACGACGGTATCTGTTTGTGCAGATCCTGTACGGAGGATTGGCTACACGACAGTGAATCTGTTTGTGCAGTTCCTGTACGAAGGATTGACTACACGACGGTATCTGTTTGTGCAGTTCCTGTACGAAGGATTGGCTACACGACGGTATCTGTTTGTGCAGTTCCTGTACTGAGGATTGGCTACACGACAGTATCTGTTTGTGCAGTTCCCGTACGGAGGATTGACTACACGACGGTATCTGTTTGTGCAGTTCCCGTGTACGGAGGATTGACTACACGATGGTATCTGTTTGTGCAGTTCCTGTACGGAGGATTGGCTACACGACGGTATCTGTTTGTGCGGTTCCTGTACGGAGGATTGGCTACACGACGGTATCTGTTTGTGCAGTTCCTGTACGAAGGATTGACTACACGACGGTATCTGTTTGTGCAGTTCCTGTACGGAGGATTGGCTACACGACGGTATCTGTTTGTGCAGTTCCTGTACTGAGGATTGGCTACACGACAGTATCTGTTTGTGCAGTTCCCGTACGGAGGATTGACTACACGACGGTATCTGTTTGTGCAGTTCCCGTGTACGGAGGATTGACTACACGATGGTATCTGTTTGTGCAGTTCCTGTACGGAGGATTAGCTACACGATGGTATCTGTTTGTGCAGTTCCTATACGGAGGATTGGCTACATGACGGTATCTGTTTGTGCAGTTCCTGTACGGAGGATTGGCTACACGATGGTATCTGTTTGTGCAGTTCCTATACGGAGGATTGGCTACATGACGGTATCTGTTTGTGCAGTTCCTGTACGGAGGATTAGCTACACGACGGTATCTGTTTGTGCAGTTCCTGTACGGAGGATTGGCTACACGACGGTATCTGTTTGTGCAGTTCCTGTATGAAGGATTGGCTACATGACGGTTGATATCGGTTGGCAGGATCCCACCGCTGCCACCAGTTGTCGCAGGGTGACTCGGATGTCACCCAACGATGTAACGGTTAACTGGTAATTGCAGCCACCAGGTAGACTGACTACCATGTTACAGGTCTGATTCAGATGTTGTCTCAAAGACCTTTATGGCCAAAGTTATATACATAAGATAGACAGCTGTATGCTCGCAATCAACTCTCTTGGTAACTCTAACTAGGCTCCTTTTATAGGGACCAGTCAGACTAAACATGCAATGGGTTACAGTCATTAAATGAAGCTTTCAGCCCTTGTGCTTTCACTTTGGTATCTGTGTCCCAATTCCAGTTCCCAGATTCAGAAACTAGATGGGGTTAGGGCCAGGGCAATGACTAGGATTAGGGCCAGAACAGGCTGGCTAGTTTGGGGCCCAGAGCAGTGATTAGTGTTAGGGCCAGAACAAAGTCTAGGATTAAGACTAGGGTGGGCAATGACTAGGGTTAGGGTCAGTGAGTGCAGTGGCTAGGGTTAGGGACAGGGCAGTGGCTAGGGTTAGGGACAGGGCAGTGGCTAGGGTTAGGGACAGGGCAGTGGCTAGGGTTAGGGACAGGGCAGTGGCTAGGGTTAGGGACAGGGCAGTGGCTAGGGTTAGGGCCAGGGCAGTGGCTAGGGTTAGGGCCAGGGCAGTGGCTAGGGTTAGGGCCAGGGCAGTGGCTAGGGTTAGGTACAGGGCAGTGGCTAGGGTTAGGGACAGGGCAGTGGCTAGGGTTAGGGGCAGGGCAGTGGCTAGGGCCAGGGCAGTGGCTAGGGCTAGGGACAGGGCAGTGGATAGGGCAAGGGCAAGGGCAGTGGCTTGGGTTTGGGCCAAATCAGTGGCTAGGGTTAGGGCCAGGGTAATGGCTATGGTTAAGGTCAGGGTGATGGCTAGGATTAGTGTCAGGGCAGTGACTAGGGTTAGGGACAAGGCAGTGGCTATGGTTAAGGACAGAGCAATGGCTAGGATCATGGCCAGGGTAATGGCTATGGTTAAGGCAATCCCTAGAGTATCGTAGACACTTCCTGTAGTATACTAGACAATGTGTCCAATAGCTAAATTGTATGGCACACTATTGAGGGGCCAAAGAAAACCAAATAAACTCCTCCCACCAAAACAAACAATCAAAACTTAACATGTGCTATATCAAGTAAGAACGCTGGAATAGAACTTATTTCTAATCCAGCATTGCATACCATTACGTTTTCTTGTGTTGACCAGTTATGATGGAACGGAATGGAAGGACAGAGCACACAGTAGCTATCAGCTTGCTCTAACATCCAGGTGGTGCTCTGGTTGTAGAGCACAGTGGATGTTTAGCACCACCTGGATGTTAGAGTAAGCAGATAGCTGCTGTGTGCTCTGGCAGTGGATGTTTAGCACCACCTAGATGTTCGAGTAAGCAGATAGTTACTGTGTGCTCTGGTTGTCTAGCACAGTGGATGTTTAGCACCACCTGGCTGTTAGAGTAAGGATAGCTACTGTGCGCTCTGGTTGTCTAGCACAGTAGATGTTTAGCACCACCTGGATGTTCGAGTAAGCAGATAGCTACTGTGTGCTCTGGTTGTCTAGCACAGTGGATGTTTAGCACCACCTGGATGTTAGAGTAAGCAGATAGCTACTGTGTGCTCTGGTTGTCTAGCACAGTGGATGTTTAGCACCACCTGGATGTTCGAGTAAGCAGATAGCTACTGTGTGCTCTGGTTGTCTAGCACAGTGCACCACCTGGATGTTCGAGTAAGCAGATAGCTACTGTGTGCTCTGGTTGTCTAGCACAGTGGATGTTTAGCACCACCTGGATGTTAGAGTAAGCAGATAGCTACTGTGTGCTCTGGTTGTCTTGCACAGTAGATGTTTAGCACCAACTGGATGTTCGAGTAAGCAGATAGCTACTGTGTGCTCTGGTTGTCTAGCACAGTGGATGTTTAGCACCACCTGGATGTTCGAGTAAGCAGATAGCTACTGTGTGCTCTGGTTGTCTAGCACAGTGGATGTTTAGCACCACCTGGATGTTAGAGTAAGCAGATAGCTACTGTGTGCTCTGGTTGTCTAGCACAGTGGATGTTTACAACCACCTGGATGTTAGAGTAAGCAGATACTGTAGCTACTGTGTGCTCTGTCTTTCCATTCCGTTCCATCATAACTGGTCAACACAAGACAACGTAATGGTATGTAATGCTGGATTAGAAATAAGTTCTATTCCAGCGCTCTTACTTGATATAGCAAATGTTAAGTTTTGTTTGTCTGTTTTGTTTGGAGAATTTATTTGGCCCCTCAATAGTGTGCCATATAATTTAGCTATTGCACACATGTCTAGTATACTACAGGAAGTGTCTAGTATTCTACAGGAAATGCTGTAATGAGATTCATAAAGGAGTAAAATAACTCTAAATCCAATTAAGAAATGTGCAAAGTGTCTTGCTCGCCTGTTGCCTTTGAGACGGGCCACCATGGAGCATACTGGTGATGGAGTGCAGCTTTCTGTTGGTGCAGAGGTAAAAGCTCAAGGAGATCAAACAGCATCTATAACTAGCCAATTCTGCTACCAGTCTACAGAGAAGCAAGCAGGAAAGCCTGTGGTAGCCAATTAGGAGTGACACAATTTGCAATACTAGCCTGAGATCACTTGATATTCAGCCACTACTTTTCAAGTTTCCACAAAGTGTATACGGACAGTGTGTGATAGTGTGCGATTGCTCCTAACATTAGCCAACTCTATGTGCTAGTCAGGTGTAATAATGTGTTATATATTACATGTGTGTATATAGGCACAGCCCAGGGCCAGCCACCTATGCACCCTCCACCACAGCCACAAGGTACAGGACTCTTCTGCAATAGCCAAGTTTCTAACAGTAGTTTATATTTTCGTAAGGCTGGATCCCAATAATATGACAGGGGAAGTGGAATACTTAAGGCTGGATCACAATATGACAGGGGAAGTGGAACACTTAAGGCTGGATGATCACAATATGACAGGGGAAGTGGAACACTTAAGGCTGGATCACAATATAACAGGGGAAGTGGAACACGTAAGGCTGGATCACAATATGACAGGGGAAGTGGAACCCAACAAGGGGTGACAGTTGAATTTTTTAATAAAAAAACCAAAAAATTGTGGGGTTACTACTTTATAGCTCCGTGGATTCTGTAAATTTCATATGGACTTGATATATTATAGCTCAAAAGATAGGTCCCTCTGTGTGCTCTCTTTTTGATACTAAAATATTTTTTATAGGTATAACGATACACAATTTACTGGAGATAAAGTGGAGGGAACTTCAAAACCTGAATGCCTGATTTCTCTGCATAAATATCTCCAGATTGCAAAGTGCTAACGATTTAAAATTAGCACCAGTGGCTGGAGGAAGCCCTACTCTATGCAACGAGTGTTTTCATTAGGCGTTAAAACGTAAGTATTCGGTCAAGTGCGCGGGTGGAAAATGAGTTTTATGGAATATGTTTTCTACTTTTATATCAAAACATGTAGAAAGTTCAAATGAGATTCACTTCATTGTGAGCAGAGCATAAATTGTGTTTTTCTTGTTCGTTTCTATGGCAACAAACTCTAACCACACTGTTTGTCAATGCAAATGCTACCACATAAAATATGGTTGCTAGGGACTTATTGCTAAGGAGATAGCAAGGCATATAAGTAATGTTGAAGTAAATCCACTGCTGATGCAAACTTGAAGGAAATGTGCTCAAAATCATGTACAAAAGTGGAGAAAACTCCTTCCACTGCTATATTTTCTCACTGGGTAACAAATTTTGTATCTTCAGCTCAGAGTGAAGTGGTACCGATACAATTTCTGGATCTTGGCTTGGGAGAGACTAGAACTCTTAATTCATGTATAGAATATAAAATGAATGCCTAATCCAGACTGCTTCCGAGGCATCATTACTTCTGGTATGAGGTGAGAGTTCCCTTTTTTCTCCTTTCTGTATCTGTGGAGCCACTTACAGCCCTAGATAGAACCTGTCAGAGCCTCACTGGTCTATGCTCCAGCAACTTCCTCTGTGCTTATTGTCTGTGTTTACTCTTGTTCTGTCAGGCAAAGTGAATTTGGATGGAAACTCTATAGGAAACTAGTTCTGCCTAAACTATTATCTAGAGGGCATTTCCACACACGAGCAGCCACACTTCTCTCACCAAGAGAACACTGCACATCTGCTGTAGCTGCCAAGCACAGAGCCCAACCAATGTTTAGTGTGGAGGTTATCAGTGCTGGTATATCTGTTACACGTAAGTCGTTCAGTGTGGTAGGATGGATCCATTCTTATTAACAATTCAGAGTTTCTATGATAGTAAACTATAAGACAAAGAGAAGGGGATTTAAATGTCATGTGACTCTGTACCTGGATAACCTAGATTGCTTGTCAGAAATTAGAGGAGCACCACAACATGCAACTAGTGCCCCACTAATTCATGACAAGCATCCCACCAGCCACATGAAGGCTACCATAAGGACAAATGACCAACACAACAACTGAGCTAAATTTGCACAGGAATATTGCACAGCTGCCATCATCACTACAACCAATCCTTGAACTCCTCTCCTGCCCCTAATGGATGCTCTTAAACAAATATTGCTTGGTCAGCATTGTTAATATCCACAAAGGGCATAGATCCTTACTGCCATAAGCACGTTCTCTTATATGCCTGTTTCTATACAGTATGTAGATCCTTACTAACATAAGCACATTATCTCATGTGCCTGATTCTATACAGCATATAGATCCTTACTCATATAGATCCTTACTGCCATAAGCACGTGCTCTTTTATGCCTGATTCTATACAGTATGTAGATCGTTACTGCCATAAGCACATTATCTCATGTGCCTGATTCTATACAGTATGTAGATCCTTACTAACATAAGCACGTGCTCTTATATGCATGATTCTATACAGCATATAGATCCTTACTGCCATAAGCATGTGCTCTTAAGATTCTATACAGTATGTAGATCTTTACTGCCATAAGCACGTGCTTTTATATGCCTGATTATATACGATATGTTTTCCACAGTATTGTTGGTTATTTCTGAACATGATGGTGTTGGTGGTGGTGGTGGTGGGGGGGGGGGGGGGGGGGAGCATATTTGTGAGCTATCTGTGTGGAGGAAGATGTATTAGAGATATTTGTCGTCAGCAATTCAATTAGGTCTGTATGATATGTGGGCATGTGAGTGGCATCTCACTGCATAGGTGGTCATAGTAGGTGTGGTAGCCTCATCACATAGGTGGTCATAGTAGGTGAGGTAGCCTCATCACATAGGTGGTCATAGTAGGTGTGGTAGCCTCATCACATAGGTGGTCGTAGTAGGTGTGGTAGCTCATCACGTAGGTGGTCATAGTAGGTGTGGTAGCCTCATCACATAGGTGGTCATAGTAGGTGTGGTAGCCTCATCACATAGGTGGTCATAGTAGGTGAGGTAGCCTCATCACATAGGTGGTCATAGTAGGTGTGGTAGCCTCATCACATAGGTGGCCATAGTAGGTGTGGTAGTCTCATCACATAGGTGGTCGTGTGTGGCCTCATCACATAGGTGGTCATAGTAGTTGTGGCCTCATCACATAGGTGGTGTTAGTAGGTGAGGTAGCCTCATCACATAGGTGGTCATAGTAGGTGTGGTAACCTCATCACATAGGTGGTCATAGTAGGTGTGGCCTCATCATATAGGTGGTGTTAGTAGGTGAGGTAGCCTCATCACATAGGTGGTCATAGTAGGTGTGGTAGTCTCATCACATAGGTGGTCGTGTGTGGCCTCATCACATAGGTGGTCATAGTAGGTGTGGCCTCATCACATAGGTGGTGTTAGTAGGTGAGGTAGCCTCATCACATAGGTGGTCATAGTAGGTGAGGTAGCCTCATCACATAGGTGGTCATAGTAGGTGAGGTAGCCTCATCACATAGGTGGTCATAGTAGGTGTGGCCTCATCACATAGGTGGTCATAGTAGGTGTGGTAGCCTCATCACATAGGTGGTCGTAGTAGGTGTGGTAGCCTCATCACATAGGTGGCCATAGTAGGTGTGGTAGCCTCATCACATAGGTGGTCATAGTAGGTGTGGCCTCATCACATAGGTGGTCTTAGTAGGTGTGGTAGCCTCATCACATAGGTGGTCATAGTACGTGTGGTAGCCTCATCACATAGGTGGTCGTAGTCTGATAGCCTCATCACATAGGTGGTCAAAGCAAGTGTGGTAATCCTATAAACAGGTGTTCATTGCAGGTATGGTAGGCTCTTAGCACATGTATTTGTAGCATGACTGTAGCTTCATTGCACAGTGGCACGTGTGTTGTGGGGTGATGGCCTTATGACACAGTTTTTGTAGGTGTATGGTTTTTGTAGGTGTATGGTGGCCTCTTACACATGTGATATATAGCTGCATTACACATGGTGGCCGTATTACTCAGGTAGACATAGCCTGTGTTTAGTTGATTATGTTGACAATAACTCGTTGACAATAGCTCTATGGGGAAACACACTGGACCAACATCACACTGGGTTGAGGCAGGTTGAAGTAGGTTGATAATAGCTCTATGGGAACACACACTGGACCAACATTACACTGGGTTGAGGCAGGTTGAAGTAGGTTGACAATAGCTCTATGGGAACATAGACTGGACCAACATCACACTATGTTGAGGCAGGCTGAAGTAGTTTGACAATATCTCTAGGGGGACACATACTGGATCACTTACCAACCATAATATTGGTTGTGTATTTGGCATGCATGAACTTCACTCACATGTTGAAGTTGATTGAACTTGATGTCATGACACTTAAGTGTGTCCATCTCTCTCTACATGAATGTCCTCTGAATACACATGTGCAACAATGGTGGCAGGTAAGGGGGAAGGGGGGTTGTAACCACGATGGAGCACATGACTAACCACACTACTTATGCCAACATGTGCTTCACCTTCTAGCTTGCAATCTGTAGGAGCCAGCACAAACTAGTCTTCTTAGAACAAATAGCTAGACATAGACACACAAAATATAAAGTGCGTTCGAGTCAATTACCATTCACACTCTCTGTGCGTGTCTCTGGCAGACACTGCATGAGCAATTAGTTTGCCTTTAATAGGTATGAGGCTTGTATTATGCCCGAGGCAAGTGTGCTGTTATATGGAACTGTGCACTCATTATATATCCTCATGATATTATGTGTTGTGTGTTTATCAGATGACCACCAGCAGAGACAAGGAGCCTACTCTTCTGCGCCTCAACAAGGGCACCTTTTCCAAGCTTCCCACTATCACTACCCATCATCATTGCCATACTACCATCCCCAACATCCTGAAGCTCCGTCTCTTCAAGGTTAGGAGAGAAGTCTGCTACAGTCAAGTAGAGATATCTTTCCATTGTCTTGTTTTCTTTGTGTCACTTAATGTGCTCAATGTATGCCAAAATAGAAGCACATCCAATCAGAAAGAAAAAGGAAAAAAGCTGAATTCAAAATCAATGAATGTTGTGCCAACCACACTAGCAATTTAATGATGAATATGTGATGCAAGTAATTCGTGTGTTCCTCCTCTTGTGTGTGAGCTACCTATCCAATGCATACTTCCATTTGCCCCTGGATGATCAAAAGTGCCAATCAACACACATAAAGATCTCAAACACTTACCATTTGGTGTTGCATCTGCTCCAGCAATTTTTTACCGACATATGGAGACACTACTGCAGGGCATTAATGGCATTAGTGTTTACCTCGATGATATACTTGCGACTGGTTCCGCCATGGAGGAACATGTACACAACCTCGAAGAAGCCCTGAAACAGCTAGAAGCCACTGGACTACGTCTTAACCGAGAAAAATGCTTTTTCTTACGCCCTAGCATTGAATACTTGGGTCACATAATTGACAAAGATGCTTACACCCTACAGAAATTAAAGTTCTTGCATCAAAGAAGCCCCACAACCAAAGAACACGACCCAACTTCGATCATTTCTCGGGCTAATTAATTACTATAGCAAATTTTGCTCTTTAACTCTCGAACAAGAAACAAAAGTGACATTGCGATCCTGAGCAAGAACAACCCTTCCAAGCTACTTAGGAATCCTTACAAGCAGACTAACTCCTTACTCATTACCACACCACAAAGCCATCGGTCTTGGCATGCGATGCTTCCGAGTATGGCATTGGAGCAGTTCTCTCGCACATTCTTGATGGCAACCAGGAATGCCCAGTTGCTTACATCTCCAGACCCCTATAATCTGACCATCATGTTTGCTGTAAAAAAAAGTTTCACCGCTACCTTCTGGGACATCACTTTGTGATTGAATCTGATCATCAACCACTGAAGTCACTGTGAGGTGAGAGAAACAAGGTTCCACAAATGGCATCATCTAGGATCCAAAGATGGGCAATTACACAGTCAATATTCCACTACACAATCTGCTACAAAGGCTGGAAGCAGACGCTCTCAGTCACCTGCCCAGCCTAGTCACTACTTCCAGTGATTATGAACCAGAAGACTTAGTCTTAGTGATGAACCATCTATCTTCCACTTCAGCTTCCGCTGCCAACATCAAGGAATGGACTGCTAAGGACCCAGTCATGTCTTGCATCCTCAGATTCCTTATGTCTGCATGGCCTCATCAGAAGCTGGACAAGGTGGACGAAACAAGAAGGAATGTACTCAGTTTCCTTGATGGATGTCTCCTATGGGCATCCCGTGTCATTATTCCTCCTCCAGACCCACAGCTGATTTTAGATGAGCTTCATGAGACTCATTCTGGGACGAGGAAAATGAATGCCCTCACCTGGTCCTACATATGGTGACCTGGCATGGAGGCAGAGATTTGTACAACTGGTGAAAACCTGCCCAGTATGTCGGGAGTAGTTCTAGTTGGCAGTTGTTGATTAGTAGTCTAACGACTGTGACTGTTATTTACAAGAGCATGCATCTCGGGCTACCACAAAAGATCTACACACAGACATCCAAACTACCTGTAGAAATGTGAGGTGCATGTAGGTCGATCAACTCCACTTCGCTCACACACACACACACACACACACACACACTAGTGTGCTTTTAATAGGCATCAGGCATGTATTATGCCCGAGGCAGGTGTGCTATTACACTGAACTATGCACTCATTATATATCCTCATAACCACCACCAGTTTCCTTCGGGAGCCTCCTGTTCTGCCCTCCAACAGAGGTTCCCTGCACCAGCTGCTCCCTATGGTTACCAACATCAACAGTCAGGCCCTTCTCTACCTCTTCAAGCTTAGCCCTGAAGTCTGGTTCAGTCAAGTAGGGAGGTCTTTCTTTTCTTCGTGTCCCACAAGGCTAATTTATCCAACACTTACTATGACAATTTCCAAAATTTCATCAGAAGGATGTTAAAAAAAAAATTGCTGAAAGAGACCCTCTCCCCTCTACCCCACTATTCTCTGCTGTCACAGAAGCTTGTGTAGCCTCCTCCATCTCCCCCAGCCAGCATCCTGAATGAAACACTGAGTCTTGTAGGGATGAAACTTGTAGCTACATGTACTAGACTTGTCTATGGTACAGTATTTATCATGCCCAATACTTATTTGTCATGGACATGATATGTGTTGTACATACAGGCCAACAACAGCCAACAACAGCCACCTTTTATAGGGGCCCAAAGATATCCCCTCACCACTCTCTGCTTTGGGGTAATCCGCAAACACCTAACATTTCTCTCCAACACTCTCTGACACAACCTTCACAAGGTTTGACACAAGTTTAGTGCATGGTAATGTAGGCTAGTGCATGGTAATGTAGGCTAGTGCATGGTAATGTAGGCTAGTGCATGATAGTGTAGGCTAGTGCATGGTAATGTAGGCTAGCGATAGTAGTCTAGGCTGGTGCATGATAGTGTAGGTAGGTCGTCTAAGCAACCACCATATTTCCATAAAGTGGGGCATTTCTGAATTGGAGCTAACACCAACAACCTCCAGGAAGTGGGGCACAACACACAGGTAGTGGGGCATGTCTAACACCCACCGCACCTTCAGGAAGTGGGGCATGTCTAACACCCACCGCACCTCCAGGAAGTGGGGCATGTCTAGGCACCATCACATCTTCATGAAGTGTTTATATCTGTAAGCACTCACCACACTTCCAAGAATTGGGGCATGTCTGAGCAACCACCACACCTCCATGAAGTGGGACGTGTTTAACACCCACCACACTTCCATGAAGTGGTTTTGTTTAATCTACAACCACACCTCCATGAAGTGAGGCATATCTAGGTACCCAACACACCTCCAAGAAGTGGGGCATGTTTAAGCACACATCACACCTCCATGAAGTGTGACAGTCTCATTCCATATCTGCTTCGCTCGGACATTTCTTGAAGTTAATCTGCATTTTTATTTACTTGGTAGAAATGTTTGTCGAGTCAGCAGAACATTCAAAATACTTCAGGAGAGTATTGGGAGGAGCCCCCAGGAAGATTCTGCTTCTTACAACATTTTAGATAGAGCTATTTTTCGCATCTTGCTAGCCATTAAATTGCTAGCCATTAAAACTTTTGTATCTGTGGAAAAAATAATGAATCCTCTGAGAAGCTCTGACACTCACAGTCTGCCATCGACGTAGAACAAACTCAAGAGAGTGGGCCAATATAATTTAATTGTAAACCAGAAAAACAAACACTAACTGACTATATACGATAACTTAAAGTGTAGAGAAGTTCTAGTGTGAATTAAGTATGCACATCACATTATTCATACACAAAAACACTAATGATCTAATAAAGCTAAATAGTTCCTAATAAGGTAAAGTTAAGTAAGTGCACCTAGCTCATATAGAATGACTTCATCTCTTAATCAACCAGAGTCAAGTTAAGTTAAACCTTAATCTAGACAGGTCTAAATTATAACACTCACTAAATAATATTCATTACATCAGTCATTACACTGTTTGTAAGACAGTACAAAACTCACCCCCAGGGGGTAATTCATCCCCAGGTTGTGAACCAATGGTCTAGTGGCCCAGGTTCTCTCCTTCATCACCCCCTGAGTCTAGTGTCTCCTCCATCTCCCCCAAACCAACCTCCTGTATGAAACACTGAGTCTAGTGTCTCCTCCATCTCCCCCAAACCAACATCCTGTATGAAACACTGAGTCTAGTGTCTCCTCTATCTCCCCCAAACAAACTTGTATGAAACACTGGGTCTAGTGTCTCCTCCATCTCCCCCAACCAACATCCTGTATGAAACACTGAGTCTAGTGTCTCCTCCATCTCCCCCAAACCAACATCCTGTATGAACACTGAGTCTAGTGTCTCCTCCATCTCCCCCAAACCAACATCCTGTATGAAACACTGAGTCTAGTGTCTCATCCATCTCCCCCAAACCAACCTCCTGTATGAACACTGAGTCTAGTGTCTCCTCCATCTCCCCCAAACCAACATCCTGTATGAAACACTGGGTCTAGTGTCTCCTCCATCTCCCCCAAACCAACATCCTGTATGAAACACTGAGTCTAGTGTCTCATCCATCTCCCCCAAACCAACCTCCTGTATGAACACTGAGTCTAGTGTCTCCTCCATCTCCCCCAAACCAACATCCTGTATGAAACACTGAGTCTAGTGTCTCCTCCATCTCCCCCAAACCAACATCCTGTATGAAACACTGAGTCTAGTGTCTCCTCCATCTCCCCCAAACCAACATCCTGTATGAACACTGGGTCTAGTGTCTCCTCCATCTCCCCCAAACCAACATCCTGTATGAACACTGAGTCTAGTGTCTCCTCCATCTCCCACAAACCAACATCCTGTATGAACACTGAGTCTAGTGTCTCCTCCATCTCCCCCAAACCAACATCCTGTATGAACACTGAGTCTAGTGTCTCCTCCATCTCCCCCAAACCAACCTCCTGTATGAAACACTGAGTCTAGTGTCTCCTCCATCTCCCCCAAACCAACATCCTGTATGAAACACTGAGTCTAGTGTCTCCTCCATCTCCCCCAAACCAACATCCTGTATGAAACACTGAGTCTAGTGTCTCCTCCATCTCCCCCAAACCAACATCCTGTATGAACACTGAGTCTAGTGTCTCCTCCATCTCCCCCAAACCAACATCCTGTATGAAACACTGAGTCTAGTGCCTCCTCCATCTCCCCCAAACAAACATCCTGTATGAACACTGAGTCTAGTGTCTCCTCCATCTCCCCCAAACCAACATCCTATATGAAACACTGGGTCTAGTGTCTCCTCCATCTCCCCCAAACCAACCTCCTGTATGAAACACTGAGTCTAGTGTCTCCTCCATCTCCCCCAAACCAACATCCTGTATGAACACTGAGTCTAGTGTCTCCTCCATCTCCCCCAAACCAACATCCTGTATGAAACACTGAGTCTAGTGTCTCATCCATCTCCTCCAAACCAACATCCTCTATGAAACACTGAGTCTAGTGTCTCCTCCATCTCCCCCAAACCAACATCCTGTATGAAACACTGAGTCTAGTGTCTCCTTCATCTCCCCCAAACCAACATCCTGTATGAAACACTGAGTCTAGTGTCTCCTCCATCTCCCCCAAACCAACATCCTGTATGAAACACTGGGTCTAGTGTCTCCTCCATCTCCCCCAAACCAACATCCTGTATGAAACACTGAGTCTAGTGTCTCCTCCATCTCCCCCAAACCAACATCCTGATTGAAACACTGAGTCTAGTGTCTCCTTCCCTGCATTGGTTCGGGGTAGAGGTCTTACCAGGTCCATTCCAATTCGGTAGTGTGGAGTGTCAATCACTGGCATTGGTCGTAATGGAGCTCTTTGTTTATGCTGGGGTGCTGTCTTTTGGCAAGCCGGGCATGCTTCACATAGCTTCTTGACGTCCGTGTATAGGCTAGGGCTAGGGCTAGGGCTAACTCCTGGCCAAAAAATTGTCATCCATATCCGTTGTGTGGTCCTGTCTCTTCCCAGATGTCCTGGTTGGTGGGCTAGGGATAGGACAAAAGGGTTCGGTGTTTCTTGGGTATGAGTAATTGTAGTAGTGGCTCTCCCATTCGATCCTAGCTGTCTTCCTCCATAAGAGGTTATCTTGTCGTGAAGTCCGAGTCTGGTTGTTGTGCCTTCTCCCAACATGGGTGCAATGATTCATCATGCTGTTGTTCCTTCTGGAACTCTAGGCGGTTATGATCCAGTGGATGGTCCTCTTGGTTTGTCATGAACAGGGCCCGTTTCTCACGTTTGCTGGCTCTGCTCTTGGGTGGATCATCTTCTGTTTCAGACTTCTTCGTTTCTTGCAGAGAGGGGTTGGACATCTGTTCCCCCCACGATTGCTCACCATCTTCCATGCTCTCTGCTTCAGAGTCGGTGTCAGTGTCAAGCTCTTCAGCTGGGTGCTCATGGAAGTCATCCGATAGGGATTCTAATTTGTCTTTGCTTTGGGATCGGGTCTGTGCCATATTTACTAGTTCAATGTATAGCAATCTCTTTCCCAGAGATCTGGGAAGTCGGTGCCCAGGAGTGCATCGTATCCAAGATTGGGTTGAGCTGCCACCATCAGGTCTTCGGTACAGTCGCCGACCTTGAATCTGGCTCTGGCAAGAGGCAACTCAGTAATGGTGCCATTGAAAGCCCTTACTCGAATGGTGATTCCAGTCTTGTCATGTTCAGATATTAGGGTGCTGTCTACGAGTGTTCTCTCAGCATCAGTGTCTAACAAGACCCTGCTCACGGGTTGGTCGTTAATTCTGCCAGTCACTAGTGTCTGTCGGTACACTTCGGTTGAGACTAGGTCGACTTCTTGCCGGTTGGTCAGTGGTTGAGCTAGGTTGACACTCTCCAGCCTCGGTTTGGTTGTTTTCTTTCTTGGATCGTGACATTCCGCCGAGAAGTATCCATATTTGTTACAGTTAAAGCAGCGAGGGCGATTCTTCTGATCAAATGGAGGGAGGAACCGACGATTCATCTCGGTCTTTCCTGTAGTCTTTTCGGCAGGTGGTGGAGTCTTTGATCGTCCTTCTCCATGCTTGGATAGGGTGATTTGCTCCACATTACGGCGATGTGTATGTTTTCCTTGCATGGGGTCTCTGTCATTTTCGGAGGTTGCATCATAGGTCCATACTCTGGTAATGACAAAGTCATCAGCCAAACTGGTTGCTTCCTCTAAGGAGGTTGGCTTTTGGTCTCGGACATACGTGGCCATTGGTCTGGGCATTAATTTCTGTATAGCATCAATTGAACCCAGTTCTAGGACTTCTTTGGCTGATGTACACCCCTCGGCCCATTTGGTAGATAGGTGTAAATGCCTCCGGCCGCAGGTACTCCAGGTTTCCTCAGGCTTGCGTCTGAGCTGATCCATCTTCAATCGGTAAGTTTCCCTGGTAATTCGGTAGTGGGAAAATAGGGCAACCTTCAAGGTGTCATAGTCTTGTCGATCGTCTGGATCCAACGAGACATACACTCGTGTTGCTTCCGGAGTAAGGATAGGTACCAGGTTTCGGTTCCATTGTGTCTTGGGTAATGCATAGCACTCAATGTGTGCTTCAAAGGCCATGAAATAGGATTCAACGTCTTCTTGAGGTTCTAGCTTTCGGAATCGGTTTACTCGGTCGGGAGTGTTGGTGGACGGACGTGGGGACTCTATGGCACTACGCTCAGTGGTTTGGGCCAGTAATTGCATCCAGCGCCGCTCTTGCTGCTCGTCTTTCTGTTTTTGTCTTTTTATCTCTTCTCTCCTCTGAGCTTCTCTAAATTCCCGTTCTTCTGTCTGACGTCGTTCTGCTGCTAATCTCTGTCCTTCCATCATGGTTTGCATCATCTGCATTTGGTGGTACATCATAGTAGTTGGGTTTGGGGCCATTGGGTCCTGTCCATACCAAGGGGGCCGGTACGTACTTCCTCCTGAGAATCCTGTTGATTCAGCATCTGGCAAAGTCCTCTGCCCTTCGGTGGGTTGCAAATTTATTTGAATGGGCACTTGCCTGTACTGTCTGTCCTCGACATTGAAGGGGGGTGTAGACTCATCTTCATTGACTGGACGGGTCCTCAGATTGTAGGTACTGTTAGTAGTGCTGTCTGTCATTGCTCTTGACTAGTGACTCTACTCAGTAATAGTGATTAACGGTAAGGTTGAATCAGTTTGTGCAGATCCTGTACGGAGGATTGGCTACACGACAGTGAATCTGTTTGTGCAGTTCCTGTACGAAGGATTGACTACACGACGGTATCTGTTTGTGCAGTTCCTGTACGGAGGATTGGCTACACGACGGTATCTGTTTGTGCAGTTCCTGTACTGAGGATTGGCTACACGACAGTATCTGTTTGTGCAGTTCCCGTACGGAGGATTGACTACACGACGGTATCTGTTTGTGCAGTTCCCGTGTACGGAGGATTGGCTACACGATGGTATCTGTTTGTGCAGTTCCTGTACGGAGGATTGGCTACACGATGGTAGTGCAGTTCCTATACGGAGGATTGGCTACATGACGGTATCTGTTTGTGCGGTTCCTGTACGGAGGATTGACTACACGACGGTATCTGTTTGTGCAGTTCCTGTACGGAGGATTAGCTACACGACGGTATCTGTTTGTGCAGTTCCTGTACGGAGGATTGGCTACACGACGGTATCTGTTTGTGCAGTTCCTGTATGAAGGATTGGCTACATGACGGTTGATATCGGTTGGCAGGATCCCACCGCTGCCACCAGTTGTCGCAGGGTGACTCGGATGTCACCCAACGATGTAACGGTTAACTGGTAATTGCAGCCACCAGGTAGACTGACTACCATGTTACAGGTCTGATTCAGATGTTGTCTCAAAGACCTTTATGGCCAAAGTTATATACATAAGATAGACAGCTGTATGCTCGCAATCAACTCTCTTGGTAACTCTAACTAGGCTCCTTTTATAGGGACCAGTCAGACTAAACATGCAATGGGTTACAGTCATTAAATGAAGCTTTCAGCCCTTGTGCTTTCACTTTGGTATCTGTGTCCCAATTCCAGTTCCCAGATTCAGAAACTAGATGGGGTTAGGGCCAGGGCAATGACTAGGATTAGGGCCAGAACAGGCTGGCTAGTTTGGGGCCCAGAGCAGTGATTAGTGTTAGGGCCAGAGCAAAGTCTAGGATTAAGACTAGGGTGGGCAATGACTAGGGTTAGGGTCAGTGAGTGCAGTGGCTAGGGTTAGGGACAGGGCAGTGGCTAGGGTTAGGGACAGGGCAGTGGCTAGGGTTAGGGACAGGGCAGTGGCTAGGGTTAGGGACAGGGCAGTGGCTAGGGTTAGGGCCAGGGCAGTGGCTAGGGTTAGGGCCAGGGCAGTGGCTAGGGTTAGGTACAGGGCAGTGGCTAGGGTTAGGGACAGGGCAGTGGCTAGGGTTAGGGGCAGGGCAGTGGCTAGGGCCAGGGCAGTGGCTAGGGCTAGGGACAGGGCAGTGGATAGGGCAAGGGCAAGGGCAGTGGCTTGGGTTTGGGCCAAATCAGTGGCTAGGGTTAGGGCCAGGGTAATGGCTATGGTTAAGGTCAGGGTGATGGCTAGGATTAGTGTCAGGGCAGTGACTAGGGTTAGGGACAAGGCAGTGGCTATGGTTAAGGACAGAGCAATGGCTAGGATCATGGCCAGGGTAATGGCTATGGTTAAGGCAATCCCTAGAGTATCGTAGACACTTCCTGTAGTATACTAGACAATGTGTCCAATAGCTAAATTGTATGGCACACTATTGAGGGGCTAAAGAAAACCAAATAAACTCCTCCCACCAAAACAAACAATCAAAACTTAACATGTGCTATATCAAGTAAGAACGCTGGAATAGAACTTATTTCTAATCCAGCATTGCATACCATTACGTTTTCTTGTGTTGACCAGTTATGATGGAACGGAATGGAAGGACAGAGCACACAGTAGCTATCAGCTTGCTCTAACATCCAGGTGGTGCTCTGGTTGTCGAGCACAGTGGATGTTTAGCACCACCTGGATGTTAGAGTAAGCAGATAGCTGCTGTGTGCTCTGGCAGTGGATGTTTAGCACCACCTAGATGTTCGAGTAAGCAGATAGTTACTGTGTGCTCTGGTTGTCTAGCACAGTGGATGTTTAGCACCACCTGGCTGTTAGAGTAAGCAGATAGCTACTGTGCGCTCTGGTTGTCTAGCACAGTGGATGTTTAGCACCACCTGGATGTTCGAGTAAGCAGATAGCTACTGTGTGCTCTGGTTGTCTAGCACAGTGGATGTTTAGCACCACCTGGATGTTAGAGTAAGCAGATAGCTACTGTGTGCTCTGGTTGTCTAGCACAGTGGATGTTTAGCACCACCTGGATGTTCGAGTAAGCAGATAGCTACTGTGTGCTCTGGTTGTCTAGCACAGTGCACCACCTGGATGTTCGAGTAAGCAGATAGCTACTGTGTGCTCTGGTTGTCTAGCACAGTGGATGTTTAGCACCACCTGGATGTTAGAGTAAGCAGATAGCTACTGTGTGCTCTGGTTGTCTAGCACAGTAGATGTTTAGCACCACCTGGATGTTCGAGTAAGCAGATAGCTACTGTGTGCTCTGGTTGTCTAGCACAGTGGATGTTTAGCACCACCTGGCTGTTAGAGTAAGCAGATAGCTACTGTGCGCTCTGGTTGTCTAGCACAGTGGATGTTTAGCACCACCTGGATGTTCGAGTAAGCAGATAGCTACTGTGTGCTCTGGTTGTCTAGCACAGTGGATGTTTAGCACCACCTGGATGTTAGAGTAAGCAGATAGCTACTGTGTGCTCTGGTTGTCTAGCACAGTGGATGTTTAGCACCACCTGGATGTTCGAGTAAGCAGATAGCTACTGTGTGCTCTGGTTGTCTAGCACAGTGCACCACCTGGATGTTCGAGTAAGCAGATAGCTACTGTGTGCTCTGGTTGTCTAGCACAGTGGATGTTTAGCACCACCTGGATGTTAGAGTAAGCAGATAGCTACTGTGTGCTCTGGTTGTCTAGCACAGTAGATGTTTAGCACCAACTGGATGTTCGAGTAAGCAGATAGCTACTGTGTGCTCTGGTTGTCTAGCACAGTGGATGTTTAGCACCACCTGGATGTTCGAGTAAGCAGATAGCTACTGTGTGCTCTGGTTGTCTAGCACAGTGGATGTTTAGCACCACCTGGATGTTCGAGTAAGCAGATAGCTACTGTGTGCTCTGGTTGTCTAGCACAGTGGATGTTTACAACCACCTGGATGTTAGAGTAAGCAGATACTGTAGCTACTGTGTGCTCTGTCTTTCCATTCCGTTCCATCATAACTGGTCAACACAAGACAATAATGGTATGTAATGCTGGATTAGAAATAAGTTCTATTCCAGCACTCTTACTTGATATAGCAAATGTTAAGTTTTGTTTGTCTGTTTTGTTTGGAGAATTTATTTGGCCCCTCAATAGTGTGCCATATAATTTAGCTATTGCACACATGTCTAGTATACTACAGGAAGTGTCTAGTATTCTACAGGAAATGCTGTAATGAGATTCATAAAGGAGTAAAATAACTCTAAATCCAATTAAGAAATGTGCAAAGTGTCTTGCTCGCCTGTTGCCTTTGAGACGGGCCACCATGGAGCATACTGGTGATGGAGTGCAGCTTTCTGTTGGTGCAGAGGTAAAAGCTCAAGGAGATCAAACTGCATCTATAACTAGCCAATTCTGCTACCAGTCTACAGAGAAGCAAGCAGGAAAGCCTGTGGTAGCCAATTAGGAGTGACACAATTTGCAATACTAGCCTGAGATCACTTGATATTCAGCCACTACTTTTCAAGTTTCCACAAAGTGTATACGGACAGTGTGTGATAGTGTGCGATTGCTCCTAACATTAGCCAACTCTATGTGCTAGTCAGGTGTAATAATGTGTTATATATTACATGTGTGTATATAGGCACAGCCCAGGGCCAGCCACCTATGCACCCTCCACCACAGCCACAAGGTACAGGACTCTTCTGCAATAGCCAAGTTTCTAACAGTAGTTTATATTTTCGTAAGGCTGGATCCCAATAATATGACAGGGGAAGTGGAATACTTAAGGCTGGATCACAATATGACAGGGGAAGTGGAACACTTAAGGCTGGATCACAATATGACAGGGGAAGTGGAACACTTAAGGCTGGATCACAATATGACAGGGGAAGTGGAACACGTAAGGCTGGATCACAATATGACAGGGGAAGTGGAACCCAACAAGGGGTGACAGTTGAATTTTTTAATAAAAAAACCAAAAAATTGTGGGGTTACTACTTTATAGCTCCGTGGATTCTGTAAATTTCATATGGACTTGATATATTATAGCTCAAAAGATAGGTCCCTCTGTGTGCTCTCTTTTTGATACTAAAATATTTTTTATAGGTATAACGATACACAATTTACTGGAGATAAAGTGGAGGGAACTTCAAAACCTGAATGCCTGATTTCTCTGCATAAATATCTCCAGATTGCAAAGTGCTAACGATTTAAAATTAGCACCAGTGGCTGGAGGAAGCCCTACTCTATGCAACGAGTGTTTTCATTAGGCGTTAAAACGTAAGTATTCGGTCAAGTGCGCGGGTGGAAAATGAGTTTTATGGAATATGTTTTCTACTTTTATATCAAAACATGTAGAAAGTTCAAATGAGATTCACTTCATTGTGAGCAGAGCATAAATTGTGTTTTTCTTGTTCGTTTCTATGGCAACAAACTCTAACCACACTGTTTGTCAATGCAAATGCTACCACATAAAATATGGTTGCTAGGGACTTATTGCTAAGGAGATAGCAAGGCATATAAGTAATGTTGAAGTAAATCCACTGCTGATGCAAACTTGAAGGAAATGTGCTCAAAATCATGTACAAAAGTGGAGAAAACTCCTTCCACTGCTATATTTTCTCACTGGGTAACAAATTTTGTATCTTCAGCTCAGAGTGAAGTGGTACCGATACAATTTCTGGATCTTGGCTTGGGAGAGACTAGAACTCTTAATTCATGTATAGAATATAAAATGAATGCCTAATCCAGACTGCTTCCGAGGCATCATTACTTCTGGTATGAGGTGAGAGTTCCCTTTTTTCTCCTTTCTGTATCTGTGGAGCCACTTACAGCCCTAGATAGAACCTGTCAGAGCCTCACTGGTGTATGCTCCAGCAACTTCCTCTGTGCTTATTGTCTGTGTTTACTCTTGTTCTGTCAGGCAAAGTGAATTTGGATGGAAACTCTATAGGAAACTAGTTCTGCCTAAACTATTATCTAGAGGGCATTTCCACACACGAGCAGCCACACTTCTCTCACCAAGAGAACACTGCACATCTGCTGTAGCTGCCAAGCACAGAGCCCAACCAATGTTTAGTGTGGAGGTTATCAGTGCTGGTATATCTGTTGCACGTAAGTCGTTCAGTGTGGTAGGATGGATCCATTCTTATTAACAATTCAGAGTTTCTATGATAGTAAACTATAAGACAAAGAGAAGGGGATTTAAATGTCATGTGACTCTGTACCTGGATAACCTAGATTGCTTGTCAGAAATTAGAGGAGCACCACAACATGCAACTAGTGCCCCACTAATTCATGACAAGCATCCCACCAGCCACATGAAGGCTACCATAAGGACAAATGACCAACACAACAACTGAGCTAAATTTGCACAGGAATATTGCACAGCTGCCATCATCACTACAACCAATCCTTGAACTCCTCTCCTGCCCCTAATGGATGCTCTTAAACAAATATTGCTTGGTCAGCATTGTTAATATCCACAAAGGGCATAGATCCTTACTGCCATAAGCACGTTCTCTTATATGCCTGTTTCTATACAGTATGTAGATCCTTACTAACATAAGCACATTATCTCATGTGCCTGATTCTATACAGCATATAGATCCTTACTCATATAGATCCTTACTGCCATAAGCACGTGCTCTTTTATGCCTGATTCTATACAGTATGTAGATCGTTACTGCCATAAGCACATTATCTCATGTGCCTGATTCTATACAGTATGTAGATCCTTACTAACATAAGCACGTGCTCTTATATGCATGATTCTATACAGCATATAGATCCTTACTGCCATAAGCATGTGCTCTTAAGATTCTATACAGTATGTAGATCTTTACTGCCATAAGCACGTGCTTTTATATGCCTGATTATATACGATATGTTTTCCACAGTATTGTTGGTTATTTCTGAACATGATGGTGTTGGTGGTGGTGGTGGTGGGGGGGGGGGGGGGGGGGGAGCATATTTGTGAGCTATCTGTGTGGAGGAAGATGTATTAGAGATATTTGTCGTCAGCAATTCAATTAGGTCTGTATGATATGTGGGCATGTGAGTGGCATCTCACTGCATAGGTGGTCATAGTAGGTGTGGTAGCCTCATCACATAGGTGGTCATAGTAGGTGAGGTAGCCTCATCACATAGGTGGTCATAGTAGGTGTGGTAGCCTCATCACATAGGTGGTCGTAGTAGGTGTGGTAGCTCATCACGTAGGTGGTCATAGTAGGTGTGGTAGCCTCATCACATAGGTGGTCATAGTAGGTGTGGTAGCCTCATCACATAGGTGGTCATAGTAGGTGAGGTAGCCTCATCACATAGGTGGTCATAGTAGGTGTGGTAGCCTCATCACATAGGTGGCCATAGTAGGTGTGGTAGTCTCATCACATAGGTGGTCGTGTGTGGCCTCATCACATAGGTGGTCATAGTAGTTGTGGCCTCATCACATAGGTGGTGTTAGTAGGTGAGGTAGCCTCATCACATAGGTGGTCATAGTAGGTGTGGTAACCTCATCACATAGGTGGTCATAGTAGGTGTGGCCTCATCATATAGGTGGTGTTAGTAGGTGAGGTAGCCTCATCACATAGGTGGTCATAGTAGGTGTGGTAGTCTCATCACATAGGTGGTCGTGTGTGGCCTCATCACATAGGTGGTCATAGTAGGTGTGGCCTCATCACATAGGTGGTGTTAGTAGGTGAGGTAGCCTCATCACATAGGTGGTCATAGTAGGTGAGGTAGCCTCATCACATAGGTGGTCATAGTAGGTGAGGTAGCCTCATCACATAGGTGGTCATAGTAGGTGTGGCCTCATCACATAGGTGGTCATAGTAGGTGTGGTAGCCTCATCACATAGGTGGTCGTAGTAGGTGTGGTAGCCTCATCACATAGGTGGCCATAGTAGGTGTGGTAGCCTCATCACATAGGTGGTCATAGTAGGTGTGGCCTCATCACATAGGTGGTCTTAGTAGGTGTGGTAGCCTCATCACATAGGTGGTCATAGTACGTGTGGTAGCCTCATCACATAGGTGGTCGTAGTCTGATAGCCTCATCACATAGGTGGTCAAAGCAAGTGTGGTAATCCTATAAACAGGTGTTCATTGCAGGTATGGTAGGCTCTTAGCACATGTATTTGTAGCATGACTGTAGCTTCATTGCACAGTGGCACGTGTGTTGTGGGGTGATGGCCTTATGACACAGTTTTTGTAGGTGTATGGTTTTTGTAGGTGTATGGTGGCCTCTTACACATGTGATATATAGCTGCATTACACATGGTGGCCGTATTACTCAGGTAGACATAGCCAGTGTTTAGTTGATTATGTTGACAATAACTCGTTGACAATAGCTCTATGGGGAAACACACTGGACCAACATCACACTGGGTTGAGGCAGGTTGAAGTAGGTTGATAATAGCTCTATGGGAACACACACTGGACCAACATTACACTGGGTTGAGGCAGGTTGAAGTAGGTTGACAATAGCTCTATGGGAACATAGACTGGACCAACATCACACTATGTTGAGGCAGGCTGAAGTAGTTTGACAATATCTTTAGGGGGACACATACTGGATCACTTACCAACCATAATTTTGGTTGTGTATTTGGGATGCATGAACTTCACTCACATGTTGAAGTTGATTGAACTTGATGTCATGACACTTAAGTGTGTCCATCTCTCTCTACATGAATGTCCTCTGAATACACATGTGCAACAATGGTGGCAGGTAAGGGGGAAGGGGGGTTGTAACCACGATGGAGCACATGACTAACCACACTACTTATGCCAACATGTGCTTCACCTTCTAGCTTGCAATCTGTAGGAGCCAGCACAAACTAGTCTTCTTAGAACAAATAGCTAGACATAGACACACAAACTGAAATATAAAGTGCGTTCAAGTCTATTACCATTCACACTCTCTGTGCGTGTCTCTGGCAGACACTGCATGAGCAATTAGTTTGCCTTTAATAGGTATGAGGCTTGTATTATGCCCGAGGCAAGTGTGCTGTTATATGGAACTATGCACTCATTATATATCCTCATGATATTATGTGTTGTGTGTTTATCAGATGACCACCAGCAGAGACAAGGAGCCTACTCTTCTGCGCCTCAACAAGGGCACCTTTTCCAAGCTTCCCACTATCACTACCCATCATCATTGCCATACTACCATCCCCAACATCCTGGAGCTCCGTCTCTTCAAGGTTAGGAGAGAAGTCTGCTACAGTCAAGTAGAGATATCTTTCCATTGTCTTGTTTTCTTTGTGTCACTTAATGTGCTCAATGTATGCCAAAATAGAAGCACATCCAATCAGAAAGAAAAAGGAAAAAAGCTGAATTCAAAATCAATGAATGTTGTGCCAACCACACTAGCAATTTAATGATGAATATGTGATGCAAGTAATTCGTGTGTTCCTCCTCTTGTGTGTGAGCTACCTATCCAATGCATACTTCCATTTGCCCCTGGATGATCAAAAGTGCCAATCAACACACATAAAGATCTCAAACACTTACCATTTGGTGTTGCATCTGCTCCAGCAATTTTTTACCGACATATGGAGACACTACTGCAGGGCATTAATGGCATTAGTGTTTACCTCGATGATATACTTGCGACTGGTTCCGCCATGGAGGAACATGTACACAACCTCGAAGAAGCCCTGAAACAGCTAGAAGCCACTGGACTACGTCTTAACCGAGAAAAATGCTTTTTCTTACGCCCTAGCATTGAATACTTGGGTCACATAATTGACAAAGATGGTTACACCCTACAGAAATTAAAGTTCTTGCATCAAAGAAGCCCCACAACCAAAGAACACGACCCAACTTCGATCATTTCTCGGGCTAATTAATTACTATAGCAAATTTTGCTCTTTAACTCTCGAACAAGAAACAAAAGTGACATTGCGATCCTGAGCAAGAACAACCCTTCCAAGCTACTTAGGAATCCTTACAAGCAGACTAACTCCTTACTCATTACCACACCACAAAGCCATCGGTCTTGGCATGCGAGGCTTCCGAGTATGGCATTGGAGCAGTTCTCTCGCACATTCTTGATGGCAACCAGGAATGCCCAGTTGCTTACATCTCCAGACCCCTATAATCTGACCATCATGTTTGCTGTAAAAAAAAGTTTCACCGCTACCTTCTGGGACATCACTTTGTGATTGAATCTGATCATCAACCACTGAAGTCACTGTGAGGTGAGAGAAACAAGGTTCCACAAATGGCATCATCTAGGATCCAAAGATGGGCAATTACACAGTCAATATTCCACTACACAATCTGCTATAAAGGCTGGAAGCAGACGCTCTCAGTCACCTGCCCAGCCTAGTCACTACTTCCAGTGATTGTGAACCAGAAGACTTAGTCTTAGTGATGAACCATCTATCTTCCACTTCAGCTTCTGCTGCCAACATCAAGGAATGGACTGCTAAGGACCCAGTCATGTCTTGCATCCTCAGATGCCTTATGTCTGTATGGCCTCATCAGAAGCTGGATAAGGTGGACGAAACAAGAAGGAATGTACTCAGTTTCCTTGATGGATGTCTCCTGTGGGCATCCTGTGTCATTATTCCTCCTCCAGACCCACAGCTGATTTTAGATGAGCTTCATGAGACTCATTCTGGGACGAGGAAAATGAATGCCCTCACCTGGTCCTACATATGGTGACCTGGCATGGAGGCAGAGATTGTACAACTGGTGAAAACCTGCCCAGTATGTCGGGAGTAGTTCTAGTTGGCAGTTGCTGGTTAGTAGTCTAACGACTGTGACTGTTACTTACAAGAGCATGCATCTCGGGCTACCACAAAAGATCTACACACAGACATCCAAACTACCTGTAGAAATGTGAGGTGCATGTAGGTCGATCAACTCCACTTCGCTCACACACACACATACACACTAGTGTGCTTTTAATAGGCATCAGGCATGTATTACGCCCGAGGTAGGTGTGCTATTACACTGAACTATGCACTCATTATATATCCTCATAACCACCACCAGTTTCCTCCGGGAGCCTCCTGTTCTGCCCTCCAACAGAGGTTCCTTGCACCAGCTGCTCCCTATGGTTACCAACAGCAACAGTCGGGCCCTTCTCTACCTCTTCAAGCTTAGCCCTGAAGTCTGGTTCAGTCAAGTAGGGAGGTCTTTCTTTTCTTCGTGTCCCACAAGGCTAATTTATCCAACACTTACTATGACAATTTCCAAAATTTCATCAGAAGGATATTTAAAAAAAAAATTGCTGAAAGAGACCCTCTCCCCTCTACCCCACTATTCTCTGCTGTCACAGAAGCCTGTGTAGCCTCCTCCATCTCCCCCAGCCAGCATCCTGAATGAAATACTGAGTCTTGTAGGGATAAAACTTGTAGCTACATGTACTAGACTTGTCTATGGTACAGTATTTATTATGCCCAATACTTATTTGTCATGGTCATGATATGTGTTGTACATACAGGCCAACAACAGCCACCTTTTATAGGGGCCCAAAGATATCCCTCCCACCAGGGTTACCCTCACCAACCTCTGCTTTGGGGTAATCCGCAAACACCTAACATTTCTCTCCAACACTCTCTGGCACAACCTTCACAAGGTTTGACACAAGTTTAGTGCATGGTAATGTAGGCTAGTGCATGGTAATGTAGGCTAGTGCATGGTAGTGTAGGCTAGTGATAGTAGTCTAGCCTGGTGCATGATAGTGTAGGTAGGTCGTCTAGGCAACCACCATATTTCCATAAAGTGGGGCATTTCTGAATTGGAGCTAACACCAACAACCTCCAGGAAGTGTGGCACAACACACAGGTAGTGGGGCATATCTAACACCCACCACACCTCCAGGAAGTGTGGCACAACACACAGGTAGTGGGGCATATCTAACCCCCACCACACGTCCAGGAAGTGGGGCACAACACCCAGGTAATGGGGCATGTCTAACGCCCACCAAATCTCCAGGAAGTGGGGCATGTCTAGGCACCCATCACATCTTCATGAAGTGTTATATCTGTAAGCACTCACCACACTTCCAAGAATTGGGGCATGTCTGAGCAACCACCACACCTCCATGAAGTGGGACGTGTTTAACACCCACCACACTTCCATGAAGAGGGGAGTGTCTAACCCACCACACCTCCATGAAGTGGTTTTGTTTAATCTACAACCGCACCTCCATGAAGTGTGGCATATCTAGGTACCCAACACACCTCCAAGAAGTGGGGCATGTTTAAGCACACACCACAACTCCATGAAGTGTGACAGTCTCATTCCATATCTGCTTCACTCGGACATTTCTTGAAGTTAATCTGCATTTTTATTTACTTGGTAGAAATGTTTGTCGAGTCAGCAGAACATTCAAAATACTTCAGGAGAGTATTGGGAGGAGCCCCCAGGAAGATTCTGCTTCTTACAACATTTTAGATAGAGCTATTTTTCGCATCTTGCTAGCCATTAAATTGCTAGCCATTAAAACTTTTGTATCTGTGGAAAAAATAATGAATCCTCTGAGAAGCTCTGACACTCACAGTCTGCCATCGACGTAGAACACACTCAAGAGAGTGGGCCAATATAATTTAATTGTAAACCAGAAAAACAAACACTAACTGACTATATACGATAACTTAAAGTGTAGAGAAGTTCTAGTCTGAACTAAGTATGCACATCACATTATTCATACACAAAAACACTAATGATCTAATAAAGCTAAATAGTTCCTAATAAGGTAAAGTTAAGTAAGTGCACCTAGCTCATATAGAATGACTTCATCTCTTAATCAACCAGAGTCAAGTTAAGTTAAACCTTAATCTAGACAGGTCTAAATTATAACACTCACTAAATAATATTCATTACATCAGTCATTACACTGTTTGTAAGACAGTACAAAACTCACCCCCAGCGGGTAATTCATCCCCACGTTGTGAACCAATGGTCTAGTGGCCCAGGTTCTCTCCTTCATCACCCCCTGAGTCTAGTGTCTCCTCCATCTCCCCCAAACCAACCTCCTGTATGAACACTGAGTCTAGTGCCTCCTCCATCTCCCCCAAACCAACCTCCTGTATGAAACACTGAGTCTAGTGTCTCCTCCATCTCCCCCAAACCAACCTCCTGTATGAACACTGAGTCTAGTGCCTCCTCCATCTCCCCCAAACCAACATCCTGTATGAAACACTGAGTCTAGTGTCTCCTCCATCTCCCCCAAACCAACATCCTGTATGAACACTGGGTCTAGTGTCTCCTCCATCTCCCCCAAACCAACATCCTGTATGAAACACAGTCTAGTGTCTCCTCCATCTCCCTCAAACCAACATCCTGTATGAAACACTGAGTCTAGTGTCTCCTCCATCTCCCCCAAACCAACATCCTGTATGAAACACAGTCTAGTGTCTCCTCCATCTCCCTCAAACCAACATCCTGTATGAAACACTGAGTCTAGTGTCTCCTCCATCTCCCCCAAACCAACATCCTGTATGAAACACTGAGTCTAGTGTCTCCTCCATCTCCCCCAAACCAACATCCTGTATGAAACACTGAGTCTAGTGTCTCCTCCAAACCAACATCCTGATTTGTCTCATCTTGATGCTTTTAGTGATGTAGCAGGATTTGATATTGAAGATCATGAGATATAATATAGCTATTTCAACAAAAGCACTAAACGCAAAGGAATACTTCTTTTATTGAAAGAAGCCAAGAAAGCCACAACTAAATACAATAGAGAGCATCTCAAGAAAGGGATTTGACTAAGATACTGTAAAGTATTTCATATCACATTTTTTCAATATTCTTCATTTTCAATATTCAAAGCTTTAAACACATTTACAATCTTACTATGCACTATGCAGCAACCAACCCCCAAAAAGTTCTGCAAATTTGTAGCTGTAATACATCCTAGTAAATCATTCAACACAACAAAACGCACATCTCACTTTAAATGGTTTGAAAAAGTTGGTAACTATGATATATAACATTATGGATAGTTTGTTTTTATACTGTTGGGTCCCATCTGGCATCCATGGGTGTGGTTAGCATATCTTGTATGGGACTATAGAGAAGCAAGAAAGGATGTGAAAAAGACTATTAGGAAAGAGAAGAAGGAATTGAGGAAGAGAACTATAAAGAAGACGAGAGAGCAGGGTGGGATTCTTTGTAAGCTGTTTTGGAATGATTTAAGAACAAAGAGGAAGGATAAAAGGAGTAAAAGATGAGGGAAGGATGGTGGAGGAGGAAGATGAGGTGTTGGAGGTGATGGCAAAATACTGAGAAGAGCTGAGAGGAAAAAAGAAGATGCCACAGTACAAGAATTAGAGATAGGAGAAGTGGGTGGGCATGAGCTGCATGGGTATGTCTGAAGAAGTACGTTTGGGAAGAAGTAGTAGAGGTAATGAAGTGCTTGAAGAGAGGAAAGACTCCAGGCCCTGATGGAATGTTGAATGAGATGCTAATGTATGGAGGTAGAAGGTTCTGGAGGTGATGGTGCAGGTGATGAATGTGTTGATGACAATTGAATGCTGCCAGTGGACTGGAAGAGGAGTTTGCTAGTACCTCTCCACAAGGATGGCGACGAGGATGAAGTAGGTAATTATAGAGGAATCTCATTGTGTTGTAGTGTGGTGAAGGTGTTGGCGAGAGTGTTGGCGAGGAGGTTGGGAGTGTTCGCTGAGATAGGATTTTGACAGAAGCACAAGGAGGATTTAGGAGCTGGAGGAGATGTTCAGACAAGTGGTTGGTGTTAAGGGGAGTTTGTGAAGTTAGGAAGAGTGAGAAGAAAGCTTCATATCTGGCTTTCCTGGACATAAGTAAGGCATATGACAGTGTGTGGAGGAAGGGACTGTGGCAGAAGTTGAGGCAGTATGGAGTAGAGCAGAAACTTGTGAGGACCTGTGTAGGATTGTATAGTTGGGTGGAGACGACGGTGATATTGAACGAAAGGAGGTCAAGGTGGTTCACTTGTGTTAGGCAGGGATCTCCACTTCCTTTCAATATTTATTTGATGGGAATGGCAGAGGAGTTGGAGAGAGCTGAGCTAGGAGTCAATTATGGAAGGCTGTTGGTGTGGGGCACTTATGTAAGCAGATGTTGTTCTTCTGGCTGACTCAAGGGTGGAACTGCAAGCTATGTTGGATGTGGTACAGGTGTATGTGTTAAGGTGGAAGATGAAGTTTAATAGTAAGAAGAGCAAGGTCATGGTAGTAGGGAAGAAGGAAGCAGGAGTGCATTGGAGGATTGGTGAGGAGATATTGGAAGAGGTCAAAGAATTCAAGTACTAGGGAGTATGGTTTGATAGGAAGCTAAGGGGTAACATCCAGTTCGAGAAGATGGCAAAGAAGGCAGAAGAGTGGGTTGGAAAGGTGATATGGATGAGTAGAGTGAATGGGCAGGTGGAAGTGGACAGAGGAAGAATGGTGTTGGAGCTTCTAGTGAGACCTAGTATGGAGCATGCAGCCGAGGTGTGGTGGACAGGAGGATGTAATGTTTGCAAGAAGTTGGAGTCAGCACAGATGAGAGTAGGTAGGAGACTGTTGGGGGCAGTAGCAGGAGTGGCAATATGGGGAGATATGGCGTGGGGAAGAAGCTGGAGGAGAGGCGGGAAGAGATAAAGGTTTTGTTTGGTAAAAGATTAGAGGTGTTGGAACAGAGCAGATTGATAAAAAATAGTTGTTTAGAGAGGATGGAGGAATTGGATGGTGGGAAGAATATCAGATTTTGAGTCGAAAATACGAGATAAACAATGAGGTTGGGTCAGTGTGCAAGTGGAAGGGGAAAGTGAAGGTGAGAAATGAGAAGGATTGTTGAGAGGAGGAAATAAATGGCAAGAGTACGCAGAATTTTTATAAATCGGCAAAGAATGGTGCAGGGATGGAGAGGTATGTGAGGTCCATGCATGGTCAGGAAGGTGTGCGGTTGCAATTTCGACTGAGGACTGCATCAGCTGGGTTGTTAGAGGATAAGAAGAGATGTGGGATAGTTAGGGATGAGAGGTGTATCATGTGTGATAGTGGAGCAGGGGAAGATGTGGAACATTCCTTGCTGATGTTCAGGGAATTTGA
The DNA here is from genome assembly GCA_028752905.1 of Cladorhizidae sp. MBARI D1340-BT2. NCBI lineage: Eukaryota > Metazoa > Porifera > Demospongiae > Poecilosclerida > Cladorhizidae > Cladorhizidae sp. MBARI D1340-BT2. Next base: position 31,888,890 of record JAQNBH010000015.1, read on the forward strand.
GAAGGATCGGCGGTTACTGATGAGGTGTGCAGAATTGTAGGGGCAGGACAGTGGCTGGATGAATTTAGAAGAGTGGGTAAGGATGGAAAGGTTGCATTGCTTTTGGGGAAAGATGTGGAGGGAGTAAGTGATGCAGTGATGGAGGAGGTGGGCGAGTGTGTTATGTATTGGGTAGGGAAGTGGTCAGAGGTGAAAGGAACTGTTATATGGTGAACTGAGGAATGATCTTTGGTCCCCTCCCCCCCCTCCTTGAGTAGCGGGACACTCATAACTTAATAATGTGGATATTATTTTAATCAATTAAGTACTGTTGATTTATAATATAGATACTTATAGTTACTGTTATATACATAGTTCAATACTGTTTTGTAACCTGATGGCTTAGCAATATGAAGATTAAATTATGAAACCCAACCACCTTGCAAAGCTACAAACCAGTCCAGCAAGAGTCTGCAGCAGCGGATGATGGAACCAGACACTTTATCCAAGCATCCTTCATGCACACTAAACACAGCAGCTCGAAAAAGAAGAGGTAAGCTAAGAGCAGTCAATAAGAGATGTGAGACAGGTAGAGTAGCTAGTGCTAGTGCCTACCACTAAGAATGCATTAAAATTACCCTCCCAGCTTAATTAGCTAATTAATTAGCTACCATAAATCTGGGATTTTTCAATGTTGATAAATTTTCATAGTCCAAGATTTAAATGTTAATTATAAAATAGTTGGATTATGCATTAGCTATGGCTTGTGCAACCACACCAGTATGGCAGAGAAAAGAGCAGGCTCCTAGAAGTGCTGGAAATCTCTCTCCTAAAGTTCAGAGAAGTGAACAGCTTTGGCACTATCCTAGGAAGTGTCCTGTATTGATGTATTTTCTTCCACTGCTATATAGCTACTGTAGCAAACCCTTAGTTAATGCTCCCCACAATCCCTCTTCCAAATATTTAGTTATCCCGAGCGACTTCTTGAAGGAGGTGATGAACTAAATGTATTGGAGTGACTAGTAAAAAAAATAATGTAAATAAATGGTGCAGACCACAAATATTTACAGGACACTTTACCTATAAATATTTAATCGGCATTACATGTACTTTGATAATCATTGGGAAAGGGTCTTGCTGAGTTTAGTCTACATTGCCAAATTTCTATAGCTTATATCCTGTCAGTTCAAGACTCACTACAGTGCTGGAAATCCCCTCTTCCCTCCAAGAAAAATGAATTAAGATCTGTGTAGCAACAGGAAGTGTAATCAGTAAAAGTAGAGTTTAGAAGTTGCCAAATCGAGACCATACACAGTAGTATCTTAACCTGGTGGGGTTTCTTTAGGAAAAATCCATAGCCACACCTATAGGTATTCCATAGCCACACCTCTACGTCTTCTGTATATTGTTATATAGCTACGGAAGATGCACTTTTACCATTTTTTGAGTTCGCTGTGCTTTGGGAAGAAACAGACAACTGCCATGGAGAGAGGCGTGCAGAGTCAAGTCCAGCAAGAGTCTGCAGTAGCAGATGATGGAACCAGACACTTCATCCAAGCATCCTTCATGCACACTAAACACAGCAGCTCCGAAGAAGAAGAGGTAAGCTAGGTATTGTAAGAGCAGTCAGTAGAGATGTGAGACAGATAGAGTAGTGCCTCTCAGAGGTAGTCAGTTATTTGAGCTCCAGCCTACCCCCAAAGATGCATTCAAACTGCCGTCCCAGATTTATTAAAATAATTGTAGCATTGCTAATTAACTTAGCTACCGTAAATCTGGATTAATTAACTTAACTACCATAAATCTGGGATTCTTCAATGTTGATAACTTTTTGTAGTCCTATAGTCAAGATTTAAATGTTAATTATAAAATGGTTGTATTATGTGTTAGCTATGGCTCGTGCAGACACACCAGGCAGGGCAGAGAAGAGAGCTGGCTCCTAGAAGTGCTGGAAATACCTCTTTTCTAAGATATTTGAAGTTCAGAGAAGTGAACAGCTTTGGCACTTTCTTAAGAAGTGTCCTGTATTGATGCATCTTCTTCCACTGCTAGCTACTGTAACAATCTCTTAGTTAATGCTCTCTTTCACAATCCCTAAACTCTCGGCTTCTAAATATTTTAGTTATACCGAGCGACTTCTTGAAGGAGGTGATGGACTGCAATTAAAAATCTATTCGAGACTTGTCCCCCAAAAAGTGGATTCACTATTGCAGACCACAAATATTTACAAGACCCTTTACCTATTAACAGCAATATGTTTTAATCATTGTTTCAATACTGAATTTAGTCTACACTGTCAAATTCCTGTCTTGTATGACATCCAATGCCACAAGAGCCAGATAATATATATATAGCCGCAGAAGATGCACTTTTACCATTCTTTGAGGTCGCTGTGCTTTGGGAAGAAACAGACAACTGCCATGGAGAGAGGCATGCAGAGTCAAGTCCAGCAAGAGTCTGCAGCAGCAGATGATGGAACCAGACACTTCATCCAAGCATCCTTCATGCACACAGCTCCGAAGAAGAAGAGGTAAGCTAGGTATTGTAAGAACAGTCAGTAGAGATGTAAGACAAGTAGAGTAGTGACTTTCAGAGGAAGTCAGTTCCTTGAGCTCCATGCCTACCCACCAAGAATGCATTCAAACTGCCCTCCCAGCTTTATTAAAATAATTGTGGTATAGCTAATCAATTAGCCACCATAAATCTGGGATTCTTCCTTGTAGTTGATAAATTTTCGTAGTTCTACAGTAAAAGATTTAAATCTTAATCATACAATAGCTGGATTATGTGTTAGCTATGGCTCGTGTAACCACACTAGGCAGGGCAGAGAAGAGAGCCGACTCCTACAAGTTCAGAGAAGTGAACAGCTTTGGCACTTTCCTAGAAGTGTTCTGTATTGATGCATCTTCTTCCACTGCTAGCTACTGTAGCAATCTCTTAGTTAATGCTTTCTTTCACAATCCCTCATCTCTGGGCTTTCCAATAGCTCTATAAACATGATATCCTCCTTCAAGAATGGCCTAGCAATTTCATCCACAGCTTTTCAGCAGGCTTCTCTTCAGAAGTCAATTACATATTGTCTACGGTCAGTCTTGTCAATAATGGGGTTTTTTAAAATCCATGGAGCATCTCTAAATCCGACCTCAGATACACCAGGAAATCCATGGCTGGTTGGGAAGTTTGAGGTGGGTGCAGCTATGGGGTGGCCAACTACTGTGTAGAGTGTACTTGAATAATGCACCTGTATTCCCTTATTCATAGCACGCCATACTCCTGCTTTAGTGCCCTCCTGCTTTAGTGCCTAATAATCATGACCTGCCACTTTCCATCTTCTCTCAAATACTCTCTCTTCCAAACTCCAAAGTTAACTATTCCTCTACCCACTTACTCCAGAGGGAGCTAAATCAATGGGGCGGCTGTTAGTGTTTTATCCAGGGCTGTTAGGGGGGGGAGATCCCCCAAAAAAACTTGCAATTCCCCCCATAATATATTCAAAAGATAAGATAATAGAAAGGCCATTCTCATGAAAGGTGTTAACCACACATTATAATTAACCACAAATTATAATGTGCCAAGTTTTTCTGAATAGAGCATTAGTCATCTAAGATTTAGCTAGTGGTTATGGCACAAAGAAACCTATCTCTTTGGGTTAGTAGTTGTTCTGAGTCTAACCAGAATGGAAGTGTTCAGTGTAGCTCTGAAGCACAGGATTCAATGGACTATACTTCATTCACAAGTGATCTACAGGTAACTAGTGATGATGGTGATCAACATGAATTGGCACCACCTATGGTGAAGAAAGTAGCCAAATCCAAATCCATAGTGTACAGATACAGTACTAAGCATCCTTGGTTGGTTTCTGACGGAAGTGGAAGAGGAGCCTTCTATAATTTTTGCAAGCAGCTCTATTGTGGTAGCCATGGTCTACCTAAAGGTTCTGATGGACAAAATGGAGCAAGGCAACAGGATCTTCAGCCAAGAATAATAAGCTTTTGAAACATCAATTATCAAATTCACACATGCAAGCTGTTTCTCAGGCTGAAATGTGTAATTCATGAAGTAGAAAGAAGAGGATCAGTATTTATTCAACTTCAGTGTTCCAGTAATGCAGAAAAATCGGAAAACCTACTTATGCTCAGTAAGTATGTAACAGTAGCATACTGGCTAATGAAAAACGAAGTTGCTCACACAACAAAGTATGAAAGTTTGATTGAACTTTTCACTGATCTAGATGAAATCAATCATCTAGCAAATTGGCAGAAGATAAGGGCAAAAAATGCTACATACAAGTCTTTAGCAACCTCTCTGGAAATGGTAAAAAGTATTGGAGAGTACATAGACAGCAAAACAGTGAATGAAATATCTGGCTCCCCATTTGGTGATGAAGCAACAGATATATATGAAAAATCGTACTGAGCTATCTATCTGTATGTATGCGGTACCTTACTACTGCTGGCTGCACAAATGAATGCTTCTGGATATACAGAATGTTCCAGATGAAACTGCAGAAGTTATAACAGGTGGTATTATCTCCATTCTTGAAAGCAGAGGGATTGACTTCTCCAAAAGTTGTTTGGCTGGCCGAGCTATCAATATGTTTGGTCACATATCTGGAGTTCAGGCTCGAATGAAGAATGAGAAATGTGATGAAGCAACATATGTTCACTATCGATGCCACCTTTTGCAGCTTGCCTGTGTTCAATCATCAGAAAAATTTAAGCCTCTTAAACAGTTATATATTCTCTGCAATGAATAGCTTGTGGCATGTTAGTCCCAAGAAGACTCATGCACTCAAAGAAGTTCAAGAGGCACTTCAAGAACCTGATTTGGCATTGGTAAGGGCAGGAGATACAAGATGGACTTCCCATTGTAGAGCAGTGAAAGCTGTTGTTTAGTGTCTGAAAGGGATAATTGTTACACTTCAGCATCTTCATCAAGAGTCAGGGGATCTTTCAAGTGAAGCTGGTGGCTTACTGCTGACTTTTCAAGATCGCAAGTCAGTTATCCTGCTATTTGCAGTTGAAGATATCTTGAGAATTGAATCTTATCACTTTCCCAGGGTACTTATGGAAATATTAATGACACACTTCAGTCCATTTGCTCTTGAGGGGCTTGAATACACCACTATCCAGTGGCTGAGATTCGTGGGTGATATGGGGAGGTTAAACATAACATGATAATATCATGTTCCCTTGCAAAATCTAACTACATCAGGCTGATAATGTGTGCTATGCCCATCGAGAAGCAACAAAAGGGGGCGCCCAGGAACTGTAAATTGATAGGAGTGTTCAACCAAATCCTTCGAATAAGTTCGTATTGATGCAGTCATTGTTACTTAACCCATACCGAGTTCCCGGAACCTCATCTTTCGTCCATGCATAGTTGAGATTTCGAGCATAAAAAATTATCATTGGCGGAATTGCTTGACCAACTGCACTAGCATAAGCTACCACTGTAACTTGCCCCTTCTTGCCAGACAGCCTACATCAAATTTTCTTGGACGCAGTCTTAGCAACAATATCAGGGACTTTGTAATCGAATGGCACACCACTCTCATCAACGTCATATATCTGAGCCGGTTTTGAATGCAGATTATGTTTATCAAGAACATCTTTGAGCAGGGAGAAGTATTGCTCCATCATTTCCTTGTTAATGGCGTCATTCGAACATGAGCAGTGGTATCACTTCTTCTGAGTGACAAATCACCATGCGGTCAATAAATCTATTCCACCACCCATGAGTAATGTAATCTTTTTTCAGCAAACCCTTCTCTCTGGCAACATACTCTGCTATATGCCTTTCTTGTTTTACCATAGCCTACAGTTGCACACTGCTTCAAAAAGGAGCCAAGTTCATGTTCCTCCTGGCAACATAGGTATGGCCTAGGCCCCGGGTTTGTCACCATGTTTTGCTCTGCCACTTACTTGATTCTGCAAAGTGGATACAGGGACCCCATGATCGCCAGCTGCTTTATGTATCCCTTGGCCTCCTTCAACTGCCTTCATTGCTGCTTCCATTTGCTGGTAAGTCCATTGTTTTCGCTTTACTAATGACCTAGGAGCTGGGTTGCTAGATGATGACGGCGATGGTTGAGACTTTCGCCTAGACAAGCGTTTTCTCAAACCCTTCCGAGGCATAGCTATGAAATGAAAGGCTAGAATATAGCTCCATAAATCACTGAAAAAGACTTATCTCAGTGCAAATAGAGCCTACAAACTCTCTCGCGCTTCTTCACACCAACACTACCGCTTTCCTCCGTTCACTTTCGGATATTTGACGCGTGATGATGCGCTATTGGTTGATAGGCTGTTCTTTGTTATGATGAATACAGCAATATTTTGAAATAAAGAAAGTGAAGCTTTCAGCCCTTGTGCTTTCACTTTGGTATCTCTGTCCCAATTCCAGTTCCCAGATTCAGAAACTAGCTGAGGTTAGGGCCAAGGCAATGACTAGGATTAGGGCCAGAACAGGATGGCTAGTTTGGGGCCCAGAGCAGTGATTAGTGTTAGGGCCAGAGCAAAGTCTAGGATTAAGACTAGGGTGGGCAATGACTAGGGTTAGGGTCAGTGAGTGCAGTGGCTAGGTTAGGCAGGGCAGTAGCTAGGGTTAGGGCCAGGGCAGTGGCTAGGGTTAGGGACAGGGCAGTGGATAGGGCAAGGGCAGTGGCTTGGGTTTGGGCCAAATCAGTGGCTAGGGTTAGGGCCAGGGCAATGGCTATGGTCAAGGTCAGGGTGATGGCTGGGATTAGTGTCAGGGCAGTGACTACGGTTAGGGACAGGGCAGTGGCTATGGTTAAGGTCAGAGCAATGGCTAGGATCATGGCCAGGGTAATGGCTATGGTTAAGCCAACCCCTAGAGTATCGTAGACACTTCCTGTAGTTATACTAGACAATGTGTCCAATAGCTAAATTGTATGGCACACTATTGAGGGGCTAAAGAAAACCAAATAAACTCCTCCCACCAAAACAAACAAACAAAACTTAACATGTGCTATATCAAGTAAGAACGCTGGAATAGAACTTATTTCTAATCCAGCATTGCATACCATTACGTTTTCTTGTGTTGACCAGTTATGATGGAACGGAATGGAAGGACAGAGCACACAGTAGCTACCAGCTTGCTCTAGCATCCAGGTGGTGCTCTGGTTGTCTAGCACAGTGGATGTTTAGCACCACCTGGCTGTTAGAGTAAGCAGATAGCTACTGTGTGCTCTGGTTGTCTAGCACAGTGGATGTTTAGCACCACCTGGATGTTCGAGTAAGCAGATAGCTACTGTGTGCTCTGGTTGTCTAGCACAGTGGATGTTTAGCACCACCTGGATGTTCGAGTAAGCAGATAGCTACTGTGTGCTCTGGTTGTCTAGCACAGTGGATGTTTAGCACCACCTGGATATTAGAGTAAGGATAGCTACTGTGTGCTCTGGTTGTCTAGCACAGTGGATGTTTAGCACCACCTGGATGTTCGAGTAAGCAGATAGCTACTGTGTGCTCTGGTTGTCTAGCACAGTGGATGTTTAGCACCACCTGGATGTTCGAGTAAGCAGATAGCTACTGTGTGCTCTGGTTGTCTAGCACAGTGGATGTTTAGCACCACCTGGATGTTCGAGTAAGCAGATAGCTACTGTGTGCTCTGGTTGTCTAGCACAGTGGATGTTTAGCACCACCTGGATGTTCGAGTAAGCAGATAGCTACTGTGTGCTCTGGTTGTCTAGCACAGTGGATGTTTAGCACCACCTGGATATTCGAGTAAGCAGATAGCTACTGTTTGCTCTGGTTGTCTAGCACAGTGGATGTTTAGCACCACCTGGATGTTCGAGTAAGCAGATAGCTACTGTGTGCTCTGGTTGTCTAGCACAGTGGATGTTTAGCACCACCTGGATGTTCGAGTAAGCAGATAGCTACTGTGTGCTCTGGTTGTCTAGCACACTGGATGTTTAGCACCACCTGGATGTTCGAGTAAGCAGATAGCTACTGTGTGCTCTGGTTGTCTAGCACAGTGGATGTTTAGCACCACCTGGATGTTCGAGTAAGCAGATAGCTACTGTGTGCTCTGGTTGTCTAGCAAAGTGGATGTTTAGCACCACCTGGATGTTCGAGTAAGCAGATAGCTACTGTGTGCTCTGGTTGTCTAGCACAGTGGATGTTTAGCACCACCTGGATGTTAGAGTAAGCAGATAGCTACTGTGTGCTCTGGTTGTCTAGCACAGTGGATGTTTACAACCACCTGGATGTTAGAGTAAGCAGATACTGTAGCTACTGTGTGCTCTGTCTTTCCATTCCGTTCCATCATAACTGGTCAACACAAGAAAACGTAATGGTATGTAATGCTGGATTAGAAATAAGTTCTATTCCAGCGTTCTTACTTGAGATAGCAAATGTTAAGTTTTGTTTGTCTGTTTTGTTTGGAGAATTTATTTGGCCACTCAATAGTGTGCCATATAATTTAGCTATTGCACACATGTCTAGTATACTACAGGAAGTGTCTAGTATTCTACAGGAAATGCTGTAATGAGATTCATAAAGGAGTAAAATAACTCTAAATCCAATTAAGAAATGTGCAAAGTGTCTTGCTCGCCTGTTGCCTTTGAGACGGGCCACCATGGAGCATACTGGTGATGGAGTGCAGCTTTCTGTTGGTGCAGAGGTAAAAGCTCAAGGAGATCAAACAGCATCTATAACTAGCCAATTCTGCTACCAGTCTACAGAGAAGCAAGTAGGGAAGCCTGTGGTAGCCAATTAGGAATGACACAATTGGCAATACTAGCCTGAGATCACTTGATATTCAGCCACTACTTTTCAAGTTTCCACAAAGTGTATACGGACAGTGTGTGATAGTGTGCGATTACTCCTAACATTAGCCAACTCTATGTGCTAGTCAGGTGTAATAATGTGTTATATATTACATGTGTGTATATAGGCACAGCCCATGGCCAGCCACCTATGCACCCTCCACCACAGCCACAAGGTACAGGACTCTTCTGCAATAGCCAAGTTTCTAACAGTAGTTTATATTTTCGTAAGGCTGGATCCCAATAATATGACAGGGGAAGTGGAATACTTAAGGCTGGATCACAATATGACAGGGGAAGTGGAACACGTAAGGCTGGATCACAATATGACAGGGGAAGTGGAACCCAACAAGGGGTGACAGTTGAATTTTTTAATAAAAAACCCCAAAAATTGTGGTTACTACTTTGTAGCTCCGTGGATTCTGTAAATTTCATATGGACTTGATATATTATAGCTCAAAAGATAGGTCCCTCTGTGTGCTCTCTTTTGATACTAAAATATTTTTTATAGGTATAACGATACACAATTTACTGGAGATAAAGTGGAGGGAACTTCAAAACCTGAATGCCTGATTTCTCTGCATAAATATCTCCAGATTGCAAAGTGCTAACGAGTTAAAATTAGCACCAGTGGCTGGAGGAAGCCCTACTCTATGCAACGAGTGTTTTCATTAGGCGTTAAAACGTAAGTATTCGGTCAAGTGTGCGGGTGTAAAATGAGTTTTATGGAATATTTTTTCTACTTTTATATCAAAACATGTAGAAAGTTCAAATGAGATTCACTTCATTGTGAGCAGAGCATAAATTGTGTTTTTCTTGTTCGCCAATGGATGTTTAGCAGCACCTATTTGATGATCTCTGCCGTGAGAAGCTCCTGGAGAGGTGTTTGCTAGGAGCAACACAGAACCAGAATGAAAGTTTTAACAATGTCATCTGGAATCGTGCACCTAAAACTGAGTTCATCTCCTTGGACACCATGCAGATCGCGGTTAGGCAAGCAGTTGTCGTATTCAATAGCGGAAAACATGCCCTTATTTCGATCATGGATCATCTAGACATTCAGCCTGGCCCTCTCTGTATTGCCTACTTGACAAGACAGGATCAAATCCGTACTAAACGATCCCTTGCCAAGGAAGCTGTGGTGGCAAAAAGTGTCTAAGCGGATGGTGGAAAAGACCACAGAGGAGGCACGAATTGAGGGAGAGGGTACCTCCTATTCTGCAGGACAATTCTAGACTGCTATTTGTATTTTATGTTATACTACATACTTCATTTACCCTTGGGCTGCTTTGTTTTATGTACACATGCAGTATAGAGTCACTATAAAGAAAGATGTATATGTGAAATATGACAATCAACTTACTGTAACTTGGCTCGTTTTCTCAACTTACCAAAGTGGTGGAACCGTGGTCACAAAAAAGTATATAACTCACTTTTTCTAATAGATGGGGCAACTTTTAATATATCATCTTGAAGCTCTTTTCTTGCTCTATCATTTCCACTGAGAATATTTTGATAGGGGTAAGCTAGGTCAAGGTATGGTTGGTTTTGTGGGGGGAAAACAGATTTCTTTGTTGACCTCCAGTACTCCCCAACACTATGTGTAAATTCTGTCAGACTTGATGCTCTAGCCTTCTCCTGATGAAGGCTATCGAAACATTGAGAGAGTACAATAATGCATTTTACACATCTGTGGCTGTGATTAGCACTAAGTGTGAAGGTCAGAGTATGAGGTTAGCTGGAGTTCTATTCATTTATTGCACTGAGAAGGGAAGTATTCAGTTTACCATATCTTGACCTAGGAAGTAGCTATGCACAAACTAAACATATCATTGGAAAGAGCATGAAATGGACTACATTTGACATAAAAATGACTTACAAAAAATTAAAAATAATGAAGTTATGACAAATTAAGTGAAAATATAGAATCGTAGTAAAGTAGCTTGCTGCATGTCATGACATCATGTATTTATCTGTAGTCTTAGTGATACTTATTGTTATATAGCATGTCAGATTATGGTAGTCTTAGGGACTGATACGGATAGTTTGGTTTGAACCTTTTTTTACTGTAGTCTCTTGTAGTTTCTTGTATTTGAGTTTTGACTATTATTCAGAGTGTTAAAGTTACTGTTGTGATATTGTAATTGTTTTCTCTAATTGAAATATAACACAAAGAGAGTAATATTTTAGCATGGGAGTTGTCCTCAGAAAATCTCTCTTTCATTTGAGTGATCAGAGAGTCAAGAAGAGGAATAGCAACTGCTCTTTTATAGTGGACAATTGGAGTATCGCTTGGAGTATTACTTCTATTCCTTTGCAAACTCGTCTTCCTGGGAACAGATTCAGCAACACCGACATTATGTGCCATCTGTAGAATTTCTTCGTACCAGAAAATGAAAATGGTGTCGATATTGTTTCGTGGTTTCAATGTTGTCAATTACTGTGCTGACCATTTCATGAGCATCAAAGACATCTTGGTCCTGTTTCTGAAGTTTTGATGCCATAATTCATCAAGGATGATGAATACAGCTAAAAGAGACCCTCTCCCCTCTACCCCACTATTCTCTGCTGTCACAGAAGCCTGTGTAGCCTCCTCCATCTCCCCCAGCCAGCATCCTGAATGAAACACTGAGTCTTGTAGGGATGAAACTTGTAGCTACATGTACTAGACTTGTCTATGGTACAGTATTTATTATGCCCAATACTTATTTGTCATGGTCATGATATGTGTTGTACATACAGGCCAACAACAGCCACCTTTTATAGGGGCCCAAAGATATCCCTCCCACCAGGGTTACCCTCACCAACCTCTGCTTTGGGGTAATCCGCAAACACCTAACATTTCTCTCCAACACTCTCTGGCACAACCTTCACAAGGTTTGACACAAGTTTAGTGCATGGTAATGTAGGCTAGTGCATGGTAATGTAGGCTAGTGCATGGTAGTGTAGGCTAGTGATAGTAGTCTAGCCTGGTGCATGATAGTGTAGGTAGGTCGTCTAGGCAACCACCATATTTCCATAAAGTGGGGCATTCCTGAATTGGAGCTAACACCAACAACCTCCAGGAAGTGGGGCACAACACACAGGTAGTGGGGCATATCTAACACCCACCACACCTCCAGGAAGTGTGGCACAACACACAGGTAGTGGGGCATATCTAACCCCCACCACACCTCCAGGAAGTGTGGCACAACACACAGGCAGTGGGGCATGTCTAACACCCACCACACGGCCAGGAAGTGGGGCACAACACCCAGGTAATGGGGCATGTCTAACGCCCACCAAATCTCCAGGAAGTGGGGCATGTCTAGGCACCCATCACATCTTCATGAAGTGTTATATCTGTAAGCACTCACCACACTTCCAAGAATTGGGGCATGTCTGAGCAACCACCACACCTCCATGAAGTGGGACGTGTTTAACACCCACCACACTTCCATGAAGAGGGGAGTGTCTAACCCACCACACCTCCATGAAGTGGTTTTGTTTAATCTACAACCGCACCTCCATGAAGTGTGGCATATCTAGGTACCCAACACACCTCCAAGAAGTGGGGCATGTTTAAGCACACACCACAACTCCATGAAGTGTGACAGTCTCATTCCATATCTGCTTCACTCGGACATTTCTTGAAGTTAATCTGCATTTTTATTTACTTGGTAGAAATGTTTGTCGAGTCAGCAGAACATTCAAAATACTTCAGGAGAGTATTGGGAGGAGCCCCCAGGAAGATTCTGCTTCTTACAACATTTTAGATAGAGCTATTTTTCGCATCTTGCTAGCCATTAAATTGCTAGCCATTAAAACTTTTGTATCTGTGGAAAAAATAATGATCCTCTGAGAAGCTGTGACACTCACAGTCTGCCATCGACGTAGAACAAACTCAAGAGAGTGGGCCAATATAATTTAATTGTAAACCAGAAAAACAAACACTAACTGACTATATACGATAACTTAAAGTGTAGAGAAGTTCTAGTGTGAATTAAGTATGCACATCACATTATTCATACACAAAAACACTAATGATCTAATAAAGCTAAATAGTTCCTAATAAGGTAAAGTTAAGTAAGTGCACCTAGCTCATATAGAATGACTTCATCTCTTAATCAACCAGAGTCAAGTTAAGTTAAACCTTAATCTAGACAGGTCTAAATTATAACACTCACTAAATAATATTCATTACATCAGTCATTACACTGTTTGTAAGACAGTACAAAACTCACCCCCAGCGGGTAATTCATCCCCACGTTGTGAACCAATGGTCTAGTGGCCCAGGTTCTCTCCTTCATCACCCCCTGAGTCTAGTGTCTCCTCCATCTCCCCCAAACCAACCTCCTGTATGAACACTGAGTCTAGTGCCTCCTCCATCTCCCCCAAACCAACCTCCTGTATGAAACACTGATTCTAGTTTCTCCTCCATCTCCCCCAAACCAACATCCTGTATGAACACTTGAGTCTAGTGTCTCCTCCATCTCCCCCAAACCAACATCCTGTATGAAACACTGAGTCTAGTGTCTCCTCCATCTCCCCCAAACCAACATCCTGTATGAAACACTGATTCTAGTGTCTCCTCCATCTCCCCCAAACCAACATCCTGTATGAACACTTGAGTCTAGTGTCTCCTCCATCTCCCCCAAACCAACATCCTGTATGAAACACTGAGTCTAGTGTCTCCTCCATCTCCCCCAAACCAACATCCTGTATGAAACACTGAGTCTAGTGTCTCCTCCATCTCCCCCAAACCAACATCCTGTATGAAACACTGAGTCTAGTGTCTCCTCCAAACCAACATCCTGATTTGTCTCATCTTGATGCTTTTAGTGATGTAGCAGGATTTGATATTGAAGATCATGAGATATAATATAGCTATTTCAACAAAAGCACTAAACGCAAAGGAATACTTCTTTTATTGAAAGAAGCCAAGAAAGCCACAACTAAATACAATAGAGAGCATCTCAAGAAAGGGATTTGACTAAGATACTGTAAAGTATTTCATATCACATTTTTTCAATATTCTTCATTTTCAATATTCAAAGCTTTAAACACATTTACAATCTTACTATGCACTATGCAGCAACCAACCCCCAAAAAGTTCTGCAAATGTGTAGCTGTAATACATCCTAGTAAATCATTCAACACAACAAAACGCACATCTCACTTTAAATGGTTTGAAAAAGTTGGTAACTATGATATAGCATTATGGATAGTTTGTTTTTATACTGTTGGGTCCCATCTGGCATCCATGGGTGTGGTTAGCATATCTTGTATGGGACTATAGAGAAGCAAGAAAGGATGTGAAAAAGACTATTAGGAAAGAGAAGAAGGAATTGAGGAAGAGAACTATAAAGAAGACGAGAGAGCAGGGTGGGATTCTTTGTAAGCTGTTTTGGAATGATTTAAGAACAAAGAGGAAGGATAAAAGGAGTAAAATATGAGGGAAGGATGGTGGAGGAGGAAGATGAGGTGTTGGAGGTGATGGCAAAATACTGAGAAGAGCTGAGAGGAAAAAAGAGGATGCCACAGTACAAGAATTAGAGATAGGAGAAGTGGGTGGGCATGAGCTGCATGGGTATGTCTGAAGAAGTACGTTTGGGAAGAAGTAGTAGAGGTAATGAAGTGCTTGAAGAGAGGAAAGACTCCAGGCCCTGATGGAATGTTGAATGAGATGCTAATGTATGGAGGTAGAAGGTTCTGGAGGTGATGGTGCAGGTGATGAATGTGTTGATGACAATTGAATGCTGCCAGTGGACTGGAAGAGGAGTTTGCTAGTACCTCTCCACAAGGATGGCGACGAGGATGAAGTAGGTAATTATAGAGGAATCTCATTGTGTTGTAGTGTGGTGAAGGTGTTGGCGAGAGTGTTGGCGAAGAGGTTGGGAGTGTTCGCTGAGATAGGATTTTGACAGAAGCACAAGGAGGATTTAGGAGCTGGAGGAGATGTTCAGACAAGTGGTTGGTGTTAAGGGGAGTTTGTGAAGTTAGGAAGAGTGAGAAGAAAGCTTCATATCTGGCTTTCCTGGACATAAGTAAGGCATATGACAGTGTGTGGAGGAAGGAACTGTGGCAGAAGTTGAGGCAGTATGGAGTAAAGCAGAAACTTGTGAGGACCTGTGTAGGATTGTATAGTTGGGTGGAGACGACGGTGATATTGAACGAAAGGAGGTCAAGGTGGTTCACTTGTGTTAGGCAGGGATCTCCACTTCCTTTCAATATTTATTTGATGGGAATGGCAGAGGAGTTGGAGAGAGCTGAGCTAGGAGTCAATTATGGAAGGCTGTTGGTGTGGGGCACTTATGTAAGCAGATGTTGTTCTTCTGGCTGACTCAAGGGTGGAACTGCAAGCTATGTTGGATGTGGTACAGGTGTATGTGTTAAGGTGGAAGATGAAGTTTAATAGTAAGAAGAGCAAGGTCATGGTAGTAGGGAAGAAGGAAGCAGGAGTGCATTGGAGGATTGGTGAGGAGATATTGGAAGAGGTCAAAGAATTCAAGTACTAGGGAGTATGGTTTGATAGGAAGCTAAGGGGTAACATCCAGTTCGAGAAGATGGCAAAGAAGGCAGAAGAGTGGGTTGGAAAGGTGATATGGATGAGTAGAGTGAATGGGCAGGTGGAAGTGGACAGAGGAAGAATGGTGTTGGAGCTTCTAGTGAGACCTAGTATGGAGCATGCAGCCGAGGTGTGGTGGACAGGAGGATGTAATGTTTGCAAGAAGTTGGAGTCAGCACAGATGAGAGTAGGTAGGAGACTGTTGGGGGCAGTAGCAGGAGTGGCAATATGGGGAGATATGGCGTGGGGAAGAAGCTGGAGGAGAGGCGGGAAGAGATAAAGGTTTTGTTTGGTAAAAGATTAGAGGTGTTGGAACAGAGCAGATTGATAAAAAATAGTTGTTTAGAGAGGATGGAGGAATTGGATGGTGGGAAGAATATCAGATTTTGAGTCGAAAATACGAGATAAACAATGAGGTTGGATCAGTGTGCAAGTGGAAGGGGAAAGTGAAGGTGAGAAATGAGAAGGATTGTTGAGAGGAGGAAATAAATGGCAAGAGTACGCAGAATTTTTATAAATCGGCAAAGAATGGTGCAGGGATGGAGAGGTATGTGAGGTCCATGCATGGTCAGGAAGGTGTGCGGTTGCAATTTCGACTGAGGACTGCATCAGCTGGGTTGTTAGAGGATAAGAAGAGATGTGGGATAGTTAGGGATGAGAGGTGTATCATGCGTGATAGTGGAGCAGGGGAAGATGTGGAACATTCCTTGCTGATGTTCAGGGAATTTGAGAAGGATCGGCGGTTACTGATGAGGTGTGCAGAATTGTAGGGGCAGGACAGTGGCTGGATGAATTTAGAAGAGTGGGTAAGGATGGAAAGGTTGCATTGCTTTTGGGGAAAGATGTGGAGGGAGTAAGTGATGCAGTGATGGAGGAGGTGGGCGAGTGTGTTATGTATTGGGTAGGGAAGTGGTCAGAGGTGAAAGGAACTGTTATATGGTGAACTGAGGAATGATCTTTGGTCCCCTCCCCCCCTCCTTGAGTAGCGGGACACTCATAACTTAATAATGTGGATATTATTTTAATCAATTAAGTACTGTTGATTTATAATATAGATACTTATAGTTACTGTTATATACATAGTTCAATACTGTTTTGTAACCTGATGGCTTAGCAATATGAAGATTAAATTATGAAACCCAACCACCTTGCAAAGCTACAAACCAGTCCAGCAAGAGTCTGCAGCAGCGGATGATGGAACCAGACACTTTATCCAAGCATCCTTCATGCACACTAAACACAGCAGCTCGAAAAAGAAGAGGTAAGCTAAGAGCAGTCAATAAGAGATGTGAGACAGGTAGAGTAGCTAGTGCTAGTGCCTACCACTAAGAATGCATTAAAATTACCCTCCCAGCTTAATTAGCTAATTAATTAGCTACCGTAAATCTGGGATTTTTCAATGTTGATAAATTTTCATAGTCCAAGATTTAAATGTTAATTATAAAATAGTTGGATTATGCATTAGCTATGGCTTGTGCAACCACACCAGTATGGCAGAGAAAAGAGCTGGCTCCTAGAAGTGCTGGAAATCTCTCTCCTAAAGTTCAGAGAAGTGAACAGCTTTGGCACTATCCTAGGAAGTGTCCTGTATTGATGTATTTTCTTCCACTGTAGCTACTGTATATAGCAAACCCTTAGTTAATGCTCCCCACAATCCCTCTTCCAAATATTTAGTTATCCCGAGCGACTTCTTGAAGGAGGTGATGAACTAAATGTATTGGAGTGACTAGTAAAAAAAATAATGTAAATAAATGGTGCAGACCACAAATATTTACAGGACCCTTTACCTATAAATATTTAATCGGCATTACATGTACTTTGATAATCATTGGGAAAGGGTCTTGCTGAGTTTAGTCTACATTGCCAAATTTCTATAGCTTATATCCTGTCAGTTCAAGACTCACTACAGTGCTGGAAATCCCCTCTTCCCTCCAAGAAAAATGAATTAAGATCTGTGTAGCAACAGGAAGTGTAATCAGTAAAAGTAGAGTTTAGAAGTTGCCAAATCGAGACCATACACAGTAGTATCTTAACCTGGTGGGGTTTCTTTAGGAAAAATCCATAGCCACACCTATAGGTCTTCCATAGCCACACCTCTACGTCTTCTGTATATTGTTATATAGCTACGGAAGATGCACTTTTACCATTTTTTGAGTTCGCTGTGCTTTGGGAAGAAACAGACAACTGCCATGGAGAGAGGCGTGCAGAGTCAAGTCCAGCAAGAGTCTGCAGTAACAGATGATGGAACCAGACAGTTCATCCAAGCATCCTTCATGCACACTAAACACAGCAGCTCCGAAGAAGAAGAGGTAAGCTAAGTATTGTAAGAGCAGTCAGTAGAGATGTGAGACAGATAGAGTAGTGCCTCTCAGAGGTAGTCAGCTATTTGAGCTCCAGCCTACCCCCAAAGATGCATTCAAACTGCCGTCCCAGATTTATTAAAATAATTGTAGCATTGCTAATTAACTTAGCTACCGTAAATCTGGATTAATTAACTTAACTACCATAAATCTGGGATTCTTCAATGTTGATAACTTTTTGTAGTCCTATAGTCAAGATTTAAATGTTAATTATAAAATGGTTGTATTATGTGTTAGCTATGGCTCGTGCAGACACACCAGGCAGGGCAGAGAAGAGAGCTGGCTCCTAGAAGTGCTGGAAATACCTCTTTTCTAAGATATTTGAAGTTCAGAGAAGTGAACAGCTTTGGCACTTTCTTAAGAAGTGTCCTGTATTGATGCATCTTCTTCCACTGCTAGCTACTGTAACAATCTCTTAGTTAATGCTCTCTTTCACAATCCCTAAACTCTCGGCTTCTAAATATTTTAGTTATCCCGAGCGAGTTCTTGAAGGAGGTGATGGACTGCAATTAAAAATCTAAAATCTATTGGAGACTTGTCCCCCAAAAAGTGGATTCACTATTGCAGACCACAAATATTTACAAGACCCTTTACCTATTATCAGCAATATGTTTTAATCATTGTTTCAATACTGAATTTAGTCTACACTGCCAAATTCCTGTCTTGTATGACATCCAATGCCACAAGAGCCAGATATTTGTTTCCCATATACTTTATGTATTGGGAGAACCTGTTCATCTGGGTCCTTAGATCGTTTTGTCTTTCCTATGAGGAGTTTCATTAGGAAAAATCCATAGCCACACCTATAGATCTTCCATAGCCACACCTCTAGGTCTTCTGTATATTGTTATATATATATATACCTATATATATATAGCCGCAGAAGATGCACTTTTACCATTCTTTGAGGTCGCTGTGCTTTGGGAAGAAACAGACAACTGCCATGGAGAGAGGCATGCAGAGTCAAGTCCAGCAAGAGTCTGCAGCAGCAGATGATGGAACCAGACACTTCATCCAAGCATCCTTCATGCACACAGCTCTGAAGAAGAAGAGGTAAGCTAGGTATTGTAAGAACAGTCAGTAGAGATGTGAGACAGGTAGAGTAGTGACTTTCAGAGGAAGTCAGTTCCTTGAGCTCCATGTCTACTCACCAAGAATGCATTCAAACTGCCCTCCCAGCTTTATTAAAATAATTGTGGTATAGCTAATCAATTAGCCACCATAAATCTGGGATTCTTCCTTGTAGTTGATAAATTTTCGTAGTTCTACAGTAAAAGATTTAAATCTTAATCATACAATAGCTGGATTATGTGTTAGCTATGGCTCGTGCAACCACACTAGGCAGGGCAGAGAAGAGAGCCGACTCCTACAAGTTCAGAGAAGTGAACAGCTGGCACTTTCCTAGAAGTGTCCTGTATTGATGCATCTTCTTCCACTGCTAGCTACTGTAGCAATCTCTTAGTTAATGCTTTCTTTCACAATCCCTCATCTCTGGGCTTTCCAATAGCTCTATAAACATGATATCCTCCTTCAAGAATGGCCTAGCAATTTCATCCACAGCTTTTCAGCAGGCTTCTCTTCAGAAGTCAATTACATATTGTCTACGGTCAGTCTTGTCAATAATGGGTTTTTTTAAATCCATGGACCATCTCTAAATCCGACCTCAGACACACCAGGAAATCCATGGCTGGTTGGGAAGTTTGAGGTGGGTGCAGCTATGGGGTGGCCAACTACTGTGTAGAGTGTACATGAATAATGCACCTGTATTCCTTATTCATAGCACGCCATACTCCTGCTTTAGTGCCCTCCTGCTTTAGTGCCTAATAATCATGACCTGCCACTTTCCATCTTCTCTCAAATACTCTCTCTTCCAAACTCCAAAGTTAACTATTCCTCTACCCACTTCTCCAGAGGGAGCTAAATCAATGGGGCGGCTGTTAGTGTTTTATCCAGGGCTGTTAGGGGGGGAAGATCCCCCCAAAAAACTTGCAATTCCCCCCATAATATATTCAAAAGATAAGATAATAGAAAGGCCATTCTCATGAAAGGTGTTAACCACACATTATAATTAACCACAAATTATAATGTGCCAAGTTTTTCTGAATAGAGCATTAGTCATCTAAGATTTAGCTAGTGGTTATGGCACAAAGAAACCTATCTCTTTGGGTTAGTAGTTGTTCCGAGTCTAACCAGAATGGAAGTGTTCAGTGTAGCTCTGAAGCACAGGATTCAATGGACTATACTTCATTCACAAGTGATCTACAGGTAACTAGTGATGATGGTGATCAACATGAATTGGCACCACCTATGGTGAAGAAAGTAGCCAAATCCAAATCCATAGTGTACAGATACAGTACTAAGCATCCTTGGTTGGTTTCTGACGGAAGTGGAAGAGGAGCCTTCTATAAGTTTTGCAAGCAGCTCTATTGTGGTAGCCATGGTCTACCTAAAGGTTCTGATGGACAAAATGGAGCAAGGCAACAGGATCTTCAGCCAAGAATAATAAGCTTTTGAAACATCAATTATCAAATTCACACAGGCAAGCTGTTTCTCAGGCTGAAATGTGTAATGAAGTAGAAAGAAGAGGATCAGTATTTATTCAACTTCAGTGTTCCAGTAATGCAGAAAAATCGGAAAACCTACTTATGCTCAGTAAGTATGTAACAGTAGCATACTGGCTAATGAAAAACGAAGTTGCTCACACAACAAAGTATGAAAGTTTGATTGAACTTTGCACTGATCTAGATGAAATCAATCATCTAGCAAATTGGCAGAAGATAAGGGCAAAAAATGCTACATACAAGTCTTTAGCAACCTCTCTGGAAATGGTAAAAAGTATTGGAGAGTACATAGACAGCAAAACAGTGAATGAAATATCTGGCTCCCCATTTTTGTCAATAATGGGTGATGAAGCAACAGATATATATGAAAAATCGTACTGAGCTATCTATCTGTATGTATGCGGTACCTTACTACTGCTGGCTGCACAAATGAATGCTTCTGGATATACAGAATGTTCCAGATGAAACTGCAGAAGTTATAACAGGTGGTATTATCTCCATTCTTGAAAGCAGAGGGATTGACTTCTCCAAAAGTTGTTTGGCTGGCCGAGCTATCAATATGTCTGGTCACATATCTGGAGTTCAGGCTCGAATGAAGAATGAGAAATGTGATGAAGCAACATATGTTCACTATCGATGCCACCTTTTGCAGCTTGCCTGTGTTCAATCATCAGAAAAATTTAAGCCTCTTAAACAGTTATATATTCTCTGCAATGAATAGCTTGTGGCATGTTAGTCCCAAGAAGACTCATGCACTCAAAGAAGTTCAAGAGGCACTTCAAGAACCTGATTTGGCATTGGTAAGGGCAGGAGATACAAGATGGACTTCCCATTGTAGAGCAGTGAGAGCTGTTGTTTAGTGTCTGAAAGGGATAATTGTTACACTTCAGCATCTTCATCAAGAGTCAGGGGATCTTTCAAGTGAAGCTGGTGGCTTACTGCTGACTTTTCAAGATCGCAAGTCAGTTATCCTGCTATTTGCAGTTGAAGATATCTTGAGAATTGAATCTTATCACTTTCCCAGGGTACTTATGGAAATATTAATGACACACTTCAGTCCATTTGCTCTTGAGGGGCTTGAATACACCACTATCCAGTGGCCGAGATTCGTGGGTGATATGGGGAGGTTAAACATAACATGATAATATCATGTTCCCTTGCAAAATCTAACTACATCAGGCTGATAATGTGTGCTATGCCCATCGAGAAGCAACAAAAGGGGGCGCCCAGGAACTGTAAATTGATAGGAGTGTTCAACCAAATCCTTCGAATAAGTTCGTATTGATGCAGTCATTGTTACTTAACCCATACCGAGTTCCCGGAACCTCATCTTTCGTCCATGCATAGTTGAGATTTCGAGCATAAAAAATTATCATTGGCGGAATTGCTTGACCAACTGCACTAGCATAAGCTACCACTGTAACTTGCCCCTTCTTGCCAGACAGCCTACATTAAATTTTCTTGGACGCAGTCTTAGCAACAATATCAGGGACTTTGTAATCGAATGGCACACCACTCTCATCAACGTCATATATCTGAGCCGGTTTTGAATGCAGATTATGTTTATCAAGAACATCTTTGAGCAGGGAGAAGTATTGCTCCATCATTTCCTTGTTAATGGCGTCATTCGAACATGAGCAGTGGTATCACTTCTTCTGAGTGACAAATCACCATGCGGTCAATAAATCTATTCCACCACCCATGAGTAATGTAATCTTTTTTCAGCAAACCCTTCTCTCTGGCAACATACTCTGCTATATGCCTTTCTTGTTTTACCATAGCCTACAGTTGCACACTGCTTCAAAAAGGAGCCAAGTTCATGTTCCTCCTGGCAACATAGGTATGGCCTAGGCCCCGGGTTTGTCACCATGTTTTGCTCTGCCACTTACTCGATTCTGCAAAGTGGATACAGGGACCCCATGATCGCCAGCTGCTTTATGTATCCCTTGGCCTCCTTCAACTGCCTTCATTGCTGCTTCCATTTGCTGGTAAGTCCATTGTTTTCGCTTTACTAATGGCCTAGGAGCTGGGTTGCTAGATGATGACGGCGATGGTTGAGACTTTCGCCTAGACAAGCGTTTTCTCAAACCCTTCCGAGGCATAGCTATGAAATGAAAGGGTAGAAGAGCTAGAATATAGCTCCATAAATCACTGAAAAAGACTTATCTCAGTGCAAATAGAGCCTACAAACTCTCTCGCGCTTCTTCACACCAACACTACCGCTTTCCTCCGTTCACTTTCGGATATTTGACGCGTGATGATGCGCTATTGGTTGATAGGCTGTTCTTTGTTATGATGAATACAGCAATATTTTGAAATAAAGAAAGTGAAGCTTTCAGCCCTTGTGCTTTCACTTTGGTATCTCTGTCCCAATTCCAGTTTCCCAGATTCAGAAACTAGCTGAGGTTAGGGCCAAGGCAATGACTAGGATTAGGGCCAGAACAGGCTGGCTAGTTTGGGGCCCAGAGCAGTGATTAGTGTTAGGGCCAGAGCAAAGTCTAGGATTAAGACTAGGGTGGGCAATGACTAGGGTTAGGGTCAGTGAGTGGAGTGGCTAGGTTAGGCAGGGCAGTAGCTAGGTTTGGGGCCAGGGCAGTGGCTAGGGTTAGGGACAGGGAAGTGGCTAGGGTTAGGGCCAGGGAAGTGGTTAGGGTTAGGGACAGGGCAGTGGCTAGGGACAGGGCAGTGGCTAGGGACAGGGCAGTGGCTAGGTTTAGGGACAGGGCAGTGGCTAGGGTTAGGGACAGGGCAGTGGCTAGGGTTAGTGACAGGGCAGTGGCTACGGTTAGGGACAGGGCAGTGGCTATGGTCAAGGTCAGGGTGATGGCTGGGATTAGTGTCAGGGCAGTGACTACGGTTAGGGACAGGGCAGTGGCTATGGTTAAGGCCAGAGCAATGGCTAGGATCATGGCCAGGGTAATGGCTATGGTTAAGCCAACCCCTAGAGTATCGTAGACACTTCCTGTAGTTATACTAGACAATGTGTCCAATAGCTAAATTGTATGGCACACTATTGAGGGGCTAAAGAAAACCAAATAAACTCCTCCCACCAAAAAAAACAAAAAAACTTAACATGTGCTATATCAAGTAAGAACGCTGGAATAGAACTTATTTCTAATCCAGCATTGCATACCATTACGTTTTCTTGTGTTGACCAGTTATGATGGAACGGAATGGAAGGACAGAGCACACAGTAGCTATCAGCTTGCTCTAGCATCCAGGTGGTGCTCTGGTTGTCTAGCACAGTGGATGTTTAGCACCACCTGGCTGTTAGAGTAAGCAGATAGCTACTGTGTGCTCTGGTTGTCTAGCACAGTGGATGTTTAGCACCACCTGGATGTTCGAGTAAGCAGATAGCTACTGTGTGCTCTGGTTGTCTAGCACAGTGGATGTTTAGCACCACCTGGATGTTCGAGTAAGCAGATAGCTACTGTGTGCTCTGGTTGTCTAGCACAGTGGATGTTTAGCACCACCTGGATGTTCGAGTAAGCAGATAGCTACTGTGTGCTCTGGTCGTCTAGCACAGTGGATGTTTAGCACTACCTGGATATTAGAGTAAGCAGATAGCTACTGTGTGCTCTGGTTGTCTAGCACAGTGGATGTTTAGCACCACCTTGATGTTAGAGTAAGCAGATAGCTACTGTGTGCTCTGGTTGTCTAGCACAGTGGATGTTTAGCACCACCTGGATGTTAGAGTAAGCAGATAGCTACTGTGTGCTCTGGTTGTCTAGCACAGTGGATGTTTAGCACCACCTGGATGTTAGAGTAAGCAGATAGCTACTGTGTGCTCTGGTTGTCTAGCACAGTGGATGTTTAGCACCACCTGGATGTTAGAGTAAGCAGATAGCTACTGTGTGCTCTGGTTGTCTAGCACAGTGGATGTTTAGCACCACCTGGATGTTCGAGTAAGCAGATAGCTACTGTGTGCTCTGGTTGTCTAGCACAGTGGATGTTTAGCACCACCTGGATGTTAGAGTAAGCAGATACTGTAGCTACTGTGTGCTCTGTCTTTCCATTCCGTTCCATCATAACTGGACAACATAAGAAAACGTAATGGTATGCAATGCTGGATTAGAAATAAGTTCTATTCCAGCGTTCTTACTTGATATAGCAAATGTTAAGTTTTGTTTGTCTGTTTTGGTCGGAGAATTTATTTGGCCCCTCAATAGTGAGTGTACCATATAATTTAGCTATTGCACACATGTCTAGTATACTACAGGAAGTGTCTAGTATTCTACAGGAAATGCTGTAATGAGATTCATAAAGGAGTAAAATAACTCTAAATCCAATTAAGAAATGTGCAAAGTGTCTTGCTCGCCTGTTGCCTTTGAGACGGGCCACCATGGAGCACACTGGTGATGGAGTGCAGCTTTCTGTTGGTGCAGAGGTAAAAGCTCAAGGAGATCAAACAACATCTATAACTAGCCAATTCTGCTACCAGTCTACAGAGAAGCAAGCAGGGAAGCCTGTGGTAGCCAATTAGGAATAACACAATTGGCAATACTAGCCTGAGATCACTTGATATTCAGCCACTAATTCTCAAGTTTCCATAAAGTGTATACGGACAGTGTGTGATAGTGTGCGATTGCTCGCCAACTCCATGTGCTAATCAGGTGTAATAATGTGTATATTACATGTGTGTATATAGACACAGCCCATGGCCAGCCACCTCTGCACCCTCCACCACAGCTACAAGGTACAGGACTCTTCTGCAATAGCCAAGTTTCTAACAGTAGTTTATATTTTCGTAAGGCTGGATCCCAATAATATGACATGGGAAGTGGAATACTTAAGGCTGGATCACAATATGACAGGGGAAGTGGAACACTTAAGGCTGGATCACAATATGACAAGGGAAGTGGAACACTTAAGGCTGGATCACAATATGACAGGGGAAGTGGAACATTTAAGGCTGGATCACAATATGACAGGGGAAGTGGAACATGTAAGGCTGGATGACAATATGACAGGGGAAGTGGAACACGTAAGGCTGGATCACAATATGACAGGGGAAGTGGAACATTTAAGGCTGGATCACAATATGACAGGGGAAGTGGAACCCAACAAGGGGTGACAGTTGCATTTTTTAATAAAAAAAGGGGAAAAAAGTGGTTACTACTTTATAGCTCCGTGGATTCTGTAAATTTCATATGGACTTGATATATTATAGCTCAAAAGATAGGTCCCTCTCTTTTGATACTACTAAAAAAAATTTTTTTATAGGTATAACGATAGACAATTTATTTACTGGAGATAAAGTGGAGGGAACTTCAAAACCTGAATGCCTGATTTCTCTGCATAAATATCTCCAGATTGCAAAGTGCTAACGAGTTAAAATTAGCACCAGTGGCTGGAGGAAGCCCTACTCTATGCAACGAGTTTCTTCATTAGGCGTTAAAACATGAGTATTCGGTCAAGTGCGCGGGTGGAAAATGAGTTTTATGGAATATTTTTTCTACTTTTATATCAAAACATGTAGCAAGTTCACAAATGAGATTCACTTCATTGTGAGCAGAGCATAAATTGTGTTTTTCTCGTTTGTTTCTATGGCAACAAACTCTAACCACAATGTTTGTCAATGCAAATGCTACCACATAAAATATGGTTGCTAGGGACTTATTGCTAAGGAGATAGCAAGGCATATAGGTAATGTTGAAGTAAATCCACTGCTGATGCAAACTTGAAGGAAATTCATGTACAAAAGTGGAGAAAACTCCTTCCACTGCTACATTTTCTCACTGGGTAACAAATTTTGTATCTTCAGCTCAGAGAGTGAAGTGGTACCGATACAATTTCTGGATCTTGGCTTGGGAGAGACTAGAACTCTTAATTCATGTACAGAATATAAAATGAATGCCTAATCCAGACTGCTTCTGAGGCATCATTACTTCTGGTATGAGGTGAGAGTTCCCTTTTTTCTCCTTTCTGTATCTGTGGAGCCACCTACAGCCCTAGATAGAATATGCTCCAGCAACATCCTCTGTGCTTATTGTCTGTGTTTACTCTTGTTCTGTCAGGCAAAGTGAATTTGGATGGAAACTCTAAAGGAAACTAGTTCTGCCTAAACTATTATCTAGAGGGCATTTCCACACACGAGCCTTTCCACACACGAGCAATCACACTTCTCTCACCAAGAACACTGCACACCTGCTGTAGCTGCCAAGCACAGAGCCCAACCAATGTTTAGTGTGGAGGTTATCAGTGCTGGTATATCTGTTGCACGTAAGTCGTTCAGTGTGGTAGGATGGATCCATTCTTATTAACAATTCAGAGTTTCTATGATAGTAAACTATAAGACAAAGAGAAGGGGATTTAAATGTCATGTGACTCTGTACCTGGATACCCTAGATTGCTTGTCAGAAATTAGAGGAGCACCACAACATGCACTAGTGCCCCACTAATTCATGACAAGCATCCCACCAGCCACATGAAGGCTACCATAAGGACAAATGACCAACGCAACAACTGAGCTAAATTTGCACAGCTGCCATCATCAGTACAACCAATCCTTGAACTCCTCTCCTGTCCCTAATGGATGTTCTTAAACAAATATTGCTTGGTCATCATTGTTAATATCCACAAAGGGCATAGATCCTTACTGCCATGAGCACATTCTCTTATATGCCTGATTCTATAGAGTATGTAGATCCTTACTAACATAAGCACATTATCTCATGTGCCTGATTCTATACAGTATGTAGATCCTTACTGCCATAAGCACGTGCTCTTCTATACAGTATGTAGATCTTTACTGCCATAAGAACGTGCTTTTATATGCCTGATTCTATACGGTATGTTTTCCACAGTATTGTTGGTTATTTCTGAACATGATGGTGGTGGTGGTGGGGGGGGGGGGAGCATATTTGTGAGCTATCTGTGTGGAGGAAGATGTATTAGAGATATTTGTCGTCAGCAATTCAATTAGGTCTGTATGATATGTGGGCATGTGAGTGGCATCTCACTGCATAGGTGGTCGTAGTAGGTGTGGTAGCCTCATCACATAGGTGGTCATAGTAGGTGAGGTACATAGGTAGTCATAGTAGGTGAGGTAGCCTCATCACATAGGTGGTCATAGTAGGTGAGGTAGCCTCATCACATAGGTGGTCATAGTAGGTGAGGTAGCCTCATCACATAGGTGGTCATAGTAGGTGTGGTAGCTTCATCACATAGGTGGTCATAGTAGGTGTGGTAGCCTCATCACATAGTTGGTCATAGTAGGTGTGGTAGCCTCATCACATAGGTGGTCATAGTAGGTGTGGTAGCCTCATCACATAGGTGGTCATAGTAGGTGTGGTAGCCTCATCACATAGGTGGTCATAGTAGGTGTGGCCTCATCATATAGGTGGTGTTAGTAGGTGAGGTAGCCTCATCACATAGGTGGCCATAGTAGGTGAGGTAGCCTCATCACATAGGTGGTCATAGTAGGTGTGGCCTCATCACATAGGTGGTCATAGTAGGTGAGGTAGCCTCATCACATAGGTGGTCATAGTTGATGTGGCCTCATCACATAGGTGGTCATAGTAGGTGTGGTAGCCTCATCACATAGGTGGTCATAGTAGGTGTGGTAGCCTCATCACATAGGTGGTGTTAGTAGGTGTGGTAGCCTCATCACATAGGTGGCCATAGTAGGTGTGGTGGCCTCATCACATAGGTGGCCATAGTAGGTGTGGTAGCCTCATCACATAGGTGGTCATAGTAGGTGTGGTAGCCTCATCACATAGGTGGTCATAGTAGGTGTGGTAGCCTCATCACATAGGTGGTCTTAGTAGGTGTGGTAGCCTCATCACTTAGGTGGTCATAGTAGGTGCGGTAGCCTCATCACATAGGTGGTCATAGTAGGTGTGGTAGTCTCATCACATAGGTGGTCGTGTGTGGCCTCATCACATAGGTGGTCATAGTAGGTGTGGCCTCATCACATAGGTGGCCATAGTAGGTGTGGTAGCCTCATCACATAGGTGGTCATAGTAGGTGTGGTAGCCTCATCACAATAGTAGGTGTGGTAGCCTCATCACATAGGTGGTCTTAGTAGGTGTGGTAGCCTCATCACTTAGGTGGTCATAGTAGGTGTGGTAGCCTCATCACATAGGTGGTCGTAGTGTGATAGCCTCATCACATAGGTGGTCAAAGCAAGTGTGGTAATCCTATAAACAGGTGTTCATTGCAGGTATGGTAGGCTCTTAGCACATGTATTTGTAGCATGACTGTAGCTTCATTGCACAGTGGCACGTGTGTTGTGGGGTGATGGCCTTATGACACAGGTGGTTTTTGTAGGTGTATGGTTTTTGTAGGTGTATGGTGGCCTCTTACACATGTGATATATAGCTGCATTACACATGGTGGCCGTATTACTCAGGTAGACATAGCCAGTGTTTAGTTGATTATGTTGACAATAACTCGTTGACAATAGCTCTATGGGGAAACACACTGGACCAACATCACACTGGGTTGAGGCAGGTTGAAGTAGGTTGATAATAGCTCTATGGGAACACACAATGGACCAACATTACACTGGGTTGAGGCAGGTTGAAGTAGGTTGACAATAGCTCTATGGGAACATAGACTGGACCAACATCACACTATGTTGAGGCAGGCTGAAGTAGTTTGACAATATCTCTAGGGGGACACATACTGGATCACTTACCAACCATAATATTGGTTGTGTATTTGGGATGCATGAACTTCACTCACATGTTGAAGTTGATTGAACTTGATGTCATGACACTTAAGTGTGTCCATCTCTCTCTACATGAATGTCCTCTGAATACACATGTGCAACAATGGTGGCAGGTAAGGGGACGGGGGTGGGTGGGTTGTAACCACGATGGAGCACATGACTAACCACACTACTTATGCCAACATGTGCTTCACCTTCTAGCTTGCAATCTGTAGGAGCCAGCACAAACTAGTCGTCTTAGAACAAATAGCTAGACATAGACACACAAACTGAAATATAAAGTGCGTTTGAGTCAATTACCATTCACACTCTCTGTGCGTGTGTCTCTGGCAGACACTGCATGAGCAATTAGTTTGCCTTTAATAGGTATGAGGCTTGTATTATGCCCGAGGCAAGTGTGCTGTTATATGGAACTATGCACTCATTATATATCCTCATGATATTATGTGTTGTGTGTTTATCAGATGACCACCAGCAGAGACAAGGAGCCTACTCTTCTGCGCCTCAACAAGGGCACCTTTTCCAAGCTTCTCACTATCACTACCCATCATCATTGCCATACTACCATCCCCAACATCCTGGAGCTCCGCCTCTTCAAGGTTAGGAGAGAAGTCTGCTACAGTCAAGTAGAGATATCTTTCCATTGTCTTGTTTTCTTTGTGTCACTTAATGTGCTCAATGTATGCCAAAATAGAAGCACATCCAATCAGAAAGAAAAAGGAAAAAAGCTGAATTCAAAATCAATGAATGTTGTGCCAACCACACTAGCAATTTAATGACGAATATGTGATGCAAGTAATTCGTGTGTTCCTCCTCTTGTGTGTGAGCTACCTATCCAATGCATACTTCCATTTGCCCCTGGATGATCAAAAGTGCCAATCAACACACATAAAGATCTCAAACACTTACCATTTGGTGTTGCATCTGCTCCAGCAATTTTTTACCGACATATGGAGACACTACTGCAGGGCATTAATGGCATTAGTGTTTACCTCGATGATATACTTGCGACTGGTTCCGCCATGGAGGAACATGTACACAACCTCGAAGAAGACCTGAAACAGCTAGAAGCCACTGGACTACGTCTTAACCGAGAAAAATGCTTTTTCTTACGCCCTAGCATTGAATACTTGGGTCACATAATTGACAAAGATGCTTACACCCTGCATCAAAGAAGCCCCACAACCAAAGAACACGACCCAACTTCGATCATTTCTCGGGCTAATTAATTACTATAGCAAATTTAACTCTCGAACAAGAAACAAAAGTGACATTGCGATCCTGAGCAAGAACAACCCTTCCAAGCTACTAAGGAATCCTTACAAGCAGACTAACTCCTTACTCATTACCACACCACAAAGCCATCGGTCTTGGCATGCAAGGCTTCCGAGTATGGCATTGGAGCAGTTCTCTCGCACATTCTTGATGGCAACCAGGAATGCCCAGTTGCTTACATCTCCAGACCCCTATAATCTGACCATCATGTTTGCTGTAAAAAAAAGTTTCACCGCTACCTTTCCTCCGGGAGCCTCCTGTTCTGCCCTCCAACAGAGGTTCCCTGCACCAGCTGCTCCCTATGGTTACCAACATCAACAGTCAGGCCCTTCTCTACCTCTTCAAGCTTAGCCCTGTTCAAAGTCTGGTTCAGTCAAGTAGGGAGGTCTTTCTTTTCTTCGTGTCCCACAAGGCTAATTTATCCAACACTTACTATGACAATTTCCAAAATTTCATCAGAAGGATGTTTAAAAAAAAAATTGCGGAAAGAGACCCTCTCCCCTCTACCCCACTATTCTCTGCTGTCACAGAAGCTTGTGTAGCCTCCTCCATCTCCCCCAGCCAGCATCCTGAATGAAACACCGAGTCTTGTAGGGATGAAACTTGTAGCTACATGTACTAGACTTGTCTATGGTACAGTATTTATCATTCCCAATACTTATTTGTCATGGACATGATATGTGTTGTACATACAGGCCAACAACAGCCACCTTTTATAGGGGCCCAAAGATATCCCCTCACCACTCTCTGCTTTGGGGTAATCCGCAAACACCTAACATTTCTCTCCAACACTCACTGACACAACCTTCACAAGGTTTGACACAAGTTTAGTGCATGGTAATGTAGGCTAGTGCATGATAGTGTAGGCTAGTGCATGATAGTGTAGGCTAGTGCATGGTAGTGTAGGCTTGCGATAGTAGTCTAGGCTGGTGCATGATAGTGTAGGTAGGTCGTCTAGGCAACCACCATATTTCCATAAAGTGGGGCATTTCTGAATTGGAGCTAACACCAACAACCTCCAGGAAGTGGGGCACAACACACAGGTAGTGGGGCATGTCTAACACCCACCGCACCTCCAGGAAGTGGGGCATGTCTAGGCACCATCACATCTTCATGAAGTGTTTATATCTGTAAGCACTCACCACACTTCCAAGAATTGGGGCATGTCTGAGCAACCACCACACCTCCATGAAGTGGGACGTGTTTAACACCCACCACACTTCCATGAAGTGGTTTTGTTTAATCTACAACCACACCTCCATGAAGTGAGGCATATCTAGGTACCCAACACACCTCCAAGAAGTGGGGCATGTTTAAGCACACATCACACCTCCATGAAGTGTGACAGTCTCATTCCATATCTGCTTCGCTCGGACATTTCTTGAAGTTAATCTGCATTTTTATTTACTTGGTAGAAATGTTTGTCGAGTCAGCAGAACATTCAAAATACTTCAGGAGAGTATTGGGAGGAGCCCCCAGGAAGATTCTGCTTCTTACAACATTTTAGATAGAGCTATTTTTCGCATCTTGCTAGCCATTAAATTGCTAGC
The DNA here is from genome assembly GCA_028752905.1 of Cladorhizidae sp. MBARI D1340-BT2. NCBI lineage: Eukaryota > Metazoa > Porifera > Demospongiae > Poecilosclerida > Cladorhizidae > Cladorhizidae sp. MBARI D1340-BT2. Next base: position 31,920,624 of record JAQNBH010000015.1, read on the forward strand.
CATTAAAACTTTTGTATCTGTGGAAAAAATAATGAATCCTCTGAGAAGCGCTCACACTCACAGTCTGCCATCGACGTAGAACAAACTCAAGAGAGTGGACCAATATAATTTAATTGTAAATCAGAAAAACAAACACTAACTGACTATATACGATAACTTAAAGTGTAGAGAAGTTCTAGTCTGAATTAAGTATGCACATCACATTATTCATACACAAAAACACTAATGATCTAATAAAGCTAAATAGTTCCTAATAAGGTAAAGTTAAGTAAGTGCACCTAGCTCATATAGAATGACTTCATCTCTTAATCAACCAGAGTCAAGTTAAGTTAAACCTTAATCTAGACAGGTCTAAATTATAACACTCACTAAATAATATTCATTACATCAGTCATTACACTGTTTGTAAGACAGTACAAAACTCACCCCCAGGGGGTAATTCATCCCCAGGTTGTGAACCAATGGTCTAGTGGCCCAGGTTCTCTCCTTCATCACCCCCTGAGTCTAGTGTCTCCTCCATCTCCCCCAAACCAACCTCCTGTATGAAACACTGAGTCTAGTGTCTCCTCCATCTCCCCCAAACCAACATCCTGTATGAAACACTGAGTCTAGTGTCTCCTCTATCTCCCCCAAACAAACCTGTATGAAACACTGGGTCTAGTGTCTCCTCCATCTCCCCCAACCAACATCCTGTATGAAACACTGAGTCTAGTGTCTCCTCCATCTCCCCCAAACCAACATCCTGTATGAACACTGAGTCTAGTGTCTCCTCCATCTCCCCCAAACCAACATCCTGTATGAAACACTGAGTCTAGTGTCTCATCCATCTCCCCCAAACCAACCTCCTGTATGAACACTGAGTCTAGTGTCTCCTCCATCTCCCCCAAACCAACATCCTGTATGAAACACTGGGTCTAGTGTCTCCTCCATCTCCCCCAAACCAACATCCTGTATGAAACACTGAGTCTAGTGTCTCATCCATCTCCCCCAAACCAACCTCCTGTATGAACACTGAGTCTAGTGTCTCCTCCATCTCCCCCAAACCAACATCCTGTATGAAACACTGAGTCTAGTGTCTCCTCCATCTCCCCCAAACCAACATCCTGTATGAAACACTGAGTCTAGTGTCTCCTCCATCTCCCCCAAACCAACATCCTGTATGAACACTGGGTCTAGTGTCTCCTCCATCTCCCCCAAACCAACATCCTGTATGAACACTGAGTCTAGTGTCTCCTCCATCTCCCACAAACCAACATCCTGTATGAACACTGAGTCTAGTGTCTCCTCCATCTCCCCCAAACCAACATCCTGTATGAACACTGAGTCTAGTGTCTCCTCCATCTCCCCCAAACCAACCTCCTGTATGAAACACTGAGTCTAGTGTCTCCTCCATCTCCCCCAAACCAACATCCTGTATGAAACACTGAGTCTAGTGTCTCCTCCATCTCCCCCAAACCAACATCCTGTATGAAACACTGAGTCTAGTGTCTCCTCCATCTCCCCCAAACCAACATCCTGTATGAACACTGAGTCTAGTGTCTCCTCCATCTCCCCCAAACCAACATCCTGTATGAAACACTGAGTCTAGTGCCTCCTCCATCTCCCCCAAACAAACATCCTGTATGAACACTGAGTCTAGTGTCTCCTCCATCTCCCCCAAACCAACATCCTATATGAAACACTGGGTCTAGTGTCTCCTCCATCTCCCCCAAACCAACCTCCTGTATGAAACACTGAGTCTAGTGTCTCCTCCATCTCCCCCAAACCAACATCCTGTATGAACACTGAGTCTAGTGTCTCCTCCATCTCCCCCAAACCAACATCCTGTATGAAACACTGAGTCTAGTGTCTCCTCCATCTCCCCCAAACCAACATCCTGTATGAAACACTGGGTCTAGTGTCTCCTCCATCTCCCCCAAACCAACATCCTGTATGAAACACTGAGTCTAGTGTCTCCTCCATCTCCCCCAAACCAACATCCTGTATGAAACACTGAGTCTAGTGTCTCCTTCATCTCCCCCAAACCAACATCCTGTATGAAACACTGAGTCTAGTGTCTCCTCCATCTCCCCCAAACCAACATCCTGTATGAAACACTGGGTCTAGTGTCTCCTCCATCTCCCCCAAACCAACATCCTGTATGAAACACTGAGTCTAGTGTCTCCTCCATCTCCCCCAAACCAACATCCTGATTGAAACACTGAGTCTAGTGTCTCCTTCCCTGCATTGGTTCGGGGTAGAGGTCTTACCAGGTCCATTCCAATTCGGTAGTGTGGAGTGTCAATCACTGGCATTGGTCGTAATGGAGCTCTTTGTTTATGCTGGGGTGCTGTCTTTTGGCAAGCCGGGCATGCTTCACATAGCTTCTTGACGTCCGTGTATAGGCTAGGGCTAGGGCTAGGGCTAACTCCTGGCCAAAAAATTGTCATCCATATCCGTTGTGTGGTCCTGTCTCTTCCCAGATGTCCTGGTTGGTGGGCTAGGGATAGGACAAAAGGGTTCGGTGTTTCTTGGGTATGAGTAATTGTAGTAGTGGCTCTCCCATTCGATCCTAGCTGTCTTCCTCCATAAGAGGTTATCTTGTCGTGAAGTCCGAGTCTGGTTGTTGTGCCTTCTCCCAACATGGGTGCAATGATTCATCATGCTGTTGTTCCTTCTGGAACTCTAGGCGGTTATGATCCAGTGGATGGTCCTCTTGGTTTGTCATGAACAGGGCCCGTTTCTCACGTTTGCTGGCTCTGCTCTTGGGTGGATCATCTTCTGTTTCAGACTTCTTCGTTTCTTGCAGAGAGGGGTTGGACATCTGTTCCCCCCACGATTGCTCACCATCTTCCATGCTCTCTGCTTCAGAGTCGGTGTCAGTGTCAAGCTCTTCAGCTGGGTGCTCATGGAAGTCATCCGATAGGGATTCTAATTTGTCTTTGCTTTGGGATCGGGTCTGTGCCATATTTACTAGTTCAATGTATAGCAATCTCTTTCCCAGAGATCTGGGAAGTCGGTGCCCAGGAGTGCATCGTATCCAAGATTGGGTTGAGCTGCCACCATCAGGTCTTCGGTACAGTCGCCGACCTTGAATCTGGCTCTGGCAAGAGGCAACTCAGTAATGGTGCCATTGAAAGCCCTTACTCGAATGGTGATTCCAGTCTTGTCATGTTCAGATATTAGGGTGCTGTCTACGAGTGTTCTCTCAGCATCAGTGTCTAACAAGACCCTGCTCACGGGTTGGTCGTTAATTCTGCCAGTCACTAGTGTCTGTCGGTACACTTCGGTTGAGACTAGGTCGACTTCTTGCCGGTTGGTCAGTGGTTGAGCTAGGTTGACACTCTCCAGCCTCGGTTTGGTTGTTTTCTTTCTTGGATCGTGACATTCCGCCGAGAAGTATCCATATTTGTTACAGTTAAAGCAGCGAGGGCGATTCTTCTGATCAAATGGAGGGAGGAACCGACGATTCATCTCGGTCTTTCCTGTAGTCTTTTCGGCAGGTGGTGGAGTCTTTGATCGTCCTTCTCCATGCTTGGATAGGGTGATTTGCTCCACATTACGGCGATGTGTATGTTTTCCTTGCATGGGGTCTCTGTCATTTTCGGAGGTTGCATCATAGGTCCATACTCTGGTAATGACAAAGTCATCAGCCAAACTGGTTGCTTCCTCTAAGGAGGTTGGCTTTTGGTCTCGGACATACGTGGCCATTGGTCTGGGCATTAATTTCTGTATAGCATCAATTGAACCCAGTTCTAGGACTTCTTTGGCTGATGTACACCCCTCAGCCCATTTGGTAGATAGGTGTAAATGCCTCCGGCCGCAGGTACTCCAGGTTTCCTCAGGCTTGCGTCTGAGCTGATCCATCTTCAATCGGTAAGTTTCCCTGGTAATTCGGTAGTGGGAAAATAGGGCAACCTTCAAGGTGTCATAGTCTTGTCGATCGTCTGGATCCAACGAGACATACACTCGTGTTGCTTCCGGAGTAAGGATAGGTACCAGGTTTCGGTTCCATTGTGTCTTGGGTAATGCATAGCACTCCATGTGTGCTTCAAAGGCCATGAAATAGGATTCAACGTCTTCTTGAGGTTCTAGCTTTCGGAATCGGTTTACTCGGTCGGGAGTGTTGGTGGACGGACGTGGGGACTCTATGGCACTACGCTCAGTGGTTTGGGCCAGTAATTGCATCCAGCGCCGCTCTTGCTGCTCGTCTTTCTGTTTTTGTCTTTTTATCTCTTCTCTCCTCTGAGCTTCTCTAAATTCCCGTTCTTCTGTCTGACGTCGTTCTGCTGCTAATCTCTGTCCTTCCATCATGGTTTGCATCATCTGCATTTGGTGGTACATCATAGTAGTTGGGTTTGGGGCCATTGGGTCCTGTCCATACCAAGGGGGCCGGTACGTACTTCCTCCTGAGAATCCTGTTGATTCAGCATCTGGCAAAGTCCTCTGCCCTTCGGTGGGTTGCAAATTTATTTGAATGGGCACTTGCCTGTACTGTCTGTCCTCGACATTGAAGGGGGGTGTAGACTCATCTTCATTGACTGGACGGGTCCTCAGATTGTAGGTACTGTTAGTAGTGCTGTCTGTCATTGCTCTTGACTAGTGACTCTACTCAGTAATAGTGATTAACGGTAAGGTTGAATCAGTTTGTGCAGATCCTGTACGGAGGATTGGCTACACGACAGTGAATCTGTTTGTGCAGTTCCTGTACGAAGGATTGACTACACGACGGTATCTGTTTGTGCAGTTCCTGTACGGAGGATTGGCTACACGACGGTATCTGTTTGTGCAGTTCCTGTACTGAGGATTGGCTACACGACAGTATCTGTTTGTGCAGTTCCCGTACGGAGGATTGACTACACGACGGTATCTGTTTGTGCAGTTCCCGTGTACGGAGGATTGGCTACACGATGGTATCTGTTTGTGCAGTTCCTGTACGGAGGATTGGCTACACGATGGTATCTGTTTGTGCAGTTCCTATACGGAGGATTGGCTACATGACGGTATCTGTTTGTGCGGTTCCTGTACGGAGGATTGACTACACGACGGTATCTGTTTGTGCAGTTCCTGTACGGAGGATTAGCTACACGACGGTATCTGTTTGTGCAGTTCCTGTACGGAGGATTGGCTACACGACGGTATCTGTTTGTGCAGTTCCTGTATGAAGGATTGGCTACATGACGGTTGATATCGGTTGGCAGGATCCCACCGCTGCCACCAGTTGTCGCAGGGTGACTCGGATGTCACCCAACGATGTAACGGTTAACTGGTAATTGCAGCCACCAGGTAGACTGACTACCATGTTACAGGTCTGATTCAGATGTTGTCTCAAAGACCTTTATGGCCAAAGTTATATACATAAGATAGACAGCTGTATGCTCGCAATCAACTCTCTTGGTAACTCTAACTAGGCTCCTTTTATAGGGACCAGTCAGACTAAACATGCAATGGGTTACAGTCATTAAATGAAGCTTTCAGCCCTTGTGCTTTCACTTTGGTATCTGTGTCCCAATTCCAGTTCCCAGATTCAGAAACTAGATGGGGTTAGGGCCAGGGCAATGACTAGGATTAGGGCCAGAACAGGCTGGCTAGTTTGGGGCCCAGAGCAGTGATTAGTGTTAGGGCCAGAGCAAAGTCTAGGATTAAGACTAGGGTGGGCAATGACTAGGGTTAGGGTCAGTGAGTGCAGTGGCTAGGGTTAGGGACAGGGCAGTGGCTAGGGTTAGGGACAGGGCAGTGGCTAGGGTTAGGGACAGGGCAGTGGCTAGGGTTAGGGACAGGGCAGTGGCTAGGGTTAGGGACAGGGCAGTGGCTAGGGTTAGGGCCAGGGCAGTGGCTAGGGTTAGGGCCAGGGCAGTGGCTAGGGTTAGGGCCAGGGCAGTGGCTAGGGTTAGGGCCAGGGCAGTGGCTAGGGTTAGGTACAGGGCAGTGGCTAGGGTTAGGGACAGGGCAGTGGCTAGGGTTAGGGGCAGGGCAGTGGCTAGGGCCAGGGCAGTGGCTAGGGCTAGGGACAGGGCAGTGGATAGGGCAAGGGCAAGGGCAGTGGCTTGGGTTTGGGCCAAATCAGTGGCTAGGGTTAGGGCCAGGGTAATGGCTATGGTTAAGGTCAGGGTGATGGCTAGGATTAGTGTCAGGGCAGTGACTAGGGTTAGGGACAAGGCAGTGGCTATGGTTAAGGACAGAGCAATGGCTAGGATCATGGCCAGGGTAATGGCTATGGTTAAGGCAATCCCTAGAGTATCGTAGACACTTCCTGTAGTATACTAGACAATGTGTCCAATAGCTAAATTGTATGGCACACTATTGAGGGGCCAAAGAAAACCAAATAAACTCCTCCCACCAAAACAAACAATCAAAACTTAACATGTGCTATATCAAGTAAGAACGCTGGAATAGAACTTATTTCTAATCCAGCATTGCATACCATTACGTTTTCTTGTGTTGACCAGTTATGATGGAACGGAATGGAAGGACAGAGCACACAGTAGCTATCAGCTTGCTCTAACATCCAGGTGGTGCTCTGGTTGTCGAGCACAGTGGATGTTTAGCACCACCTGGATGTTAGAGTAAGCAGATAGCTGCTGTGTGCTCTGGCAGTGGATGTTTAGCACCACCTAGATGTTCGAGTAAGCAGATAGTTACTGTGTGCTCTGGTTGTCTAGCACAGTGGATGTTTAGCACCACCTGGCTGTTAGAGTAAGCAGATAGCTACTGTGCGCTCTGGTTGTCTAGCACAGTGGATGTTTAGCACCACCTGGATGTTCGAGTAAGCAGATAGCTACTGTGTGCTCTGGTTGTCTAGCACAGTGGATGTTTAGCACCACCTGGATGTTAGAGTAAGCAGATAGCTACTGTGTGCTCTGGTTGTCTAGCACAGTGGATGTTTAGCACCACCTGGATGTTCGAGTAAGCAGATAGCTACTGTGTGCTCTGGTTGTCTAGCACAGTGGATGTTTAGCACCACCTGGCTGTTAGAGTAAGCAGATAGCTACTGTGCGCTCTGGTTGTCTAGCACAGTGGATGTTTAGCACCACCTGGATGTTCGAGTAAGCAGATAGCTACTGTGTGCTCTGGTTGTCTAGCACAGTGGATGTTTAGCACCACCTGGATGTTAGAGTAAGCAGATAGCTACTGTGTGCTCTGGTTGTCTAGCACAGTGGATGTTTAGCACCACCTGGATGTTCGAGTAAGCAGATAGCTACTGTGTGCTCTGGTTGTCTAGCACAGTGCACCACCTGGATGTTCGAGTAAGCAGATAGCTACTGTGTGCTCTGGTTGTCTAGCACAGTGGATGTTTAGCACCACCTGGATGTTAGAGTAAGCAGATAGCTACTGTGTGCTCTGGTTGTCTAGCACAGTAGATGTTTAGCACCAACTGGATGTTCGAGTAAGCAGATAGCTACTGTGTGCTCTGGTTGTCTAGCACAGTGGATGTTTAGCACCACCTGGATGTTCGAGTAAGCAGATAGCTACTGTGTGCTCTGGTTGTCTAGCACAGTGGATGTTTAGCACCACCTGGATGTTCGAGTAAGCAGATAGCTACTGTGTGCTCTGGTTGTCTAGCACAGTGGATGTTTACAACCACCTGGATGTTAGAGTAAGCAGATACTGTAGCTACTGTGTGCTCTGTCTTTCCATTCCGTTCCATCATAACTGGTCAACACAAGACAACGTAATGGTATGTAATGCTGGATTAGAAATAAGTTCTATTCCAGCGCTCTTACTTGATATAGCAAATGTTAAGTTTTGTTTGTCTGTTTTGTTTGGAGAATTTATTTGGCCCCTCAATAGTGTGCCATATAATTTAGCTATTGCACACATGTCTAGTATACTACAGGAAGTGTCTAGTATTCTACAGGAAATGCTGTAATGAGATTCATAAACGAGTAAAATAACTCTAAATCCAATTAAGAAATGTGCAAAGTGTCTTGCTCGCCTGTTGCCTTTGAGACGGGCCACCATGGAGCATACTGGTGATGGAGTGCAGCTTTCTGTTGGTGCAGAGGTAAAAGCTCAAGGAGATCAAACAGCATCTATAACTAGCCAATTCTGCTACCAGTCTACAGAGAAGCAAGCAGGAAAGCCTGTGGTAGCCAATTAGGAGTGACACAATTTGCAATACTAGCCTGAGATCACTTGATATTCAGCCACTACTTTTCAAGTTTCCACAAAGTGTATACGGACAGTGTGTGATAGTGTGCGATTGCTCCTAACATTAGCCAACTCTATGTGCTAGTCAGGTGTAATAATGTGTTATATATTACATGTGTGTATATAGGCACAGCCCAGGGCCAGCCACCTATGCACCCTCCACCACAGCCACAAGGTACAGGACTCTTCTGCAATAGCCAAGTTTCTAACAGTAGTTTATATTTTCGTAAGGCTGGATCCCAATAATATGACAGGTGAAGTGGAATACTTAAGGCTGGATCACAATATGACAGGGGAAGTGGAACACTTAAGGCTGGATCACAATATGACAGGGGAAGTGGAACACTTAAGGCTGGATCACAATATGACAGGGGAAGTGGAACACGTAAGGCTGGATCACAATATGACAGGGGAAGTGGAACCCAACAAGGGGTGACAGTTGAATTTTTTAATAAAAAAACCAAAAAATTGTGGGGTTACTACTTTATAGCTCCGTGGATTCTGTAAATTTCATATGGACTTGATATATTATAGCTCAAAAGATAGGTCCCTCTGTGTGCTCTCTTTTTGATACTAAAATATTTTTTATAGGTATAACGATACACAATTTACTGGAGATAAAGTGGAGGGAACTTCAAAACCTGAATGCCTGATTTCTCTGCATAAATATCTCCAGATTGCAAAGTGCTAACGATTTAAAATTAGCACCAGTGGCTGGAGGAAGCCCTACTCTATGCAACGAGTGTTTTCATTAGGCGTTAAAACGTAAGTATTCGGTCAAGTGCGCGGGTGGAAAATGAGTTTTATGGAATATGTTTTCTACTTTTATATCAAAATATGTAGAAAGTTCAAATGAGATTCACTTCATTGTGAGCAGAGCATAAATTGTGTTTTTCTTGTTCGTTTCTATGGCAACAAACTCTAACCACACTGTTTGTCAATGCAAATGCTACCACATAAAATATGGTTGCTAGGGACTTATTGCTAAGGAGATAGCAAGGCATATAAGTAATGTTGAAGTAAATCCACTGCTGATGCAAACTTGAAGGAAATGTGCTCAAAATCATGTACAAAAGTGGAGAAAACTCCTTCAACTGCTATATTTTCTCACTGGGTAACAAATTTTGTATCTTCAGCTCAGAGTGAAGTGGTACCGATACAATTTCTGGATCTTGGCTTGGGAGAGACTAGAACTCTTAATTCATGTATAGAATATAAAATGAATGCCTAATCCAGACTGCTTCCGAGGCATCATTACTTCTGGTATGAGGTGAGAGTTCCCTTTTTTCTCCTTTCTGTATCTGTGGAGCCACTTACAGCCCTAGATAGAACCTGTCAGAGCCTCACTGGTCTATGCTCCAGCAACTTCCTCTGTGCTTATTGTCTGTGTTTACTCTTGTTCTGTCAGGCAAAGTGAATTTGGATGGAAACTCTATAGGAAACTAGTTCTGCCTAAACTATTATCTAGAGGGCATTTCCACACACGAGCAGCCACACTTCTCTCACCAAGAGAACACTGCACATCTGCTGTAGCTGCCAAGCACAGAGCCCAACCAATGTTTAGTGTGGAGGTTATCAGTGCTGGTATATCTGTTGCACGTAAGTCGTTCAGTGTGGTAGGATGGATCCATTCTTATTAACAATTCAGAGTTTCTATGATAGTAAACTATAAGACAAAGAGAAGGGGATTTAAATGTCATGTGACTCTGTACCTGGATAACCTAGATTGCTTGTCAGAAATTAGAGGAGCACCACAACATGCAACTAGTGCCCCACTAATTCATGACAAGCATCCCACCAGCCACATGAAGGCTACCATAAGGACAAATGACCAACACAACAACTGAGCTAAATTTGCACAGGAATATTGCACAGCTGCCATCATCACTACAACCAATCCTTGAACTCCTCTCCTGCCCCTAATGGATGCTCTTAAACAAATATTGCTTGGTCAGCATTGTTAATATCCACAAAGGGCATAGATCCTTACTGCCATAAGCACGTTCTCTTATATGCCTGTTTCTATACAGTATGTAGATCCTTACTAACATAAGCACATTATCTCATGTGCCTGATTCTATACAGCTTATAGATCCTTACTCATATAGATCCTTACTGCCATAAGCACGTGCTCTTTTATGCCTGATTCTATACAGTATGTAGATCGTTACTGCCATAAGCACATTATCTCATGTGCCTGATTCTATACAGTATGTAGATCCTTACTAACATAAGCACGTGCTCTTATATGCATGATTCTATACAGCATATAGATCCTTACTGCCATAAGCATGTGCTCTTAAGATTCTATACAGTATGTAGATCTTTACTGCCATAAGCACGTGCTTTTATATGCCTGATTATATACGATATGTTTTCCACAGTATTGTTGGTTATTTCTGAACATGATGGTGTTGGTGGTGGTGGTGGTGGGGGGGGGGGGGGGGGGGGAGCATATTTGTGAGCTATCTGTGTGGAGGAAGATGTATTAGAGATATTTGTCGTCAGCAATTCAATTAGGTCTGTATGATATGTGGGCATGTGAGTGGCATCTCACTGCATAGGTGGTCATAGTAGGTGTGGTAGCCTCATCACATAGGTGGTCATAGTAGGTGAGGTAGCCTCATCACATAGGTGGTCATAGTAGGTGTGGTAGCCTCATCACATAGGTGGTCGTAGTAGGTGTGGTAGCTCATCACGTAGGTGGTCATAGTAGGTGTGGTAGCCTCATCACATAGGTGGTCATAGTAGGTGTGGTAGCCTCATCACATAGGTGGTCATAGTAGGTGAGGTAGCCTCATCACATAGGTGGTCATAGTAGGTGTGGTAGCCTCATCACATAGGTGGCCATAGTAGGTGTGGTAGTCTCATCACATAGGTGGTCGTGTGTGGCCTCATCACATAGGTGGTCATAGTAGGTGTGGCCTCATCACATAGGTGGTGTTAGTAGGTGAGGTAGCCTCATCACATAGGTGGTCATAGTAGGTGTGGTAACCTCATCACATAGGTGGTCATAGTAGGTGTGGCCTCATCATATAGGTGGTGTTAGTAGGTGAGGTAGCCTCATCACATAGGTGGTCATAGTAGGTGTGGTAGTCTCATCACATAGGTGGTCGTGTATGACCTCATCACATAGGTGGTCATAGTAGGTGTGGCCTCATCACATAGGTGGTGTTAGTAGGTGAGGTAGCCTCATCACATAGGTGGTCATAGTAGGTGAGGTAGCCTCATCACATAGGTGGTCATAGTAGGTGAGGTAGCCTCATCACATAGGTGGTCATAGTAGGTGTGGCCTCATCACATAGGTGGTCATAGTAGGTGTGGTAGCCTCATCACATAGGTGGTCGTAGTAGGTGTGGTAGCCTCATCACATAGGTGGCCATAGTAGGTGTGGTAGCCTCATCACATAGGTGGTCATAGTAGGTGTGGCCTCATCACATAGGTGGTCTTAGTAGGTGTGGTAGCCTCATCACATAGGTGGTCATAGTACGTGTGGTAGCCTCATCACATAGGTGGTCGTAGTCTGATAGCCTCATCACATAGGTGGTCAAAGCAAGTGTGGTAATCCTATAAACAGGTGTTCATTGCAGGTATGGTAGGCTCTTAGCACATGTATTTGTAGCATGACTGTAGCTTCATTGCACAGTGGCACGTGTGTTGTGGGGTGATGGCCTTATGACACAGTTTTTGTAGGTGTATGGTTTTTGTAGGTGTATGGTGGCCTCTTACACATGTGATATATAGCTGCATTACACATGGTGGCCGTATTACTCAGGTAGACATAGCCAGTGTTTAGTTGATTATGTTGACAATAACTCGTTGACAATAGCTCTATGGGGAAACACACTGGACCAACATCACACTGGGTTGAGGCAGGTTGAAGTAGGTTGATAATAGCTCTATGGGAACACACACTGGACCAACATTACACTGGGTTGAGGCAGGTTGAAGTAGGTTGACAATAGCTCTATGGGAACATAGACTGGACCAACATCACACTATGTTGAGGCAGGCTGAAGTAGTTTGACAATATCTCTAGGGGGACACATACTGGATCACTTACCAACCATAATATTGGTTGTGTATTTGGGATGCATGAACTTCACTCACATGTTGAAGTTGATTGAACTTGATGTCATGACACTTAAGTGTGTCCATCTCTCTCTACATGAATGTCCTCTGAATACACATGTGCAACAATGGTGGCAGGTAAGGGGGAAGGGGGGTTGTAACCACGATGGAGCACATGACTAACCACACTACTTATGCCAACATGTGCTTCACCTTCTAGCTTGCAATCTGTAGGAGCCAGCACAAACTAGTCTTCTTAGAACAAATAGCTAGACATAGACACACAAACTGAAATATAAAGTGCGTTCAAGTCAATTACCATTCACACTCTCTGTGCGTGTCTCTGGCAGACACTGCATGAGCAATTAGTTTGCCTTTAATAGGTATGAGGCTTGTATTATGCCCGAGGCAAGTGTGCTGTTATATGGAACTATGCACTCATTATATATCCTCATGATATTATGTGTTGTGTGTTTATCAGATGACCACCAGCAGAGACAAGGAGCCTACTCTTCTGCGCCTCAACAAGGGCACCTTTTCCAAGCTTCCCACTATCACTACCCATCATCATTGCCATACTACCATCCCCAACATCCTGGAGCTCCGTCTCTTCAAGGTTAGGAGAGAAGTCTGCTACAGTCAAGTAGAGATATCTTTCCATTGTCTTGTTTTCTTTGTGTCACTTAATGTGCTCAATGTATGCCAAAATAGAAGCACATCCAATCAGAAAGAAAAAGGAAAAAAGCTGAATTCAAAATCAATGAATGTTGTGCCAACCACACTAGCAATTTAATGATGAATATGTGATGCAAGTAATTCGTGTGTTCCTCCTCTTGTGTGTGAGCTACCTATCCAATGCATACTTCCATTTGCCCCTGGATGATCAAAAGTGCCAATCAACACACATAAAGATCTCAAACACTTACCATTTGGTGTTGCATCTGCTCCAGCAATTTTTTACCGACATATGGAGACACTACTGCAGGGCATTAATGGCATTAGTGTTTACCTCGATGATATACTTGCGACTGGTTCCGCCATGGAGGAACATGTACACAACCTCGAAGAAGCCCTGAAACAGCTAGAAGCCACTGGACTACGTCTTAACCGAGAAAAATGCTTTTTCTTACGCCCTAGCATTGAATACTTGGGTCACATAATTGACAAAGATGCTGCTTACACCCTACAGAAATTAAAGTTCTTGCATCAAAGAAGCCCCACAACCAAAGAACACGACCCAACTTCGATCATTTCTCGGGCTAATTAATTACTATAGCAAATTTTGCTCTTTAACTCTCGAACAAGAAACAAAAGTGACATTGCGATCCTGAGCAAGAACAACCCTTCCAAGCTACTTAGGAATCCTTACAAGCAGACTAACTCCTTACTCATTACCACACCACAAAGCCATCGGTCTTGGCATGCGAGGCTTCCGAGTATGGCATTGGAGCAGTTCTCTCGCACATTCTTGATGGCAACCAGGAATGCCCAGTTGCTTACATCTCCAGACCCCTATAATCTGACCATCATGTTTGCTGTAAAAAAAAGTTTCACCGCTACCTTCTGGGACATCACTTTGTGATTGAATCTGATCATCAACCACTGAAGTCACTGTGAGGTGAGAGAAACAAGGTTCCACAAATGGCATCATCTAGGATCCAAAGATGGGCAATTACACAGTCAATATTCCACTACACAATCTGCTATAAAGGCTGGAAGCAGACGCTCTCAGTCACCTGCCCAGCCTAGTCACTACTTCCAGTGATTGTGAACCAGAAGACTTAGTCTTAGTGATGAACCATCTATCTTCCACTTCAGCTTCTGCTGCCAACATCAAGGAATGGACTGCTAAGGACCCAGTCATGTCTTGCATCCTCAGATTCCTTATGTCTGCATGGCCTCATCAGAAGCTGGATAAGGTGGACGAAACAAGAAGGAATGTACTCAGTTTCCTTGATGGATGTCTCCTCTGGGCATCCCGTGTCATTATTCCTCCTCCAGACCCACAGCTGATTTTAGATGAGCTTCATGAGACTCATTCTGGGACGAGGAAAATGAATGCCCTCACCTGGTCCTACATATGGTGACCTGGCATGGAGGCAGATATTTGTACAACTGGTGAAAACCTGCCCAGTATGTCGGGAGTAGTTCTAGTTGGCAGTTGTTGATTAGTAGTCTAACGACTGTGACTGTTATTTACAAGAGCATACATCTCGGGCTACCACAAAAGATCTACACACAGACATCCAAACTACCTGTAGAAATGTGAGGTGCATGTAGGTCGATCAACTCCACTTCGCTCACACACACACACACACACTAGTGTGCTTTTAATAGGCATCAGGCATGTATTACGCCCGAGGTAGGTGTGCTATTACACTGAACTATGCACTCATTATATATCCTCATAACCACCACCAGTTTCCTCCGGGAGCCTCCTGTTCTGCCCTCCAACAGAGGTTCCTTGCACCAGCTGCTCCCTATGGTTACCAACAGCAACAGTCGGGCCCTTCTCTACCTCTTCAAGCTTAGCCCTGAAGTCTGGTTCAGTCAAGTAGGGAGGTCTTTCTTTTCTTCGTGTCCCACAAGGCTAATTTATCCAACACTTACTATGACAATTTCCAAAATTTCATCAGAAGGATATAAAAAAAAAAAATTGCTGAAAGAGACCCTCTCCCCTCTACCCCACTATTCTCTGCTGTCACAGAAGCCTGTGTAGCCTCCTCCATCTCCCCCAGCCAGCATCCTGAATGAAATACTGAGTCTTGTAGGGATGAAACTTGTAGCTACATGTACTAGACTTGTCTATGGTACAGTATTTATTATGCCCAATACTTATTTGTCATGGTCATGATATGTGTTGTACATACAGGCCAACAACAGCCACCTTTTATAGGGGCCCAAAGATATCCCTCCCACCAGGGTTACCCTCACCAACCTCTGCTTTGGGGTAATCCGCAAACACCTAACATTTCTCTCCAACACTCTCTGGCACAACCTTCACAAGGTTTGACACAAGTTTAGTGCATGGTAATGTAGGCTAGTGCATGGTAATGTAGGCTAGTGCATGGTAGTGTAGGCTAGTGATAGTAGTCTAGCCTGGTGCATGATAGTGTAGGTAGGTCGTCTAGGCAACCACCATATTTCCATAAAGTGGGGCATTTCTGAATTGGAGCTAACACCAACAACCTCCAGGAAGTGTGGCACAACACACAGGTAGTGGGGCATATCTAACACCCACCACACCTCCAGGAAGTGTGGCACAACACACAGGTAGTGGGGCATATCTAACCCCCACCACACGTCCAGGAAGTGGGGCACAACACCCAGGTAATGGGGCATGTCTAACGCCCACCAAATCTCCAGGAAGTGGGGCATGTCTAGGCACCCATCACATCTTCATGAAGTGTTATATCTGTAAGCACTCACCACACTTCCAAGAATTGGGGCATGTCTGAGCAACCACCACACCTCCATGAAGTGGGACGTGTTTAACACCCACCACACTTCCATGAAGAGGGGAGTGTCTAACCCACCACACCTCCATGAAGTGGTTTTGTTTAATCTACAACCGCACCTCCATGAAGTGTGGCATATCTAGGTACCCAACACACCTCCAAGAAGTGGGGCATGTTTAAGCACACACCACAACTCCATGAAGTGTGACAGTCTCATTCCATATCTGCTTCACTCGGACATTTCTTGAAGTTAATCTGCATTTTTATTTACTTGGTAGAAATGTTTGTCGAGTCAGCAGAACATTCAAAATACTTCAGGAGAGTATTGGGAGGAGCCCCCAGGAAGATTCTGCTTCTTACAACATTTTAGATAGAGCTATTTTTCGCATCTTGCTAGCCATTAAATTGCTAGCCATTAAAACTTTTGTATCTGTGGAAAAAATAATGAATCCTCTGAGAAGCTCTGACACTCACAGTCTGCCATCGACGTAGAACAAACTCAAGAGAGTGGGCCAATATAATTTAATTGTAAACCAGAAAAACAAACACTAACTGACTAT
This sequence comes from Cladorhizidae sp. MBARI D1340-BT2, assembly GCA_028752905.1. Lineage (NCBI taxonomy): Eukaryota > Metazoa > Porifera > Demospongiae > Poecilosclerida > Cladorhizidae > Cladorhizidae sp. MBARI D1340-BT2. The sequence goes on from JAQNBH010000015.1 coordinate 31,936,843, forward strand.
ATATGATAACTTAAAGTGTAGAGAAGTTCTAGTGTGAATTAAGTATGCACATCACATTATTCATACACAAAAATACTAATGATCTAATAAAGCTAAATAGTTCCTAATAAGGTAAAGTTAAGTAAGTGCACCTAGCTCATATAGAATGACTTCATCTCTTAATCAACCAGAGTCAAGTTAAGTTAAACCTTAATCTAGACAGGTCTAAATTATAACACTCACTAAATAATATTCATTACATCAGTCATTACACTGTTTGTAAGACAGTACAAAACTCACCCCCAGCGGGTAATTCATCCCCAGGTTGTGAACCAATGGTCTAGTGGCCCAGGTTCTCTCCTTCATCACCCCCTGAGTCTAGTGTCTCCTCCATCTCCCCCAAACCAACCTCCTGTATGAAACACTGATTCTAGTGTCTCCTCCATATCCCCCAAACCAACATCCTGTATGAAACACTGAGTCTAGTGTCTCCTCCATCTCCCCCAAACCAACATCCTGTATGAAACACTGAGTCTAGTGTCTCCTCCATCTCCCCCAAACCAACATCCTGTATGAAACACTGAGTCTAGTGTCTCCTCCATCTCCCCCAAACCAACATCCTGTATGAAACACTGAGTCTAGTGTCTCCTCCATCTCCCCCAAACCAACATCCTGTATGAAACACTGAGTCTAGTGTCTCCTCCATCTCCCCCAAACCAACATCCTGTATGAAACACTGAGTCTAGTGTCTCCTCCATCTCCCCCAAACCAACATCCTGTATGAAACACTGAGTCTAGTGTCTCCTTCATCTCCCCCAAAACCAACATCCTGCATGAAACACTGAGTCTAGTGTCTCCTTCATCTCCCCCAAACCAATATCCTGTATGAAACACTGAGTCTAGTGTCTCCTTCATCTCCCCCAAAACCAACATCCTGTATGAACACTGAGTCTAGTGTCTCCTCCATCTCCCCCAAACCAACATCCTGTATGAAACACTGAGTCTAGTGTCTCCTCCATCTCCCCCAAACCAACATCCTGATTGAAACACTGAGTCTAGTGTCTCCTTCCCTGCATTGGTTCAGGGTAGAGGTCTTACCAGGTCCATTCCAATTCGGTAGTGTGGAGTGTCAATCACTGGCATTGGTCGTAATGGAGCTCTTTGTTTATGCTGGGGTGCTGTCTTTTGGCAATCCGGGCATGCTTCACATAGCTTCTTGACGTCCGTGTATAGGCTAGGGCTAGGGCTAGGGCTAACTCCTGGCCAAAAAATTGTCATCCAATATCCGTTGTGTGGTCCTGTCTCTTCCCAGATGTCCTGGTCGGTGGGCTAGGGATAGGACAAGGGTTCGGTGTTTCTTGGGTATGAGTAATTGTAGTAGTGGCTCTCCCATTCGATCCTAGCTGTCTTCCTCCATAAGAGGTTATCTTGTCGTGAAGTCCGAGTCTGGTTGTTGTGCCTTCTCCCAACATGGGTGCAATGATTCATCATGCTGTTGTTCCTTCTGGAACTCTAGGCGGTTATGATCCAGTGGATGGTCCTCTTGGTTTGTCATGAACAGGGCCCGTTTCTCACGTTTGCTGGCTCTGCTCTTGGGTGGATCATCTTCTGTTTCAGACTGCTCCGTTTCTTGCAGAGAGGGGTTGGACATCTGTTCCCCCCATGATTGCTCACCATCTTCCATGCTCTATGCTTCAGAGTCGGTGTCAGTGTCAAGCTCTTCAGCTGGGTGCTCATGGAAGTCATCTGATAGGGATTCTAATTTGTCTTTGCTTTGGGATCGGGTCTGTGCCATATTTACTAGTTCAATGTATAGCAATCTCTTTCCCATTCCCCAGAGATCTGGGAAGTCGGTACCCAGGAGTGCATCGTATCCCAGATTGGGTTGAGCTGCCACTATCGGGTCTTCGGTACAGTCTCGCCGACCTTGAATCTGGCTCTGGCAAGAGGCAACTCAGTAATGGTGCCATTGAAAGCCCTTACTCGAATGGTGATTCCAGTCTTGTCATGTTAAGATATTAGGGTGCTGTCTACGAGTGTTCTCTCAGCACCAGTGTCTAACAAGACCCTGCTCACGGGTTGGTCGTTAATTCTGCCGGTCACTAGTGTCTGTCGGTACACTTCGGTTGAGACCAGGTCAACTTCTTGCCGGTTGGTCAGTGGTTGAGCTAGGTTGACACTCTCCAGCCTCGGTTTGGTTGTTTTCTTTCTTGGATCGTGACATTCCGCCGAGAAGTGTCCGTATTTGTTACAGTTAAAGCAGCGAGGGCGATTCTTCTGACAAATGGAGGGAGGAACCGGCGATTCATCTCGGTCTTTCCTGTAGTCTTTTCGGCAGGTGGTGGAGTCTTTGATCGTCCTTCTCCATGCTTGGATAGGGTGATTTGCTCCACATTACGGCGATGTGTATGTTTTCCTTGCATGGGGTCTCTGTCATTTTCGGAGGTTGCATCATAGGTCCATCCTCTGGTAATGACAAAGTCATCAGCCAAACTGGTTGCTTCCTCTAAGGAGGTTGGCTTTCGGTCTCGGACATACGTGGCCATTGGTCTGGGCATTAATTTCTATATAGCACCCTGTTCTAGGACTTCTTTGGCTGATGTACACCCCTCGGCCCATTTGGTAGATAGGTGTAAATGCCTCCGGCCGCAGGTACTCCAGGTTTCCTCAGGCTTGCGTCTGAGCTGATCCATCTTCAATCGGTAAGTTTCCCTGGTAATTCGGTAGTGGGAAAATAGGGCAACCTTCAAGGTGTCATAGTCTTGTCGATCGTCTGGATCCAACGAGACATACACTCGTGTTGCTTCCGGAGTAAGGATAGGTACCAGGTTTCGGTTCCATTGTGTCTTGGGTAATGCATAGCACTCCATGTGTGCTTCAAAGGCCATGAAATAGGATTCATCTAGCTAGCTTATGCATTACATAGCAGTAGCTACACATTGGTTAGTCTAGATCAAGCAAGCTTATGCATTACATAGCAGTAGCTACACATTGGTTAGTCTAGATCAAGCAAGCTTATGCATTACATAGCAGTAGCTACACATTGGTTAGTCTAGATCAAGCTGGTTTAGACTCTACAAAGCTATAGCATAGGTTAGTCCAGAGTGGGCCAGCTTATGGCTAATGTCTTACATATAGCCGTAGCTACAGTCTAGGTCCAGTGGGCTAACTTATTGGCTAATGTTTTACATATAGCAGTAACTACAGTGTAGGTCCAGTGGGCTAGCTTATGGCTAATGTCTTACATGTAGCAGTAGTTACAGTGTAGGTCCAGTGGGCTAGCTTATGGCTAATGTCTTACATATAACTGTAGCTACAGTCTAGGTCCAGTGGGCTAGCTTATGGCTAGTGTCTTAAATATAGCAGTAGCTACAGTGTAGGTCCAGAGCGGGCCAGCTTATGGCTAATATCTTACATGTAGCAGTTGCTATAGTGTAGGTCCAAAGTGGGCTAGCTTATTGGCTAATGTCTTACATATAGCAGTAGCTACAGTGTAGGTCCAGAGTGGGCTAGCTTATGGCTAATGTCTTATATATAGCAATAGCTACAGCATAAGTTAGTCAAGATCTGGCTCCCACGAGCCCCATTAGAGCTCTAGTCTCTTCCAAGCTTCATCCTGCAGATATAGCGAGGGTTAGGGAAGTTTTTCGTCAAGTTGGCCATGTCCAATGCATACTTCCATTTGCCCCTGGATGATCAAAAGTCAACACACATAAAGATCTCAAACACTTACCATTTGGTGTTGCATCTGCTCCAACAATTTTTTACCGACATATGGAGACACTACTGCAGGGCATTAATGGCATTAGTGTTTACCTCGATGATATACTTGCGACTGGTTCCGCCACGGAGGAACATGTACACAACCTCGAAGAAGCCCTGAAACAGCTAGAAGCCACTGGACTACGTCTTAACCGAGAAAAATGCTTTTTCTTACGCCCTAGCATTGAATACTTGGGTCACATAATTGACAAAGATGCTTACACCCTACAGAAATGAAAGTTCTTGCATCAAAGAAGTCCCACAACCAAAGAACACGACCCAACTTCGATCATTTCTCGGGCTAATTAATTACTATAGCAAATTTAACTCTCGAACAAGAAACAAAAGTGACATTGCGATCCTGAGCAAGAACAAACCTTCCAAGCTACTAAGGAATCCTTACAAGCAGACTAACTCCTTACTCATTACCACACCACAAAGCCATCGGTCTTGGCATGCGAGGCTTCCGAGTATGGCATTGGAGCAGTTCTCTCGCACATTCTTGATGGCAACCAGGAATGCCCAGTTGCTTACATCTCCAGACCCCTATAATCTGACCATCATGTTTGCTGTAAAAAAAAGTTTCACCGCTACCTTCTGGGACATCACTTTGTGATTGAATCTGATCATCAACCACTGAAGTCACTGTGAGGTGAGAGAAACAAGGTTCCACAAATGGCATCATCTAGGATCCAAAGATGGGCAATTACACAGTCAATATTCCACTACACAATCTGCTACAAAGGCTGGAAGAAGACGCTCTCAGTCACCTGCCCAGCCTAGTCACTACTTCCAGTGATTATGAACCAGAAGACTTAGTCTTAGTGATGAACCATCTATCTTCCACTTCAGCTTCCGCTGCCAACATCAAGGAATGGACTGCTAAGGACCCAGTCATGTCTTGCATCCTCAGATTCCTTATGTCTGCTTGGCCTCATCAGAAGCTTGACAAGGTGTATGAAACAAGAAGGAATGTACTCAGTTTCCTTGATGGATGTCTCCTCTGGGCATCCCGTGTCATTATTCCTCCTCCAGACCCACAGCTGATTTTAGATGAGCTTCATGAGACTCATTCTGGGACGAGGAAAATGAATGCCCTCACCTGGTCCTACATATGGTGACCTGGCATGGAGGCAGAGATTTGTACAACTGGTGAAAACCTGCCCAGTATGTCAGGAGTAGTTCTAGTTGGCAGTCGTTGATTAGTAGTCTAACGACTGTGACTGTTACTTACAAGAGCATGCATCTCGGGCTACCACAAAAGATCTACACACAGACATCCAAACTACCTGTAGAAATGTGAGGTGCATGTAGGTCGATCAACTCCACTTCGCTCACACACACACACACACACACACACACACTAGTGTGCTTTTAATAGGCATCAGGCATGTATTATGCCCGAGGCAGGTGTGCTATTACACTGAACTATGCACTCATTATATATCCTCATAACCACCACCAGTTTCCTCCGGGAGCCTCCTGTTCTGCCCTCCAACAGAGGTTCCCTGCACCAGCTGCTCCCTATGGTTACCAACATCAACAGTCAGGCCCTTCTCTACCTCTTCAAGCTTAGCCCTGAAGTCTGGTTCAGTCAAGTAGGGAGGTCTTTCTTTTCTTCGTATCCCACAAGGCTAATTTATCCAACACTTACTATGACAATTTCAAAAATTTCGTCAGAAGGATGTTAAAAAAAAATATTGCTGAAAGAGACCCTCTCCCCTCTACCCCACTATTCTCTGCTGTCACAGAAGCTTGTGTAGCCTCCTCCATCTCCCCCAGCCAGCATCCTGAATGAAACACTGAGTCTTGTGGGGATGAAACTTGTAGCTACATGTACTAGACTTGTCTATGGTACATGATATGTGTTGTACATATAGGCCAACAACAGCCAACAAGAGTCACCTTTTATAGGGGCCCAAAGATATACCCTCACCACTCTCTGCTTTGGGGTAATCCGCAAACACCTAACATTTCTCTCCAACACTCTCTGACACAACCTTCACAAGGTTTGACACAAGTTTAGTGCATGGTAATGTAGGCTAGTGCATGGTAATGTAGGCTAGTGCATGATAGTGTAGGCTAGTGCATGGTAGTGTAGGCTAGCGATAGTAGTCTAGGCTGGTGCATGATAGTGTAGGTAGGTCGTCTAGGCAACCACCATATTTCCATAAAGTGGGACATTTCTGAATTGGAGCTAACACCAACAACCTCCAGGAAGTGGGGCACAACACACAGGTAGTGGGGCATGTCTAGGCACCATCACATCTTCATGAAGTGTTTATATCTGTAAGCACTCACCACACTTCCAAGAATTGGTGCATGTCTGAGCAACCACCACACCTCCATGAAGTGGGACGTGTTTAACACCCACCACACTTCCATGAAGTGGTTTTGTTTAATCTACAACCGCACCTCCATGAAGTGAGGCATATCTAGGTACCCAACACACCTCCAAGAAGTGGGGCATGTTTAAGCACACATCACACCTCCATGAAGTGTGACAGTCTCATTCCATATCTGCTTCACTCGGACATTTCTTGAAGTTAATCTGCATTTTTATTTACTTTTACTTGGTAGAAATGTTTGTCGAGTCAGCAGAACATTCAAAATACTTCAGGAGAGTATTGGGAGGAGCCCCCAGGAAGATTCTGCTTCTTACAACATTTTAGATAGAGCTATTTTTCGCATCTTGCTAGCCATTAAATTGCTAGCCATTAAAACTTTTGTATCTGTGGAAAAAATAATGAATCCTCTGAGAAGCTCTGACACTCACAGTCTGCCATCGACGTAGAACAAACTCAAGAGAGTGGGCCAATATAATTTAATTGTAAACCAGAAAAACAAACACTAACTGACTATATATGATAACTTAAAGTGTAGAGAAGTTCTAGTCTGAATTAAGTATGCACATCACATTATTCATACACAAAAACACTAATGATCTAATAAAGCTAAATAGTTCCTAATAAGGTAAAGTTAAGTAAGTGCACCTAGCTCATATAGAATGACTTCATCTCTTAATCAACCAGAGTCAAGTTAAGTTAAACCTTAATCTAGACAGGTCTAAATTATAACACTCACTAAATAATATTCATTACATCAGTCATTACACTGTTTGTAAGTCAGTACAAAACTCACCTCCAGAGGGTAATTTATCCCCAGGTTGTGAACCAATGGTCTAGAGGCCCAGGTTCTCTCCTCCATCCAAACCAACATCCTGTATGAAACACTGAAGGCCTGTCCGCACTATAGCAATGATCTAGATTCGATCGATATATATCCTGTCCGCAATGCACTCACATTTTTCCGGGTACGATCCTATCGCGATCTGACTGGTCCACCCCGGGTAGGTAGATCCGATCGCTATCCAAGTGAAATATATGGTGGGTGCGGCATTCTCACGTGACAAAAACGCGGCTACTGCGTGAACCTCATACGAAAGAGTTATGGCAGCTGGTTGGACTTGGGAGGAGACAAAGGCTTTGGTAGGGATCTGGGGGGATGAGGATGTCCAGGCTCAGCTAGATGGCGTGGCCAGGAACAGGTCGGTGTATGAACGCATTGCCAAAGCCTTGGCAGAACTGGGGCATGAGTGGACGTGGCAGCAATGCGAAACGAAAATAAAGAACCTCACTCAGAGGTACATATAGGAAGGTAAGCATTATAACCTTTTTGGTTTCACAGGATGGTGTAGACCGTTTTGGTTTTGTTGGCTGGCTGGCTGGTGTAATCATTTTAGCTATAAGCTTGTGCTGGCTGTTTTATAACTATCTACTAGCAAATACTAGCGAGCTATCTGTGGTCGATGGAACTGATCAGTGTAGTTATAAAACCGTCTCTCTGTCAGGTGAAGGATGGCAATAAGGTGTCGGGGAAAGGGCGCATTATATGCCCAATGTATGATGAGATCGATGCCATATTGGGCAGTCGGGCTGCCTCTCGCCCACCTCTTGTGGTGGAGAGCAGTGAAGCTCAGCACGAGCACTCAGGAGGGGCATCACATGTGGTGGATGACAATGCTATGTCTGGTGATTAGATATTGGTAGAAAACTCAGTTTATTTATCGTTAGATATGAGTGGACCCTCCCCTGAAGCAGAGGATGAGGACTCCTCTCACACAGAAGGTAATGATTTCAATTTTAACAGTAACTTTTTAATTGCGTTTTGTTTGCATTACCTGATATATAGCCATTTCTGCTCCAAGCCTACATGTGGAGGGAACAAGTGACACTGCCACTGCGTCAAGTATTCCCTCTTCTCAGCGAAGTAACAAGTTATTATTTTATTTTGTAAACAATATTAATGATTAATTTTTTTTATTAGGTACTTCTAGTTCACAGCACAGAAGAGAGGCAGTGACAGCTCAAAAGAAAGGTTTGTGTTTAGAAGTTTGTACAATACAGTGTTAACTATTTCTTTTAAACCGGTGTAGGACATAAACGCCGGCATGAGGACAGTGGGCTGAGGGAGCTTGCCTTATTTTTCAAAAGGCAGAGGAGCGTGCAGCTGAGAGGGAGGAGCGTGTAGCTGAGAGGGAAGCAGAGCTGCAAGCAAGGGAGCTAGCACTCGAGGCGAAGAGAAGGGAAAGGGAAGATAGACATGAGGAACGCATGATGTCCATGTTTAGTACAATAATGAACTATTATCCTCCACCATCCACGTACCCTCCTAATAACACTTTCCACACTTCTCTTCCCACCCGCCCACCTTTTCCCCTTTCACATCTCAACCACCAACACCAACTTCTTTTTCATCTCCTAACTTCCCTCACCACTATTCACCTTCGCCATAGCTTCACCTTCACCATAGCTTATTATTATTTGTTTTGTTTTCAATTAATTTATATACTATGATAAACCATTCTGATCTGCTAATAATAATTGTTAGTATAGTTTGTCTCTGATGGCATCTCTAATGGCTGTAGGTAGCTGTGCCACTGCTTGCTGCTGTGGTGGATACACTTCCACTTGCACTGCCTTCCCGATAGAGCCAGTTATCTTGACAATGATCACCATATACCTCACACACGTTATGCAATACTATGCATGAACTAACGATGCTTGGTACATTGACCAAGTTCGAGTCGATTCTCTTTAGTAGACATCGCCACCGTCCCTTTAACCGACCAAAAGCATTCTCCACCACCATCCTTGCCCTGCTTTGCCTATAATTATAGTTCAGTTCTTGTGGTGTACTGCTGGATGTCACCAAGTAGGGTTTCATAAGCCATGGTAGAAATGAATATGCTGGATCACCCAGAACAACAAGTGGCACTTCAACACCATTGAAGAGCTTTGACCAGCTGGGAAACAAAGACCCATTGCATGCATTTCTATAAAATGCGGAATTTGCAAAAACACGTGCATCATGTACCTGCAAATAGTGAGGGAAGCACAGGTGTGCAGATTTCACAAAAAGCACACAATGAATTACTGTATCTGTATCCATACCTTTCCAGGCCAGCCGATGTTGACATCTATAAAAACACCACGATAATCCACTACTGCCTGTATCAGGACCGAATAATATCCTTTCCTGTTGTAATAGTCCGACGCACTTTCTTGTGGCTTTATAATGGGGGTGTGAGATCCATCAATTGCTCCTACAGTTTGAGGAAACCCCCAGCGATGCTGAAATCCATCGACCACCTCTCTCAGGTTGTCTCCTTGAGGGATTCTAACATAATGTGGCATCAACTGACCGGCTATTACATCGCAAGTATCCAGAACTATCTCCCCCACTGTCGAGTGTCCAAGCCCAAACAATGCTGCAATAGTCCTGTACTCCACATTTGTTCCTAGACGCCAAATGGTCACAGCAAGCCTAGCCTCCACACTAACGGGTTCCCTGAACTGTGTACTCTGCCTTTCAAGGTATGGCCTCAGCTCATCACACAGGATCATAAATGTTTCTCTCGTCATCCTCAAGTTCTCACGCCACCAACTTGTACGTAACACTAAGTTTGTCTCCTCGTGGTCTGTGCTGCTGTCCGTCATGGAACGAGTTTGGACAGTTCTTGGAGCAGACATACTTCCTACTCCACTGATATGGTTAGAATACGTTAGCCTGCTTAGCGGTTCCTTGTGATGGATGTTCGTCTTCTTCTTCAGTTGAACCATCGCTGCCACCATATGTTGAGGGTCACTTCTGTAGCTAACTCCCAACTTGGTAACAAAGCTGCCATCAGAGTAATATCTATGCTGTACAACCACTCCTTAGCTTAATTCAGATAAATTTAGAATATTATAAAGCCAATAGAATAATTGAGCAATTCAAGATAGAACTGACGAACAGCTGGGAGTCAGGGTTTAAATACCCTGCCTCCCAGGAAGCAGGAAACCACACAATCTACAATACACACACAAAAGTCCAAAGCACACAAAACACATAGGCTTCCATATGCCAATATAAAATAGAAGTTGTGAAACTCAATAATTGGTATGTACTCTAATGAGGTCACCTCAAGGATAATTAGATGATAACAAAACTAATTATTATTATCAGCTGTGAGCGTGTTCAGGCAGGCCTAAGGGCCATCTTGATGGTTCTTGGGCAATGTCGAGGGGCTGCCCTCGACACCTGCCACCTCCTGAGTTCACTTGCTGATGACCTAGGAAATGGAAGATCCCTTTCCCAATACAGCAAGTCATCCAGAGCATTTTTGACCAAGTCCATTGATGTGCTATGTATAATTGATGGTATCAAAGTGTGATGTTGACCTTATATGGATGAAACAGTCCGAGAGATAAGATAAAGCCTGTATGGGCATGTACATATTATTCATGTAATAAGTAATTAAGTAGCTTGCGAATGTCCATGACATCATGTATTTATCTGTCGTCTTAGTGATACTTATTGTTATATACGCATGTCAGATTATGGTAGTCTTAAGGACGGATAGTCTGGTTTGACTTGTATTTGAGTTTTGACTATTATTAAAGTTACTGCTGTGATATTGTAATTGTTTTCTCTAATTGAAATATAACATTTTGGCGACGAGGATGGGATGCACCAATGGCCTCTCATGGAACATTAAGTGAATTTGACTCAGGTAGAGAGGATTGGACTTCTTATACAGAACGTCTCGAACAATATTTTGAAGCTAATGAGGTGGTATCAGCAACAAAGCAACGAGCAATATTACTCAGCATTTGTAGTGCGTCGACGTACCAGTTGATCGGGATTTAGTGGCTCCTGCTAGACCTACATCTAAGTATTTTGCTGAACTTGTCAAACTAGTGAAGGACCATCATCAACCTCCACCCTCCTTCATCGTACAACGATTTAATTTCAACATGTGATCTCAGAAGGAAGGGGAAACTGTGTCTGCATTTGTAGCTGGTCTGCGACGACTCTCAGAACATTGCAAGTTTGAAGCTACCTTAGATGACGTGCTAAGGGATAGGCTAGTCTGTGGGGTTCGGGACAAGCGGCTCCAGCAACGCCTCTTGGCAGAGGCAGACCTGACTTTCAAAAAAACAATGGAAATCTCTCAGGCAGTAGAAGCGGCAGAACGTAATGCAAGGGACCTTCAAGCAAAGCAAATCCCCAAAACAGAAACTGTTCTGGCACTGATTAAGCCCAGAGCTGCAAATTTCTCAAGACCTCCTGTTAGTGGAGCCAAGTGTTATCGATGTGGAGGTACACATCTGCCGAAGGACTGTTACTTCAAAGATGCAGAATGTCATTTCTGCAGAAATGAGGACATCTTGCCAAAGTATGTCGTTCAAAGATCAAAACAGAAGGTCAAAGAGCACATCAATTAAATGCTGAAAATGAAGATGAAAATTCTGACGAAACAGAAAATGTGACAGGAACCTATTTCCTTTACAAAATGGTTAACAAAGTTAATGAGCCAATCACAGTCACAGTTATTGCAAACCAAGCATCACTCACAATGGAAGTGGATATAGGGGCATCTGCATCTGTCATCAGTGAAGCAACCTACCAGCAATTGTGGCCTGAATCACCACCACCACCATTACACCCATCTGCGATTAAATTGAGTACCTATACAGGGAAAGTTCTCAAGATCCTTGGATCTACCTCTGTTGCTGTTGAGTACCAAGATCAAACTGCAAAGCTACCATTGCTCATTATCAAGGGAACTGGACCCAGTTTGCTAGGAAAGGACTGCTTATCCAGTATCAGTCTTCCCTGGCAACAGTTGTTACATACGATTCAGGTTGATTCTACTGACTTCCAACAACTTCTTAAGAATTATACAACCGTGTTCGACGATGAACTAGGTTTGGTGAAAGGAACTACAGCAAAAATTCACGTGGAAGAGAAGGCCAAACCACTATTCTGTAAGGCTAGACCAGTTCCCTATGCCTTAAGAGAAAAAGTCAATACTGAAATTGACCGTCCGCTCGAGAGGGAATCATTGAACCTGTGGAGTTTGCTGATTGGGCTGCTCCTGTCGTTCCTGCAATCAAAACAGATGGCTCGGTTTGTCTGTGTGGAGACTATAAAGTCACTGTGAACCAAGTAGCAAAGTTGGATAAATATCCAATACCCCGTATTGAAGATTTGTTTTCATCTCTGGAAGGAGGCAAACATGTTGTGTGCTGCAGAGTAGTGATGATGGCGGCACAGACAAGATAAATGGAAATGGACTCATCAAGAAGCTGCAGGTGATTAAGTTTAGTCTTACAAATTATTATCTCAAGCAGAGGGGATATTGTATGAGCAGGGGGGATATGGTATGAGCAGGGGAGGGATGTCATGTTCCTACGCGACATTCTCAAAACTAGACCTGGCCCATGCATATCAGCAGATCCCTCTGGATAATGACTCAAAGAAGTTCACAATTATTAACACAGCCAAGGGACTCTACCAATATAACCGAATTCCTTTTGGTATTTCATCTGCTCCATCTATATTTCAGAGAATTATGGAAGGAATTCTTCAAGGTATTTCAGGGGTGTCAGTCTACATTGATGACATTTTGGTCACTGGGAAAATGGAACAGGATCATTTGGGAAACCTAGAGAAAGTTCTCCGATGTTTAGATCGAGCTGGACTTCGCCAAAGTGTGCATTCATGCTCTCTTCAGTGGAGTATCTGGGGCATCAGATTTCAGCAGAAGGAATTCAACCAACCCAAGAGAAGGTGAGGGCAATAGCTGAAGCCCCTGCCCCTACTAATGTATCTCAATTGAGGTCCTTTTTGGGGTTTGTGAATTATTATGCAAAGTTTCAACCTAACCTTTCAACTTCACTAGCACCATTGCACAGTTTACTAAATAAAAAAGCTAAGTGGATTTGGGGTGGTGACGAGAAGGAGGCATCCTTAAAGGCTAAGACTAGTTTGACTTCCTCATGTGTCTTGATGCACTATGATCCAGAACAGGAACTGGTGTTATGCCTCACCATATGGACTAGGTGCAGTGCTATCTCACCGGCTTGAAGATGGTACTGAAAAACCCGTGGCATTCGCTAGTCGTTCTCTAGCCCCTGCAGAAAAGAATTATGTCCAGTTAGATAAAGAGGCTCTAGCTATTATTTTTGGGGTGAAGAAGTTTAACCACTACTTACTGGGCAGGCCATTCACAATTCTATCAGATCACAAACCTCTTCAGAATTTGTTAGGTGAGAGGAAACCAATTCCTTTGTTAGCATCAGCAAGGATTAAACGTGGGCTCTCCTATTGAGTGCTTATGACTATCGAGTCAAATACATACCTGGGTTTCAACACGGCAATGCTGATGTTCTCAGTCGTCTTCCTCTTCCAGAATCAGTAAACAAGATACCAACACCAGGCGAGACTATTCTTTTGTTGGAGAGTTTGCAGACCACACCAGTTAACATCAAGCACATCAGGCAATGGACTGATAGAGACCCAGTACTCTCCAAAGTACGTCGACTAGTCCAGCAAGGCTGGGAAACTACAGATGAGCAGCAGTTGCAACCATTTCAAATTCGAAAAGAAGAGCTCAGTGTCCAAGATTTCTGTGTTCTCTGGGGCAGTTGAGTAATCATCCCTGATGCAGGTCAAGAGAAAGTCTTGCATGATGGTCATCCAGGAATAACTAAGATGAAACAGTTGGCCAGAAGCGTAGTTTGGTGGCCAAAGATTGACGATCACATTGAAACAAAGGTGAATCATTGTGAAAAGTGTGCCATGCTTCAAAGATCACCTTCTCCAGTAGCCCTACATCCATGGGAATGGCCAAATCGTCCTTGGACGAGGATTCATATAGATTATGCCGGGCCTTTCATGGGAAAGATATTCTTGGTAGTAATAGATGCCCTCCAAGTGGATGGAAGTACAACCTGTACATTCAGCTACGTCAAATAACACCATCTCTGCTTTGCGAACAATATTTGCAACATTTGGTTTGCCAGAGATACTTGTCTCAGAATTTTTACCAGTGAAGAGTTCCGAATTTTTGTGAAACGCAATGGAATCAGACATTTAACTTCAGCTCCATATCATCCCGCAACAAATGGATTGGCAGAATGGGCTGTACAAATTTTAAAAAGGGCTTTAAAAAAAAGGAGACCTGATGATGTCAAGACCCAACTGGCAAGATTCCTCTTTCACTACCGCTCTACTCCTCAGGCATCCACAGGTGTCACTCCTGCAGAGTTACTTATGGGTCGCCTCCTCCGAACACACTTAGAACTTCTTAAACCTGATCTTGCTGGGAAAGTACACTGTTCGCAGACATCACAAAAGATGGCCAGGGATGGCAGATCGAAACAAAGAGATTTTTTCACATCAGAAACCGTTTATATTCAGAAGTCAGATAATCAGTCTCAATGGATACCTGGTATTGTTGAATCCAAACTAGGTGACTATACTTACCTTATACGCCTGGACAACGATCAAACAGTGCGCTGTCACGTTGACCAGATTCAATCATGGTTCAGTGAAGTGGTTCCAGATATGATTGACAATGACTTACCTGATCTCTTTTTCCCCTTTGTGGGTGATTCCGAAGACAACTCAGGTGATGATACATCACCTATTGTTGCTACAGAAGGACTTAGACGATCGATCTAATCGTGTTAGGAATCCCCCAGATCGTTGGATGTATGGCTTATGTTAGTTTTTGCCAAATGTGGAGGAATGTGATAACTTGACCTTATATGGATGAAACATCAGAGAGATAAGATAACTGATTATATATCTAGCCTGTATGGGCATGTACATATTCATGTAATAAGTAATTAAGTAGCTTGCTGCATAGCTTGCTGCATGTCATGACATCATGTATTTATCTGTAGTCTTAGTGATACTGATTGTTAGATAGCATGTCAGATTATGGTAGTCTTAGGGACGGATAGTTTGGTTTGAACCTTTTTTTTACTGTAGTCTCTTGTAGTCTCTTGTATTTGAGTTTCGACTATTATTCAGTGTTAAAGTTACTGTTGTGATATTGTAATTGTTTTCTCTAATTGAAATATAACACAAAGAGAGTAATATTTTAACATGGGAGTTGTCCTCAGAAAATCTCTCTTTCATTTGAGTGATCAGAGAGTCAAGAAGAGGAATAGCAACTGCTCTTTTATAGTGGACAATTGGAGTATCGCTTGGAGTATTACTTCTATTCCTTTGCAAACTCGTCTTCCTGGGAACAGATTCAGCAACACCGACATTATGTGCCATCTGTAGAATTTCTTCATACCAGAAACTGAAAATGGTGTCGATATTGTTTCGTGTGGTTTCAATGTTGTCAATTACTGTGCTGACCATTTCATGAGCATCAAAGACATCTTGGTCCTGTTTCTGAAGTTTTGATGCCATAATTTTTACTTCATCAAGGCTGTTCTTTGTTATGATGAATACAGCAATATTTTGAAATAAAGAAAGTGAAGCTTTCAGCCCTTGTGCTTTCACTTTGGTATCTCTGTCCCAATTCCAGTTCCCAGATTCAGAAACTAGCTGAGGTTAGGGCCAAGGCAATGACTAGGATTAGGGCCAGAACAGGCTGGCTAGTTTGGGGCCCAGAGCAGTGATTAGTGTTAGGGCCAGAGCAAAGTCTAGGATTAAGACTAGGGTGGGCAATGACTAGGGTTAGGGTCAGTGAGTGCAGTGGCTAGGTTAGGCAGGGCAGTAGCTAGGGTTAGGGCCAGGGCAGTGGCTAGGGTTAAGGACAGGGAAGTGGCTAGGGTTAGGGCCAGGGAAGTGGTTAGGGTTAGGGACAGGGCAGTGGCTAGGGACAGGGCAGTGGCTAGGTTTAGGGACAGGGCAGTGGCTAGGGTTAGGGACAGGCCAGTGGCTAGGGTTAGGGACAGGGCAGTGGCTAGGGTTAGGGACAGGGCAGTGGCTAGGGTTAGGGACAGGGCAGTGGCTAGGGTTAGGGACAGGGCAGTGGCTAGGGCAAGGGCCAGGGCAGTGGCTAGGGTTAGGGACAGGGCAGTGGATAGGGCAAGGGCAGTGGCTTGGGTTTGGGCCAAATCAGTGGCTAGGGTTAGGGCCAGGGCAATGGCTATGGTCAAGGTCAGGGTGATGGCTGGGATTAGTGTCAGGGCAGTGGCTATGGTTAAGGCCAGAGCAATGGCTAGGATCATGGCCAGGGTAATGGCTATGGTTAAGCCAACCCCTAGAGTATCGTAGACACTTCCTGTAGTTATACTAGACAATGTGTCCAATAGCTAAATTGTATGGCACACTATTGAGGGGCTAAAGAAAACCAAATAAACTCCTCCCACCAAAACAAACAAACAAAACTTAACATGTGCTATATCAAGTAAGAACGCTGGAATAGAACTTATTTCTAATCCAGCATTGCATACCATTACGTTTTCTTGTGTTGACCAGTTATGATGGAACGGAATGGAAGGACAGAGCACACAGTAGCTATCAGCTTGCTCTAGCATCCAGGTGGTGCTCTGGTTGTCTAGCACAGTGGATGTTTAGCACCACCTGGATGTTAGAGTAAGCAGATAGCTACTGTGTGCTCTGGTTGTCTAGCACAGTGGATGTTTAGCACCACCTGGATGTTAGAGTAAGCAGATAGCTACTGTGTGCTCTGGTTGTCTAGCACAGTGGATGTTTAGCACCACCTGGATGTTCGAGTAAGCAGATAGCTACTGTGTGCTCTGGTTGTCTAGCACAGTGGATGTTTAGCACCACCTGCATGTTCGAGTAAGCAGATAGCTACTGTGTGCTCTGGTTGTCTAGCACAGTGGATGTTTAGCACCACCTGGATATTCGAGTAAGCAGATAGCTACTGTTTGCTCTGGTTGTCTAGCACAGTGGATGTTTAGCACCACCTGGATGTTAGAGTAAGCAGATAGCTACTGTGTGCTCTGGTTGTCTAGCACAGTGGATGTTTAGCACCACCTGGATGTTCGAGTAAGCAGATAGCTACTGTGTGCTCTGGTTGTCTAGCACAGTGGATGTTTAGCACCACCTGGATGTTAGAGTAAGCAGATAGCTACTGTGTGCTCTGGTTGTCTAGCACAGTGGATGTTTAGCACCACCTGGATGTTCGAGTAAGCAGATAGCTACTGTGTGCTCTGGTTGTCTAGCACAGTGGATGTTTAGCACCACCTGCATGTTCGAGTAAGCAGATAGCTACTGTGTGCTCTGGTTGTCTAGCACAGTGGATGTTTAGCACCACCTGGATATTCGAGTAAGCAGATAGCTACTGTTTGCTCTGGTTGTCTAGCACAGTGGATGTTTAGCACCACCTGGATGTTAGAGTAAGCAGATAGCTACTGTGTGCTCTGGTTGTCTAGCACAGTGGATGTTTAGCACCACCTGGATGTTCGAGTAAGCAGATAGCTACTGTGTGCTCTGGTTGTCTAGCACAGTGGATGTTTAGCACCACCTGGATGTTCGAGTAAGCAGATAGCTACTGTGTGCTCTGGTTGTCTAGCACAGTGGATGTTTAGCACCACCTGGATGTTCGAGTAAGCAGATAGCTACTGTGTGCTCTGGTTGTCTAGCACAGTGGATGTTTAGCACCACCTGGATGTTCGAGTAAGCAGATAGCTACTGTGTGCTCTGGTTGTCTAGCACAGTGGATGTTTACAACCACCTGGATGTTAGAGTAAGCAGATACTGTAGCTACTGTGTGCTCTGTCTTTCCATTCCGTTCCATCATAACTGGTCAACACAAGACAACGTAATGGTATGTAATGCTGGATTAGAAATAAGTTCTATTCCAGCGTTCTTACTTGATATAGCAAATGTTAAGTTTTGTTTGTCTGTTTTGTTTGGAGAATTTATTTGGCCCCTCAATAGTGTGCCATATAATTTAGCTATTGCACACATGTCTAGTATACTACAGGAAGTGTCTAGTATTCTACAGGAAATGCTGTAATGAGATTCATAAAGGAGTAAAATAACTCTAAATCCAATTAAGAAATGTGCAAAGTGTCTTGCTCGCCTGTTGCCTTTGAGACGGGCCACCATGGAGCATACTGGTGATGGAGTGCAGCTTTCTGTTGGTGCAGAGGTAAAAGCTCAAGGAGATCAAACAGCATCTATAACTAGCCAATTCTGCTACCAGTCTACAGAGAAGCAAGTAGGGAAGCCTGTGGTAGCCAATTAGGAATGACACAATTGGCAATACTAGCCTGAGATCACTTGATATTCAGCCACTACTTTTCAAGTTTCCACAAAGTGTATACGGACAGTGTGTGATAGTGTGCGATTACTCCTAACATTAGCCAACTCTATGTGCTAGTCAGGTGTAATAATGTGTTATATATTACATGTGTGTATATAGGCACAGCCCATGGCCAGCCACCTATGCACCCTCCACCACAGCCACAAGGTACAGGACTCTTCTGCAATAGCCAAGTTTCTAACAGTAGTTTATATTTTCGTAAGGCTGGATCCCAATAATATGACAGGGGAAGTGGAATACTTAAGGCTGGATCACAATATGACAGGGGAAGTGGAACACTTAAGGCTGGATCACAATATGACAGGGGAAGTGGAACACTTAAGGCTGGATCACAATATGACAGGGGAAGTGGAACACGTAAGGCTGGATCACAATATGACAGGGGAAGTGGAACCCAACAAGGGGTGACAGTTGAATTTTTTAATAAAAAAACCCCAAAAATTGTGGTTACTACTTTGTAGCTCCGTGGATTCTGTAAATTTCATATGGACTTGATATATTATAGCTCAAAAGATAGGTCCCTCTGTGTGCTCTCTTTTGATACTAAAATATTTTTTATAGGTATAACGATACACAATTTACTGGAGATAAAGTGGAGGGAACTTCAAAACCTGAATGCCTGATTTCTCTGCATAAATATCTCCAGATTGCAAAGTGCTAACGAGTTAAAATTAGCACCAGTGGCTGGAGGAAGCCCTACTCTATGCAACGAGTGTTTTCATTAGGCGTTAAAACGTAAGTATTCGGTCAAGTGTGCGGGTGTAAAATGAGTTTTATGGAATATTTTTTCTACTTTTATATCAAAACATGTAGAAAGTTCAAATGAGATTCACTTCATTGTGAGCAGAGCATAAATTGTGTTTTTCTTGTTCGCCAATGGATAGCATAAATTGTGTTTTTCTTGTTCGCCAATGGATGTTTAGCAGCACCTATTTGATGATCTCTGCCGTGAGAAGCTCCTGGAGAGGTGTTTGCTAGGAGCAACACAGAACCAGAATGAAAGTTTTAACAATGTCATCTGGAATCGTGCACCTAAAACTGAGTTCATCTCCTTGGACACCATGCAGATCGCGGTTAGGCAAGCAGTTGTCGTATTCAATAGCGGAAAACATGCCCTTATTTCGATCATGGATCATCTAGACATTCAGCCTGGCCCTCTCTGTATTGCCTACTTGACAAGACAGGATCAAATCCGTACTAAACGATCCCTTGCCAAGGAAGCTGTGGTGGCAAAGAGTGTCTAAGCGGATGGTGGAAAAGACCACAGAGGAGGCACGAATTGAGGGAGAGGGTACCTCCTATTCTGCAGGACAATTCTAGACTGCTATTTGTATTTTATGTTATACTACATACTTCATTTACCCTTGGGCTGCTTTGTTTTATGTACACATGCAGTATAGAGTCACTATAAAGAAAGATGTATATGTGAAATATGACAATCAACTTACTGTAACTTGGTTCGTTTTCTCAACTTACCAAAGTGGTGGAACCGTGGTCACAAAAAAGTATATAACTCACTTTTTCTAATAGATGGGGCAACTTTTAATATATCATCTTGAAGCTCTTTTCTTGCTCTATCATTTCCACTGAGAATATTTTGATAGGGGTAAGCTAGGTCAAGGTATGGTTGGTTTTGTGGGGGGAAAACAGATTTCTTTGTTGACCTCCAGTACTCCCCAACACTACATGATGTGTAAATTCTGTCAGACTTGATGCTCTAGCCTTCTCCTGATGAAGGCTAGAGCATTGTGTCGAAACATTGAGAGAGTACAATAATGCATTTTACACATCTGTGGCTGTGATTAGCACTAAGTGTGAAGGTCAGAGTATGAGGTTAGCTGGAGTTCTATTCATTTATTGCACTGAGAAGGGAAGTATTCAGTTTACCATATCTTGACCTAGGAAGTAGCTATGCACAAACTAAACATATCATTGGAAAGAGCATGAAATGGACTACATTTGACATAAAAATGACTTACAAAAAATTAAAAATAATGAAGTTATGACAAATTAAGTGAAAATATAGAATCGTAGTAAAGTAGCTTGCTGCATGTCATGACATCATGTATTTATCTGTAGTCTTAGTGATACTTATTGTTATATAGCATGTCAGATTATGGTAGTCTTAGGGACTGATACGGATAGTTTGGTTTGAACCTTTTTTTACTGTAGTCTCTTGTAGTTTCTTGTATTTGAGTTTTGACTATTATTCAGAGTGTTAAAGTTACTGTTGTGATATTGTAATTGTTTTCTCTAATTGAAATATAACACAAAGAGAGTAATATTTTAGCATGGGAGTTGTCCTCAGAAAATCTCTCTTTCATTTGAGTGATCAGAGAGTCAAGAAGAGGAATAGCAACTGCTCTTTTATAGTGGACAATTGGAGTATCGCTTGGAGTATTACTTCTATTCCTTTGCAAACTCGTCTTCCTGGGAACAGATTCAGCAACACCGACATTATGTGCCATCTGTAGAATTTCTTCGTACCAGAAAATGAAAATGGTGTCGATATTGTTTCGTGGTTTCAATGTTGTCAATTACTGTGCTGACCATTTCATGAGCATCAAAGACATCTTGGTCCTGTTTCAGAAGTTTTGATGCCATAATTCATCAAGGATGATGAATACAGCTAAAAGAGACCCTCTCCCCTCTACCCCACTATTCTCTGCTGTCACAGAAGCCTGTGTAGCCTCCTCCAGCATCCTGAATGAAACACTGAGTCTTGTAGGGATGAAACTTGTAGCTACATGTACTAGACTTGTCTATGGTACAGTATTTATTATGCCCAATACTTATTTGTCATGGTCATGATATGTGTTGTACATACAGGCCAACAACAGCCACCTTTTATAGGGGCCCAAAGATATCCCTCCCACCAGGGTTACCCTCACCAACCTCTGCTTTGGGGTAATCCGCAAACACCTAACATTTCTCTCCAACACTCTCTGGCACAACCTTCACAAGGTTTGACACAAGTTTAGTGCATGGTAATGTAGGCTAGTGCATGGTAATGTAGGCTAGTGCATGGTAGTGTAGGCTAGTGATAGTAGTCTAGCCTGGTGCATGATAGTGTAGGTAGGTCGTCTAGGCAACCACCATATTTCCATAAAGTGGGGCATTCCTGAATTGGAGCTAACACCAACAACCTCCAGGAAGTGGGGCACAACACACAGGTAGTGGGGCATATCTAACACCCACCACACCTCCAGGAAGTGTGGCACAACACACAGGTAGTGGGGCATATCTAACCCCCATCACACCTCCAGGAAGTGTGGCACAACACACAGGCAGTGGGGCATGTCTAACACCCACCACACGGCCAGGAAGTGGGGCACAACACCCAGGTAATGGGGCATGTCTAACGCCCACCAAATCTCCAGGAAGTGGGGCATGTCTAGGCACCCATCACATCTTCATGAAGTGTTATATCTGTAAGCACTCACCACACTTCCAAGAATTGGGGCATGTCTGAGCAACCACCACACCTCCATGAAGTGGGACGTGTTTAACACCCACCACACTTCCATGAAGAGGGGAGTGTCTAACCCACCACACCTCCATGAAGTGGTTTTGTTTAATCTACAACCGCACCTCCATGAAGTGTGGCATATCTAGGTACCCAACACACCTCCAAGAAGTGGGGCATGTTTAAGCACACACCACAACTCCATGAAGTGTGACAGTCTCATTCCATATCTGCTTCACTCGGACATTTCTTGAAGTTAATCTGCATTTTTATTTACTTGGTAGAAATGTTTGTCGAGTCAGCAGAACATTCAAAATACTTCAGGAGAGTATTGGGAGGAGCCCCCAGGAAGATTCTGCTTCTTACAACATTTTAGATAGAGCTATTTTTCGCATCTTGCAAGCCATTAAATTGCTAGCCATTAAAACTTTTGTATCTGTGGAAAAAATAATGAATCCTCTGAGAAGCTCTGACACTCACAGTCTGCCATCGACGTAGAACAAACTCAAGAGAGTGGGCCAATATAATTTAATTGTCAACCAGAAAAACAAACACTAACTGACTATATACGATAACTTAAAGTGTAGAGAAGTTCTAGTCTGAATTAAGTATGCACATCACATTATTCATACACAAAAACACTAATGATCTAATAAAGCTAAATAGTTCCTAATAAGGTAAAGTTAAGTAAGTGCACCTAGCTCATATAGAATGACTTCATCTCTTAATCAACCAGAGTCAAGTTAAGTTAAACCTTAATCTAGACAGGTCTAAATTATAACACTCACTAAATAATATTCATTACATCAGTCATTACACTGTTTGTAAGACAGTACAAAACTCACCTCCAGAGGGTAATTTATCCCCAGGTTTTGAACCAATGGTCTAGTGGCCCAGGTCTCCCCCAAACCAACATCCTGTATGAAACACTGAGTCTAGTGTCTCCTCCATCTCCCCCAAACCAACATCCTGTATGAACACTGAGTCTAGTGTCTCCTCCATCTCCCCCAAACCAACCTCCTCTATGAAACACTGATTCTAGTGTCTCCTTCATCTCCCCCAAACCAACATCCTGTATGAAACACTGAGTCTAGTGTCTCCTTCCCTGCATTGGTTCGGGGTAGAGGTCTTACCAGGTCCATTCCAATTCGGTAGTGTGGAGTGTCAATCACTGGCATTGGTCGTAATGGAGCTCTTTGTTTATGCTGGGGTGCTGTCTTTTGGCAATCCGGGCATGCTTCACATAGCTTCTTGACGTCCGTGTATAGGCTAGGGCGAGGGCTAGGGCTAACTCCTGGCCAAAAAATTGTCATCCAATATCCGTTGTGTGGTCCTGTCTCTTCCCAGATGTCCTGGTCGGTGGGCCTAGGGGTAGGACAAGGGTTCGGTGTTTCTTGGGTATGAGTAATTGTAGTAGTGGCTCTCCCATTCGATCCTAGCTGTCTTCCTCCATAAGAGGTTATCTTGTCGTGAAGTCCGAGTCTGGTTGTTGTGCCTTCTCCCAACATGGGTGCAATGATTCATCATGCTGTTGTTCCTTCTGGAACTCTAGGCGGTTATGATCCAGTGGATGGTCCTCTTGGTTTGTCATGAACAGGGCCCGTTTCTCACGTTTGCTGGCTCTGCTCTTGGGTGGATCATCTTCTGTTTCAGACTGCTCCGTTTCTTGCAGAGAGGGGTTGGACATCTGTTCCCCCCACGATTGCTCACCATCTTCCATGCTCTATGCTTCAGAGTCGGTGTCAGTGTCAAGCTCTTCAGCTGGGTGCTCATGGAAGTCATCCGATAGGGATTCTAATTTGTCTTTGCTTTGGGATCGGGTCTGTGCCATATTTACTAGTTCAATGTATAGCAATCTCTTTCCCATTCCCCAGAGATCTGGGAAGTCGGTGCCCAGGAGTGCATCGTATCCCAGATTGGGTTGAGCTGCCACTATCAGGTCTTCGGTACAGTCGCCGACCTTGAATCTGGCTCTGGCAAGAGGCAACTCAGTAATGTTGCCATTGAAAGCCCTTACTCGAATGGTGATTCCAGTCTTGTCATGTTCAGATATTAGGGTGCTGTCTACGAGTGTTCTCTCAGCACCAGTGTCTAACAAGACCCTGCTCACGGGTTGGTCGTTAATTCTGCCGGTCACTAGTGTCTGTCGGTACACTTCGGTTGAGACCAGGTCGACTTCTTGCCGGTTGGTCAGTGGTTGAGCTAGGTTGACACTCTCCAGCCTCGGTTTGGTTGTTTTCTTTCTTGGATCGTGACATTCCGCCGAGAAGTGTCCGTATTTGTTACAGTTAAAGCAGCGAGGGCGATTCTTCTGTCAAATGGAGGGAGGAACCGGCGATTCATCTCGGTCTGTCTTTCCTGTAGTCTTTTCGGCAGGTGGTGGAGTCTTTGATCGTCCTTCTCCATGCTTGGATAGGGTGATTTGCTCCACATTACGGCGATGTGTATGTTTTCCTTGCATGGGGTCTCTGTCATTTTCGGAGGTTGCATCAGAGGTCCATCCTCTGGTAATGACAAAGTCATCAGCCAAACTGGTTGCTTCCTCTAAGGAGGTTGGCTTTCGGTCTCGGACATACGTGGCCATTGGTCTGGGCATTAATTTCTGTATAGCATCAGTTGAACCAGTTCTAGGACTTCTTTGGCTGATGTACACCCCTCGGCCCATTTGGTAGATAGGTGTAAATGCCTCCGGCCGCAGGTACTCCAGGTTTCCTCAGGCTTGCGTCTGAGCTGATCCATCTTCAATCGGTAAGTTTCCCTGGTAATTCGGTAGTGGGAAAATAGGGCAACCTTCAAGGTGTCATAGTCTTGTCGATCGTCTGGATCCAACGAGACATACACTCGTGTTGCTTCCGGAGTAAGGATAGGTACCAGGTTTCGGTTCCATTGTGTCTTGGGTAATGCATAGCACTCCATGTGTGCTTCAAAGGCCATGAAATAGGATTCATCTAGCTAGCTTATGCATTACATAGCAGTAGCTACACATTGGTTAGTCTAGATCAAGCAAGCTTATGCATTACATAGCAGTAGCTACACATTGGTTAGTCTAGATCAAGCTGGTTTAGACTCTACAAAGCTATAGCATAGGTTAGTCCAGAGTGGGCCAGCTTATGGCTAATGTCTTACATATAGCAGTAACTACAGTGTAGGTCCAGTGGGCTAGCTTATGGCTAATGTCTTACATGTAGCAGTAGCTACAGTGTAGGTCCAGTGGGCTAGCTTATGGCTAATGTCTTACATATAACTGTAGCTACAGTCTAGGTCCAGTGGGCTAGCTTATGGCTAGTGTCTTAAATATAGCAGTAGCTACAGTGTAGGTCCAAAGTGGGCTAGCTTATTGGCTAATGTCTTACATATAACTGTAGCTACAGTCTAGGTCCAGTGGGCTAGCTTATGGCTAGTGTCTTAAATATAGCAGTAGCTACAGTGTAGGTCCAGAGTGGGCTAGCTTATTGCTAATGTCTTATATATAGCAATAGCTACAGCATAAGTTAGTCCAGAAGTGTCCGTATTTGTTACAGTTAAAGCAGCGAGGGCGATTCTTCTGACAAATGGAGGGAGGAACCGGCGATTCATCTCGGTCTGTCTTTCCTGTAGTCTTTTCGGCAGGTGGTGGAGTCTTTGATCGTCCTTCTCCATGCTTGGATAGGGTGATTTGCTCCACATTACGGCGATGTGTATGTTTTCCTTGCATGGGGTCTCTGTCATTTTCGGATGCATCAGAGGTCCATCCTCTGGTAATGACAAAGTCATCAGCCAAACTGGTTGCTTCCTCTAAGGAGGTTGGCTTTCGGTCTCGGACATACGTGGCCATTGGTCTGGGCATTAATTTCTGTATAGCATCAGTTGAACCAGTTCTAGGACTTCTTTGGCTGATGTACACCCCTCGGCCCATTTGGTAGATAGGTGTAAATGCCTCCGGCCGCAGGTACTCCAGGTTTCCTCAGGCTTGCGTCTGAGCTGATCCATCTTCAATCGGTAAGTTTCCCTGGTAATTCGGTAGTGGGAAAATAGGGCAACCTTCAAGGTGTCATAGTCTTGTCGATCGTCTGGATCCAACGAGACATACACTCGTGTTGCTTCCGGAGTAAGGATAGGTACCAGGTTTCGGTTCCATTGTGTCTTGGGTAATGCATAGCACTCCATGTGTGCTTCAAAGGCCATGAAATAGGATTCATCTAGCTAGCTTATGCATTACATAGCAGTAGCTACACATTGGTTAGTCTAGATCAAGCAAGCTTATGCATTACATAGCAGTAGCTACACATTGGTTAGTCTAGATCAAGCTGGTTTAGACTCTACAAAGCTATAGCATAGGTTAGTCCAGAGTGGGCCAGCTTATGGCTAATGTCTTACATATAGCCGTAACTACAGTGTAGGTCCAGTGGGCTAGCTTATGGCTAATGTCTTACATGTAGCAGTAGTTACAGTGTAGGTCCAGTGGGCTAGCTTATGGCTGATGTCTTACATATAACTGTAGCTACAGTCTAGGTCCAGTGGGCTAGCTTATGGCTAGTGTCTTAAATATAGCAGTAGCTACAGTGTAGGTCCAGAGCGGGCCAGCTTATGGCTAATATCTTACATGTAGCAGTTGCTGTAGTGTAGGTCCAAAGTGGGCTAGCTTATTGGCACATATAGCAGTAGCTACAGTGTAGGTCCAGAGTGGGCTAGCTTATGGCTAATGTCTTATATATAGCAATAGCTACAGCATAAGTTAGTCCAGATCTGGCTCCCACAAGCCCCATTAGAGCTCTAGTCTCTTCCAAGCTTCATCCTGCAGATATAGCGAGGGTTAGGGAAGTTTTTCGTCAAGTTGGCCATGTCCAATGCATACTTCCATTTGCCCCTGGATGATCAAAAGTCAACACACATAAAGATCTCAAACACTTACCATTTGGTGTTGCATCTGCTCCAGCAATTTTTTACCGACATATGGAGACACTACTGCAGGGCATTAATGGCATTAGTGTTTACCTCGATGGTATACTTGCAACTGGTTCCGCCACGGAGGAACAT
This sequence comes from Cladorhizidae sp. MBARI D1340-BT2, assembly GCA_028752905.1. NCBI lineage: Eukaryota > Metazoa > Porifera > Demospongiae > Poecilosclerida > Cladorhizidae > Cladorhizidae sp. MBARI D1340-BT2. The sequence continues at coordinate 31,963,659 of JAQNBH010000015.1, forward strand.
GTACACAACCTCGAAGAAGCCTTGAAACAGCTAGAAGCCACTGGACTACGTCTTAACCGAGAAAAATGCTTTTTCTTACGCCCTAGCATTGAATACTTGGGTCACATAATTGACAAAGATGCTTACACCCTACAGAAATGAAAGTTCTTGCATCAAAGAAGCCCCACAACCAAAGAACACGACCCAACTTCGATCATTTCTCGGGCTAATTAATTACTATAGCAAATTTAACTCTCGAACAAGAAACAAAAGTGACATTGCGATCCTGAGCAAGAACAACCCTTCCAAGCTACTTAGGAATCCTTACAAGCAGACTAACTCCTTACTCATTGCCACACCACAAAGCCATCGGTCTTGGCATGCGAGGCTTCCGAGTATGGCATTGGAGCAGTTCTCTCGCACATTCTTGATGGCAACCAGGAATGCCCAGTTGCTTACATCTCCAGACCCCTATAATCTGACCATCATGTTTGCTGTAAAAAAAAGTTTCACCGTTACCTTCTGGGACATCACTTTGTGATTGAATCTGATCATCAACCACTGAAGTCACTGTGAGGCGAGAGAAACAAGGTTCCACAAATGGCATCATCTAGGATCCAAAGATGGGCAATTACACAGTCAATATTCCACTACACAATCTGCTACAAGGCTGGAAGCAGACGCTCTCAGTCACCTGCCCAGCCTAGTCACTACTTCCAGTGATTATGAACCAGAAGACTTAGTCTTAGTGATGAACCATCTATCTTCCACTTCAGCTTCCGCTGCCAACATCAAGGAATGGACTGCTAAGGACCCAGTCATGTCTTGCATCCTCAGATGCCTTATGTCTGCATGGCCTCATCAGAAGCTGGATAAGGTGTATGAAACAAGAAGGAATGTACTCAGTTTCCTTGATGGATGTCTCCTCTGGGCATCCCGTGTCATTATTCCTCCTCCAGACCCACAGCTGATTTTAGATGAGCTTCATGAGACTCATTCTGGGACGAGGAAAATGAATGCCCTCACCTGGTCCTACATATGGTGACCTGGCATGGAGGCAGAGATTTGTACAACTGGTGAAAACCTGCCCAGTATGTCAGGAGTAGTTCTAGTTGGCAGTCGTTGATTAGTAGTCTAACGACTGTGACTGTTACTTACAAGAGCATGCATCTCGGGCTACCACAAAAGATCTACACACAGACATCCAAACTACCTGTAGAAATGTGAGGTGCATGTAGGTCGATCAACTCCACTTCGCTCACACACACACACACACACACACACACACACACACACACACTAGTGTGCTTTTAATAGGCATCAGGCATGTATTATGCCCGAGGCAGGTGTGCTATTACACTGAACTATGCACTCATTATATATCCTCATAACCACCACCAGTTTCCTCCGGGAGCCTCCTGTTCTGCCCTCCAACAGAGGTTCCCTGCACCAGCTGCTCCCTATGGTTACCAACATCAACAGTCAGGCCCTTCTCTACCTCTTCAAGCTTAGCCCTGAAGTCTGGTTCAGTCAAGTAGGGAGGTCTTTCTTTTCTTCGTGTCCCACAAGGCTAATTTATCCAACACTTACTATGACAATTTCCAAAATTTCTTCAGAAGGATGTTTAAAAAAAATATTGCTGAAAGAGACCCTCTCCCCTCTACCCCACTATTCTCTGCTGTCACAGAAGCTTGTGTAGCCTCCTCCATCTCCCCCAGCCAGCATCCTGAATGAAACACTGAGTCTTGTAGGGATGAAACTTGTAGCTACATGTACTAGACTTGTCTATGGTACAGTATTTATCATGCCCAATACTTATTTGTCATGGACATGATATGTGACGCCAAAAAAAACTTTACGTACCGTTGCGTTGGGCTTCCGTTCAACGCAAAAACGTTTGATCAGGAACGCACAAGCAACGGTCAGGCAACGCACAGGGAACGCTCAACCAACGATCAAGCAACGCTCAAGCAAAACCCAACGCACGAACCGTTCTTTAATTATCCGAAACGCGCAATCACATTTCCGGTAGCCTTCACCACGTGTACGAAAGGGCGCGTTCGATTACTTGCTAACTTCGAGGTTGAACAGTCTGCTGCTTCTAGTTAATATCGATTGTTTGCTCTATGGCTCTCAGAAGAACTCTAGCTGCTACCTTGGCTCATCGTAGTAAGTATACTTGCCCGAAGGGGATAAAAGCTAGCGCAGAGACCCAGTAACCAACCAAGATTTTAGCTACTTCTAGTTGTTATATAGCATGTCAGATTATGGTAGTCTTAGGGACTGATACGGATAGTTTGGTTTGAACCTTTTTTTACTGTAGTCTCTTGTAGTTTCTTGTATTTGAGTTTTGACTATTATTCAGAGTGTTAAAGTTACTGTTGTGATATTGTAATTGTTTTCTCTAATTGAAATATAACACAAAGAGAGTAATATTTTAGCATGGGAGTTGTCCTCAGAAAATCTCTCTTTCATTTGAGTGATCAGAGAGTCAAGAACAGGAATAGCAACTGCTCTTTTATAGTGGACAATTGGAGTATCGCTTGGAGTATTACTTCTATTCCTTTGCAAACTCGTCTTCCTGGGAACAGATTCAGCAACACCGACATTATGTGCCATCTGTAGAATTTCTTCGTACCAGAAAATGAAAATGGTGTCGATATTGTTTCGTGGTTTCAATGTTGTCAATTACTGTGCTGACCATTTCATGAGCATCAAAGACATCTTGGTCCTGTTTCTGAAGTTTTGATGCCATAATTCATCAAGGATGATGAATACAGCTATTTTGAAATAAAGAAAGTGAAGCTTTCAGCCCTTGTGCTTTCACTTTGGTATCTGTGTCCCAATTCCAGTTCCCAGATTCAGAAACTAGATGGGGTTAGGGCCAGGGTAATGACTAGGATTAGGGCCAGAACAGGCTGGCTAGTTTGGGGCCGAGAGCAGTGATTAGTGTTAGGGCCAGAGCAAAGTCTAGGATTAAGACTAGGGAGGGCAATGACTAGGGTTAGGGTGAGTGAGTGCAGTGGCTAGGGTTAGGGACAGTGCAGTGGCTAGGGTTAGGGACAGGGCAGTGGCTAGGGTTAGGGCCAGGGCAGTGGCTAGGGTTAGGGCCAGGGCAGTGGCTAGGGTTAGGGCCAGGGCAGTGGCTAGGGTTAGGGACAGGGCAGTGGCTAGGGTTAGGGGCAGGGCAGTGGCTAGGGCAAGGGCCAGGGCAGTGGCTAGGGCTAGGGACAGGGCAGTGGATAGGGCAAGGGCAGTGGCTTGAGTTTGGGCCAAATTAGTGGCTAGGGTTAGGGCCAGGGTAATGGCTATGGTTAAGGTCAGGGTGATGGCTAGGATTAGTGTCAGGGCAGTGACTAGGGTTAGGGACAAGGCAGTGGCTAGGGTTAGGGAAGGCAGTGGCTATGGTTAAGGACAGAGCAATGGCTAGGATCATGGCCAGGGTAATGGCTATGGTTAAGGCAATCCCTAGAGTATCGTAGACACTTCCTGTAGTATACTAGACAATGTGTCCAATAGCTAAATTGTATGGCACACTATTGAGGGGCCAAAGAAAACCAAATAAACTCCTCCCACCAAAACAAACAATCAAAACTTAACATGTGCTATATCAAGTAAGAACGCTGGAATAGAACTTACTTCTAATCCAGCATTGCATACCATTACGTTTTCTTGTGTTGACCAGTTATGATGGAACGGAATGGACGGACAGAGCACACAGTAGCTATCAGCTTGCTCTAACATCCAGGTGGTGCTCTGGTTGTCTAGCACAGTGGATGTTTAGCACCACCTGGATGTTAGAGTAAGCAGATAGCTGCTGTGTGCTCTGGTTGTCTAGCACAGTAGATGTTTAGCACCACCTGGATGTTAGAGTAAGCAGATAGCTGCTGTGTGCTCTGGCAGTGGATGTTTAGCACCACCTGGATGTTCGAGTAAGCAGATAGCTTATGTGTGCTCTGGTTGTCTAGCACAGTGGATGTTTAGCACCACCTGGATGTTAGAGTAAGCAGATAGCTGCTGTGTGCTCTGGTTGTCTAGCACAGTGGATGTTTAGCACCACCTGGATGTTAGAGTAAGCAGATAGCTACGGTGTGCTCTGGTTGTCTAGCACAGTGGATGTTTAGCACCACCTGGATGTTCGAGTAAGCAGATAGCTACTGTGTGCTCTGGTTGTCTAGCACAGTGGATGTTTAGCACCACCTGGATGTTCGAGTAAGCAGATAGCTACTGTGTGCTCTGGTTGTCTAGCACAGTAGATGTTTATCACCACCTGGATGTTCGAGTTAGCAGATAGCTACTGTGTGCTCTGGTTGTCTAGCACAGTGGATGTTTAGCACCACCTGGATGTTCGAGTAAGCAGATAGCTACTGTGTGCTCTGGTTGTCTAGCACAGTGGATGTTTAGCACCACCTGGATGTTCGAGTAAGCAGATAGCTACTGTGTGCTCTGGTTGTCTAGCACAGTGGATGTTTAGCACCACCTGGATGTTAGAGTAAGCAGATACTGTAGCTACTGTGTGCTCTGTCTTTCCATTCCGTTCCATCATAACTGGTCAACACAAGACAACGTAATGGTATGTAATGCTGGATTAGAAATAAGTTCTATTCCAGCGTTCTTACTTGATATAGCAAATGTTAAGTTTTGTTTGTCTGTTTTGTTTGGAGAATTTATTTGGCCCCTCAATAGTGTGCCATATAATTTAGCTATTGCACACATGTCTAGTGTACTACAGGAAGTGTCTAGTATTCTACAGGAAATGCTGTAATGAGATTCATAAAGGAGTAAAATAACTCTAAATCCAATTAAGAAATGTGCAAAGTGTCTTGCTCGCCTGTTGCCTTTGAGACGGGCCACCATGGAGCATACTGGTGATGGAGTGCAGCTTTCTGTTGGTGCAGAGGTAAAAGCTCAAGGAGATCAAACAGCATCTATAACTAGCCAATTCTGCTACCAGTCTACAGAGAAGCAAGCAGGAAAGCCTGTGGTAGCCAATTAGGAATGACACAATTGGCAATACTAGCCTGAGATCACTTGATATTCAGCCACTACTTTTCAAGTTTCCACAAAGTGTATACGGACAGTGTGTGATAGTGTGCGATTGCTCCTAACATTAGCTAACTCTATGTGCTAGTCAGGTGTAATAATGTGTTATATATTACATGTGTGTATATAGGCACAGCCCAGGGCCAGCCACCTATGCACCCTCCACCACAGCCACAAGGTACAGGACTCTTCTGCAATAGCCAAGTTTCTAACAGTAGTTTATATTTTCGTAAGGCTGGATCCCAATAATATGACAGGGGAAGTGGAATACTTAAGGCTGGATCACAATATGACAGGGGAAGTGGAACACTTAAGGCTGGATCACAATATGACAGGGGAAGTGGAACACTTAAGGCTGGATCACAATATGACAGGGGAAGTGGAACACGTAAGGCTGGATCACAATATGACAGGGGAAGTGGAACCCAACAAGGGGTGACAGTTGAATATTATAGCTCAAAAGATAGGTCCCTCTGTGTGCTCTCTTTTTGATACTAAAATATTTTTTATAGGTATAACGATACACAATTTACTGGAGATAAAGTGGAGGGAACTTCAAAACCTGAATGCCTGATTTCTCTGCATAAATATCTCCAGATTGCAAAGTGCTAACGATTTAAAATTAGCACCAGTGGCTGGAGGAAGCCCTACTCTATGCAACGATTGTTTTCATTAGGCGTTAAAACGTAAGTATTCGGTCAAGTGCGCGGGTGTAAAATGAGTTTTATGGAATATTTTTCCTACTTTTATATCAAAACATGTAGAAAGTTCAAATGAGATTCACTTCATTGTGAGCAGAGCATAAATTGTGTTTTTCTTGTTCGTTTCTATGGCAACAAACTCTAACCACACTGTTTGTCAATGCAAATGCTACCACATAAAATATGGTTGCTAGGGACTTATTGCTAAGGAGGTAGCAAGGCATATAAGTAATGTTGAAGTAAATCCACTGCTGATGCAAACTTGAAGGAAATGTGCTCAAAATCATGTACAAAAGTGGAGAAAACTCCTTCCACTGCTATATTTTCTCACTGGGTAACAAATTTTGTATCTTCAGCTCATAGAGTGAAGTGGTACCGATACAATTTCTGGATCTTGGCTTGGGAGAGACTAGAACTCTTAATTCATGTATAGAATATAAAATGAATGCCTAATCCAGACTGCTTCCGAGGCATCATTACTTCTGGTATGAGGTGAGAGTTCCCTTTTTTCTCCTTTCTGTATCTGTGGAGCCACTTACAGCCCTAGATAGAGACCTGTCAGAGCCTCACTGGTCTATGCTCCAGCAACTTCCTCTGTGCTTATTGTCTGTGTTTACTCTTGTTCTGTCAGGCAAAGTGAATTTGGATGGAAACTCTATAGGAAACTAGTTCTGCCTAAACTATTATCTAGAGGGCATTTCCACACACGAGCAGCCACACTTCTCTCACCAAGAGAACACTGCACATCTGCTGTAGCTGCCAAGCACAGAGCCCAACCAATGTTTAGTGTGGAGGTTATCAGTGCTGGTATATCTGTTGCACGTAAGTCGTTCAGTGTGGTAGGATGGATCCATTCTTATTAACAATTCAGAGTTTCTATGATAGTAAACTATAAGACAAAGAGAAGGGGATTTAAATGTCATGTGACTCTGTACCTGGATAACCTAGATTGCTTGTCAGAAATTAGAGGAGCACCACAACATGCAACTAGTGCCCCACTAATTCATGACAAGCATCCCACCAGCCACATGAAGGCTACCATAAGGACAAATGACCAACACAACAACTGAGCTAAATTTGCACAGCTGCCATCATCACTACAACCAATCCTTGAACTCCTCTCCTGCCTCTAATGTATGTTCTTAAACAAATATTGCTTGGTCAGCATTGTTAATATCCACAAAGGGCATAGATCCTTACTGCCATAAGCACGTTATCTTATATGCCTGTTTCTATACAGTATGTAGATCCTTACTAACATAAGCACATTATCTCATGTGCCTGATTCTATACAGCATATAGATCCTTACTCATATAGATCCTTACTGCCATAAGCACGTGCTCTTATATGCCTGATTCTATACAGTATGTAGATCGTTACTGCCATAAGCACATTATCTCATGTGCCTGATTCTATACAGTATGTAGATCCTTACTAACATAAGCATGTGCTCTTATATGCATGATTCTATACAGCATATAGATCCTTACTGCCATAAGCACGTGCTCTTAAGATTCTATACAGTATGTAGATCTTTACTGCCATAAGCACGTGCTTTTATATGCCTGATTCTATACGATATGTTTTCCACAGTATTGTTGGTTATTTCTGAACATGATGGTGTTGGTGGTGGTGGTGGGGAGCATAATTGTGAGCTATCTGTGTGGAGGAAGAGATATTTGTCGTCAGCAATTCAATTAGGTCTGTATGATATGTGGGCATGTGAGTGGCATCTCACTGCATAGGTGGTCGTAGTAGGTGTGGTAGCATCATCACATAGGTGGTGTTAGTAGGTGAGGTAGCCTCATCACATAGGTGGTCATAGTAGGTGTGGTAGCCTCATCACATAGGTGGTCATAGTAGGTGTGGTAGCCTCATCACATAGTTGGTCATAGTAGGTGAGGTAGCCTCATCACATAGGTGGTCATAGTAGGTGTGGTAGCCTCATCACATAGGTGGTCATAGTAGGTGTGGTAGCCTCATCACATAGGTGGTCATAGTAGGTGTGGTAGCCTCATCACATAGGTGGTCATAGTAGGTGTGGTAGTCTCATCACATAGGTGGTCATAGTAGGTGTGGCCTCATCACATAGGTGGTCATAGTAGGTGTGGTAGCCTCATCACATAGTTGGTCATAGTAGGTGAGGTAGCCTCATCACATAGGTGGTCATAGTAGGTGTGGTAGCCTCATCACATAGGTAGTCATAGTAGGTGTGGTAGCCTCATCACATAGGTGGTCATAGTAGGTGTGGTAGCCTCATCACATAGGTGGTCATAGTAGGTGTGGTAGCCTCATCACATAGGTGGTCATAGTAGGTGTGGTAGTCTCATCACATAGGTGGTCATAGTAGGTGTGGCCTCATCACATAGGTGGTCATAGTAGGTGTGGTAGCCTCATCACATAGGTGGTCATAGTAGGTGTGGTAGTCTCATCACATAGGTGGTCGTAGTGTGATAGCCTCATCACATAGGTGGTCAAAGCAAGTGTGGTAATCCTATAAACAGGTGTTCATGGCAGGTATGGTAGGCTCTTAGCACATGTATTTGTAGCATGACTGTAGCTTCATTGCACAGTGGCACGTGTGTTGTGGGGTGATGGCCTTATGACACAGGTGGTTTTTGTAGGTGTATGGTTTTTGTAGGTGTATGGTGGCCTCTTACACATGTGATATATAGCTGCATTACACATGGTGGCCGTATTACTCAGGTAGACATAGCCAGTGTTTAGTTGATTATGTTGACAATAACTCGTTGACAATAGCTCTATGGGGAAACACACTGGACCAACATCACACTGGGTTGAGGCAGGTTGAAGTAGGTTGATAATAGCTCTATGGGAACACACACTGGACCAACATTACACTGGGTTGAGGCAGGTTGAAGTAGGTTGACAATAGCTCTATGGGAACATAGACTGGACCAACATCACACTATGTTGAGGCAGGCTGAAGTAGTTTGACAATATCTCTAGGGGGACACATACTGGATCACTTACCAACCATAATATTGGTCGTGTATTTGGGATGCATGAACTTCACTCACATGTTGAAGTTGATTGAACTTGATGTCATGACACTTAAGTGTGTCCATCTCTCTCTACATGAATGTCCTCTGAATACACATGTGCAACAATGGTGGCAGGTAAGGGGAAGGCGGGGGGGGGGGGGGGGGGGTTGTAACCACGATGGAGCACATGACTAACCACACTACTTATGCCAACATGTGCTTCACCTTCTAGCTTGCAATCTGTAGGAGCCAGCACAAACTAGTCGTCTTAGAACAAATAGCTAGACATAGACACACAAACTGAAATATAAAGTGCGTTCGAGTCAATTACCATTCACACTCTCTGTGCGTGTGTCTCTGGCAGACACTGCATGAGCAATTAGTTTGCCTTTAATAGGTATGAGGCTTGTATTATGCCCGAGGCAAGTGTGCTGTTATATGGAACTATGCACTCATTATATATCCTCATGATATTATGTGTTGTGTGTTTATCAGATGACCACCAGCAGAGACAAGGAGCCTACTCTTCTGCGCCTCAACAAGGGCACCTTTTCCAAGCTTCCCACTATCACTACCCATCATCATTGCCATACTACCATCCCCAACATCCTGGAGCTCCGCCTCTTCAAGGTTAGGAGAGAAGTCTGCTACAGTCAAGTAGAGATATCTTTCCATTGTCTTGTTTTCTTTGTGTCATTTAATGTGCTCAATGTATGCCAAAATAGAAGCACATCCAATCAGAAAGAAAAAGGAAAAAAGCTGAATTCAAAATCAATGAATGTTGTGCCAACCACACTAGCAATTTAATGATGAATATGTGATGCAAGTAATTCGTGTGTTCCTCCTCTTGTGTGTGAGCTACCTATCCAATGCATACTTCCATTTGCCCTTGGATGATCAAAAGTGCCAATCAACACACATAAGGATCTCAAACACTTACCATTTGGTGTTGCATCTACTCCAGCAATTTTTTACCGACATATGGAGACACTACTGCAGGGCATTAATGGCATTAGTGTTTACCTCGATGATATACTTGCGACTGGTTCCGCCATGGAGGAACATGTACACAACCTCGAAGAAGCCCTGAAACAGCTAGAAGCCACTGGACTACGTCTTAACCGAGAAAAATGCTTTTTCTTACGCCCTAGCATTGAATACTTGGGTCACATAATTGACAAAGATGCTTACACCCCACAGAAATTAAAGTTCTTGCATCAAAGAAGCCCCACAACCAAAGAACACGACCCAACTTCGATCATTTCTCGGGCTAATTAATTACTATAGCAAATTTTGCTCAATTTAACTCTCGAACAAGAAACAAAAGTGACATTGCGATCCTGAGCAAGAACAAACCTTCCAAGCTACTAAGGAATCCTTACAAGCAGACTAACTCCTTACTCATTACCACACCACAAAGCCATCGGTATTGGCATGCGAGGCTTCTGAGTATGGCATTGGAGCAGTTCTCTCGCACATTCTTGATGGCAACCAGGAATGCCCAGTTGCTTACATCTCCAGACCCCTATAATCTGACCATCATGTTTGCTGTAAAAAAAAGTTTCACCGCTACCTTCTGGGACATCACTTTGTGATTGAATCTGATCATCAACCACTGAAGTCACTGTGAGGTGAGAGAAACAAGGTTCCACAAATGGCATCATCTAGGATCCAAAGATGGGCAATTACAGTCAATATTCCACTACACAATCTGCTACAAAGGCTGGAAGCAGACGCTCTCAGTCACCTGCCCAGCCTAGTCACTACTTCCAGTGATTATGAACCAGAAGACTTAGTCTTAGTGATGAACCATCTATCTTCCACTTCAGCTTCCGCTGCCAACATCAAGGAATGGACTGCTAAGGACCCAGTCATGTCTTGCATCCTCAGATGCCTTATGTCTGCATGACCTCATCAGAAGCTGGACAAGGTGTACGAAACAAGAAGGAATGTACTCAGTTTCCTTGATGGATGTCTCCTCTGGGCATCCCGTGTCATTATTCCTCCTCCAGACCCACAGCTGATTTTAGATGAGCTTCATGAGACTCATTCTGGGACGAGGAAAATGAATGCCCTCACCTGGTCCTACATATGGTGACCTGGCATGGAGGCAGAGATTTGTACAACTGGTGAAAACCTGCCCAGTATGTCGGGAGTAGTTCTAGTTGGCAGTCGTTGATTAGTAGTCTAATGACTGTGACTGTTATTTACAAGAGCATGCGCATCTCGGGCTACCACAAAAGATCTACACACAGACATCCAAACTACCTGTAGAATTGTGAGGTGCATGTAGGTCGATCAACTCCACTTCGCTCACACACACACACACACACACTAGTGTGCTTTTAATAGGCATCAGGCATGTATTATGCCCGAGGCAGGTGTGCTATTACACTGAACTATGCACTCATATATCCTCATAACCACCACCAGTTTCCTCCGGGAGCCTCCTGTTCTGCCCGCCAACAGAGGTTCCCTGCACCAGCTGCTCCCTATGGTTTACCAACATCAACAGTCGGGCCCTTCTCTACCTCTTCAAGCTTAGCCCTGAAGTCTGGTTCAGTCAAGTAGGGAGGTTTTTCTTTTCTTCGTGTCCCACAAGGCTAATTTATACTATGACAATTTCCAAAATTTCATCAGAAGGATGGTTAAAAAAAAAATTGCTGAAAGAGACCCTGTCCCCTCTACCCCACTATTCTCTGCTGTCACAGAAGCCTGTGTAGCCTCCTCCATCTCCCCCAGCCAGCATCCTGAATGAAGCACTGAGTCTTGTAGAGATGAAACTTGTAGCTACATGTACTAGACTTGTCATGATATGTGTTGTACATACAGGCCAACAACAGCCACCTTTTATAGGGGCCCAAAGATATCCCTCCCACCAGGGTTACCCTCACCAACCTCTGCTTTGGGGTAATCCGCAAACACCTAACATTTCTCTCCAACACTCTCTGGCACAACCTTCACAAGGTTTGACACAAGTTTAGTGCATGGTAATGTAGGCTAGTGCATGGTAATGTAGGCTAGTGCATGGTAGTGTAGGCTAGTGATAGTAGTCTAGCCTGGTGCATGATAGTGTAGGTAGGTCGTCTAGGCAACCACCATATTTCCATAAAGTGGGGCATTTCTGAATTGGAGCTAACACCAACAACCTCCAGGAAGTGTGGCACAACACACAGGTAGTGGGGCATATCTAACACCCACCACACCTCCAGGAAGTGTGGCACAACACACAGGTAGTGGGGCATATCTAACACCCACCACACCTCCAGGAAGTGGGGCACAACACCCAGGTAATGGGGCATGTCTAACGCCCACCACACCTCCAGGAAGTAGGGCATGTCTAGGCACCCATCACATCTTCATGAAGTGTTTATATCTGTAAGCACTCACCACACTTCCAAGAATTGGGGCATGTCTGAGCAACCACCACACCTCCATGAAGTGGGACATGTTTAACACCCACCACACTTCCATGAAGAGGGGAGTGTCTAATCAACCACACCTCCATGAAGTGGTTTTGTTAATCTACAACCGCACCTCCATGAAGTGTGGCATATCTAGGTACCCAACACACCTCCAAGAAGTGGGGCATGTTTAAGCACACACCACACCTCCATGAAGTGTGACAGTCTCATTCCATATCTGCTTCGCTCGGTCATTTCTTGAAGTTAATCTGCATTTTTATTTACTTGGTAGAAATGTTTGTCGAGTCAGCAGAACATTCAAAATACTTCAGGAGAGTATTGGGACGAGCCCCCAGGAAGATTCTGCTTCTTACAACATTTTAGATAGAGCTATTTTTCGCATCTTGCTAGCCATTAAATTGCTAGCCATTAAAACTTTTGTATCTGTGGAAAAAATAATGAATCCTCTGAGAAGCTCTGACACTCACAGTCTGCCATCGACGTAGAACAAACTCAAGAGAGTGGGCCAATATAATTTAATTGTAAACCAGAAAAACAAACACTAACTGACTATATACGATAACTTAAAAGTGTAGAGAAGTTCTAGTCTGAATTAAGTATGCACATCACATTATTCATACACAAAAACACTAATGATCTAATAAAGCTAAATAGTTCCTAATAAGGTAAAGTTAAGTAAGTGCACCTAGCTCATATAGAATGACTTCATCTCTTAATCAACCAGAGTCAAGTTAAGTTAAACCTTAATCTAGACAGGTCTAAATTATAACACTCACTAAATAATATTCATTACATCAGTCATTACAGTTTGTAAGACAGTACAAAACTCACCCCCAGCGGGTAATTCATCCCCAGGTTGTGAACCAATGGTCTAGTGGCCCAGGTTCTCTCCTTCATCACCCCCTGAGTCTAGTGTCTCCTCCATCTCCCCCAAACCAACATCCTGTATGAACACTGAGTCTAGTGTCTCCTCCATCTCCCCCAAACCAACCTCCTGTATGAAACACTGATTCTAGTGTCTCCTCCATCTCCCCCAAACCAACATCCTGTATGAACACTTGAGTCTAGTGTCTCCTCCATCTCCCCCAAACCAACATCCTGTATGAAACACTGAGTCTAGTGTCTCATCCATCTCCCCCAAACCAACATCCTGATTGAAACACTGAGTCTAGTGTCTCCTCCATCTCCCCCAAACCAACATCCTGTATGAAACACTGAGTCTAGTGTCTCCTTCATCTCCCCCAAACCAACATCCTGTATGAAACACTGAGTCTAGTGTCTCCTTCATCTCCCCCAAACCAACATCCTGTATGAAACACAGTCTAGTGTCTCCTCCATCTCCCCCAAACCAACATCCTGTATGAAACACTGAGTCTAGTGTCTCCATCTCCCCCAAACCAACATCCTGTATGAAACACTGAGTCTAGTGTCTCCTCCAAACCAACATCCTGATTTGTCTCATCTTGATGCTTTTAGTGATGTAGCAGGATTTGATATTGAAGATCATGAGATATAATATAGCTATTTCAACAAAAGCACTAAACGCAAAGGAATACTTCTTTTATTGAAAGAAGCCAAGAAAGCCACAACTAAATACAATAGAGAGCATCTCAAGAAAGGGATTTGACTAAGATACTGTAAAGTATTTCATATCACATTTTTTCAATATTCTTCATTTTCAATATTCAAAGCTTTAAACACATTTACAATCTTACTATGCACTATGCAGCAACCAACCCCCAAAAAGTTCTGCAAATGTGTAGCTGTAATACATCCTAGTAAATCATTCAACACAACAAAACGCACATCTCACTTTAAATGGTTTGAAAAAGTTGGTAACTATGATATAGCATTATGGATAGTTTGTTTTTATACTGTTGGGTCCCATATGGCATCCATGGGTGTGGTTAGCATATCTTGTATGGGACTATAGAGAAGCAAGAAAGGATGTGAAAAAGACTATTAGGAAAGAGAAGAAGGAATTGAGGAAGAGAACTATAAAGAAGACGAGAGAGCAGGGTGGGATTCTTTGTAAGCTGTTTTGGAATGATTTAAGAACAAAGAGGAAGAATAAAAGGAGTAAAAGATGAGGGAAGGATGGTGGAGGAGGAAGATGAGGTGTTGGAGGTGATGGCAAAATACTGAGAAGAGCTGAGAGGAAAAAAGAGGATGCCACAGTACAAGAATTAGAGATAGGAGAAGTGGGTGGGCATGAGCTGCATGGGTATGTCTGAAGAAGTACGTTTGGGAAGAAGTAGTAGAGGTAATGAAGTGCTTGAAGAGAGGAAAGACTCCAGGCCCTGATGGAATGTTGAATGAGATGCTAATGTATGGAGGTAGAAGGTTCTGGAGGTGATGGTGCAGGTGATGAATGTGTTGATGACAATTGAATGCTGCCAGTGGACTGGAAGAGGAGTTTGCTAGTACCTCTCCACAAGGATGGCGACGAGGATGAAGTAGGTAATTATAGAGGAATCTCATTGTGTTGTAGTGTGGTGAAGGTGTTGGCGAGAGTGTTGGCGAGGAGGTTGGGAGTGTTCGCTGAGATAGGATTTTGACAGAAGCACAAGGAGGATTTAGGAGCTGGAGGAGATGTTCAGACAAGTGGTTGGTGTTAAGGGGAGTTTGTGAAGTTAGGAAGAGTGAGAAGAAAGCTTCATATCTGGCTTTCCTGGACATAAGTAAGGCATATGACAGTGTGTGGAGGAAGGGACTGTGGCAGAAGTTGAGGCAGTATGGAGTAGAGCAGAAACTTGTGAGGACCTGTGTAGGATTGTATAGTTGGGTGGAGACGACGGTGATATTGAACGAAAGGAGGTCAAGGTGGTTCACTTGTGTTAGGCAGGGATCTCCACTTCCTTTCAATATTTATTTGATGGGAATGGCAGAGGAGTTGGAGAGAGCTGAGCTAGGAGTCAATTATGGAAGGCTGTTGGTGTGGGGCACTTATGTAAGCAGATGTTGTTCTTCTGGCTGACTCAAGGGTGGAACTGCAAGCTATGTTGGATGTGGTACAGGTGTATGTGTTAAGGTGGAAGATGAAGTTTAATAGTAAGAAGAGCAAGGTCATGGTAGTAGGGAAGAAGGAAGCAGGAGTGCATTGGAGGATTGGTGAGGAGATATTGGAAGAGGTCAAAGAATTCAAGTACTAGGGAGTATGGTTTGATAGGAAGCTAAGGGGTAACATCCAGTTCGAGAAGATGGCAAAGAAGGCAGAAGAGTGGGTTGGAAAGGTGATATGGATGAGTAGAGTGAATGGGCAGGTGGAAGTGGACAGAGGAAGAATGGTGTTGGAGCTTCTAGTGAGACCTAGTATGGAGCATGCAGCCGAGGTGTGGTGGACAGGAGGATGTAATGTTTTCTAGAAGTTGGAGTCAGCACAGATGAGAGTAGGTAGGAGACTGTTGGGGGCAGTAGCAGGAGTGGCAATATGGGGAGATATGGCGTGGGGAAGAAGCTGGAGGAGAGGCGGGAAGAGATAAAGGTTTTGTTTGGTAAAAGATTAGAGGTGTTGGAACAGAGCAGATTGATAAAAAAATAGTTGTTTAGAGAGGATGGAGGAATTGGATGGTGGGAAGAATATCATTTTGAGTCGAAAATACGAGATAAACAATGAGGTTGGGTCAGTGTGCAAGTGGAAGGGGAAAGTGAAGGTGAGAAATGAGAAGGATTGTTGAGAGGAGGAAATAAATGGCAAGAGTACGCAGAATTTTTATAAATCGGCAAAGAATGGTGCAGGGATGGAGAGGTATGTGAGGTCCATGCATGGTCAGGAAGGTGTGCGGTTGCAATTTCGACTGAGGACTGCATCAGCTGGGTTGTTAGAGGATAAGAAGAGATGTGGGATAGTTAGGGATGAGAGGTGTATCATGCGTGATAGTGGAGCAGGGGAAGATGTGGAACATTCCTTGCTGATGTTCAGGGAATTTGAGAAGGATCGGCGGTTACTGATGAGGTGTGCAGAATTGTAGGGGCAGGACAGTGGCTGGATGAATTTAGAAGAGTGGGTAAGGATGGAAAGGTTGCATTGCTTTTGGGGAAAGATGTGGAGGGAGTAAGTGATGCAGTGATGGAGGAGGTGGGCGAGTGTGTTATGTATTGGGTAGGGAAGTGGTCAGAGGTGAAAGGAACTGTTATATGGTGAACTGAGGAATGATCTTTGGTCCCCTCCCCCCCTCCTTGAGTAGCGGGACACTCATAACTTAATAATGTGGATATTATTTTAATCAATTAAGTACTGTTGATTTATAATATAGATACTTATAGTTACTGTTATATACATAGTTCAATACTGTTTTGTAACCTGATGGCTTAGCAATATGAAGATTAAATTATGAAACCCAACCACCTTGCAAAGCTACAAACCAGTCCAGCAAGAGTCTGCAGCAGCGGATGATGGAACCAGACACTTCATCCAAGCATCCTTCATGCACACTAAATACAGCAGCTCGAAAAAGAAGAGGTAAGCTAAGAGCAGTCAATAAGAGATGTGAGACAGGTAGAGTAGCTAGTGCTAGTGCCTACCACTAAGAATGCATTAAAATTACCCTCCCAGCTTAATTAGCTAATTAATTAGCTACCATAAATCTGGGATTTTTCAATGTTGATAAATTTTCATAGTCCAAGATTTAAATGTTAATTATAAAATAGTTGGATTATGCATTAGCTATGGCTTGTGCAACCACACCAGTATGGCAGAGAAAAGAGCTGGCTCCTAGAAGTGCTGGAAATCTCTCTCCTAAAGTTCAGAGAAGTGAACAGCTTTGGCACTATCCTAGGAAGTGTCCTGTATTGATGTATTTTCTTCCACTGCTATATAGCTACTGTAGCAAACCCTTAGTTAATGCTCCCCACAATCCCTCTTCCAAATATTTAGTTATCCCGAGCGACTTCTTGAAGGAGGTGATGAACTAAATGTATTGGAGTGACTAGTAAAAAAAATAATGTAAATAAATGGTGCAGACCACAAATATTTACAGGACCCTTTACCTATAAATATTTAATCGGCATTACATGTACTTTGATAATCATTGGGAAAGGGTCTTGCTGAGTTTAGTCTACATTGCCAAATTTCTATAGCTTATATCCTGTCAGTTCAAGACTCACTACAGTGCTGGAAATCCCCTCTTCCCTCCAAGAAAAATGAATTAAGATCTGTGTAGCAACAGGAAGTGTAATCAGTAAAAGTAGAGTTTAGAAGTTGCCAAATCGAGACCATACACAGTAGTATCTTAACCTGGTGGGGTTTCTTTAGGAAAAATCCATAGCCACACCTATAGGTCTTCCATAGCCACACCTCTACATCTTCTGTATATTGTTATATAGCTACGGAAGATGCACTTTTACCATTTTTTGAGTTCGCTGTGCTTTGGGAAGAAACAGACAACTGCCATGGAGAGAGGCGTGCAGAGTCAAGTCCAGCAAGAGTCTGCAGTAACAGATGATGGAACCAGACACTTCATCCAAGCATCCTTCATGCACACTAAACACAGCAGCTCCGAAGAAGAAGAGGTAAGCTGGGTATTGTAAGAGCAGTCAGTAGAGATGTGAGACAGATAGAGTAGTGCCTCTCAGAGGTAGTCAGTTCCTTGAGCTCCAGCCTACCCCCAAAGATGCATTCAAACTGCCGTCCCAGATTTATTAAAATAATTGTAGCATTGCTAATTAACTTAGCTACCATAAATTTGGATTAATTAACTTAACTACCATAAATCTGGGATTCTTCAATGTTGATAACTTTTTGTAGTCCTATAGTCAAGATTTAAATGTTAATTATAAAATGGTTGTATTATGTGTTAGCTATGGCTCGTGCAGACACACCAGGCAGGGCAGAGAAGAGAGCTGGCTCCTAGAAGTGCTGGAAATACCTCTTTTCTAAGATATTTGAAGTTCAGAGAAGTGAACAGCTTTGGCACTTTCTTAAGAAGTGTCCTGTATTGATGCATCTTCTTCCACTGCTAGCTACTGTAACAATCTCTTAGTTAATGCTCCCTTTCACAATCCCTAAACTCTCGGCTTCTAAATATTTTAGTTATCCCGAGTGACTTCTTGAAGGAGGTGATGGACTGCAATTAAAAATCTATTGGAGACTTGTCCCCAAAAAAGTGGATTCACTATTGCAGACCACAAATATTTACAAGACCCTTTACCTATTAACAGCAATATGTTTTAATCATTGTTTCAATACTGAATTTAGTCTACACTGCCAAATTCCTGTCTTGTATGACATCCAATGCCACAAGAGCCAGATATTTGTTTCCCATATACTTTATGTATTGGGAGAACCTGTTCATCTGGGTCCTTAGATCGTTTTGTCTTTCCTATGTGGAGTTTCATTAGGAAAAATCCATAGCCACACCTATAGATCTTCCATAGCCACACCTCTAGGTCTTCTGTATATTGTTATATATATATATACCTATATATATATAGCCGCAGAAGATGTCAATAATGGGTTTTTTTAAAATCCATGGAGCATCTCTAAATCCGACCTCAGATACACCAGGAAATCCATGGCTGGTTGGGAAGTTTGAGGTGGGTGCAGCTATGGGGTGGCCAACTACTGTGTAGAGTGTACACGAATAATGCACCTGTATTCCTTATTCATAGCACGCCATACTCCTGCTTTAGTGCCCTCCTGCTTTAGTGCCTAATAATCATGACCTGCCACTTTCCATCTTCTCTCAAATACTCTCTCTTCTAAACTCCAAAGTTAACTATTCCTCTACCCACTTACTCCAGA
This sequence comes from Cladorhizidae sp. MBARI D1340-BT2, assembly GCA_028752905.1. Lineage (NCBI taxonomy): Eukaryota > Metazoa > Porifera > Demospongiae > Poecilosclerida > Cladorhizidae > Cladorhizidae sp. MBARI D1340-BT2. The sequence continues at coordinate 31,982,555 of JAQNBH010000015.1, forward strand.
GGGAGCTAAATCAATGGGGCGGCTGTTAGTGTTTTATCCAGGGCTGTTAGGGGGGGGAAGATCCCCCAAAAAACTTGCAATTCCCCCCATAATATATTCAAAAGATAAGATAATAGAAAGGCCATTCTCATGAAAGGTGTTAACCACACATTATAATTAACCACAAATTATAATGTGCCAAGTTTTTCTGAATAGAGCATTAGTCATCTAAGATTTAGCTAGTGGTTTATGGCACAAAGAAACCTATCTCTTTGGGTTAGTAGTTGTTCTGAGTCTAACCAGAATGGAAGTGTTCAGTGTAGCTCTGAAGCACAGGATTCAATGGACTATACTTCATTCACAAGTGATCTACAGGTAACTAGTGATGATGGTGATCAACATGAATTGGCACCACCTATGGTGAAGAAAGTAGCCAAATCCAAATCCATAGTGTACAGATACAGTAACTAAGCATCCTTGGTTGGTTTCTGACGGAAGTGGAAGAGGAGCCTTCTATAAGTTTTGCAAGCAGCTCTATTGTGGTAGCCATGGTCTACCTAAAGGTTCTGATGGACAAAATGGAGCAAGGCAATAGGATCTTCAGCCAAGAATAATAAGCTTTTGAAACATCAATTATCAAATTCACACAGGCAAGCTGTTTCTCAGGCTGAAATGTGTAATGAAGTAGAAAGAAGAGGATCAGTATTTATTCAACTTCAGTGTTCCAGTAATGCAGAAAAATCGGAAAACCTACTTATGCTCAGTAAGTATGTAACAGTAGCATACTGGCTAATGAAAAACGAAGTTGCTCACACAACAAAGTATGAAAGTTTGATTGAACTTTGCACTGATCTAGATGAAATCAATCATCTAGCAAATTGGCAGAAGATAAGGGCAAAAAATGCTACATACAAGTCTTTAGCAACCTCTCTGGAAATGGTAAAAAGTATTGGAGAGTACATAGACAGCAAAACAGTGAATGAAATATCTGGCTCCCCATTTTTGTCAATAATGGGTGATGAAGCAACAGATATATATGAAAAATTGTACTGAGCTATCTATCTGTATGTATGCGGTACCTTACTACTGCTGGCTGCACAAATGAATGCTTCTGGATATACAGAATGTTCCAGATGAAACTGCAGAAGTTATAACAGGTGGTATTATCTCCATTCTTGAAAGCAGAGGGATTGACTTCTCCAAAAGTTGTTTGGCTGGCCGAGCTATCAATATGTTTGGTCACATATCTGGAGTTCAGGCTCGAATGAAGAATGAGAAATGTGATGAAGCAACATATGTTCACTATCGATGCCACCTTTTGCAGCTTGCCTGTGTTCAATCATCAGAAAAATTTAAGCCTCTTAAACAGTTATATATTCTCTGCAATGAATAGCTTGTGGCATGTTAGTCCCAAGAAGACTCATGCACTCAAAGAAGTTCAAGAGGCACTTTCAAACCCTTCCGAGGCATAGCTATGAAATGAAAGGGTAGAAGAGCTAGAATATAGCTCCATAAATCACTGAAAAAGACTTATCTCAGTGCAAATAGAGCCTACAAACTCTCTCGCGCTTCTTCACACCAACACTACCGCTTTCCTCCGTTCACTTTCGGATATTTGACGCGTGATGATGCGCTATTGGTTGATAGGCTGTTCTTTGTTATGATGAATACAGCAATATTTTGAAATAAAGAAAGTGAAGCTTTCAGCCCTTGTGCTTTCACTTTGGTATCTCTGTCCCAATTCCAGTTCCCAGATTCAGAAACTAGCTGAGGTTAGGGCCAAGGCAATGACTAGGATAGGGCCAGAACAGGCTGGCTAGTTTGGGGCCCAGAGCAGTGATTAGTGTTAGGGCCAGAGCAAAGTCTAGGATTAAGACTAGGGTGGGCAATGACTAGGGTTAGGGTCAGTGAGTGGAGTGGCTAGGTTAGGCAGGGCAGTAGCTAGGGTTAGGGCCAGGGCAGTGGCTAGGGTTAGGGACAGGGAAGTGGCTAGGGTTAGGGCCAGGGAAGTGGTTAGGGTTAGGGACAGGGCAGTGGCTAGGGACAGGGCAGTGGCTAGGTTTAGGGACAGGGCAGTGGCTAGGGTTAGGGACAGGGCAGTGGCTAGGGTTAGGGACAGGGCAGTGGCTAGGGTTAGGGACAGGACAGTGGCTAGGGCAAGGGCCAGGGCAGTGGCTAGGGTTAGGGACAGGGCAGTGGATAGGGCAAGGGCAGTGGCTTGGGTTTGGGCCAAATCAGTGGCTAGGGTTAGGGCCAGGGCAATGGCTATGGTCAAGGTCAGGGTGATGGCTGGGATTAGTGTCAGGGCAGTGACTACGGTTAGGGACAGGGCAGTGGCTATGGTTAAGGCCAGAGCAATGGCTAGGATCATGGCCAGGGTAATGGCTATGGTTAAGCCAACCCCTAGAGTATCGTAGACACTTCCTGTAGTTATACTAGACAATGTGTCCAATAGCTAAATTGTATGGCACACTATTGAGGGGCTAAAGAAAACCAAATAAACTCCTCCCACCAAAAAAAACAAAAAAACTTAACATGTGCTATATCAAGTAAGAACGCTGGAATAGAACTTATTTCTAATCCAGCATTGCATACCATTACGTTTTCTTGTGTTGACCAGTTATGATGGAACGGAATGGAAGGACAGAGCACACAGTAGCTATCAGCTTGCTCTAGCATCCAGGTGGTGCTCTGGTTGTCTAGCACAGTGGATGTTTAGCACCACCTGGCTGTTAGAGTAAGCAGATAGCTACTGTGTGCTCTGGTTGTCTAGCACAGTGGATGTTTAGCACCACCTGGATGTTCGAGTAAGCAGATAGCTACTGTGTGCTCTGGTTGTCTAGCACAGTGGATGTTTAGCACCACCTGGATGTTCGAGTAAGCAGATAGCTACTGTGTGCTCTGGTTGTCTAGCACAGTGGATGTTTAGCACCACCTGGATGTTCGAGTAAGCAGATAGCTACTGTGTGCTCTGGTTGTCTAGCACAGTGGATGTTTAGCACCACCTGGATGTTAGTAAGCAGATAGCTACTGTGTGCTCTGGTTGTCTAGCACAGTGGATGTTTAGCACCACCTGGATGTTCGAGTAAGCAGATAGCTACTGTGTGCTCTGGTTGTCTAGCACAGTGGATGTTTAGCACCACCTGGATGTTAGAGTAAGCAGATAGCTACTGTGTGCTCTGGTTGTCTAGCACAGTGGATGTTTAGCACCACCTGGATGTTAGAGTAAGCAGATAGCTACTGTGTGCTCTGGTTGTCTAGCACAGTGGATGTTTAGCACCACCTGGATGTTAGAGTAAGCAGATAGCTACTGTGTGCTCTGGTTGTCTAGCACAGTGGATGTTTAGCACCACCTGGATGTTCGAGTAAGCAGATAGCTACTGTGTGCTCTGGTTGTCTAGCACAGTGGATGTTTAGCACCACCTGGATGTTCGAGTAAGCAGATAGCTACTGTGTGCTCTGGTTGTCTAGCACAGTGGATGTTTAGCACCACCTGGATGTTCGAGTAAGCAGATAGCTACTGTGTGCTCTGGTTGTCTAGCAAAGTGGATGTTTAGCACCACCTGGATGTTCGAGTAAGCAGATAGCTACTGTATGCTCTGGTTGTCTAGCACAGTGGATGTTTAGCACCATCTGGATGTTAGAGTAAGCAGATACTGTAGCTACTGTGTGCTCTGTCTTTCCATTCCGTTCCATCATAACTGGACAACACAAGAAAACGTAATGGTATGCAATGCTGGATTAGAAATAAGTTCTATTCCAGCGTTCTTACTTGATATAGCAAATGTTAAGTTTTGTTTGTCTGTTTTGGTCGGAGAATTTATTTGGCCCCTCAATAGTGAGTGTACCATATAATTTAGCTATTGCACACATGTCTAGTATACTACAGGAAGTGTCTAGTATTCTACAGGAAATGCTGTAATGAGATTCATAAAGGAGTAAAATAACTCTAAATCCAATTAAGAAATGTGCAAAGTGTCTTGCTCGCCTGTTGCCTTTGAGACGGGCCACCATGGAGCATACTGGTGATGGAGTGCAGCTTTCTGTTGGTGCAGAGGTAAAAGCTCAAGGAGATCAAACAACATCTATAACTAGCCAATTCTGCTACCAGTCTACAGAGAAGCAAGCAGGGAAGCCTGTGGTAGCCAATTAGGAATGACACAATTGGCCTGAGATCACTTGATATTCAGCCACTACTTCTCAAGTTTCCATAAAGTGTATACGGACAGTGTGTGATAGTATGCGATTGCTCGCCAACTCCATGTGCTAATCAGGTGTAATAATGTGTATATTACATGTGTGTATATAGACACAGCCCATGGCCAGCCACCTCTGCACCCTCCACCACAGCTACAAGGTACAGGACTCTTCTGCAATAGCCAAGTTTCTAACAGTAGTTTATATTTTCGTAAGGCTGGATCCCAATAATATGACATGGGAAGTGGAATACTTAAGGCTGGATCACAATATGACAGGGGAAGTGGAACACTTAAGGCTGGATCACAATATGACAAGGGAAGTGGAACACTTAAGGCTGGATCACAATATGACAGGGGAAGTGGAACACTTAAGGCTGGATCACAATATGACAGGGGAAGTGGAACACGTAAGGCTGGATGACAATATGACAGGGGAAGTGGAACACGTAAGGCTGGATCACAATATGACAGGGGAAGTGGAACATTTAAGGCTGGATCACAATATGACAGGGGAAGTGGAACCCAACAAGGGGTGACAGTTGCATTTTTTAATAAAAAAAAATAAAAAATGTGGTTACTACTTTATAGCTCCGTGGATTCTGTGAAATTTCATATGGACTTGATATATTATAGCTCAAAAGATAGGTCCCTCTGTGTGCTCTCTTTTGATACAATTTTTTTTTTTTTTAATAGGTATAACGACAATTTACTGGAGATAAAGTGGAGGGAACTTCAAAACCTGAATGCCTGATTTCTCTGCTCCAGATTGCAAAGTGCTAACGAGTTAAAATTAGCACCAGTGGCTGGAGGAATCCCTACTCTATGCAACGAGTGTTTTCATTAGGCGTTAAAACATAAGTATTCGGTCAAGTGCGCGGGTGGAAAATGAGTTTTATGGAATATTTTTTCTACTTTTATATCAAAACATGTAGCAAGTTGAAATGAGATTCACTTCATTGTGAGCAGAGCATAAATTGTGTTTTTCTCGTTTGTTTCTATGGCAACAAACTCTAACCACAATGTTTGTCAATGCAAATGCTACCACATAAAATATGGTTGCTAGGGACTTATTGCTAAGGAGATAGCAAGGCATATAGGTAATGTTGAAGTAAATCCACTGCTGATGCAAACTTGAAGGAAATTCATGTACAAAAGTGGAGAAAACTCCTTCCACTGCTACATTTTCTCACTGGGTAACAAATTTTGTATCTTCAGCTCAGAGAGTGAAGTGGTACCGATACAATTTCTGGATCTTGGCTTGGGAGAGACTAGAACTCTTAATTCATGTACAGAATATAAAATGAATGCCTAATCCAGACTGCTTCTGAGGCATCATTACTTCTGGTATGAGGTGAGAGTTCCCTTTTTTCTCCTTTCTGTATCTGTGGAGCCACCTACAGCCCTAGATAGAATATGCTCCAGCAACATCCTCTGTGCTTATTGTCTGTGTTTACTCTTGTTCTGTCAGGCAAAGTGAATTTGGATGGAAACTCTAAAGGAAACTAGTTCTGCCTAAACTATTATCTAGAGGGCATTTCCACACACGAGCCTTTCCACACACGAGCAACCACACTTCTCTCACCAAGAACACTGCACACCTGCTGTAGCTGCCAAGCACAGAGCCCAACCAATGTTTAGTGTGGAGGTTATCAGTGCTGGTATATCTGTTGCACGTAAGTCGTTCAGTGTGGTAGGATGGATCCATTCTTATTAACAATTCAGAGTTTCTATGATAGTAAACTATAAGACAAAGAGAAGGGGATTTATATAGAGTATGTAGATCCTTACTAACATAAGCACATTATCTCATGTGCCTGATTCTATACAGTATGTAGATCCTTACTGCCATAAGCACGTGCTCTTCTATACAGTATGTAGATCTTTACTGCCATAAGAACGTGCTTTTATATGCCTGATTCTATACGGTATGTTTTCCACAGTATTGTTGGTTATTTCTGAACATGATGGTGGTGGTGGTGGGGGGGAGCATATTTGTGAGCTATCTTTGTGGAGGAAGATGTATTAGAGATATTTGTCGTCAGCAATTCAATTAGGTCTGTATGATATGTGGGCATGTGAGTGGCATCTCACTGCATAGGTGGTCGTAGTAGGTGTGGTAGCCTCATCACATAGGTGGTCATAGTAGGTGAGGTACATAGGTAGTCATAGTAGGTGAGGTAGCCTCATCACATAGGTGGTCATAGTAGGTGAGGTAGCCTCATCACATAGGTGGTCATAGTAGGTGAGGTAGCCTCATTACATAGGTGGTCATAGTAGGTGTGGCCTCATCACATAGGTGGTCATAGTAGGTGTGGTAGCCTCATCACATAGGTGGTCATAGTAGGTGTGGTAGCCTCATCACATAGGTGGTCATAGTAGGTGTGGTAGCCTCATCACATAGGTGGTCATAGTAGGTGTGGTAGCCTCATCACATAGGTGGTCATAGTAGGTGAGGTAGCCTCATCACATAGGTGGTCATAGTAGGTGTGGTAGCCTCATCACATAGGTGGTCATAGTAGGTGTGGTAGCCTCATCACATAGGTGGTCATAGTAGGTGTGGTAGCCTCATCACATAGGTGGTCTTAGTAGGTGTGGTAGCCTCATCACTTAGTTGGTCATAGTAGGTGTGGTAGCCTCATCACATAGGTGGTCGTAGTGTGATAGCCTCATCACATAGGTGGTCAAAGCAAGTGTGGTAATCCTATAAACAGGTGTTCATTGCAGGTATGGTAGGCTCTTAGCACATGTATTTGTAGCATGACTGTAGCTTCATTGCACAGTGGCACGTGTGTTGTGGGGTGATGGCCTTATGACACAGGTGGTTTTTGGAGGTGTATGGTTTTTGTAGGTGTATGGTGGCCTCTTACACATGTGATATATAGCTGCATTACACATGGTGGCCGTATTACTCAGGTAGACATAGCCAGTGTTTAGTTGATTATGTTGACAATAACTCGTTGACAATAGCTCTATGGGGAAACACACTGGACCAACATCACACTGGGTTGAGGCAGGTTGAAGTAGGTTGATAATAGCTCTATGGGAACACACAATGGACCAACATTACACTGGGTTGAGGCAGGTTGAAGTAGGTTGACAATAGCTCTATGGGAACATAGACTGGACCAACATCACACTATGTTGAGGCAGGCTGAAGTAGTTTGACAATATCTCTAGGGGGACACATACTGGATCACTTACCAACCATAATAATTAATATTGGTTGTGTATTTGGGATGCATGAACTTCACTCACATGTTGAAGTTGATTGAACTTGATGTCATGACACTTAAGTGTGTCCATCTCTCTCTACATGAATGTCCTCTGAATACACATGTGCAACAATGGTGGCAGGTAAGGGGACGGGGGGGGGGGGGGGTTGTAACCACGATGGAGCACATGACTAACCACACTACTTATGCCAACATGTGCTTCACCTTCTAGCTTGCAATCTGTAGGAGCCAGCACAAACTAGTCGTCTTAGAACAAATAGCTAGACATAGACACACAAACTGAAATATAAAGTGCGTTCGAGTCAATTACCATTCACACTCTCTGTGCGTGTGTCTCTGGCAGACACTGCATGAGCAATTAGTTTGCCTTTAATAGGTATGAGGCTTGTATTATGCCCGAGGCAAGTGTGCTGTTATATGGAACTATGCACTCATTATATATCCTCATGATATTATGTGTTGTGTGTTTATCAGATGACCACCAGCAGAGACAAGGAGCCTACTCTTCTGCGCCTCAACAAGGGCACCTTTTCCAAGCTTCCCACTATCACTACCCATCATCATTGCCATACTACCATCCCCAACATCCTGGAGCTCCGCCTCTTCAAGGTTAGGAGAGAAGTCTGCTACAGTCAAGTAGAGATATCTTTCCATTGTCTTGTTTTCTTTGTGTCACTTAATGTGCTCAATGTATGCCAAAATAGAAGCACATCCAATCAGAAAGAAAAAGGAAAAAAGCTGAATTCAAAATCAATGAATGTTGTGCCAACCACACTAGCAATTTAATGACGAATATGTGATGCAAGTAATTCGTGTGTTCCTCCTCTTGTGTGTGAGCTACCTATCCAATGCATACTTCCATTTGCCCCTGGATGATCAAAAGTCCAATCAACACACATAAAGATCTCAAACACTTACCATTTGGTGTTGCATCTGCTCCAGCAATTTTTTACCGACATATGGAGACACTACTGCAGGGCATTAATGGCATTAGTGTTTACCTCGATGATATACTTGCGACTGGTTCCGCCATGGAGGAACATGTACACAACCTCGAAGAAGACCTGAAACAGCTAGAAGCCACTGGACTATGTCTTAACCGAGAAAAATGCTTTTTCTTACGCCCTAGCATTGAATACTTGGGTCACATAATTGACAAAGATGCTTACACCCTGCATCAAAGAAGCCCCACAACCAAAGAACACGACCCAACTTCGATCATTTCTCGGGCTAATTAATTACTATAGCAAATTTAACTCTCGAACAAGAAACAAAAGTGACATTGCGATCCTGAGCAAGAACAACCCTTCCAAGGTACTAAGGAATCCTTACAAGCAGACTAACTCCTTACTCATTACCACACGGTCCACCACAAAGCCATCGGTCTTGGCATGCAAGGCTTCTGAGTATGGCATTGGAGCAGTTCTCTCGCACATTCTTGATGGCAACCAGGAATGCCCAGTTGCTTACATCTCCAGACCCCTATAATCAGACCATCATGTTTTGCTGTAAAAAAAAAGTTTCACCGCTACCTTCTGGGACATCACTTTGTGATTGAATCTGATCATCAACCACTGAAGTCACTGTGAGGTGAGAGAAACAAGGTTCCACAAATGGATCCAATGATGGGCAATTACACAGTCAATATTCCAATACACAATCTGCTACAAAGGCTGGAAGCAGACGCTCTCAGTCACCTGCCCAGCCTAGTCACTACTTCCAGTGATTATGAACCAGAAGACTTAGTCTTAGTGATGAACCATCTATCTTCCACTTCAGCTTCTGCTGCCAACATCAAGGAATGGACTGCTAAGGACCCAGTCATGTCTTGCATCCTCAGATGCCTTATGTCTGCATGGCCTCATCAGAAGCTGGACAAGGTGTATGAAACAAGAAGGAATGTACTCAGTTTCCTTGATGGATGTCTCCTCTGGGCATCCTGTGTCATTATTCCTCCTCCAGACCCACAGCTGATTTTAGATGAGCTTCATGAGACTCATTCTGGGACGAGGAAAATGAATGCCCTCACCTGGTCCTACATATGGTGACCTGGCATGGAGGCAGAGATTGTACAACTGGTGAAAACCTGCCCAGTATGTCAGGAGTAGTTCTAGTTGGCAGTTGTTGGTTAGTAGTCTAACGACTGTGACTGTTATTTACAAGAGCATGCATCTCGGGCTACCACAAAAGATCTACACACAGACATCCAAACTACCTGTAGAAATGTGAGGTGCATGTAGGTCGATCAACTCCACTTCGCTCACACACACACATACACACTAGTGTGCTTTTAATAGGCATCAGGCATGTATTACGCCCGAGGTAGGTGTGCTATTACACTGAACTATGCACTCATTATATATCCTCATAACCACCACCAGTTTCCTCCGGGAGCCTCCTGTTCTGCCCTCCAACAGAGGTTCCTTGCACCAGCTGCTCCCTATGGTTACCAACAGCAACAGTCGGGCCCTTCTCTACCTCTTCAAGCTTAGCCCTGAAGTCTGGTTCAGTCAAGTAGGGAGGTCTTTCTTTTCTTCGTGTCCCACAAGGCTAATTTATCCAACACTTACTATGACAATTTCCAAAATTTCACCAGAAGGATGTTTAAAAAAAATATTGCTGAAATAGACCCTCTCCCCTCTACCCCACTATTCTCTGCTGTCACAGAAGCCTGTGTAGCCTCCTCCATCTCCCCCAGCCAGCATCCTGAATGAAACACTGAGTCTTGTAGGGATGAAACTTGTAGCTACATGTACTAGACTTGTCTATGGTACAGTATTTATCATGCCCAATACTTATTTGTCATGGTCATGATATGTGTTGTACATACAGGCCAACAACAGCCACCTTTTATAGGGGCCCAAAGATATCCCTCCCACCAGGGTTACCCTCACCAACCTCTGCTTTGGGGTAATCCGCAAACACCTAACATTTCTCTCCAACACTCTCTGGCACAACCTTCACAAGGTTTGACACAAGTTTAGTGCATGGTAATGTAGGCTAGTGCATGGTAATGTAGGCTAGTGCATGGTAGTGTAGGCTAGTGATAGTAGTCTAGCCTGGTGCATGATAGTGTAGGTAGGTCGTCTAGGCAACCACCATATTTCCATAAAGTGGGGCATTTCTGAATTGGAGCTAACACCAACAACCTCCAGGAAGTGGGGCACAACACACAGGTAGTGGGGCATATCTAACACCAACCACACCTCCAGGAAGTGTGGCACAACACACAGGCAGTGGGGCATGTCTAACACCCACCACACGTCCAGGAAGTGGGGCACAACACCCAGGTAATGGGGCATGTCTAACGCCCACCAAATCTCCAGGAAGTGGGGCATGTCTAGGCACCCATCACATCTTCATGAAGTGTTATATCTGTAAGCACTCACCACACTTCCAAGAATTGGGGCATGTCTAAGCAACCACCACACCTCCATGAAGTGGGACGTGTTTAACACCCACCACACTTCCATGAAGAGGGGAGTGTCTAACCCACCACACCTCCATGAAGTGGTTTTGTTTAATCTACAACCGCACCTCCATGAAGTGAGGCATATCTAGGTACCCAACACACCTCCAAGAAGTGGAGCATGTTTAAGCACACACCACACCTCCATGAAGTGTGACAGTCTCATTCCATATCTGCTTCGCTCGGTCATTTCTTGAAGTTAATCTGTATTTTTATTTACTTGGTAGAAATGTTTGTCGAGTCAGCAGAACATTCAAAATACTTCAGGAGAGTATTGGGAGGAGCCCCCAGGAAGATTCTGCTTCTTACAACATTTTAGATAGAGCTATTTTTCGCATCTTGCTAGCCATTAAATTGCTAGCCATTAAAACTTTTGTATCTGTGGAAAAAATAATGAATCCTCTGAGAAGCTCTGACACTCACAGTCTGCCATCGACGTAGAACAAACTCAAGAGAGTGGGCCAATATAATTTAATTGTAAACCAGAAACACAAACACTAACTGACTATATACGATAACTTAAAGTGTAGAGAAGTTCTAGTGTGAATTAAGTATGCACATCACATTATTCATACACAAAAACACTAATGATCTAATAAAGCTAAATAGTTCCTAATAAGGTAAAGTTAGGTAAGTGCACCTAGCTCATATAGAATGACTTCATCTCTTAATCAACCAGAGTCAAGTTAAGTTAAACCTTAATCTAGACAGGTCTAAATTATAACACTCACTAAATAATATTCATTACATCAGTCATTACAGTTTGTAAGACAGTACAAAACTCACCCCCAGCGGGTAATTCATCCCCAGGTTGTGAACCAATGGTCTAGTGGCCCAGGTTCTCTCCTTCATCACCCCCTGAGTCTAGTGTCTCCTCCATCTCCCCCAAACAAACCTCCTGTATGAACACTGAGTCTAGTGTCTCCTCCATCTCCCCCAAACCAACCTCCTGTATGAACACTGAGTCTAGTGTCTCCTCCATCTCTCCCAAACCAACATCCTGTATGAAACACTGAGTCTAGTGTCTCATCCATCTCCTCCAAACTAACATCCTGTATGAAACACTGAGTCTAGTGTCTCCTCCATCTCCCCCAAACCAACATCCTGTATGAAACACTGAGTCTAGTGTCTCCTCCATCTCCCCCAAACCAACATCCTGATTGAAACACTGAATCTAGTGTCTCCTTCCCTGCATTGGTTCGGGGTAGAGGTCTTACCAGGTCCATTCCAATTCGGTAGTGTGGAGTGTCAATCACTGGCATTGGTCGTAATGGAGCTCTTTGTTTATGCTGGGGTGCTGTCTTTTGGCAATCCGGGCATGCTTCACATAGCTTCTTGACGTCCGTGTATAGGCTAGGGCTAGGGCTAGGGCTAGGGCTAACTCCTGGCCAAAAAATTGTCATCCAATATCCGTTGTGTGGTCCTGTCTCTTCCCAGATGTCCTGGTCGGTGGGCTAGGGATAGGACAAGGGTTCTGTGTTTCTTGGGTATGAGTAATTGTAGTAGTGGCTCTCCCATTCGATCCTAGCTGTCTTCCTCCATAAGAGGTTATCTTGTCGTGAAGTCCGAGTCTGGTTGTTGTGCCTTCTCCCAACATGGGTGCAATGATTCATCATGCTGTTGTTCCTTCTGGAACTCTAGGCGGTTATGATCCAGTGGATGGTCCTCTTGGTTTGTCATGAACAGGGCCCGTTTCTCACGTTTGCTGGCTCTGCTCTTGGGTGGATCATCTTCTGTTTCAGACTGCTCCGTTTCTTGCAGAGAGGGGTTGGACATCGGTTCCCCACACGATTGCTCACCATCTTCCATGCTCTATGCTTCAGAGTCGGTGTCAGTGTCAAGCTCTTCAGCTGGGTGCTCATGGAAGTCATCCGATAGGGATTCTAATTTGTCTTTGCTTTGGGATCGGGTCTGTGCCATATTTACTAGTTCAATGTATAGCAATCTCTTTCCCATTCCCCAGAGATCTGGGAAGTCGGTGCCCAGGAGTGCATCGTATCCCAGATTGGGTTGAGCTGCCACTATCGGGTCTTCGGTACAGTCTCGCCGACCTTGAATCTGGCTCTGGCAAGAGGCAACTCAGTAATGGTGCCATTGAAAGCCCTTACTCGAATGGTGATTCCAGTCTTGTCATGTTCAGATATTAGGGTGCTGTCTACGAGTGTTCTCTCAGCACCAGTGTCTAACAAGACCCTGCTCACGGGTTGTTCGTTAATTCTGCCGGTCACTAGTGTCTGTCGGTACACTTCGGTTGAGACCAGGTCGACTTCTTGCCGGTTGGTCAGTGGTTGAGCTAGGTTGACACTCTCCAGCCTCGGTTTGGTTGTTTTCTTTCTTGGATCGTGACATTCCGCCGAGAAGTGTCCGTATTTGTTACAGTTAAAGCAGCGAGGGCGATTCTTCTGACAAATGGAGGGAGGAACCGGCGATTCATCTCGGTCTTTCCTGTAGTCTTTTCGGCAGGTGGTGCAGTCTTTGATCGTCCTTCTCCATGCTTGGATAGGGTGATTTGCTCCACATTACGGCGATGTGTATGTTTTCCTTGCATGGGGTCTCTGTCATTTTCGGAGGTTGCATCATAGGTCCATCCTCTGGTAATGACAAAGTCATCAGCCAAACTGGTTGCTTCCTCTAAGGAGGTTGGCTTTCGGTCTCGGACATACGTGGCCATTGGTCTGGGCATTAATTTCTGTATAGCACCCAGTTCTAGGACTTCTTTGGCTGATGTACACCCCTCGGCCCATTTGGTAGATAGGTGTAAATGCCTCCGGCCGCAGGTACTCCAGGTTTCCTCAGGCTTGCGTCTGAGCTGATCCATCTTCAATCGGTAAGTTTCCCTGGTAATTCGGTAGTGGGAAAATAGGGCAACCTTCAAGGTGTCATAGTCTTGTCGATCGTCTGGATCCAACGAGACATACACTCGTGTTGCTTCCGGAGTAAGGATAGGTACCAGGTTTCAGTTCCATTGTGTCTTGGGTAATGCATAGCACTCCATGTGTGCTTCAAAGGCCATGAAATAGGATTCATCTAGCTAGCTTATGCATTACATAGCAGTAGCTACACATTGGTTAGTCTAGATCAAGCAAGCTTATGCATTACATAGCAGTAGCTACACATTGGTTAGTCTAGATCAAGCTGGTTTAGACTCTACAAAGCTATAGCATAGGTTAGTCCAGAGTGGGCCAGCTTATGGCTAATGTCTTACATATAGCCGTAGCTACAGTCTAGGTCCAGTGGGCTAACTTATGGCTAATGTCTTACATGTAGCAGTAGTTACAGTGTAGGTCCAGTGGGCTAGCTTATGGCTAATGTCTTACATATAACTGTAGCTACAGTCTAGGTCCAGTGGGCTAGCTTATGGCTAGTGTCTTAAATATAGCAGTAGCTACAGTGTAGGTCCAGAGCGGGCCAGCTTATGGCTAATATCTTACATGTAGCAGTTGCTATAGTGTAGGTCCAAAGTGGGCTAGCTTATTGGCTAATGTCTTACATATAGCAGTAGCTACAGTGTAGGTCCAGAGTGGGCTAGCTTATGGCTAATGTCTTATATATAGCAATAGCTACAGCATAAGTTAGTCCAGATCTGGCTCCCACAAGCCCCATTAGAGCTCTAGTCTCTTCCAAGCTTCATCCTGCAGATATAGCGAGGGTTAGGGAAGTTTTTCGTCAAGTTGGCCATGTCCAATGCATACTTCCATTTGCCCCTGGATGATCAAAAGTCAACACACATAAAGATCTCAAACACTTACCATTTGGTGTTGCATCTGCTCCAGCAATTTTTTACCGACATATGGAGACACTACTGCAGGGCATTAATGGCATTAGTGTTTACCTCGATGGTATACTTGCGACTGGTTCCGCCACGGAGGAACATGTACACAACCTCGAAGAAGCCTTGAAACAGCTAGAAGCCACTGGACTACGTCTTAACCGAGAAAAATGCTTTTTCTTACGCCCTAGCATTGAATACTTGGGTCACATAATTGACAAAGATGCTTACACCCTACAGAAATGAAAGTTCTTGCATCAAAGAAGCCCCACAACCAAAGAACACGACCCAACTTCGATCATTTCTCGGGCTAATTAATTACTATAGCAAATTTAACTCTCGAACAAGAAACAAAAGTGACATTGCGATCCTGAGCAAGAACAACCCTTCCAAGCTACTAAGGAATCCTTACAAGCAGACTAACTCCTTACTCATTGCCACACCACAAAGCCATCGGTCTTGGCATGCGAGGCTTCCGAGTATGGCATTGGAGCAGTTCTCTCGCACATTCTTGATGGCAACCAGGAATGCCCAGTTGCTTACATCTCCAGACCCTTATAATCTTACCATCATATTTGCTGTAAAAAAATGTTTCACCGCTACCTTCTGGGACATCACTTTGTGATTGAATCTGATCATCAACCACTGAAGTCACTGTGAGGTGAGAGAAACAAGGTTCCACAAATGGCATCATCTAGGATCCAAAGATGGGCAATTACACAGTCAATATTCCACTACACAATCTGCTACAAAGGCTGGAAGCAGACGCTCTCAGTCACCTGCCCAGCCTAGTCACTACTTCCAGTGATTATGAACCAGAAGACTTAGTCTTAGTGATGAACCATCTATCTTCCACTTCAGCTACCGCTGCCAACATCAAGGAATGGACTGCTAAGGACCCAGTCATGTCTTGCATCCTCAGATGCCTTATGTCTGCATGGCCTCATCAGAAGCTGGACAAGGGGTACGAAACAAGAAGGAATGTACTCAGTTTCCTTGATGGATGTCTCCTCTGGGCATCCCGTGTCATTATTCCTCCTCCAGACCCACAGCTGATTTTAGATGAGCTTCATGAGACTCATTCTGGGACGAGGAAAATGAATGCCCTCACCTGGTCCTACATATGGTGACCTGGCATGGAGGCAGAGATTGTACAACTGGTGAAAACCTGCCCAGTATGTCGGGAGTAGTTCTAGTTGGCAGTCGTTGATTAGTAGTCTAACAACTGTGACTGTTATTTACAAGAGCATGCATCTCGGGCTACCACAAAAGATCTACACACAGACATCCAAACTACCTGTAGAAATGTGAGGTGCATGTAGGTCGATCAACTCCACATCGCTCACACACACACATACACACTAGTGTGCTTTTAATAGGCATCAGGCATGTATTATGCCCGAGGCAGGTGTGCTATTACACTGAACTATGCACTCATTATATATCCTCATAACCACCACCAGTTTCCTAAGGGAGCCTCCTGTTCTGCCCTCCAACAGAGGTTCCTTGCACCAGCTGCTCCCTATAGTTACCAACAGCAACAGTCGGGCCCTTCTCTACCTCTTCAAGCTTAGCCCTGAAGTCTGGTTCAGTCAAGTAGGGAGGTCTTTCTTTTCTTCGTGTCCCACAAGGCTAATTTACTTACTATGACAATTTCAAAAATTTCATCAGAAGGATGTTAAAAAAAAATATTGCTGAAAGAGACCCTCTCCCCTCTCCTCCACTATTCTCTGCTGTCACAGAAGCCTGTGTAGCCTCCTCCATCTCCCCCAGCCAGCATCCTGAATGAAACACTTAGTCTTGTAGGGATGAAACTTGTAGCTACATGTACTAGACTTGTCTATGGTACAGTATTTATTATGCCCAATACTTATATGTCATGGTCATGATATGTGTTGTACATACAGGCCAACAACAGCCACCTTTTATAGGGGCCCAAAGATATCCCTCCCACCAGGGTTACCCTCACCAACCTCTGCTTTGGGGTAATCCGCAAACACCTAACATTTCTCTCCAACACTCTCTGGCACAACCTTCACAAGGTTTGACACAAGTTTAGTGCATGGTAATGTAGGCTAGTGCATGGTAATGTAGGCTAGTGCATGGTAGTGTAGGCTAGTGATAGTAGTCTAGCCTGGTGCATGATAGTGTAGGTAGGTCGTCTAGGCAACCACCATATTTCCATAAAGTGGGGCATTTCTGAATTGGAGCTAACACCAACAACCTCCAGGAAGTGTGGCACAACACACAGGTAGTGGGGCATATCTAACACCCACCACACCTCCAGGAAGTGTGGCACAACACACAGGTAGTGGGGCATATCTAACCCCCACCACACCTCCAGGAAGTGTGGCACAACACACAGGCAGTGGGGCATGTCTAACACCCACCAAATCTCCAGGAAGTGGGGCATGTCTAGGCACCCATCATATCTTCATGAAGTGTTATATCTGTAAGCACTCACCACACTTCCAAGAATTGGGGCATGTCTGAGCAACCACCACACCTCCATGAAGTGGGACGTGTTTAACACCCACCACACTTCCATGAAGAGGGGAGTGTCTAACCCACCACACCTCCATGAAGTGGTTTTGTTTAATCTACAACCGCACCTCCATGAAGTGTGGCATATCTAGGTACCCAACACACCTCCAAGAAGTGGGGCATGTTTAAGCACACACCACAACTCCATGAAGTGTGACAGTCTCATTCCATATCTGCTTCACTCGGACATTTCTTGAAGTTAATCTGCATTTTTATTTACTTGGTAGAAATGTTTGTCGAGTCAGCAGAACATTCAAAATAGTTCAGGAGAGTATTGGGAGGAGCCCCCAGGAAGATTCTGCTTCTTACAACATTTTAGATAGAGCTATTTTTCGCATCTTGCTAGCCATTAAATTGCTAGCCATTAAAACTTTTGTATCTGTGGAAAAAATAATGAATCCTCTGAGAAGCTCTGACACTCACAGTCTGCCATCGACGTAGAACAAACTCAAGAGAGTGGGCCAATATAATTTAATTGTAAACCAGAAAAACAAACACTAACTGACTATATACGATAACTTAAAGTGTAGAGAAGTTCTAGTCTGAATTAAGTATGCACATCACATTATTCATACACAAAAACACTAATGATCTAATAAAGCTAAATAGTTCCTAATAAGGTAAAGTTAAGTAAGTGCACCTAGCTCATATAGAATGACTTCATCTCTTAATCAACCAGAGTCAAGTTAAGTTAAACCTTAATCTAGACAGGTCTAAATTATAACACTCACTAAATAATATTCATTACATCAGTCATTACACTGTTTGTAAGACAGTACAAAACTCACCCCCAGCGGGTAATTCACCCCCAGGTTGTGAACCAATGGTCTAGTGGCCCAGGTTCTCTCCTTCATCACCCCCTGAGTCTAGTGTCTCCTCCATCTCCCCCAAACCAACATCCTGTATGAACACTGAGTCTAGTGTCTCCTCCATCTCCCCCAAACCAACCTCCTGTATGAAACACTGATTCTAGTGTCTCCTCCATCTCCCCCAAACCAACATCCTGTATGAACACTTGAGTCTAGTGTCTCCTCCATCTCCCCCAAACCAACATCCTGTATGAAACACTGGGTCTAGTGTCTCCTCCATCTCCCCCAAACCAACATCCTGTATGAAACACTGAGTCTAGTGTCTCCTCCATCTCCCCCAAACAAACCTCCTGTATGAACACTGAGTCTAGTGTCTCCTCCATCTCCCCCAAACAAACCTCCTGTATGAAACACTGAGTCTAGTGTCTCCTCCATCTCCCCCAAACCAACATCTTGTATGAAACACTGAGTCTAGTGTCTCCTCCATCTCCCCCAAACCAACATCCTGTATGAACACTGAGTCTAGTGTCTCCTCCATCTCCCCCAAACCAACATCCTGTATGAAACACTGAGTCTAGTGTCTCCTCCATCTCCCCCAAACCAACATCCTGTATGAACACTGAGTCTAGTGTCTCCTCCATCTCCCCCAAACAAACCTCCTGTATGAAACACTGAGTCTAGTGTCTCCTCCATCTCCCCCAAACCAACATCCTGTATGAAACACTGGGTCTTGTAAGGGATGAACCTTGTACTGTACATGTACTAGATTGGACTATATTCATTATGCCAATGTACCAACACTTATTTGTCTGGTCATGATATGTGTGGTGCATAGGTCAACACCAGTCAGGGGCTCAAAACTATCCTACCCATCAAGTTTGGTGCCAAATACCAAACACTTTTCTCCAACATGGTCTGGGACAACCTTCACAAGGTTCGACACAAGTTTAGTGCATGTTAGTGTAAGATATTGCATGTTAGTATAGGCTAGTGCATGCATGTGCATGGTAGTGTAGGCAGGCGTCTAAGCAATCACCATTTCTCCATAAAGTTGGACACGTCTAGACGCCAACCACACCTCCATGAAGTGGAGCTTGTCTAACACCCACCACACGTCCAGGAAGTGTGGCACACAACATAAGTAGTGGGTCATGTTTAGCGCCCACCACACCTCCAGGAAGTGAGGCATGGCTAACGCCCACCACACCTCCAGGAAGTGGGGCATGGCTAGGAATCCACCACACCTCAAGGAAGTGTTATCTCAAAGCACCATCACATCTTCATGAAGTGTTATATCTCTAAGCACCACTACACCTCCTAGAGTGGGGCATGTTTAAGCACACACCACACCTCCATGAAGTGTGACAGTCTCATTCCATATCTGCTCCGCTCGGACATTTCTTGAAGCTCATCTGCATTTATATTTACTCGGTAGAAATGTTTGTGTGAATCAGCAGAACATTCAAAATATTCCAGGAGAGTATTGGGAGGAAGATTCTGCTTCTTTCAACATTTTAGATGGAGCTATTTAGACCTCATTAACGAAACATCTACACACCAACTAGCATGACAGTACAGATAGGACTACACTCCAACTAGTAGCATGGCAGTACTGTAGGACTACACATCAACTAGCATGGCAGTACAGGTAGGACTACACACCAACTAGCATGGCAGTACAGGTAGGACTACACACCAACTAGCATGGCAGTACAGGTAGGACTACACACCAACTAGCATGGCAGTACTGGTAGGACTACACACCAACTAGCATGACAGTACAGGTAGGACTACACACCAACTAGCATGGCAGTACAGGTAGGACTACACATCAACTAGCACTGGCAGTACAGGTAGGACTACAGACCAACTAGCATGGCAGTACAGGTAGGACTACACACCAACTAGCATGGCAGTACAGGTAGGACTACACACCAACTAGCATGGCAGTACTGGTAGGACTACACACCAACTAGCATGACAGTACAGGTAGGACTACACACCAACTAGCATGGCAGTACAGGTAGGACTACACACCAACTAGCATGGCAGTACAGGTAGGACTACACACCAATTAGCATGGCAGTACAGGTAGGACTACACATCAACTAGCATGGCAGTACAGGTAGGACTACACACCAACTAGCATGGCAGTACAGGTAGGACTACACATACCTTGCTCTCTAGGTGGTCTCTCCATCAAATCTGCTTCACTCCATGCTCCAGAAGCATTTTTGGGCTCTCTACATCAGTCCCACCACCTCATTGCCAGCATCCTGGGTCGGACTCCTGATGTTTCTCCTCATTCGTCCCCCGCCCTGGCCTCCCTGGCTCTGGCCGCCGATAAACCAGCATGGTGTACCCTGGAAGACGTGGATGTCCCCATCAGACAGCATTCCGTCTCACACTCTATCGATCTTGCATCCTTCGACCATCTTATTGCCACGGCTCCCAGCCCCCGTTCTAAGGCCCTTGCCCTGTCCACTGCTATTCCCCATGCTGGTGACTGGTTAATGTCATTCCCTGCCGGGCTCTGGGCCTCCATCTCCTGGACCTGGACTTCACACACTGTCTCCAGTATACTGGCTGGGTATGCAGATGGTAGCGAAGGTTCTTTCTGCCCCATCTGCCAGACTGCTTCCGATCCTCATGGTGACCATCAAGTTGGTTGTGGTGGGAATGGAGATAGGATTCATCGGCATGACGCTATCAGGGACACTCTTTTCTCTGCTGCCCAATCTGCTGCCCTCGCGCCCCGGAGAGAAGCGCCTGCCCTCATTCCTAGCTCCCACAGTCGCCCTGCCGACGTTTTCCTCCCTAACTGGAACGGTGGGAAACCAGCAGCAATAGATGTCCATGTCATCTCCACCCTCCAGTAGCTCACACTGGCCGGCGCTGCCTCCACCCAGGGTCATGCCCTTAATGTTGGCTGTGAGAGAAAGATGGCAGCCCACTCTGCCGCCTGCCAGTCGGCTGGGGTAACCTTCGTTCCCCTGGTTGTTGAGTCTCTGGGTGGTTGGTGCCCTGAAGCTGTTGACCTCATTAGGTCTATTGACCGTCAACAAGGACAGAGACTTGGAATCCCACCTGTCAGAAACAACACGCCACCTCTTCCAGAAACTCTCCATCACCCTTTGGAGAGGCAACGCCACACTTTGGGCGAACCGAGTCCCCATCAACCCCCCTGACGTCGATGGCGTCATTTAAAGACTTGACTTATTAATTTAGTTATTGCATTTGTTGTTGATTGGAGAAAAAAAGGGGGGGGAAATTGTCATAACGTTGGAAAAAAAACTAGCATGGCAGTACAGGTACGACTACACACCAACTAGCATGGCAGTACAGGTAGGACTACACACCAACTAGTATGGCAGTACAGGTAGGACTACACACCAACTAGTATGGCAGTACAGGTAGGACTACACACCAACTAGCATGGCAGTACAGGTAGGACTACACACCAACTAGGATGGCAGTACAGGTAGGACTACATACCGACTAGCATGGCAGTACAGGTAGGACTACACACCAACTAGCATGGCAGTACAGGTAGGACCACACACCAACTAGCATGGCAGTACAGGTAGGACTACATACCAACTGGCATGGCAGTACAGGTAGGACTACACACCAACTAGCATGGCAGTACAGGTAGGACTACACACCAACTAGCATGGCAGTACAGGTAGGACTACACATCAACTAGCATGGCAGTACAGGTGGGACTACACATCAACTAGCATGGCAGTACAGGTAGGACTACACACCAACAAGCATGGTAGTACAGGTAGGACTACACATCAACTAGCATGGCAGTACAGGTAGGACTACACACCAACTAGCATGGCAGTACAGGTAGGACTGCACACCAACTAGCATGGCTGTACAGATAGGACTACACACCAACTAGCATGGCAGTACAGGTAGGCTACACACCAACTAGCATGGCAGTACAGGTAGGACTACATACCAACTGGCATGGCAGTAGGACTACACACCAACTAGCATGGCAGTACAGGTAGGCTACACACCAACTAGCATGGCAGTACAGGTAGGACTACATACCAACTGGCATGGCAGTACAGATAGGACTACACACCAACTAGCATGGCAGTACAGGTAGGACCACACACCAACTAGCATGGCAGTACAGGTAGGACTACATACAAACTAGCATGGCAGTACAGGTAGGACTACACACCAACTAGCATGGCAGTACAGGTAGGACTACACACCAACTAGCATGGCAGTACAGGTAGGACTACACACCAACCAGCATGGTAGTACAGGTAGGACTACACATCAACTAGCATGGCAGTACAGGTAGGACTACACACCAACTAGTATGGCAGTACAGGTAGGACTGCACACCAACTAGCATGACAGTACAGGTAAGACTACACACCATCTAGCATGGCAGTACAGGTAGGACTACACACCAACTAGTATGGCAGTACAGGTAGGACTACACACCAACTAGTATGGCAGTACAGGTAGGACTACACACCAACTAGCATGGCAGTACAGGTAGGACTACACACCAACTAGTATGGCAGTACAGGTAGGACTACACACCAACTAGCATGGCAGTACAGGTAGGACTACACACCAACTAGTATGGCAGTACAGGTAGGAATACACACCAACTAGCATGGCTGTACAGGTAGGACTACACACCAACTAGCATGGCAGTACAGGTAGGAGTGCACACCAACTAGCATGGCTGTACAGGTAGGACTACACACCAACTAGCATGGCAGTACAGGTAGGACTGCACACCAACTAGCATGGCTGTACAGGTAGGACTACACACCAACTAGCATGGCAGTACAGGTAGGACTGCACACCAACTAGCATGGCAGTACAGGTAGGACTACACACCAACTAGCATGGCTGTACAGGTAGGACTACACACCAACTAGCATGGCAGTACAGGTAGGACTACACACCAACTAGCATGACAGTACAGGTAAGACTACACACCAACTAGCATGGCAATACAGGTAGGACTGCACACCAACTAGCATGGCAGTACAGGTAGGACTACACACCAACTAGCATGGCAGTACAGGTAGGACTACACACCAACTAGCATGGCAGTACAGGTAGGACTACACACCAACTAGCATGGCAGTACAGGTAGGACTACATACCAACTGGCATGGCAGTACAGGTAGGACTACATACCAACTAGCATGGCAGTACAGGTAGGACTATACACCAACTAGCATGGCAGTACAGGTAGGACTACATACCAACTGGCATGGCAGTACAGGTAGGACTACATACCAACTAGCATGACAGTACAGGTAGGACTACACACCAACTAGTTTGGCAGTACAGGTAGGACTACACACCAACTAGCATGGCAGTACAGGTAGGACTACATACCAACTGGCATGGCAGTACAGGTAGGACTACATACCAACTAGCATGGCAGTACAGGTAGGACTGCACACCAACTAGCATGGCAGTACAGGTAGGACTACACACCAACTAGCATGGCTGTACAGGTAGGACTACACACCAACCAGCATGGCATTACAGGTAGTACAGGTAGGACTACACACCAACTAGCATGGCAGTACAGGTAAGACTACACACCAACTAGCATGGCAGTACAGGTAGGACTGCACACCAACTAGCATGGCAGTACAGGTAGGACTACACACCAACTAGCATGGCAGTACAGGTAAGACTACACACCAACTAGTATGGCAGTACAGGTAGGACTGCACACCAACTAGCATGGCAGTACAGGTAGGACTACACACCAACTAGCACATGGCAGTACAGGTAGGACTACACACCAACTAGCATGGCAGTGCAGGTAGGACTACACACCAACTAGCATGGTAGTACAGGTAGGACTGCACACCAACTAGCATGGCAGTACAGGTAGGACTACACACCAACTAGCATGGCAGTACAGGTAGGACTGCACACCAACTAGCATGGCACTACAGGTAGGACTACACACCAACTAGCATGGCAGTACAGGTAGGACTACACACCTACTAGCATGGCAGTACTTGTAAGCATCCACTGTGTGAGCTGTTTCCAGAAGTGTAGGGGACATAATTATAGTAGTGCGTACGTCATGACCCACACATAATCTACACAACCATGGGTGCTGAGTACTTGATGGCCCACACATATTGCACACAGCCATGGGTGCCGAGTACTTGATGGTCCACACATACTGCACACAGCCATGGGTGCTGAGTACTTTAGGGTCCACACATACTGCACACAGCCATGGGTGCCGAGTACTTGATGGCCTACACATACTGCACACAGCCATGGGTGCTGAGTACTTGATGGTCCACACATACTGCACACAGCCATGGGTGCTGAGTACTTTAGGGTCCACACATACTGCACACAGCCATGGGTGCTGAGTACTTGATGACCCACACATACTGCACACAGCCATGGGTGCTGAGTACTTGAGGGTCCACATATACTGCACACATCCATGAGTGCTGAGTACCTGATGACCCACACATACTGCACACAGCCATGGGTGCCGAGGTCCACACATACTGCACACAGCCATGGGTGCTGAGTACTTGATGACCCACACATACTGCACACAGCCATGGGTGCTGAGTACTTGAGTGCCCACACATACTGTCTATAGCCATCTAGCTGTAGACAGTTTAGTTGGTATGATCAAAATATAACATGACTAGGCACTAGTTCTAGCGGACCAAATAAGCCATTAAGGCTGTTCAAACTGCACAAGTGGATGTGTATTAATGCATTGGTTATGTCAACATTGAATTTGAATTTAAATAATGCGCATTATTCTGGTCCACTTTGATAGGTGGTTTGAGTTGAAGCATTCAAATAACTACTCGAGTGTGCGTTGAAAAGAATTTCATTCGCTCGTGTCTGATGCTGCAGTTGGATACATGAGGTAACTGTATACCATCTGTGCCCTGCGGCCAAACTAGCTAAATAGCTAAACCAACTACATTAGAGAACTGTTGCTATGTTTATATGCCTTGCATCTGCACTTCTGAAGTTCATGCAGTCGCAACCTTCATTGGTTCTGCCTTTCCCTCAGCTCTCTCCTCTTTGTTCTCTGCAGAAAATATTTCCTGTACATCTGTAGGTAGATGATCAGCAAGAAAAGGATGAAAAATAAACTCCATCTCAACTACAGATACAGCATATCATTTTGACTGTCTTTGGTAGACTGTTTATTTTAGCTTCGATGGTTTATTTTGGTGCTAGTGGTGCTAGTGTGGACGAGATGTACGCGCATCGACTTGAAGAGTTTCCCCCGTAGGACCTATGTAACACGCATTAATGCACATCCGTTTATGTGCAGTGTGGACATGCCTTTACTATCAGCTAGGTCCATGCACTTACCCTTCGTGAACGGATTTTTCCTATGCATGTTTTGAGTGCATTCATTAGTAGCTTCTTCGTCAGCTGCTGTGCTGTCTTTTTCAAGTAGCCTTGAGGTACAAGAATGACTTGTGCAGACCTCACAGCCAGTGCTCTCAAGAGCCAGTGCTATCAGGCCAGGTCAGGGAAGGCATCGACATGGCGGGAGGTGCCGATGGTCATGCACTTTTTCAAAGCAGTTTCAAACTTTCAGGACACCATCTTTAGGATCCTAGTAGGTGCTAATGATCTTGATAAAAACAAATATCTGGTCACGTATTCCTGTAGCAGTCCTACAAACATTCCAGTCCATATCCATACAACTTCACTGCACAGAGAATTCAGCAAAGAACCTGCTAATCTGCGCAAAAAATAACTTCAGATCACGTGACAATATTGACATCAGTTTTACGTCACCAAGACTTTTGCATGTGCACAAGCCCAATGACATGCATGCACACATGGTGAGTGCCCAATGACTGGCATGCACACATGGTGAGTGCACAATGACCGGCATGCACACATGGTGAGTGCACAATGACTGGCATGCACACATGGTGAGTGCCCAATGACTGACATGCACACATGGTGAGTGCACAATGACTGGCATGCACACATGGAGAGTGCACAATGACTGGCATGCACACATGGTGAGTGCACAATGACTGGCATGCACACACGGTGAGTGCACAATGTCTGGCATGCACACATGGTGAGTGCCCAATGACTGACATGCACACATGGTGAGTGCACAATGACATGCATGCACACATGGTGAGTGTACAATGACTGACATGCACACATGGTGAGTGCACAATGACATGCATGCACACATGGTGAGTGTACAATGACTGACATGCACACATGGTGAGTGTACAATGACTGGCATGCACACATGGTGAGTGCACAATGACTGGCATGCACACATGGTGAGTGCACAATGACATGCATGCACACATGGTGAGTGTACAATGACTGACATGCACACATGGTGAGTGTACAATGACTGGCATGCACACATGGTGAGTGCACAATGACATGCATGCACACATGGTGAGTGCACAATGACTGGCATGCACACATGGTGAGTGCACAATGACATGCATGCACACATGGTGAGTGCACAATGACTGGCATGCACACATGGTGAGTACACAATGACATGCATGCACACATGGTGAGTGCACAATGACTGGCATGCACACATGGTGAGTGCACAATGACTGACATGCACACATGGTGAGTACACAATGACTGGCATGCACACATGGTGAGTGCACAATGACATGCATGCACACATGGTGAGTGCACAATGACTGGCATGCACACATGGTGAGTACACAATGACATGCATGCACACATGGTGAGTACACAATGACATGCATGCACACATGGTGAGTGCACAATGACTGACATGCACACATGGTGAGTACACAATGACTGGCATGCACACATGGTGAGTGCACAATGACATGCATGCACACATGGTGAGTACACAATGACATGCATGCACACATGGTGAGTACACAATGACATGCATGCACACATGGTGAGTGCACAATGACTGACATGCACACATGGTGAGTGCCCAATGACTGACATGCACACATGGTGAGTGCACAATGACTGGCATGCACACATGGTGAGTGCACAATGACATGCATGCACACATGGTGAGTGCACAATGACTGGCATGCACACATGGTGAGTGCACAATGACTGGCATGCACACATGGTGAGTGCACAATGACATGCATGCACACATGGTGAGTGCACAATGACATGCATGCACACATGGTAAATACATCATAGAGTGTGATCCAGTTCTGGAGAGGAGAA
Organism: Cladorhizidae sp. MBARI D1340-BT2; assembly: GCA_028752905.1. Lineage (NCBI taxonomy): Eukaryota > Metazoa > Porifera > Demospongiae > Poecilosclerida > Cladorhizidae > Cladorhizidae sp. MBARI D1340-BT2. The sequence continues at coordinate 32,009,794 of JAQNBH010000015.1, forward strand.
GTGATTCATTTCCCCCAGCCTTGTGTCTTCTCCCTCACCATGAGTTGTTGGTGTGCAGCTTTGTTGGGGTGGAGATGGAAACTTATTGGGTCAAGCAGCAGCTGCAAATAACAAATTTTGCTGCTAGGGATTGTCAATGGAAGTTCTTCAATTGACAATTTGTAGTACAGTATACCCTCGCATATCCGAACTTGGATTATCCGAACTCCTGATTAAATAATGAACCTGGTAATGATCGTCGATCTGCCAATTGGTTTGCACGAGTTGCACGTGGAAACTAGTTCAGTTCGCTTTGGCCAGCAAAAGGAAGAAAGTAGTTTTGTCGATCGAGTCAAAGATCCATTCCAAGCAAGATATCAAGGGAAGTTGACAATAACGGAGATAAAAAAGAACGAAGCCAAACCTTAACTGTCGTTGTAAGTTAAGCTCGCAAAGTCATGCGCCTTGCTAAAGACGAATAACTAGAAAATGCTTTATATCTGCAGTTCGTTCAGAAAAGGGGGCAAGGCACTCCAGTCAGTGGACCATTGCTCAGAGAAAATACAACATTATGAATATAAATAATATGAAAAAATATGTATGTAAAACAGCATGCCAGTTACTTAGGACTTAAATCCTTCTAGTGCGGTGTTGATAACAGTGTGGGAGTAGTAGAATTACCTACAGGACTTATCTAAGAGTGTGAGATGATATCATGATTGCCCTATGTGTTGATAGTCTGAGGTCATGAGTTCTAGCTCTATTTATAAATTCTATCTAGCTCTATTTATAAATTCTATTTATAGTTTGATCTTTTGCAGGGCTGCTCTGCAGCCAGTCAGGGCTGAGGCCTGACATCTGTCCCCTGTGAAGTTTCACACCATACCTTATTATTAACTTTTTTAGCTGACTCTGCAACTCCCATGAAAGATCCAACCAACAGTGGGCCTTTAGAGGAGAGTGGCAAAGCTCAAACTCAATGAAGACGGGCAATCTCATGACGAGCATGCAGAGACAGAAACAAAAAGAATGAGAATGAAAATTCTAAATAATGCACATTCACAATTGTTGGTTGTTTATTAGTTTTTGTGGGCGTAGTCAACCACAAAAATAAATCTCATGAAATATTGATGAGAATGAATAATTAGAACATCGGAGTAATTAGACTAAATATGGCCATGTAGCATACGCATACGTCCGTGTATCCCGTATTATTACAGGTAGCTAACCACCGTCTGCTCTAGCTTGCCATCACTGTCACAGCCATAGTTTGCTATGGCTCTTAACTAGTATTTAACCCTAAAAATGGACTGCCCGATCCCAAAGGTCCCACTATCAACATGGCTTCCCTCACATGCTAGAACATTAGTTAATGGAGAGGTTGAAGAAGACCTGCGCTGTCTTTCTTGACTGCTACTGCATACCTGTCATTGACATTATATGTTCACATGCTAGCTGCTCTCCAACGGCTACCACCAGATGTGATAGTGGTCATGACAACCAAGAATACAGAAGATTATTTGGAACATGTCTACCTCTTAGCCTCGTGAGGTGGTTGATTTGTTTGATAAGAAGAAATGAGCGTGTTATATTTCCGTGCATTTTTTCTGTGTAACCACGACAACAAAATTTTGTCACAATGAAATTTATTGTCACGAAATATTTATGAGTTTGGGTAGTTTCCCAAACTACTGTCAATCTGATTGGTTCGTTCTAGAAGAATTCCACAGCGTGCGTGACCTCTGTAACAGCGAAAGGTCAAGTAATTTCATTAAAGAAGTGTAGGTCCGGACTTCTTCACCGTCTCCATGCCAAGAGCTGGAGCTGGTCCAGTCTTCAGTGAAGCCATCTCTGAGCTACATGGCTGGGTTTATCGTGTTGTTTAGCTGTCAACATGTCCACACCTGCTCCAATTGAGCCTCAGCTGCTGTGAGGTCCAGGCTACTCCATCCGAGGGGAAGTTCTCTGCTGACTGCAGGCAAGCATTGTCTCACAAAGAAAAAGAGGGGGAAACTAAGAAATTTTCATCCTCGTGTTTGGAGCGGAAGGATGGGAGGAGTTAAGCTAGTGGTAAGTCTGGATACTCAGCTGGTGAACAATGGCATCTAAGAAAGTGACTATTTTCTCATACAGTTCGAAAAATACTTCTAAACTAGTATGCCTTTCTACCCAGCGTGTTTTGCAAAGTCCTGGAAGTTTAGAATGGGATGAATCAGGAAAGTATTTTTTCAAGGTCAATTCAAACATTCTTTGTCGCTTGGGACTGTTGGTTAAAAATAAATAAGCTTCATTAATAAGGCTGACGAGATTCCTTACCTCCTGAACCTTGGCACGATGCAGCAATTGAAAGGTTAAGCTTATGTGAAAAACAGTGGGTATACAAAGCCAAGGGAGAATTTTGGCTTGCACACCTGCAATTTCAGATGACATCACAGCAGCACCGTCATATGCCCGACCACAAATATTTGCTGGATTTAAAGACACCGATGGACGAGAAAGGGATTCCAAGATCTTGGAAGAAATTGCTGAAGCATTTGCTGTCTCCAAACTAATAAAATTTATCAAGCATTCCCTGAAGGATTTTTTAATGACTTTAAATCCAAGCACACCGAGATAATTTCTTGATTGGCATGGGGACCAGTTACCTCATAGGTAATACACTGTAACTGTAAAAGGTAAGCTATTATCCCGAAGCTGTTTGGTTAAACTTTCCCTAATTTTACAGGCATAGATATGAATCACCTGGTTTTGTGTTTTGCTGGTATAAGTAGCATTTCTTTTGGCAAACAAAATATGTATCTGAAGACAACTATTTTTCTTTTTCTGTGCCAAGAGCTGTAGTATTGGCATGGGGATCAGTTACCTCATCAGCAATAACTGTAAAAGGTAAGCTATTATCCCAAAGCCGTTTGGTTAAACTTTCCCTAATTTTACAGGCATAGATATGAATCACCCACCTGGTTTTGTGTTTTGCTGGTATAAGTAGCATTTCTTTTGGCAAACAAAATATGTATCTGAAGACAACTATTTTTCTGTGCCAAGAGCTGTAGTACTATGAAGTTACCTCTGTTGATAGTGTCATCAGCAAAGTCCACTTTATCATCCTTATTACCCCTGAAAGGCAAGCCTTGCTTTGACAAGTATTCCACACAAAGCACAATTTAGCGAAGGACTTCTCTATTTTGTTCTGCTTGTTGAGCTTTTTGGTTCATCAGTTTAGTATCAACTCGTGGCATCAGGATTTCTGAAATGGTGCTGAAAACGATCAGCCTTTTCTGATGCTTATGCATTGCACTCTTCTCATGCCGAACAAGAATGCCATCCTTTTCAAGTGCCTCCGAGTAAGGCCTTTGGTATGGTGCAAGTACTAATAAAACACCTGGTTTTGTTCCTGTGCTGCCACCCCCGATTGCTCAGGGAAAAGCACACAATATCTACAAATACCACCTTTTAGCTCTTTGCTATATGAAAGCCATGGAAACTTGTCTAGCCATTGATGCTGAAAATGCACATTCCAAGTGTTACCTTGCTTAGTTACTTCATGAGAATGAAGAACATCAGTCGAAGCTGCCTTGTAATGACAAGAAAGATATTGATTTCTTTGAATATTTGTAATATTCTTGGATTTCTTCCTCAAATGATCTAATGAATCATGTGAAGCCTTTATGGCTGCCTTATGTCAATAATCTTAGCATGAGGTGTACAGCTACTAGCTATTGAAAGCTCAGAAGTAGAACATGTTGCAGCAGGCACAGTTGTTCAACAAATGTCACTCACAACAGTAGAAGCTGTACCTTGAGAATGACATGTTGCTGTTGCTGAATCATATGAGCATGGTCTTTTGGAAGGACCAGGCTCTTCTTCATCAGGTTCCAGTGACCTTGAATCATAATCACAATGATGATAATATGTATATCCTAAGAACATGCTTAGCTATTTACCTTTTAAACATAGCAGTGAGATCCATACATCCTTTGGAGCTTAGAGTTGATTTTCTTTTTCCAGACGTGGTGCACATGTGCCTTAGATATGGCTATGTAATGAACTACAGGCTGACAGCTGCTACTGCTAGTTACATGTGGTAAGGGATATGAAGTGTTGATCATACATGTCACATACATGATCAACGCATCAAAAGGGGGTTGCAACCCCCACAACCCCCCTCCCCCCCCTGGATCCAGCCCTGCTTATCATCATGGCAAGAATACATACCCTCGCTAGAGAAAAAGCCAGAAGTGCACGTCTTTTGACAATTTCTTCTGTTAATCCAGCCTTATTCAGCCTTATTCGGGACATGACAGCCGCCAATCATTAGAGATGTTATCACTTTGTTATTTTTCATGCTGCCTTGAAATAGGCCATCACTAAGTACACACCATGACAATGACTACTAGAAAAGGGGGGACCATGAATTAGCTAACTATTTTAATGGTTGTTACAGCAAAATAATGAAAGTATAGTGAATTACAAAGTGTTTAGGGAAGATGAGGAGGGAGGGAGGTGCCAAAGACATAGGACCCTAGGTGCCAAACATTAAGTATTTCCTCTTCCCCCAATTTCCTCCTCCACCATTTGAACACATTTACCATTACAATTTTGTCTACCCTATCCAACACCACTTCCTTCACCCCTGCTATATACTGATCTACCCAACATTAGGCCTACTCTCCATCATCTTCATTTCTCCATTCTACCACCCACTCTTCGGACCTTTCAATGCCCTCGACCACATCCAATAATCTTTCTCAACCCACAGGACAACAAGAAATGCACATCTTCCACAACACCTTCATCACATAGCTCACATCTACCATTCCGGCACATACCACACCTCCTTGTCACCCAAGAGTCCCACTGATGCTGTCCTTAAGGGTGGCTCCCTGGGTCAAAATCCAAAAAAGTATAATTTTGTTATTATTTTCCCCCCATTAATATTCCCCCCCCCCCCCCCCCCCATTACTATATTGATCAGACATCATGGAAAAACACTTACTTTAACTTCTTTTAAGTACCAACAGCTCAAAAAAGCACTCTACATTATGTCCCACAAAATTCACTTTTGGCGGGACTCAGCATTCACTGCTTTCTCGTTTCAAAATTTCTCTCTTGGTATTTAGAACAGCAGCTAAAGTAGATGATGTAATCGGTTTGACCTTTGAACCTAAAGGCTGTCCACTGAATGCGCGTATAGATCTCAACGAATGCGCGTTCTTTGCGTCCACACTGAATGCGAATTAGATTTCTTGGACCTAACGCGCATTAGGTCCAGTCCACCTCGATAGGTGGTTTGAGTCGAGCCAGAGCAACAAATCCAAGCGTAAAATTAATTACGCGGGTGCGCGTTAAAAGATAAACAGAATCATTTATGAAGTTGTAGCTGATTCCCACCAGTGCTTACTGCGTGGCTTGCACCAAACCTGGCGCACAGATGGATGCTGCTGGTAGTCAGCCGTCATTGCCACAATCAAAGGACCTATAGCAGGCAAAGATCAAGCTAAATACTATTATAGACTTCGAAAATTTTACCGCCGCAGCCTTCTTTTATGGAGTTCATGGAGCGCCATCCGTCTACTGTATTGCCTTTTTCTATTTATAAATCCTTCTTCTCCTCTGCAGCATATGCTTCCTTCGCGTCTGTAGGTATCTCGTCCATAACAGAAGAAATCCAACAACTAACACCGTATCCATTGTGCATTGTGACGTGGGTTCTTGGAGGGGGAGTGGTTTTTATGCGCGTTTGGTTTATTGTCATGTCAGTGTGGACGCGACGTCGTGACTGGCGCGCATTGAAAGGCCTGTCCACTGAATGCGCGTTAGATCTCAACGAATGCGCGTTCGTTGCGTCCACACTGAATGCGAATTGGACCTAACGCGCATTAGGTCCTTTTTTTTTGTTTTTGTTTTTTTGCGTTATACTCAAAACTATTTTTTTTTAGGGGCCACAATTTCATATACACTACACAATATATACACTACACAATAAAGTCACTGTCCATAGATAAACCTAACATATATGTGACAGGATCTGAGAAAAGGGCCCTTATCTGGCAAAAGCTCGTTTTGTGCTAGGAGTAAAAATAGCTACTAGGTAATTAATCATGAAATTTTACTTTTTAGCGTCAGTGGCATCTTGGGTCTTTCTTCTAACTTCCTACAAACTTTCAAGGCCTGGAGGCGCTTCTTTCTAGGCAAGCGCGCAGTTAGAAAAAGCTTACTAAAAGCTCGTTATTGCGTCTATATACCGCCACGGAATAGTATACTAGCGCAGGGGGAATTCCCCCGTGGTTACCATGCAAACCCCAAAGTAAACACGGCTCCTTTGAAGCTGTGAATGCTCTTTGCACCTTGGTTGTGAAGATCAGCAATCTCTCTTGGAGGTCTTAGAGGACTATTTTTGTGCTACTGGAGGAGATAGCTTGAGTGATGAAGAAAATGACAGTGACAATGAAGAAGGTAATGACAGTAACCTATTTACAGGTTCAAATAAGTATAACAATAACAGTATAATAGGACTAGATGCAAAACAATAGAGTGCATGTATGTGTGTGTATGTGTGTGCACTTCCATTATATACAGGAGAATTGAACATAGAACAGGATGAGCTTGAAGAGGATTCGATCGTGGAGAGTGACAGAGAAGAGGATATCAATCATGATGGCCTTGTGGGGCTGGAGCTCTTAATCGATTGCCTTCTTTGTCCTCAACCAGGTTATGACATGCCTAATGTTGTGGTTCCAAAAGGCCTTTCAACAGAACGAGAATGGTATTTGTTTGACCAGATCAGACAATTCTGCCCCGATGAGTCAAAAGACATTACTTGTCCAGAACCTTTGGTTCCTAGGCCAAGCAGTCGTGGTGCTACACCTGAAGTTGAGGACGAGGCATTATCTGTACCACATACCAAAAGATGCAGGGTATGCAGCAACTGCAAAAAGACAGGACATAACAACAGGTCATGCCGAACCAAGCAATAAACTTGTAGTGTGTGTAGGTATTACTTTTTATCACTTCATACTGTTCTTATAATAGTGCATGCAATGTTTACCCCAATAAGATTGTCGAGTACACATGATTTGTAAAACATTTCAAAACCTATCATCCACTCTCCATTCTTATACCTGGTTAGGGGGGGCTAGTGTATAGCTACTGCTTAAAAATCAACAAAAAATACAGCTTTATAGTTAGCAATAGGTGTATGCAGCTCTAAAAACCAGCTTTAGGTCTGATTCAGCTCCAGCATAATCACGATAGAGTTCAGCTCCAGTGCTATCATAATAGAGCTAGCTATGTGCACAGAGAAATGGACCACACCCTCACATGCACAATAGATTTGCAACAAAACAGATACACTGAGTAATACTCTACATTCATGGCTTAGTCCCAACCTAGCGCCAAAGAAAATAACCATAGCTAAAGCTATGTAAAGAAGGAAACAAGAAAACTAGTAGTTTAGCAAGCAAAACATTTTAACACCTTTTAAAAGATAATTTTTAGGCTAACATACCTTCTGTAAAACACTCCAGTGGTTCCTTCTCTTGTTCTTTAGCTGTAAGTCAAGCCAGAATGCCAAAGGGCTGCCTCAGTTAGTTACGTGTGACTGACAGAACTGAGAGCCTGTGCGTATCGTGTCTTAGCCATGCGGAGAGAAATTAATTAAATTATGACGTCACTGGTGCGTGACACGGAGTTTCACGTGAGAATTCCCCCAAAAATTGCGCATGACTTTGGAAACGTTTTTTCTCATTTCGGGTGTGGGGGAGGAAATGGAATGAAAAGGTCTATAACATTAAAACGGCTCCAGATCAAGGTATGGTTCAAGTTCCATTCTGCTTAGCTTTTTTGGAACTTTAACCCCATACCAATAATGGGGGAAATGTAATTTTAGGGATAAGGGCCCTTTTCTCAGATCCTGTCACATATATGTATACAAAAGAGACCTAACAAAAATTCAAGCCCTCCCGTCTATCACAGGGAAGCATGAAGGGAGGCGACGGAGCCACATGCTGGCGTTTCCATGCCAAAGGCAAATTGCTAGACGCTGGAATAGTGGTTTGAGTCGAGCCAGAGCAAGCGTAAAATTAATTACGCGGGTGCGCGTTAAAAGATAAATCACGCTGGCGATATGGCTGCAGGCAGAAACAAGAGCGCAGTGTGTGGAGCCATGCCAGTGTCCAGGAGCTACTCGACGGAGTACAAAGAAACGGAATCATTTATGAAGTTGTAGCTGATTCCAACCAGACCTAGTATAGCAGGCAAAGATCATATTATAGCGTAGGAGCCGCAACGGCCTATACGGCAATTGCCGTATAGGTTTGGACCGAACACGCCTCCTTCACGAATACCAAACTTTTTTTTTTTCCTTTTTTTTTCTTTTTTTTCTTTTTTTTTCCTTTTTTTTTACTTCACAGTATCATATAATTGAGACAATCGAGGTGAGACATGAATAGAAGTACACTGAAGGACAACTAGCCTACCTATATATGTGCAATGGATAAAAATTATTAAATTAATATTTAATTAAAGATAGTCAGAGTTCGTCTTTTCAGCATGGCTTCCAGGTTACCCAATTGTCCTAAGCTTCCCGATCATCCGACTCAACCAACTAACTTTAGTTTTCCTAAGCGATCTTTCGGCCGAACCAATATCTCTTATCGCTCTTTTCAGAGCGCTTGGTTCAACCAATGGAAATGGCTTCACTACGAGACATGGTTTATTGTTTCACGTGTGTGCAAGCAATCCAAACAGGTAAGATACAGTGGGGAAGCTTCCGCTAGTAAGCCTAGCTGCCACTCATATTGGCAGCATTCATTCCATATTTCACAGCTAGTATATATTATGTAAACTGAAGATGATAGGGGGACTCAACCTTTTTGTCTGGGTTCAGTAACTGGAAGGATAGAACTCGATGTTTCAACAAACATGAGAGCACAAAATCTCATAAAGCAGCTACCGATTTAGTGATCACTATACCAGGTACGACTAGTGATGTTGGAAGTATGTTATCTTCTCAACATGCTTTGCAAAAAGCCGAGAACAGAGAGTACCTTATCAAGATAGCTCAGAATATTCATAGACAAGGAATAGCTTTTCGTGGTGCTGGTGATGAAGTTGACAGTAACTTCATGCAATTAATGCATCTTTGTGCATTGGACGATCCTGCAATATCGGCCATGTTAATTAAGTAAGAAAACTGATAAATAAATATACTAGTCCCCAAATACAAAATGAAGTTATTAAAATAATGGCATTACATATTATAGCCAGTTCTATCCAGCAAGCCAAGTATTTTGCCCTGATGGCTGATGAAGTGCCGGATGCATCCAATAAGGAGCAATTCGTTATTTGCTTTCGGTGGGTTGATGATGATTTTCAACCCCATGAAGACTTCTATGGCCTTGACCATGTTGAGTCCATAAAAGCAGATGTCTAGGTTGGTAGTTTGAAGGATGCGATGTGTCGTATGAGTCTTAGCATTCATAACTGTCGTGCTCAATGCTATGATGGTGCTGCAAACATGTGTGGTATAAGGGGTGGGACTTCTACTCAAATTTGTGGAGAAGAGTCACGAGCTATTTTTGTCCATTGCTATGGTCATGCTTTAAATTTGGCTGCTGGAGATACCATCAAGAATAATCAAATTCTGAACTAGATACTACTTTTGAAATATCTAAACTGCTTAAATACTCACCTCGGTGAGAAGGCTTGTTTAACAAGATTAAAGCAGAAATTAGTCCTGGAACAACTGGTTTTAGAACCCTCTGTCCAACTAGGTGGACAGTCAGGGCATCCTCACTGCGCAGCATCATTTCCAATTATGATGTTGTTCAGGCAGTTTGGGAAGAAGCTCTTGATATAGCTAGGGATTCGGAAACCCATGCTCGGTTAATTGGTTAAAATATAGCATGTCCACTTTTGAATATTTGTTTGGTGTAGTGCTTGATGAGTTATCCTTAAACATATATACAGATAATTTAAGTAAAACTTTACAAAAACCCTCTTTAAGTGCCTCAGAAGGTCAAGAATTAGCCATGCTTACACGAAAAACCTTGCAAAGTCTTCAGAGTGAGGACTCCTTTGACTTGTTTTGGTTGAAGGTTATTTCTTTACAAGAAAAATTGGAGGTTAACGACCCTGTTCTACCCAAGAGGAGGAAAACTCCAGTTAGACTCAGCACTGGCAGTGGTGAAGCGTGTCATCCAACTGAAACTAAGGATCTATTGAGGCAGCATTACTTTGAATGTCTTGATTTCATTATAGCATTCATAAAAGAACGGTTTGATCACCTAGCTATCACACTCTGACTAAACTTGAGAACCTTCTTCTGAAATCTGCAAGGGGAGTGGACTATAGCGAGTTAAAGTTTGTCATGGAATTTTACCACGATGACTTCAATGAGTCTAGTCTAGCTATATACCAGTACAGCAATGGGAACCACCAGAAGTGAGCATTCTCTCTCTGACATCATCAAGTACTTGAAGACTCTTTCTCCTGTCCAGCGAAGTTTCATGTCTGAGGTATGTACTTTAGTTAAATTGCTTTTAGTTACTCCTGCAACCAATGCTGTGAGTGAAAGAAGTGCTTCAGGCTTGCGTCGAGTCAAGACCTACTTGCGTTCAACAATGAGCCAAAATGCCTCAATAATTTAATGGTAATTCATGTACACAAGGAGAGGACCGAAATCATGCCTTAATGAGTTTGTTGCAGAAAGTGAGCACAGAAGTGGAACCTTTGGACAATTTTAAATTTGAAACACCTGTTTAATTGTCATATATATAGTAACATTGTCATGTAATAGAAGTTCCTTAAAAGTAAATTCTCCTCAATATGTAGAGTACTTTATAGGGCCCACAATTTCAGCACTGGATGGTCACACAGAGACATCATTATAACAGTAAAACATACATTTAATTATCAATATACACCATAATTATACGACTGTGGCAACCAGTACCAGGTTTTCATATAGGGGGGTGGAGTCCTGCATTATCACCCCCACCCACAAAACAACAACAACTCGGACCCTTGAATACCCTGCACAGTCTGCCAATTAGGTACACATTTTCCCTCCCCCCCGAATCCCTCTATATCCTGTTATTATTCATGAGAGTGATTAATATATATTTCAGAATCAAACATCTAACCCCCTCCCCCCCTAACAAAAATTTCTGTATGAATCTTGCTGTAGCTCCAAAAGGAGTGCTATTAGATAGAGTATAAGTTGGGTGTGTTTATTCCAGTAGCAAATAAAGCCACTCCCATTGTGGGTGTGGCTTAGTTGCCGTACAGGTTTACATTTGCTTCCTACGGGCCTAAGCTTAACAGAAGAAATCCTTGTGCATTGTGACGTGGTGCATGGAGTGGTTTTTATGCGCGTTTGGTTTATTGTCGTGTCAGTATGGACGCGACGTCGTGACTGGACGCGCATTGAGACTCTCTTGGTAGCTAGTGTGTCTCAATGCGCATCCAGTTATTGTGCAGTGTGGACAAGCCTTAAGTAGCTAGCTAGAAGCGCACTTTTTGCCTTCAAGCAACCATGCCAGATACGAAGTCTAGTACGATCAGAAGGAAGAAGGATCAAGTGGCGTTTACGACTCCAGCCTTCACACTAGCCGGCGCTGCCTCCACCCAGGTCATGCCCTTAATGTTGGCTGTGAGACAGCCCACTCTGCCGCCTGCCAGTCGGTTGGGGTAACCTTTGTTCCCCTGGTTGTTGAGTCTCTGGGTGGTTGGTGCCCTGAAGCTGTTGACCTCATTAGGTCTATTGGCCGTCAACAAGGACAGAGACTTGGAATCCCACCTGCAGAAACAACACGCCACCTCTTCCAGAAACTCTCCATCACCCTTTGGAGAGGCAACGCCACACTTTGGGCGAACAGAGTCCCCATCAACCCCCCTGACGTCGATGGCGTCATTTAAAAACTTGACTTATTAATTTAGTTATTTAGTTATTTATGTTCATGTTATTCTGTAATTACAAGGTGCGTACGTGTTTACGTAGCCACACCCCACTAGAGGGAATTTTCCGTGAAAAAAAAAAGGACAAAAAAAGGGGGGAAAAGGGGGGGGGGGGGAAAGAGAGAAAAAAAGGGGGGGAAATCAACAAATTAGTGCGCGTTTATTTTATTTTACGCACACGCGTTTTGGGTGGGGGTTCATTTCAGGTTCATTTCATGATGCATACGCTGCTAAATTGGAGGGGGTAGTCTTTTAAATTGTGTCTTCTCTTTTCAGGCAATCCAATTTCATCCAAATAAACAATGCAAATTTCATGAAATATCATCCAAATAAAAATATCAAATAAATAATAATACAATCAAACAGGGTAGGCTATTGGGTTTTAATTTCTGTTAATGTTATTATTATAAGTTAAAGCTACAGTTGTTCCATTTCTCTCCCGCCACATAAATTCATCCAGGTAGGATGGGAGCTGGTGGCGATGAACTCCTTTCATCCTCTTTAGCTTCACCTTCACCTGCACAATATAATAATTGATGTTAAAATTAAAAAAATTATGTTCCACAAACCATACCCTGTTCCAATAGGATTCAATATGTTGGGTGTGCACACCCGTACTCTGATTCACAAACTCAATAGAGTGGTTCACAGTCTCATGTGCCACAATCCCAGGCAGAGTAACCACCTGCCTATATATAGGCTGCCCACTGGTCTGAATGGATTATCGATTCAGGTGCAGCATGCGCCTGGATAATGGGTAGCAAGGTGGCTGCATCCCTCTTGTCCACAACTTGCATGTAACCTAAATAAATTTCATTTAATTAAAATCTTTGAAATAGGCACAATACGTTTATCAAGTGTACCAAGATCAGGAGTATGATCCGTGTCAACCATTCCAAATATCCAAGTATCCTTAATAGGTGAGCGGCCTCTATGATGCTAAACAGTCGATAACGAAAGTGATCATCCATTCAAGTATATCAATGTTACAGTGATACCTTGGGTTTGTGTGTGAACTGTGACTCGTCTATTTGAATAATAGATCGAACACCACCAAGCACAATCTGGTTTCGACATAGTGCTGCAGAGCACACTTCCCTAAGCCACTGGTACACATTAATCGCACTTTTCTTGTCGCAGCCAGACTCATCTGCTGCATCCAATACAGGGTACTGCCTCCCCCACCAATATATTAAAAGTAGCCATGTCTGAAGGACCATGTGTGATTTCGAGAAAAAACTCCCATGCCGAATTGATTTAAGTGATTTACAACTTGGGCATGCCCAAGTTTTGCCATCCTTCATGTCTCCTTTTTTTCTTATCACTATTGAAGAACTACACCTATGCACGGGTATAACATAGTATAATAATTATGTGATGTCTTATAACATAGTATAATAATTATATGATGTCTTATCAACTACACCTATACACGGGTATAACATAGTATAATAATTATGTGATGTCTTATCTGGAACATGAAAAAGAAAGACCTAGTAGACCCTTGCTGATTCTTACCTGCAGCGGTATTTACCACTGTACCCCCGCGCGTGCGTAAAATTTTAAAAAACGCGCACGAATTTGTTGATGGCTGGAGTCGTAAACGCCACTTGAAAAAAAAAGGCTAAGAAAGAGACTTGCTAAGCAAGTAGCCTCTACATCAGTGGCCTTTCATCCACTGCCTACCACTCCAACTCATCCTGACATCCCTCCAGTGACTGGCACTCCATCTCATCCATCTCATGCCACTCCTTCTCATCCATCTCATGCCACTCCTTCTCATACTCCATCTCATCCATCTCATACCACTCCTTCTCAGTCATTGTCTGCCACCACTGCAGTTCCAGGCATTCCAGCTCCAGGCATTCCATCTCAGCCTGTTCCCACTCCATCTGGACCTGTTCCTGGCACACCTCAGCCTGTACCTGCCAATCAGGTATCTGCCACTCCATCTCAATCAGGTACCAGTAACAATAAGACTGCAACCACGAAGAAACTAGGGAAGTCTCCAAATACCATGATCAAACTGAATAAGACTAATGATAAAGTAAAACTTAAGGCGGCTAGTGCATCTTTGGCTAGACACCATGATGGAAAGAAGATCACAATTCTCGAGATTGGTGGCCTTCAATCGGCTTTGAGTTCAGGTGTAACATGTAGCGGGTGTTCTTCTGGTCCTATAGTCTTTAGGGAGGAATTCAACATGCGTAGTGGCTAATCCCTGCTTGTTATGTGAAACATGTGGGCTTACTACACCAATCCCTCATCGGCTGCAATAGCCAGGCTTTTGCGATCAATCGCAAATCAGTGTTTGCCAATAAATGTAGTGGCATTTACGCGGGCTTCACTCGATACTTTCTGTACTCTGATGGATATGCCCATGCCATTGACAAAGAACAGGTACACAGAACATTGTGCTGTTATAAATGAGCAGTGTATTAAAGAAGCTCAAGCTAGTATGCAGCAAGCTCATCAAGAGATCAGAGAATTGTATGATGCAATTAGCGATGATGAAATTATTGACATAACAGTTAGTTCTGATGGTACTTGGCAAAAACGAGGCTTTTCATCTCTTTTGGGGGTTAGCTTTTGTCATAGAACATGAAAGTGGCAAAGTATTGAGTATTGGACAATACAGTCATGTCTAAACACTGTTCTGGTTGTAACTACTGGGAAAATAAGGAAAAAGGAGAAGAGTTTGAAGATGAAGAGAAATGGAAGATGAAACATAAATGTACAGTGAATGTTGATGGAAGTGCTGCTTCTATGGAGCCTAAAGGTGTGTGTAAAATGTTTGCTAGGTCTCTAGAGTATAAGATTAGGTTCAAGTTTCTTATTGCTGATGCGGACTGTAAAACTGAATCTAAACTTCTTAATCAAAAACCCTATGGAGGGAAAGAAAAATCAGGTTGAAAAGCTCAATTGTATTGGACACATTCAGAAACGGATGGGTACTCTCGTCTCCGTAACCTCAAAGTTGAGTACAAGGGTAGGAAGCTATCAGATGGAAAGACTCTTGGGGGCGGGGGGGGGGGGGGGTTGGGAGGCTAACTAAAGGAAGAATGGACTCTTTGCAAAACTACTATGGTGATGCCATCAGAAGGAACGTGGGGGATCTTAAAGGGATGATGAAAGCTGTTCAGGCATCACTACTACACTGCAATTCTTCAGACGAACATCCTCGCCATCATTTATGTCCTGAAGGAGTTTATTCATGGTGTGGATACCAGAAAGCTATGGTTAAAGGGGAAGAGTATCAGAAGAAACCCATCCCAGATACCACTCCTCCGTCCAATATACAATGCACTAGGTAGCAAGGAGTTACTAGAATGTTGTGTCCATGGTTATACTCAGAATTACAATGAATCAATTCATTCTACACTGTGGAAAATTTGTCCCAAAGAGATGTTCCTTGGTCCTATTGCTGTTAAAACTGCAAGTACACTAGCAGTGTGTAACTGGAATGATGGTGCTACATCTTTACATACCACTTCAAAAAGTCTCCAACTCGAACCTTCTTCTAGATGTAAACACTTACTGCAAGAAAAAGATGTAAAAAAATAAAAAATAAAAAGTACAAGAGCTCTGTAAAGTACATAGCTCTGAGGAGGAGAACAAGAGCAAAGAGAAAGGGATTAAGGACAAGCATCAGAGTGAAGAAGGCATTTTGTACTCTGCCGTGGGATTCGATGGGCTATCTGACAGGGTATCAGACCCAAATGATTCAGCCCCACATCCAAGCAAAAGTCCCAAACTAACCAACTAAACTTCTTAGTGTATTCCACTCACAGTATGAGTGTTTCTACTGGTATATTTGCTGTATGTTTGGATTAAACCGTTTGTATATTTGTGCTTATGTGCATATTTGTTTGTAAGTTTACCGGAATTACTCTTTTTTGGTCACTTGTGGTACTAGGACGCTCCTTATCCCCTTGATATTTGGTGCTGAGTACTAAAATTACACATCATTAGATTCCTCTCTTTGAGATCTACATAATGTGGCTCTTTATTTTTTTATTATAGGAATCAATGATTTTATACTAAGGTAGAATTTTATACTAAGCTATTCTTTGCCGGATTCTATCTTTGGAAACTTTTGAAAATTTGTTGTCAAACTTACAATAAAAAAGGAAGCCACGTTATGTGATACAACCATTATGTGGTTGTATCACTCTATTGGCATGTGTAAAACTGTCATACCCGCAACATAAATTTTGGGGCAGTTTATTGCTATCCTTGACCCTTATTTTTCCCCATTGACCATATATGGAAACCTGCTATAAGACCACACCCACTTTTGTCGTCAAAAATAGTTCTACCCCCTCAAACAGATTGTGCAATTTAATATCGATTGATTTTATATTGACTGATGTATGATTTTTCTAACACAGCTAGATTTTAGGCAGGGAACCCCCCTTAAAACATAAATATCAGCCTCACTTCCCATGTGTTACTGAATCCTCTTACATATCTTTCTTGTCCAAACTCTTCTTTAACTAACTTATACCACTTGAGGCTCCTACTTCTTCCTGCCACTCTTCCTTATGGACATCTCTTACACAATTCCTCCATGTCACACTTGAGCCTATGCTTCTTCCCCACCAAACTTCCTTTTCAGCTCAGAAAACTCTGCCCACCAACCTGGACAATCATTTCACAGTGCCACCACTTTTTTGACTAGCCTATCTTCACTCATTCTCTGCAAACCTCCATCCAAATAACACTTTCTTTTCTTCCCTTCTCTGCTCCAGCCTCCTCCAGCCCAGGTCCCTCCTACTGCTACCCCTGCAACTGTATTACTCCCTTCAACCAGTTTCCTCCTAATGCTCTTCTTGTGTGGGATGCTACATGTGTGGACACTTTTGCTCCTTCGTATGCCACTATGTTACCTGATGGTTCAGGTTGCATTGCTGACAGGGCCGAGTTTCTGAAGAAGGGGAAGTATGAGGCTACTCACTATTTTGGACCTATTGGTATCGAGACCTCTGGAATATTTGGGTCTGAGGCAAAGAGTTTTCTCCAAGAGCTAGGTGCATGTCTCAAAACTGAGTGTGGTGACCCTCGTGCCTACCATTTCCTGCTGCAAAGAATTGCAGCTGCAATCCAACGAGGAAACACTGCTGCAGTGCTTGGATCCAGCTCAGTACCTGACGATCATTATTTCTTAAATTAAATTTATGCAATATGCATGTATTCTAATAAAAAATTAAAAAATTTAAAAAAAATTTTTTTTATTTTATTATTATTATTATTATTTTTTTAAATTTAATTATTATTATTATTATTTTGTTATTTATTTGTTTATTTGTTTATTGTTTATTTGTTTATTTGTTTATTTATTATTTATTTATTATTATTTTGTTTATTTGTTGTTCCTTAGCTTTTAGCCTATTGATATATAATAGCAAGCATTGATTGAGATCTTACTGAGTCATTTTATTCCGCAAAAATGTCTTTATTCACTTTATAGTGATTAAAAACTCTGTTTTCTGCAGTTGATGTGACAGGATTGTCGGGCAATCTTTTAACAGTTTCTACTGAATGTATGGAATTGATAACATTGGATCTGCAAATGTAATTGTATGATGTGTCCCTATTATATATATAAGGTGCACACTTCCCTAGGCAATGAAACAGCTTTTCCATTAGCGCTCTGCAAAACAACTCCTAAATTTTTTTCACTAAGAGAAAACTGTCTTGCAAAAAACGTTTTTCTAAATCACCTTTCACATCATGCAACAAAATAGCTCTCATCAACATTTATATCTTTTTGAACAGAAAATTGCTCAGTGATGCTAAGTATAAGATGAGAGAGTTTGAAGCCAAATATGTGCAAAAGCAATTCGTCGATGCAGAATTCCACTGTCATATCTGGTATAGTCATCAGCACCATGTGATACACCTTCCACAGTTATTCGCAAAATTTCATAATTGCTAATAATGTCTTGACGTGCAATAAACTAGATATGCTATATATCTCTTTTCACATTTTTCAGAGGAGAACATCTGAATTGCTCAACTTTTAAACTAGTGGCAAACCTACGATTGTTGTCTAGTGTAATGACTACACCCTGATTGGTCAGGTCTGGTCATATCCCACTAATAACCACCGATTATGATCACCTTACTGACCAATTAAAGTTGGGTCTACAAAAAGGATCCATATAACTAATCGTTGGTAAATGTGCCAGTAACCATGGTAAAACATGTGTTTATTTGGAATGCTGTCAAGGGTCATCAACCCCCGACATAGGCCTAGCCAGGCCTAGGATCACTCTAGATTTAATTATAGTTATGTGTTACGATTATTGTTTTCATAATACCTTGTATTTATATTAGCTTATGAGAATCTATGGGATTCTAATATATTGGACTTCACTGTGTGTATAATGTTCTCAGTGATGTAATGCATTCTGGCTGGCAGGGTATAAAAAACCCTGCAAGCCACTGGCTGAGAGTTCGCTCAATGTTGTTCAAGTTGTCAGGATTTAAGTTAAATACACCCTAAATTCCCTTGGGTTAGCTTAAGGGATAGCTTGAACTGGACAGGACTCTGGTGGCAGCAACTGCCAATTCGGGAATTCCAGAGGAAACCCTGACACATGGTGGCAGCAGTGCTCCAGTGAGACAAGCAGCCATCAAACTTCAACCGCTCAGGATAAGTTACTGTTTGGCTTAACCTATTTTGCTTTCTATCTCTTGTAAAGATGAGCAATACTAGGCAGTATAACCACATGCTCCAACTCGAATCAGCCACCGAAAATGAGGACGAGACAATAGCCCCAACAATGGACCCTACAGCTCTACTCACAAGTGCAATGGCTTCTCTAGTGGCTGCAACAGCTGAGGAGAAAAGAAGGAGGGAACAAGCGGAGTTGGAAGAGAAAGTGAAATGGGAAATTGGAAGAGAGATTACAGCTAGAAGAGGAGCGCTACAAATACTGAAAGGCTGAGCGAAAGGACAGAGAGGACCGTCTTGAGCTATTAGAGAGAGAGGCAAAGAACAGAGGAGCTGAAGCTAAAATAGCTAAAGAAGAAGCAGACGTGCTACTGACCAAGCTGAGAGGTAAAAGAGAAGAATCATTCAGACGCTTCCCAAGCTAGATGATCAGACTGACTCTGAAACATTCCTGGCAGCCTCTATGGAAGAGGGAAACTTCCCCGAGAAGATTGGATAAAGAATACTAGGAAAACATTGACAGGGAAGGCATCGTCAATATACCAGGAGATGAGCATTACGGCTGAGATGCCATACCTGACTTTTAAGATGTCACTCTTGTAAAGACTAGGGTACACAGCATCCCATACAAGACACTATATGGTGTAGCAGCCCAGGACCAGCAATCCCCAAGGAGTCATCTTATTCCGATCTTGAAAGGTATCACTCGTCTGGCGCAGCAGATCTACGATAGACAAGATCATATCATACAGCTATAGAGAGTTTTGACTTGCTATTACTCATCAGAAGTGTGTCTCACTCCCTGAAAAGGAAACAGTTTGACAGTGTCTACCAGATCATAGATGACCTGGAAGCCTGCTGTGAGTCCAAGGCAGTTCATGATCACTCCAAGATGCACAGACGTTCGCCAGACTAGACTCCATCCTTCAAATGTTCCAGGGAAGCCTCAGCAACAGCATACCAACAGTGGAGAAGGTGGGCACATAATTAGGGTTAAGGGATCGGGTAGGCCAGCTGGGCACAGTTCGGGGGGTGGCCAAATGGGAGATGGACCAGTTTCCCAGGGAACCCCACCCTCTAGCAAAGCCATTATTTGTTACAACTGTGGGAAGCCAGGGCACACCTGCAGAGAATGCACAGAAGCCAAAGTTAAGCTGGGAAAGATTAGTTTAGGTTTTGAATCAGAAGAGTTCACTGAGCTTCTAAGGATAGGGACAATCAATGGGAGACCATGTGGCTTCTCATTGATACAGGGGCCGACAAAACAACTGTTCCTGCCTGGCTGATAGAGCCATCCCAGTACACGGGCAGGGAGGTCCGAGCTAGGCTAGCAGACAGAGGGACTGCAACTTTGAAAACAGCAGTAGTAGAGCTCCAGGTAGATGGTCTCAGTAGAGGTGTTTGTAGTGGCCAAAGAAGCCCCTAAGATTCCGTTGGGTAAGGATCACCCGGCAGTGAAGGCCTGGATTACGAGCCGACTCGTGCCTTCTCAGGGTAGAGTCCCTCCTGTACCTCTAGCAGCCATTACTAGGGCTCAGAGCCAGGCACTGGAGGTTGAGGAGAAGGAGAACATTGAAGTGGAGGCGAGGGATGGCACTAGTACTAAGCAGCCGCCAATCCCCAGTAAGAGAGCAGGGCTAAGAAACCCATAACCCTTTACCCATTACTACTGACTACCCTATGCCTGACCTTGTTCTAGAGCAACCTGATGCCGAAATACATTATAGTTATGTGTTATGATTATTGTTTTCATAATTTACCTTGAGACTCTATGGGATTCTAGTGTATTGGACTTCACTGTGTGAATAATGTTCTCAGTGATGTAATGCATTCTGGCTGGCAACGTATAAAAAAAACACCCTGCAAGACACTGGCTGAGAGTTCGGTCAATGTTGTTCAATTATTTCTCAAACATATTCATGAACCATTTACCATTGAACTTGCGTGTGAATGGCAGTCTGCTCTATCTGCTTGAGGAGCTTTTCGGTGACATCTGCGGGCCTAGTTCGAGCACATGGGCCTTTTAGTTGCCGCTGTCCTGGCTCCAGTCAACTGCCAAGAGCTCTGGGAGATACCCCTGTGTCATTTCCAGCTAATTCCAGTCCAACACTGTGTTGCCATAGTGTTGGATTTTATCCAAACTATTTGGATATGCATATCAGACCATGTGCAGCATAATTATTTCAAAACCACTCTCTGTGGTATTAGCTGAGTGTGGTCATTTTGTGTCTGTGCAGGAATATTCATGTGGGTTCACTTGGTCTGTGCAGGAATATGCCTGCAGAGCCAGAACCCTTTGATCTATGTGCATGCTCATGAGCTATCTGGTTGGGTATTTAAAGCCTGTTTTGTGCAAGAGTTAGAATGAGTGTCAGAGAGAGTTAGCTATGGCATCTTCAGAACCCAGTACATTAAGGTTACCAGAAGAAGATTCTTCATTATATGGATTCTGACTCTGATAATGAGGTTTCACAAATTGACATTGACAGTCAAATCTCTACATCTATCAGGTCTTCTAAGTCTGCAAAAAAGCGATTGTGTGTCTATCGTAGACAGTGTGCAAAGACTTTCCCATGGGCCACAACTTCGAGAAAGGGATCTTCTTTTGCCTTCTGTATGAAGTGCTCTCGAAACCTTGGAAGAGGTGGTACTAGAGATCTCAGGAGACATCAGGAAATGAAATTACACAAACACTCAGAAAAAGATGGTGTGAGTACTGCCTCTATAGTCCTACTTTGGGCCAATAAGAGAGGAGTCTGCAATCCATGCAGAAGTACTCTTCGCATATTTCCTTGGGGAGCACCATCTTGCCTTTCAATTGGGAGATCATTGTACCAAACTATTCAAGTTTATGTTTCCTGATTCTTCTATTGCAGTGCAGTCATAGTAAAGCAACAGCTGTGTTGAAAATTATTGCCCAGGATTGTTGGAAAACCATTTCCACAGCAGTTAGAGAGACTAAATACTTCAGCCTCCAAACTGATGAGACAACCGATATTACCGTTACACAACAAGCTGCTATTATGCTTCGATTCTTCGATAACACCCAAGGACAGGTGAGATGTGTCTTCTTTGTCCTAGAGAGTGTAGAGAGGGCAACTGCAGAGCTGCTATTTAACGTAATCGATAAGCATTTTCAAGAATCCACTACCCTCCTTTATGATAATCTTGTCGGATTAGGTACAGATGGGGCCAATATAATGTTGGGAGCACGAAATTCAGTTATGTCACGGTTACGATGTAAGCAGCCACCTTTAGTTGCTCTTCATTGTCATTGTCACATAGTAGTACTAATAGCAAATGAGGCCTGCAAAGTCTTGCCTGATGAATTGGAATATCTGACAACTGATGTATGGTATTATTTCCAGAAGAGCCCAAGGAGGCTGCGACAGTTTGAAGAATTTCAGAGTTTTGTGGAATGCAAGCCACACAAGTTGTTAAAAGCATGCCAAACACGAAGGCTCAGCCTTGAAGCTTGTGTAAATCGTCTTATCGAGCAATATGAAGCATTACTCTCATACATTCGAAGTACTGAGGATAAGCAGGCAGTAGTGAGAAGAGTAAAAATTGTACTTGAAAAGCCTCTGACCAAAGCTTACTTGCTCTTTCTATGTTCTGCATTACCAAATTGTTAATAATTTCAACAGGTACATGCAGCACCAATCTCCAATTCTTCATGTTTTCTACCAAGAACTCGATGGCTTAATACAAAAATTTCCGTGAATTCTGAGTACGTGTGTGCTGCTGAACATGTTTCACAAGTGTGTATTGATAACTCAGGAGAGTATCTCCCTTTACACGAAGTTTTCGTAGGTCACAGCACACTATCATACCTTGAAGAAGAGGATGGATTATCATCTGAAGATGTGAGAAAATTTAGGGAGACTATCCAAGCTTGGTGGATTGCTGCAGCCAAGGGAGCTGTCAAACGATTACCTATGAGTCACAAGTTCCTCTCCAATCTCAAATGGCTTCAACCAGGCTTACAACAATACAGTATGGCTGGTCAGGTGCTTGCTGCAGCAGAGTGTGTTCCTCAGGTAGTTCAAGTTGGTGACAAACCCAGTCTTCAAGAGGAATTTATGGATTTCTGCATGTCGCCATTACCTCCTAAAGTCACGGCCTTACAGAGGTTGATAAGTATTGGCATGCAATCAGCCAAATCAAAGACTGCTTGGAAACTGAGTAATCGCTACTCCACATTGGTAAGACTTGCAAAAGCCATTCTAGTTATACCCCATGGTAATGCTGATACTGAACGTTTATTGGTCTCAACAAAACAAAACAGACTAGGAATTTCTACATTAAATTCACTTTTAAAAGTGCAATTTAATGTTCTTCAAAAATGCTATGAATTTAAACCCAACACTGAACATGTGTAAATGCTATGAACATACTTTAGTACGTTATTTCTCAGGAAATTGTTGTTTGGATTTTGTTGGATTTTTTGTTGCCAAATTTTTTTGGATAACACAGGCGAGTAATTTGGAAATTACCCAAAAAATTATGGCAACACTGCCAATACCACGTGGGAATGAGTCGGTTGAAGATGCTGTAGTTGCTCCTCCTTTCTCAAAACTGCGCTCTAATGTACTGAAGAGACCCTAGAGCCTCGAGAGAGCTGGCAGCCAGGAAGCTAGCATCCATCGTGTTAAGTGTGGTGGCAAGGAATGACCATTCCATGTTGTGTCGCCTCCTCCATTTTGCATCTCGCTGTTTTAGACTGCCGTCGAGAGGAGGGAAGAGGTGGAATTTAGAGTCAGCCGTAAACAACCTTGTAAGGGAAGAAGCTGATGCTGATGCTACATCAAGGAAGCCTAGCCGTTGCTCCAGGAGACAGATTTTCAATAAGTCTCGTGATTCCCTAGAGCTCTTGTCTTCAAAAGTGACATCCAAGCTGGAAGAGGGCGACGTCAAGGGCACTGTCAGGCTTGCATTTGCTGAGGATATTTTAGCTGATCACTCACCAGCCTTAAAGCAGCACCCTGCGGCTCACCCGGATTCTTCCATTCCCCGGACCCTTCCTCATTCTCTTTCTCAGTCACCAAGGCCATCATCACTTAAGCCATACATTCCTTCCCAAATGGATCTGCAGCTGGCCAGGATAGCCTCAGACTACAACATCTCAAAGACCTCATGGGTCCGTCTGCTGGTGAAGGTGGCCATTCACTACTGAGGGCGCTCACTTCTTTGGTATCTCTGATCCTAAGAGGTGACACACCTGTATCCATCCGTCCTCATTTCTTTGGTGCCTACTGGTATCTCTGCTAAGAAGGAAGGTGGGGTTCGCCCTATCGCTGTGGGATGTACCCTGCGCAGACTTGCTGCTAAGTGTGCTTGCATTCATTCCATGCAAAAATATCCCGATTTCCTGGCCCCTTGACAGTTAGGTTTTGGAGTGACGCAGGTGGTTGAAGCGGCAGTGCATGCTGCTCGCATCTACCTCCAGAACCTCAAAGAAGACTAAGTGATCATGAAAGTGGACTTCAGAGCTTCTCCCTTTTGTCCACTCAGTATACTGCTTGCTATCTTTACTCTCATGGGGTGATGAAGTGGTGCTGTCTTCAGAAAGGTTTCAGCAGGGCGACCCGTTGGGACCCCTTCTCTTTTGCCTGACTATTCAGAAACTGTGTGCAAAGCTGAGGTCAGAGTTCTGTGTTTTTTATCTGGATGATGGAACTCTGGGATGCAACCGGGAAGATGTAATTCGTGATCTCAAGACCATTGAGGTTGAAGCAGGTGCTCTGGGCCTTGAGCTAAACAGAGGAAAGACAGAATTTACCTGCAAGGATCCTACCTCTCAAGGGATCGTCCTCCTTGCTCTTCCAGGAGTTAGCATCATTAACCCAGAGAATGCCAATCTCTTGGGCTTCTTATTGGATGGTTACAATCAGTGGATGCATGTGTAAGGGAGAAGACAGATCTGCTGCAGTTGATGGGTGATAGACTTTGTCATTTGCAATCATATGATGCTATCACATTGTTGCGTCACTCATTTGCGATCCCCAAGATGATGCACATTCTCCGCTCTGCTCCCTGTTTCTCTTCCAGTCATCTCCCAGCCTATGACCACCTTCTCAAGTCGATCCTCAGCAATATCACTACTATAGATTTTCAGAACAATGACCCTTCTTGGCAACAGGCCACCCTTCCAGTGAACCATGGGGGGATTGGAATTAGGAGTGCGGTTCATCTTGCTCCCTCTGCCTTTTTGGCTTCTGCTGATCGTCCAATCTCCTTCACCATATCCTCCCCCCTCGGTTTAGTGCTGTCCAGTACCCTGAGATTGAGGTTGCCCTTTTACTCTGGGGTGATGACCTTGTCTTGCTTCCTCCAGCCCCGCCTGCTTCCCATCAGCAGAAGTCGTGGGACATCCCTCATATTTTGGAAAGGGCAGAGTCAATTTTACGGAATGCTAGTGATTCCAAAACCAGAGCTCGTCTCCTCGCAGTGTCTGCATGTGAGTCAGGTGCCTGGCTTAATGCCCTGCCAATCTCCTCACTGGGTCTCCAAATGAGTGATAATGTAGTTCGAATAGCAGTTGGGCTACGTCTTCAGGGGCGACGTGGGCAGTACGGCCAGTCCGGCCTTGGCCGTACTACTTTTCAGCAAAAGTGATGGGTGTGGTTTATATTTTCCCACGTGCCGACCTATTGGTAACTGTTCAAAATGGCATCTTTAGCGAGTGTTAGCTCAGAAATCGGCTCTTTAATGGACGCGGTGGAAGATCTTCCAGGTTCTCCTCACCAGCCCGATTCTTTCTCTTTCCCTAAGAGAGCGTTTGGCACGAAGGGAATCTCGAGAGCTTGTCAAGCAAGTTGGTTTCGTTCTTGGTCCTGGCTGCACTACAGTGAAGCTAAGGACTCAGTAGTTTGCCATCTCTGTTGCAGAGCTATTAGAGAGAAGCATATCACTGTGAAAACTGGAGCTACCACTGATCCTCATGGTGTCTTTGTACGTTATTGTTTTATGTTTTAGCTATAATAATTATTATTATTACTGTTTGCATTTTTAACCACTGTGTAGCTTGGTCGAGGTTTTACAAATTGGAAGGATGGGACAGTAGCATTTCGTAAGCATGAGAAGAGCGTCTGTCACAAAATTGCTGTGGAGAAGCTCATCACATTGCCGGCGTCTACTCGGAATGTGGGGGAGATGCTCTCCAGTACATTAGCTACTGAGAAAGCCAACAATCGTCATTGCCTTCTGAAGATTTTGAGTGCTTTGAAATTTCTTGCCAGGCAGGGTTGTGGAATCCGAGGGCATGATGACAAGAATGAGGGCAATCTGATTCAACTCATGAAACTTATTAGTGAAGATGATTCGAAGGTATTTCATGTTAGCTATTATTGTTGTCATTATAATAAACAGACACCTCCTAAGTTCAGCATCATGCCTCTAAACACTATACTTTATTATACACTATAATGTTTATTTTGACCAAATACAGTGTCAGGAATGGTTAACGAAGAAGACTGAGATTTATCTAAGTCATGATAACCAGAATGAGTTATTGAAGTTAATGGCACTGAACGTACTAAGATCAATATCGAGAAATCTTCAAGTGACCGAGTTCATTACCATCATGATGGATGAGTGTACCGATGTCACTAACAAAGAGCAGGTATTGTTAATATCTAACTATTAATATTCTAACTGTTAATAAGAGTTATATTATATTATATATTGCATCAATCTGTAGGTTGTCGTTGTAATACGATGGGTAGACGATGAACTTCAGGTCCACGAGGAATTTATTGGGCTCTATGAAGTATCTACTATAGAGGCTCAATCCCTAGTTGCAGTTATCAAGGACACACTGCTTCGGTTAAATATTTCACTGACGAAAGTGAAGGGTCAGTGCTATGATGGAGCAAGTAATATGAGTGGGATAAGACGGGGAGTGGCAACTCTTATTCAGACCGAACAGTCTAATGCTTTTTTTTACACATTGTTACAGTCATAGTTTGAATTTGGCAGTGTCTGACACCCTGAAGAAATCGTCTACGATGAAAAAGGCATTAGAAACCACTCATGAGATCACCAAATTAGTGAAATTTTCCCCACGAAGAGAAAACCTTTTCAAGAAGCTGAAGGATGAAATGGCACCTGGTAGTCCAGGTATACGTGTGTTGTGTCCTACTAGGTGGACTGTATGGGCAGACTCTATGCAGAGCATCCTTCGAAATTATTCTGTTCTCCAGAAGGTTTGGGATCAAGCAGTTGCTTTGGTTCATGATACTGAAGTGATCGCTCGTATCGGGGGTGTTGCTGCTCAAATGCAGCTGTTTGAGTTCTTCTTTGGTCTTGTTCTGGGTGAAAGTCTACTTCGTCATTCTGACAATTTAAGTAGGACTCTACAAAAGAAGAATTACTCGGCAGCTGAGGGCCAATTAATAGCTGAACTAACTAAGAGGACACTTCAGAGCATTAGAAACGAAGAAAGCTTCAATAATTTTTGGGACAAGGTGAAATCATTGGCATCCGATGTCGAAGTGAATGATCCTGTCTTGCCAAGAAGAAGGAAACTTCCAAAATGGTTTGAACAAGGGAGTGCTCCATCCGAGTATCCTCCCAGTCCAAAAGACAAGTACAGGCAGGTATATTATGAAGCTCTGGATCTTTTGGTGCAAGCAATAGAGGATAGGTTTGATCAATCTGGATATAAGATTTATTCTTGCTTGGAAACTGTTCTTGTTAAAGTAGTCCTGAAGAAAGATTATTCGGAAGAACTTAGGAGTGTGCTTGAAGTATATAAGGATGACCTCAATGAGACCAATCTGGCCACTCAGCTCTGCATTCTCAGCTCCACCATACCTGAGGGGAAAAGATAATATTTCCGAAATATTGTCATATCTACAGAATATTTCACAAGGAGAAAAGGATTTGATGAATGAAGTTAGTATTTTGGCTAAGCTTATATTAGTGATGCCAGCTACAAATAGTACTAGCGAACGTTCATTTAGTGCCATGCGTCGAGTCAAGTCATATCTGCGTTCCACCATGCTACAGGAAAGATTGAACAACTTGATGGTGTTACACGTGCACAAAGACCTCACGGACAAAATTAATTTGTGTGATGTTGCCAATGACTTTGTAAGTAAAGGTGAACGTAGACAACAAGTATTTGGTGTATTTTGACCACTTCTTTTTGCTTTTTTGCTGTAAAATGTAACAACAAACGTGTTCATATACAGAACTATATATATATGCAAATTCTTCTTCTTGAATATGACCGTAAAAGCCACACCCACTTCCTGGCCTGACTGCCTCAAAATTGCCCGAGCCGCCCCTGGTCTTGGAGCACCCCTGTGCCAGCCACACTCTTGTAGTTACTACTGTGAATCGGATGTCAAAATGTTTGGCATGCATGGGTTGAGCTGCAGGCACAGTCAGGGAAGGCTTTCTCGCCATGGTGCTTTAAATAATATCATCCACTGGTCATTAACTGCTGCAAATGTCCCTTCCCGGCTGGAGCCCTCAGGTCTGCTTCGAATGAAAAGAGACCTGATGGCATGTCCATTATTCCATGGTCAAGTGGTAGACTCTTGGTATGGGATGCAACCTGCAGTGACACCTTTGCCCCATCCAACCTTTTGGCTACAGTCACTGAGGTTGGTGCAGTGCAGCCCAGGCGGAGATTTTGAAGGGTGACAAGTACGCCCACCTGGACTCGGCATACAAGTTTGAACCTGTGGCAGTAGAGACATGCTCCTTTGGGCCTTAAGCAAAGGCATTCTTCATGGAGTTGGGATGCCACCTGAGGTCAGTGACTTACGAAGAGAACTCCCATCAACATCTTCTCAACGGATTTCTGTGGCTGTACAGCGTGGGAATGCAGCTTCAGTAATGGGATCTTTGCCATCAGGGTTGGGGACGAGCCATTTCCCTAGTCATCACTTGAACATTTGAACTTGAGGGGAAGGGGGTTCTATAGACTATATGAATAAGCATGAATATGTTGTTCAAGTTATCAAGATTTAAGTTAAATACACCCTAAATTCCTTTAGGTTGGCTTAAGGGATAGCTTGAACTGGACAGGGCAGCAACTACCAATTTGGGAATTCCAGAGAAAACCCCGACAATGCCATTACGAAATAAACACATGTTCATCACTCTTGTTTTTACTGCAGCGATTCATTTTATCAAGAAGATCAAAAAAAAATTCTAGAAAATGATTTTAAGTCTTATACATTTCAGCACCCATGCTGTACAGCTGAACTCTATCCTGTTAACCGCTTCACCGCATAGAAGCGCGAGATTGAGTGACCGTCGCGTTAATAATTATTAAAAATCAACCGTTGACTCTACATATTCAAAACTTACCGGAAATGTGCACGATGGACTGTTCTATTTCACCAAAAAATTTAATAACCATAGCACGTAGGTAACTATGACGTCAAACAATTTTGAATTCAAGAAAAATAATGGCTGAAAGATTTATCGTGCTCGCGTGTTAGAGCTCTTGTTTGATGGCGGTTTCGACCTCTCTGTCTATGATAGAGATAAAGATGATGAAGGTCAAGTGTCTTCCTTCCTTGGTGATGAGGTATTAGACCCTAAGGAGTTGGCAGCTTTTTGTCCAGAGCTTTAACTTCAACTCCTCAGGATGTTGGACCAAACACTTCAAGTGCCAGTGCTTCTGATGGAGCTTTTATAACTCCTGATGAAGACTATGAGTTGCTTGGTAAGTATTAGTATATATCTATAGAATGGAATATAATATCAAACAGTGAGACATAATAAGCCAGAAATATATATCACTAGGTTATAAAGAGTTCCTAGTTATAAAGTTCACTAGGTTATAAAGTTCATAATAATAATCTTTTATATAGGTTTAGCCACTGATCTTGAATCTGCTGAACCTCTGAGTGATCCTGCAAACTCTCCTCCGAGTGGTCCTGCAAACTCGCCCCCAAGTGCTCCTACAATCTCTCCTACCATCTTCTCCTTCATTTGATGTAGTTCCATCTTCTGACTCAGAAGTATCAATGTTACCTTCTGATCGCTGAGACAGGGGGCGTGTTGGATGCCGAGGCCAAGGAAGAGGAAAAGGCCAAGGAAGAGGAAAAGGCCAAGGAAGAGGAAAAAGCCAAGGAAGAGGAAAAGGCCAAGGAAGAGGAAAAGGCCAAGGAAGAGGAAAAAGCCAAGGAAGAGGAAAAGGCCAAGGAAGAGGAAAAGGCTAAGGAAGAAGTCGAGGCCAGAGGTAAGAGGCCCGAGACCTTTTGTCACTGCTCTCTTTGTGGTGTTAGCCTTTGTGCTGTGCATGGAAGGACATGCTTCAGGGAATTCCACGCACTCTCTGACTACTCGCACTAGCTTCCTTTTCTCTTCGAGATTTTCTTTGTATTGCTTTTGTAGTATGTACATATGTTAGGCATGTACATGTATACTTCTTTTCTTTATCATTTATGCATGCAGACATGTGTAGTACACGTATGTTTTCTTGATGAGTCTTTCCTTTATTGTGCCTTTCTGCAACATCTTGAACTTTTCAACTTTCAATACAGCCAGACCTTCCTCGTGGTGCTTGACAACAATCAATACTCTTATAGACTGACAAACATGCTATATCCTGCAAAATATAAAAATTAGGGCATTCAATATTCGTAAATTTTACATTTTTCAGATTATATGCTGTTTGCATTTCGATAAGCGACCATATTTTAGTATTTGATCTGAAAAACCATAAAATATACTTGTAATAGTCGATAAACGCAGTGATAAAAAGTATTCGAATCTAAAAATTGTTTGTGGTTTGGTTGCTAGGCAACATATTTATCACCAAGTTGATCAGTAACTCTTTATCAATCATGTGATATGCGGTTGCCGGGGACTTTGGTTCAGATACAAAAATTAAAGTAAAAATAGGTCAAAATCTCAAAATGAAGTCGACGGTGAAAGGGTTAAGCCACAAGTCCAGAATGATGGACATAAGTCTATATATTAGTTAGAGCCTAACTAGTTCCTCACAGCTGGTTAGGTACACTGACGAAAACTAAGTGTCTTCAAAGTCGATTCACACTCAGTGAGTGACACATAGTATTATGTATGGCAACCATGCAAGAACACAATATACAATGACTGTTTGACTTTGTACTGTGGTTACATACCTGTAGGACGTAAATTGCTAGGAGAAGAGGAATTGGTGCTGGAAGAGAATGAAAAGTCTCCCATGGAATTATACAGTATAATGCTTCTCTGATAGTCCCACTGCTAGCAGAGCAACCATGACAGAGCCAACTCAAATTATAATGTAGACATCTCCTCTGTGTATAATTAATATCCACTGTTGCACCATTTGCTCGCTAGAATGGGTAAAAATTTCGTCTTAAGCTGGAAGCTTTGAGAAAAGCAGCCATTTTGCAATATTATAGCAAGTAGCTTGTACCTAAAGCTCTTTTGAATTCTGGTCAATAGATAATCTGAACATTGGTTTACGTGACCATGAAGCTTCAAGCCAGATACAAGCTTAGAGTTGAGATTACTGTCTTAACATTCTCACCTCCAAAACTTTTTGCTTGCCCTTTGGGCTGACTCATGTCACAATTCTAGCAATACAACATCATGAAGATGACACAATCAGATTTTTCTAAACATCTGTAGCCATTGTAATGATATGTAGAGTGTTGAAGATGTCGTAATGATGATGTAATGCAGGATTGCTATTCGACATGTAGAAGGAGGCATGTGATCTGTAGGAGGAGTCATGTGATATGTAGTAGAAGTCATGCTTGGGCTTAAGCACAGCACCAGGTTTCATAATGGATGTATCATAGTGTTTGTCTTGTCCTGCAATATCCCTCCAAAGTAGCACGAGGATATTATTATCGTATGTTATAATGTATTCAATTGCAGCATTGATCAAAGACAACCATTTCTAACCATGGCTTCCTAAAACTAGTGTGCTTGTGACTCCTACATATTGCTCAAAATATTGACTATTTCTTGAGCACTCTCCATCCAGTAGCCCTTCACACATATAACAAGAAGGGTTTTGTACGTCAGATAAATAGTTTTGTTCTTCCATCTGCTGAGAGCTTCCCTCCTGCAAATATTGTGCATCTATAACATCAGGTTCATAAGTGCCACACATTTAGCCTTATATTACCTTTGTTGATAGGTGTATATGGCCATTATGTCCATCACATCAGGATTATGCTTCAGTTCTAGAAGATCAGCCTGCTCATCCCATCCCAAAAGCCTAGCAGCAATTAGGCATAGATGTTCTTCTGACTCAATATCATGTGTAAGTGATCATGCTTGTCCTTAGGAATTTTTTCCACCAGATTCTTGTATTTCCAAAGCAAGGATAGCAACAACAACAGAAACAAACTAATTTACCATGAGCATGGTGTTATTAACTTGTTCATTGGTGCTGTTGGTGTCTGTAGAGATGACAGCTGGTGCTGCTTCACTTGTTCTTGTAAGATCTGCAGCAACACTAGCTTGTCAATGAGTGTATTACTGAAGTGAATGCAACAATGGGAAAGACTCTTCATGCAAATACTATAACATAGTTGGTGCATGCCATATATTTAGCTGTTTAACTTTGGGATTGCAATAATACAGCTCTAATAAACCTTCAGCAAGACTTGTTATGGACACATGGTCTGTGTCTGTGTCTGCTCATGCTCACCTATTTTGTGTATCTCTCTCAGAAACAAGCATTGGCACGATGAGATTTCCCCTTTCATCCATTTTCCTTACAAGTATTTTGATGGGCAGGGACATGAACATTGCAGCAGTATATACTATACAAGGTTGAAATATAATTGTCAGCTTTACCTCTTTGATGAAGGCTCGATTAGTTGTCATTTGCCCTATACAAGATAAAGTTGTTGTATAGAGCACAGAAGCACATTATTGTTAAAGTTTAAGGACAAATAAAGGCACCGAGAGTACTTTGGAGAAGCTGTGAAGAGCATAATGAGTGCTATCCACTCACCACTGCGACTATAGAATCTGAAAACATGCAGCAATGTGAACAATTACTTCCCAGGGATTTCTCTTCCTTGCACCTTGCCTTCTACTCCACACACTTTCTCCATCCTGACCAAGGTGGTGAGTAGGACAAGAAACAGTGCTGAATCTGAGCCACCCATGCCAATGAGGTTGTCGGACCATTTAGAGCAGAGCAGAACTTGACAAAGTACAGCACAGTCACATATGACAGGCATCACACTGTTCATAGCATGTGTGTCGTGTAAGCTAGTTTTGCATTGTATAGTTGAAAACAACACGACAGCAAAAATGCAGCCTCAAAGCATTTGCAACCTTAGAGCACCACAAGTCATTTCTTATGCCCTGATCCAGTAAGTTACGTTGCAATTTTTCCTCATGATAGAGACCTCACTATAGGTCCAGCATCTATATACCAATTAGAGTATATCATATAAATTAAATGATATCCCATTGGGATATCCGTTTATGCCAAGGCTCTAGGCCGAAGCCCAGCTGTTGCTGGTGGTGTATTTGGTTGCTGGTGCAGCTACTACACCCTTTTTAGGCAGTGTAGAATTTTAGGACAAAAAACTATCAAGGAACCCCTTCCCCAATCATGTCTGCCTCAATTTGACCCATAAACAGTTACGGTGGCTGGAAGAATTACACATTATATAGGAACCTTCTGAGCTAAAGACTATTTTCCCCCCATTATGCTTCATATTGGCATTTTAAATGGATGGAGGACTGAGGTTCACTACAAAATATTAGAATGCCCTCCCTATTATGAGAGATGCCGCAGGATTTTTCTCCTTTTTTAGATAATGGCAGCCAATCATAATTATTGGGTCATCACTTCAATGCTGACTCTGTATTTCTAGCAGTACATCTTCTGAGTAGCACTTCACAAATACCTTTGTTACTGAGGAACCATTTTGGACATCTCATCCTGAGAAAGGAGGCATCCTGCATAGATTTTTGGATGTTGGTTTATCAGCAATGTACCTTTTGTTAGCATTCAGTGTTATTACAGAACTGCAGCTTATTGTAATTGCTTTTCCTTGATACCAATAGTTTACAGCAAAATATTTCTAAAGGGATTAGGTACAGTTACAAACAACAGAGTTGAGTCGCAACCTTGGGAGCAAAGGGTAATTAATTATTGTTGTTAGGAACAAAATACTATTCTTAATTAATTAAACATACCTTGTTTATCAACGGTTGGTGAATGAAGGTTGGTATCAATCTGCTAATCACAAAAGGAACACTGATCTGACTCACTTCAGATCCATGTGATGCAGGCATTTCCATCTGGCTCTCAAATTTTGTCTGAGCTTTTGCCGACAATCCAGTTTCTAGATTTTGTTGAATCACTTTCAGACAACATTATACACTATGGATACATAATAAAGTTATGTCACACATCTTAATAATATTGGGAGTAAAGGTTTATTATATATGAACAAAATAGTAATAAAACAAACATGCATTGGTGGGTCAAGGTTAGTATCAATCTGCTAATCAAAATAGCCATATCCTTAAAAGTTATCAGGAACAGCATGAGGGTACATGAGTTAATGTATCCATAGTTTATAAAGTTCTCTGAATGTGTACTGTTGATTCAACAAAATCTGGGATCTGCATTGTCGGCAAAAGTCTTGAGCAAATATTTGGAACTAACGAAAATGTCTGCACCACATGGATGTGAAGTGAGTGAAATCAGTGTACACTGTATATATCTACTACACAACCTACGTATCTCATTTGTCCACTTATTATTCACTAAATTAGTGCTAAACCAAGCAGTTGTTCTATATTGTATAGCAAGAAGTAGGGCTTCCTCCACTGATACAATTTTTACTAGCACTTTCTAATCAGGAACCAGAACTGAAGAGAATTCAGGCCTGTGCAGGTTTTGAGGTTCCTAATTTTAAGTGCCTATGCTTATATTTATGCAACAGCTGTTACTATAAAAAGGGAGCACACAGAGATGGAATTCATTTGATCTATATACATCAAATTCATATGGTGAAGTATGCCAAGTCTATTGAGCTCCAAAGTCATAACCACAGGGTTTTTAACACTTTGTATGAAATGGTATCATCTCCCCTTAATCAGATAAATACTTCCCTAATCTTGAGCGTTTTCAACTGCTAAATATTTTAATGTGGCGTCCATACTGAAAAATTCAACCTGACCTATCATCATGCACACAGTTAAGCATGGGAGCAGTAGAACTGTAATTGTCACAGCCACAGATCCAATTATCAATGAGCTTCGAGCGGGGTCTAATATTACAACACAAAAACATAAACATTGCAGAAAAATAAGACCGTTAATGTTTTGTATGATAAAGAGCTAGAATTGCTAAGTAATTCGGTTTGACTTTACCAACTGTACCCCTCTTATGTTTATTTTTACTACTCCCTAGATTTCCAGCTTAATGACCTACAGCTAGATCACCATAAGTTTCCACCTCTATGATAACAATGGGAAAACATCATGGACCATGCACGATTGGAGTCTTACTGGCTGTTTTTATTATACCTGTAGTAGTGGAATTAGTTGTTGGCATAGATATATTACACATGCTGCAGTCAGTATCTGTGTCACAGGATGGGGATCGGCACAGACTCTGTTCCCCATAGCATCACAGGTCTACACTCCAACTTCAGAACAGAATGTGGAGCACTGTAGGCCATAGTAGTTTTTACTACACCAAATATCGAAGCTGAGATCAAATTGAGAAATATTGTGTATTCCATGGTAGGTTTGTTTTGGAATAGCATTAGGCACTGCACCAAGTCCACGGTGTTTCAAAACTCTATCAATGGCAAGACTTGTCCTGTCATACTGGGAGGTGTGTAGAAATCATACACGGCTATATAAAACTGTAACCGTTTGTGGGGGTTTGTTTATGCCCTCTTGGTATTTGCTGCCACCAGATGTAAGTCTTCGTCTCTGAAATCTTCCCAACCCTGCAATCCCTCCCGATATTGACAGTTAGGCCGTTAAAGTTGTAATAGGACTGATACAGAATGATGACAGAATGAAACTCGCATAACTGAATGAAGTCCAGGGCCGGGCTTTTATAGACAAGGCCCCGGATCACAAAGGAAAAGTGAATCGACCAATCAGAATAGGTCATGACTTACAATACGGTTGGGTAACACTTCCAAGTGGTAATAAGGTGATGTTAACACGTAGAGTTGTTATGACACTTAATTCTAGTCCCTAGTTCTAGCTATTAATACTTCTAAATATAGTTCACACATAATATTCGGTTCTCTAAGTTCCTTCCTTGGGGGTTACGCCCCCACACCATTCCTGTAGATTAAAAAGAAGGGAGGGGGTTGGAGGAAGAGACATAATCTTTATAATAAGAATGACCAAAGTAATGCAAACATGCAATACAGTTGGTAGTATATGTATTATATACTTATATACATATATATATTATATACTATGCAACATCCTATCAGAGAGGACATACAAAATACAGTGATGAAACCTCCCTTATCTAGACTCCAACAATGTGGGCACCTCCTTCAACAGGGCAGAAAACTTTGATGATAATGTGCGCAAAGCTAGTGTGTGTGCATGTGCTGATCAGTTAGACCATCACACCCAAGACTGAGTGGCATCTGTCTTCTACTAGGCAGAGAAGAGAATAGTAAAAAGTTGCTTGCAACCTAAGAAAGGCAAGTCGCAAAAGTTTGAAGAAATTATTATGTCCACCATTGTTGATGTGTGGGTGACAAGTGAAAAAAATCGACCACCATGTTTCACCCGGCATTTTCTAAGAGCAAGTGTATATACTATAAAAGAAGCTAACTTTAAGAAGCTGGACAAAGCTGCTTACATCAGGTTTATTGAACCACTAATTAGGGTTCTCTTGTGTCTGGACCATTTCTGCAAGAGAAAGGTTCAAGATTCTCTATCCAAACAGACATATGCAGAAACATTTAGCATAGCTCTGATTGGTTGCATAAATTCTTGTGTATATGTGGAGTGAGAGAGATATCCCTACAAGGAGAATTAGTGATGTGAGTAAGTGATGGAGGTGGGCGAGTGTTTTATGTATTGGGTAGGGAAGTGATGGCAGAGGAGAAAGGAACTGTTGTGTGGCAAGCTGAGGAATGTTCTTTGGTCCTCTCCCCTCCTCCGTCCTTGAGCAGCGGGACACTCATATCTATTAGTATGTACTGTTGATAATATAGATTGTTATTAGTGTTAGTTACTGTTACATAGTCTCACACTGTGTTGTAGTATATGTGGTGGCCTTAACAGGCTCAGCAGTACCTTTGAATCCTCAGCAGAACTTCCACATAATTATTATTATAGACTTATGACAATAATGGGTCGATACAGAAAACAACGTAAGTAGAAGGAGAGGCACCAAGAGCTGGTGGAGCCAGAAGTTGTCACAAGTCTCCAGAGAGATTTGTTACCATCTTCAGAGGTTCAAATAATCTATTGTTAGTCCTCCACATAAAGTCATCTATGTATAGCCTATTGCCAAGTTAAAATCTGGAAAAAGTAACAAGTAGACACCGCTAGTGGAGCCCAATAGTCTCAGACCAGTAATCTCTCCCTTCTCGAGCTCGCTAGTTTGTCAAGACGTGGTCCGCCCGGGAAGGTGGGGGCAAGGCATCAGAGCAACCCAGTAACCACCATGTGAATTATAACGATCTGAGAAAAGGGCGCACTTCGCCAAAAAAAAAGATTTTAGACTAGCACCTGAAATAAAGGTTATAAATCATGATATTTTCATAAATTACCTTAGAGGCATCTTGGGTCATTGCACTATCTTTCTGCAAAGTTTCAAGGCCAAGAAGCGAGTCCTTCCATCCATTAACAAGCCATGCGAAGATACCGCATACACATAATGAAAATATGGGCCGTGTAATTTCCGTTTCCGTAGCAATCTTTATCCCGCATGTACAAATAAATACATCAATCTAGAAGTCACTCCTATAAAACAATTCAAGCCTGTCCATCCACCATGGGGGCACGGAGAGGGAGGTAGCAGATCCACATAGTGGCATTGCCCCTCCACAAGCAGATGGCCAACCGTTGGAGAAGGTGGCGTGTCGATTCTGCTGGTGGTATTCCCAGGCATTGTCCCTGAAGCCGGCCAATAGCCCTGATGTCTCCAACCCTTCATCACCCCAACGACTCCACAGCAACAGGTATGAAGCTGACTCCCACCGAGTGACAAGCACTTGAATGTGGGGTCTTTCAAGGAAATATAAAAGTGGGTCTTTATTTTTCAAGAGGGAACTTTTTAAGTTCCAGGGGGAACATATTTTTCAAGTAAAAAGTTCCAAGGGAACATATTTTTTAAAGAAAAAGTTCCAGGGGGAAACAAATATGGGGGGAACAAATTTGTCGTCAACTAGCGGATGGAGGGCCAGAGAAAAGCCGAGTGGGCCTAACGGATCGCCCTGCTGGATCCCACTGCAGCTGGGATGGAATAATTACCAAAATGGAGGAGAGATCTAGTACCATTCCATAGCACATCCCAATCCAAGCAGGGTATGTGGTCTCTTATTTCCGTGACTCGGACGCGTAAATATCACAAGGGAATTTTCAATACGCGTTTTCTCGTTTGTGTAGTGAAGAATGGAAGCAAAACTGTGTAACTTTTGAATGAATTGGATCCAGGCACAATTCCAGACCATTCCACTTAGCACTTTAACCATTCCACTTAGCACTTTAACCTCTCGCCAATAACGTGTGTTTTTTTTGGCGAAGTGGGCTCTTTTTCAGATCCTATAACGTGACCGGGTAATCAGAGTAAAGGTAGGTTATGGTAAATTTTAGTTGCTTAGCAAAAAACCGCAGAAATGTGAATCTTGTTATAAGAGACAGGAAGTAAAAGATTATATCATCTCAATTTCATACTACTACACATGAAACCAGCAATGTTAGCTGTCAACTTGTGGTCAATAACAACAACTGTCAATTTTTTGGTTGATTATAACAAACCACAAAGATGTGCTCGCAACAGTTGACCGAGAGTCACCAAATGGGATTCACTAAATTCACTCCATGTGAGGTACAGAGGTGTGGTTCCAGTCATGTGATATTTTCGCCAGGTACAGGGGTGTGGTTTTCACGGGGGGGGGGGGGGGGGGGGGGGGGGGGGGGGGGGGGAACTAAGTTCTAGTCAGGCGTAGGTTTGTTATCGGTGGTTAGAAACTGCTGCTAGGAATGGATAGTGCTTGCTAAACAGCTGTGATGGACTTAGCTATGCTGCTGTATCATGTGCAGTGTTAGTATAAACATTGCTACTTGAACACAATAGCTGAAGACTCACCTCCAAAAGCCCTTGAAAGTTTTGTTCCCACCCTAGCCCTAGCCCCAGCCCTATATTCAAGTGCCAGTCCCATGAGATTCATAAAAACCCTCTGCCAGCTATTGTGTCAAAGCAGCAATGTTTATACTGTCACTGAAACGATAGAGCAGCATAGCTACAGCTATGGTCCATCACAGAAGCAGTATCCAGCACCACCGACCACGCCAGAATTTTTTCCCGCCGGAAATTTATCACATAACTGGAACCACACCTTTTCGTGTAAACTACACACCCGTACCTCAGATCGAGTGAATTTAGTGAATCCCGTTGTCATAACGGATAACGTCCCCTATCGGTATACGTCCTAGGGACGTAATATTTCGTCCGCTAGGACGTTAACCGATGAGCATAAGCGT
The DNA here is from genome assembly GCA_028752905.1 of Cladorhizidae sp. MBARI D1340-BT2. Lineage (NCBI taxonomy): Eukaryota > Metazoa > Porifera > Demospongiae > Poecilosclerida > Cladorhizidae > Cladorhizidae sp. MBARI D1340-BT2. The sequence goes on from JAQNBH010000015.1 coordinate 32,049,068, forward strand.
CCAGGGGCGAGGAATTACGTCCCAGCAGACAAATTTATGTTGTAAAGATGGCAGAAAAATTCTCTTTCTCTGAAGTATTTGAATTTATTCATTCTGGAAACTATCCTATAGATAGCACACACAACTATAAAAGAAGCTTGAGAAGAATGGCAAATAACTTCAATGTCCATGAAGGTCGGTTATATTATATCGGTAACCAAGAGAAAAGGCTTGTGGTACTGCGGAAGAAAAGCAGAGACTATTGAAAGCAATACATGAAGATGGACACCTAGGTTGGTGTAGCTAACTGTAACATAGCTATATCCTGTATATTTTTCATAATTGTAATTTTAACATAATTCTATTGTCTTCATATTATATACTAGTCAATTTGTAATAATTTTAGCTGTGCAGGCAAAAGGACCTCTGAAGAGAAGTGGTAAGCAGTATGCCAACCTACACAAAAAAAGTCTGAATGCCATTACATAACAATTTTCCTTCATAGAATTGGTAAAGGGATTGAGGAACAAACTGCCATCACAGAAGCATGCGAGGTCAGGAGACTGCACTTCACCCAGCCCAGGAAAAGAAGCAAGACCCTAACATTTTCAAAAAGCATTAGGGAAGACCTCAAGAGAGGGAAACAGCTCACTGATGAACATGTGAACCTTGCGCAAAGAATCCCCAAAGAGCAATTTCGATCCCTGGCAAAATTGTCTTTTTTCACAGAATTATGGATTTGTCAAAACCAAGAATCCATATATACAGATACATTATGTGGATGGAAACCACTGGTGTGTTACATCATCGAAGGGAGATCAAGTCAGGATCTATGACAGCCATATGACTGGCCATCTTAGCTCTTCATTGAGTCACCAAATTGCCCGTCCCTTGGTAGACACTGTAACGACGATGAGATGATTGCCGATGTGCAACAGCAAAGTTATTATATTATTACACTTATAATAATTATGGATGCAAATGAAAGTCTATTCAATTTGCATATTATATGGCTATTTCTACACTTATAATGGATGCAAATGAAAGTCTATTGGCACTGTAAATGAAAGTCTTGCTGGGCGGACGCTATTCGATAGGGTAGGACGCTTTCCAACGCGCATTTACTTTATCTGTATACGTCCCCCGGACGCTTTTTCTAAATAATAACGTCCGGCCGGACGCTTTTTCTAAATAATACCGTCCGGGTAGGACGTAAATCTACTAGGACGCAATTCGATATGACACCTGTCACCAAATGAGTGTCTAAATCCTCCCTATCCGAATTTTGCCCTTCTGCTTCAAAGCTGGACGGTCTTTCCAGGCTCTTTCACAGAGAAAGTATTTGACTGTTTGTTTCCTGGCTAGCATATCAGCCAACCTCTTGAACAAGTTGTTGCTTCCTAACACATCACTCCAGTGCCTCCGTGACGATTACAACGCGAACAAGATGGTCAATAGCAAACATATAATGCTTTCGCTAGTAGCAATTCTGCATCTCTCAGCCTTACTTCTGACATTCAGGAAGTACCTTAATTACCTTCCCTACCAAATAAGAATCCCGTCTGCTTCCGTCTACTCGCAAAACCACCTCGAAGAAGCAAATGCAAAATTCCAATTTGGTTATATCTTCGCGACTGATTTTTTGGACCAAATGACCGGTGCTGCTATCAATGTCCTCTCATTGCAATGCTGGGCTGGATCTATTAGTGAAACACTTAAGGTGGTTGAACCATTCGTTACCAGAGGATCTAGCTTTGGTGTAAGTCTTAGTATCCTTAGGTCAGCTCAAACGGACAAGCAGGCAGAAAAAGAGTTGAGATTACAAGACGTTTTAAACATGGAGAGCTGGGAAAAACAAATTAAGGGTCGTCATTATGCTCCTTTCAAGAGCTGGAAAGGTTTTCTCGAGTCTGCTCCGAAGAATCTCATTGTTGTTGGCAAGGCATGTAAGATAGGTGCCAAAGATGGCAACGATCAATTCAATAAAAGTGCTTCACTCTTTGCTAAAGAGTACAGTTTCAATATAGTCAGATCTGTGCAAGTATTGTACAAAGACTATTCCTTTGGAGAGTTTCGAGACCTGATATATGGAGATCACAAACCCAACCAGTCTGTTGTGATGTTCCACTATTGGGGAGGCATTGTAGGAAAGGCAGTGGGGTATCGCACTGCTATATTAGGACACAATCCTTGTGCCAGAATGTTATTATTTGATTTTTTACATGAGAACAGTCACAAAATTGTTGAAGACAGTAAGCGATATTTGGATCGGTATATACCAAATGGTGAGTATATCAGTGTGATGCTAAGACTACAGGTTCTTTTGCGATACCACAACTTAGAGGGAACAACATCACAAGAACCGAAGTTGGCATTAGTTAGAAAATGTGTGAATGGTATCGTAAACAAAGTTCGTACCATGCAAGAATTACACAAAACCACCAGACTGTTTTTGACCGTAGACTGTCAAAAACATGGATCAGATATATACAGAAATACTTCTAATACATACATGGTGGATAAGGATTTTATCAACACTACGATGAAGGTTTTATTTAGTGAACTGAAAGACTTTGGAATTAAATTATCCTTCAAAGAATGGGAAGCTTCATTTGATGAAGTTGCTTCTTTTCAGACTCCCGGGTATGTGGCGCTGCTACAAAAGCACTTGGCAGCATCTGGCACGTGCTTAGTGACCGCAGGAAGTGGCAGTTTTCAGCAGTCGGCAAGAGCACTGTACACGTCCCTTCATAAGAGCAAGAACATTTCACCACAATGTGTAGCATCAATACCACAATGCTAGTGTGTACTGTAAATAACATTAGAGAGTGTATCAAATATTGTGTATAGTTTGATCAGTGTTTCTCAAAGTGGGGTTTAGGGACATGCAGGGGTTCCTGGTGTTTAGCCAATGCTCTGTGAAGTTATTGCTGAATACATTTTGTTTACACCAACACCAACAGTATAATTACTAGAGTTCGATGACTATATACTGTTAATTTTTTGGTAATCACCTTCCCCCCCCCCCCTCTGTGCAGATGATCTTTTTTATATACTATTGTATGCTTTCAAATGACATATCTATAGGCACATCTTCTTTGAAGATACACTCAAAACAACATCATTCAAGGTCACTCCAAAACTGCAGCACTCCCTAGTGTAATCCCCAGGAATTTCTGATGGGATATTGAGGTTGGCACCTATATCATTTAAGTGGCAACCTTAACCACAGCCCACATTAAATAAGTTCATACTGCAATCCTTGCATGTTCATATGCACAGAAGCTGAAATTGCTGCTTTTGTAAACCCCGAGTACAGCCATGTTATGCAGTGTATTCTGTCGTGGGGGAAGGGAAAAGATTCTATAAAGAAAATTGAAGCTAACATGGTTGAATAACCAGCTGATGTAATCTGGAAGCCACAGGTGTTAAATCCTTTGTACTGAAATCTGAAAATATTTATTTACAGAAATAGTTCAGAAATAGCTTATCTACTTAGATTTTAGATTTCATTTCACATTGAAACCTTCCAGCAGGCCTCTGTGCACACTGGGCTCAGTTTGGCTCTATTATTCTGGAAATGATGGTGACTGCATCCTTAGCTAAAGAGGAGAACTGTTATGTCAGGATTGTACACTGCCTAAATTATCCAAGCTCTTGTTATATTTGACAAATGTAGAAGTACAGAGGACTTGCATTTAATTCGAGACCTTTTTGTGTGAGTCAGCTGAAGCTCATGCGTGTTTTGATCAAGCTAAAGTGAAAATAGAGCTAATCAGAACATCACTAAGATGCTCTGATGAAGACCGAAGCATTTGGGATGAAATGTTGGCCAAAAAGCCGAGATCTTAAATGAATTGGCAGTGAAGTAGCTAACAACATAATCTAAGGTAAACTGAAGTACCATTAATCAAATCCTGTAGCTAGTGTGGGTGTGATCTCGCTGCTGCTGCTGCTTATGAATTATGCATGCCATTAGACTTCCCTCACTTGGCACAGCTCAAGCTATGCAAGTGTCCCTGCTGTTTGCTGCTGACCTTCACATGGCCTTCATTCTTACCTTCCTTCTCTCTCCAGGTCTTCTCTACTTCCCTGTGGGCTGGAGAAACTATGTGTGAGGGTAGATAGCCTGATAAGCAGCTGTTGTGCTCAGCAAGACTGTCTGCAGAGTCTGAAATACTCACAGAAACCTGAAGAAGATACCATTCTAGCTACAACAATTCTTCTGACAAACATTAAATGTTTCTCTAAAAATTGAACATGTTTTATATAGTGTACTATAGAGGCAACTTAACTTACTGTTTTATAGAGGCAAAACTTAACATAGTGTTCTATGGAGGCAACACTTAACTTAGTGTTCTATAGAGGCAAAACTTAACATAGTCTTCTTTCTATATACTGCTACGAGTTGTATAATATTTTATTAAACGATAAAAGTTTCACAATCCATGTGCATGTGAGAAACTGCACCAACATCACACTGGGTGGAGGCAGGTTGACAATAGATCTGAGGACACACACTGCACCAACATCACACTGGATGGCGGCATGTTGCCAATAGATCTGAGGACACACACTGCACCAACATCACACTGGGTAGAAGCATGTTGACAATAGCTCTATGAGGACACACACTGCACCAATAACACACTGGGTGGAGGCATGTTGACAATAGCTCTATGAGGACACACACTGCACCAACACCTCTCTGGGAGGAGGCAGGTTGACAATACATAGCTGTTATGAACAAACTGCACCAAACCACACTGGTTGGAGGCAGGTTGACAATTTGATGCAGAATAATTTTTCATAATGTGCTATTCTGAATAGATCATAGGAAGATTTCACAAAGTGGCATTAGCACGCATGAATGCATGCATGAACACAAGTTCAGATGAAGTATGCATACCTTGATTCATGTCACACATACACTGACAGGACACACATACAAGAAGCTCACATTCCTTGATTCTCGTCACACACACACACACACACGCGGCGCGCGCACGACCACAACACACAGGAAATCAGAACACAAGAACGCACCTGCGGCGCCGCGTACACCTTCTGAGTGTAGTTTTAGCGCCTAAAGGAAACCACACGCGGTTACTGACAACCTCTCGCGAAATCGCAAATTTTTATGTCACTCCACGCCCCTTTAAACACAATCGCCTCGCCGCCAGCCAGTAATTATTTACTGTGCATATTCTAAGTATGTGAAAATAGAAAAATGAGCACAATTTTTTTCTTCTCACTGGCTTTAGCTATTGCATTTGTTGTGTTGTTTTGTGTTCGGGATAGGGCTAGGGCCAGTCTATCCTCTAGAATTTAGTTGGGCTATTATTGCAACACAAATATTAATTTTTACTATTGAACTTCAAATTTGTATAGGAACACATACTTAAGAGTGGAATTTAAGTGTAAATTTAAGTGTACAAACAAAAAGTGTCAGGTGAAACATTGGTGGGCAAGTTCAAGATTGTTGGCATATTTTACCTTGTGAACCAAAAGTAATTTCAGCATTAGTCTGATGCTGTGTTTCAACGAACAATACATGTGTATGTGCTGCATATACATTGTACAAGATGTAGTGTATTTACAAGTCACCAACAAACTAGCTCAAGGTAGCTCCTGGCTCCTTTTTCTTCTCTGGCAACAGCTCTTCCTTTTTCTCTTCCTTTTTCTGCCACTCCCAAAAGATAATGTGCAGTATTCTCGTAATTTGGGTAGTAGAATGAATTGAGGGGGGGGGGAATTAAAAGTGCTTATTCGCTGTTTGGTGCTGGGTTTCTTGCAGATCTGGACATACATGGGAGTGCTAAACAAACAGATTAGGTAACATTACTTGACATTATTGTTGCTTGTAAAATATCATAATTAATAATGTGATTTTTATGCTATGTAGGTAGATGGTTCAAAATCTTTGTAAGGCATCACCTAATGGGTTTGGAAACCTTCGCCTCACATCCTAAAAGGGAAGACTGTGGTTATACAAGTTGTGTTGTGTTTGTACAAAGGTATTACCTGCACTACGCATTCTGGCATAACATCCCTCACATCTGCCACGCTGGTCTTGGTGGCTTTATACTCTAGGTATAGAGGGTGTGACCATGTCCCAAGCTGCTGAAGCACCCTCCAGAACTTTCTGTATAATTTGTACCGTTTGACCGCTGTGGTGGTCATGCTTGGAGAGGAGGACCCAGTTAGCCAGCTAGGCAGTCACATTATGATGGGTGTCCCAAGTGTTAGAAGGGCAAGGAAGGTCCCTTTCAATTTCTATTATTGATTGCTATTATTGATTGCTATTATTGATTGAGCTATTATTGATTGCTAATATTGATTGCTATTATTGATTGCTATTATTGATTGCAATATTGATTGCTCCATATACAACAATTGGCCGAGCACAAACACTACATGTAGTCTAGTCATTGTCCAAGCCTTAAACCCTAGTCATTTTCCAAGTCCTAATCCTTATCATTGTCCAGGCCCAAACTCTACATGTAGTCATTCTCTAGGCCCTAAACCATCATTGGCCAGGCCTTCTCACTAAGTGATTATCCAAGCCCTAACCCTAGTCATTTTATCCAGGCCCTATCCTTAGACATTCTCCAAATCCTAAACATATTCATCATCCATGCCAAACCAGAGTCATTATCTTAGCCCAACCAGAGTCATTGTCGGGCCTTAAACCTAGACATTATCCAATCCCTAACCCTAGTAATTATCCAGGTCCTAACCCTAATCGTTGTCCAAGCCCTAAACCTAGATTTTGTCCAAGCCCTAACCCTAGCCATGTACATGCATTGTCCAAGCCCTAACCTTCGTCCAAATGGTCATTCTCTAAGCAGTAACCCTAGACATTGTCCAGGTCCTAATACTAGTCATTGTCCAAGGCATGATTATATGTTTAGCTGAATCAGTAGTATATGTCATGGTATATGCTCTTTGCAGTTAGACCCTTCGGTTTCAGCATAAGCACGATTGGACCCTTCCGTGGGGGATTTTCATGCGTAGAAACTTTGCCTGCACTTTTTGGCCCTCTTAGTCTGCCCTGTTTCTTTGCCGTGACAGGGAAAACTGTGTGCGCTCCAGAGCAAGTCCAATTTGGAAAAGGGTCATCAAGACAATCATCACTCCTCATCATTGGAAGAGTTTCCCATAACGAGAAAACTCTCACTATTGCGAAGTTCACCCCAATTGATAGAATCCAGAACAAGAAGGACAATCACAGCATAGGATGGTTCCTGTAAGAAATTAGCATAAAATACATGTGCAAAGAACATCTTAGTACCCAAACCAAAGTTCTGGTAGTTGCCCATCCCTGCTTGTAGGTCTTTCTCAGTATGGCTATCAAGGTTGGAAATGTTAAATCAATCCGTCTGTCTGGGGGTGGTATGGAGCAGTCCTGAGGTGCTCTATTCGGTAGCTCAAACACCGAGGACAGGAGATTGGAGCAAAAGTTAGTGTAAACACTTGGCAAAGGACTTCTGCCACCATCTGGGCATCCACTTTCTTGAGAGGGATTGCTTCTGGAAACCTCATGGCAAAGTCCATCATGATCAAGATGAATTTGTTGCCTTTCTCTGTCCTGGTAGAGGCACCAAGGGAGCCTTTGGTCTGTGATTTTTGTTTCCTCGCTGGCACTCCGGGTACTCCTTGCACCAGGTAGCCATGTCCTTTCCGAGTTTTGGCAGTAGAAACTTCTAAGAATTCGTACAGTTTTTTTCTTTCCCAGGTGTCCAGTCGTACACTTGGTGCGCCTTCTTGAAAATTCAACTTCAGAAAGCTCTTGGGACAAACACTTGTGTTCTCCCAGCTGGTGTGTAGGAGCATTCCGTCCTCCATGATGAAGTCAGAAGAGTGTCCAGGGAATCATCGTCAGCTGTTGTTCATTAACTGCTACAGTCTGATGGCTTCCAATGGATCTGCTTGTTCCCTTGCCCACAGAAACAGCTTTTCCTCCTGCCACTTCTGTGCTCTCGTTTTCCCCTCTCTTCTTGGTAAACAGGGAATCATCTAATCTGTCCAGTCCAGTGTCCGAAACTCTGTCCTCTTCTTCTGGCTGGTTCTCCATGGGATTCCTTGGTGAGGATCCTGATATTGCTATCGCCTTTGCATCTTGACTTCCTTGAGTGTCTCTTTACTTTCATTGGTGCTAGGTGATCAGAAGTATTCCTTTTGGATGGGTCTTCTCATATATCAAGTCCTTGAAGAAGGATAGGTCCATGCCTAGGGCCACAGGTAGATTGAGCTTTTCAGCCACGAAGACCTTCTTCCTTACTTGGTATCCGTCCACCTCCAACTCAATCCGAGCTGAATGGTATTCAGTAACACCACCTGTTAGTCTCACTGCCCTCATCTTCCAACCAGTGCATTTGGTCTTGTCCACTACATAAGCTGTTACCACTGTCAGATCAGCTCCCGGTCATCCACCTTGCAAGTCACTCTGAACTCAGGCTGTGTGCTGCTGTCCATCTCAGCCAATCCTATTCTGAGGACAAGTTTGAATTTATTCAGGAGCTGTTTAACTGTATGTACTTCTCTCTTTAACCCCCGAACCAGATGCGATGCTTTGGGAGTGTTTGGGTGTAGGTCTCTACCTTCTGTCTTATTCAAGGTGAAGTTTCTCACCTCCAACCAATTGGGTGCCGGGTCGCGTAAGTTCATGAGCATGTCTCTGGCTATCTTGAAGTCCAAAAATCCTCTTCCTCTCAATGATATGCCTTGATCTGAGAGGATCCGAATCTTTAGCCCGACGCCTGACCCTGGTTTACACTCCCTGCTTAAACCCTCTTGTCAGACCGGAATCAACAACCACCTTAACTGAATTAAGAACTGAGAAAGAACTCTCAGTAGAAAGAACTTAGGCAATATAACAGGCTCAGCAGTACCTTTGAATCCTCAGCAGAACTTCCACATAATTATTATTATAGACTTATGACAATAATGGGTCGATATAGAAAACATGGTAAGTAGAAGGAGAGGCACCAAGAGCTGGTGGAGCCAGAAGTTGTCACAAGTCTCCAGAGAGATTTGTTACCAGTCTCCAGAGAGATTTTTTACCAGTCTCCAGAGGTTCAAACGATCTATTGTTAGTCCTCCACATAAAGTCATCTAAGTATAGCCTATTGCCAAGTTAAACTCTGGAAAAAGTAACAAGTAGACACCGTAGTGGAGCCCAATAGTCTCAGACCAGTAATGTCTCCCTTCTCGAGCTCGCTAGTTTGTCAAGACGTGGTCCGCCCGGGAAGGTGGGGGTAAGGCATCAGGGTCAACCCAGTAACCACCATGTGAATGATAATGATCTGAGAAAAGGGCCCACTTCGCCAAAAAAAAAGATTTTGGACTAGCACCTGAAATAGCGGTTATAAATCATGATATTTTCATAAATTACCTCAGAGGCATCTTGGGTCATTGCACTATCTTACTGCAAAGTTTCAAGGCCAAGAAGCGATTCCTTCCATCCATTAACAAGCCATGCACAGATACCGCATACACATAATGAAAATATGGGCCGTGTAATTTCCATTTCCCTAGCAACCTTTATCCTGCATGTACAAATAAATACATCAATCCAGAAATCACACCTATAAAACAATTCAAGCCTGTCCATCCACCATTGGGGCACGGAGAGGGAGGCGGCTGATCCACATAGTGGCATTTCCCCTCCACAAGCAGATGGCCAACCGTTGGAGAAGGTGGTGTGTCGATTCTGCTGGTGGTATTCCCAGGCGTTGTCCCTGAAGCCGACCAATAGCCCTGATGGTCTCCAACCCTTCCTCGCCCCAACGACTCCACAGCAACAGGTATGAAGCTGACTCCCACCGAGTGACAAGCGCTTGAATGCGCTGCCATCTTCCAGTCTCTGGCCACCAATAGGCTTAAGTGGCAGGTGACAGCTCAAGAGATCGTTGCCTGCTGCAGCGAAGAAATGACTTACGTCGAGGGCGGCTGATTGTCCCCTTTTTCATGTGGGGAGGAAGATGTCAGCAGGGCGGCTGGAGGATCCAGGGATTAGAGCTGGTACTTCCTTCCTGGGCGCCAGAGCAGCAGACCAGTATTGAAGGCACAAACGAAACTCGGCATCGTAAAGGTGGAGGCTGAGGGTCTGGGAAGGGATGACATTGATCCAGTCACCCACATACGGTTTGGCAGTAGAGAGAGCCAGTGCTTTAGATTGGGTGTCAGGGGCCTGTTCGAGAAGGCTATCATGCTCAGCTTGATCAATAGCATGCAATAGTGACTTCTGTCGAAAATTGAGGTCCATATCCTGAAAAGAAACCCAGTCTGACTTCGCAGCAGACAAAGCAAGATCAACAGTGCAGAATCTGCATAAGGTGAATCTCTAGGAGTATATCCAAGTATCCTACAGACCAGTGACTTCGAATCATGCAAAGAACTAGGGAACGCAGCTGGAGTTTGTAACGTAGCCTGCCGAATGTTGAGACCTCCCAGAGAAATTGGAAGGGTGGCTGGGAGGACAGGTGCGGAGGGAAAAAGCTATCTTTGGAAGGGCCAATGACCGTATCTCCATCTGCGAATCCTGGAGGTCAGGCAGACTAGCGATTACCTTCTCCACTTTCTTTACCCTGTTCAAAACGGTACTCACAAAATGAGGGTGGTCCAAGAGGGGAGCCCAAAACAGAAAATCAGCCTTAGTGATGGGAATATCGGGAGGTAGAAGATTGGGGAGGGGAGTTGAGGGCTCAGGTATATATAGGAGGGACTTCATCCGATTCAAATGGAGGACCCTCCTCCTATTATTGCCAAAGCAGCACCTAAGTCCTTAGCTGACCCTCACAGTGACCCATCATCCTTTTAATAAACCTCATACGTATAATACGTACGTAGCGATTGAAAACCTGACGTCATTCAATGCATGACTTTATTTTTTAGTACAAAGTATAACAGCAACAACAACAACAGAACCAACAACAACAGAAATATTCCATGTTCAGGCCTGCCCGTCCACCCTAGGAGATAGGGTTAGAAGACGATGCAACCACATTACTGCATTACCTCTCCAAAGGCAGATGGACAAACGTTGGAAGAGGTGGTGTGTAGACTCCGCTGGAGGTATCCCTCGGCGCTGCACTTGGAGTTGTCAAATTGCCTGGATGGTGTCCAGCCCCTCCTCACTCCAACCTTCCGTTGCCACTGGGTTGAAGTTGACTCCCACTGAGTGGCAGGGCACAGAATGAACAGCCATCTTTCTGGCTCTGGCAACCGATAGTGCATGACCTTGAGTGGTTGAGGCTGCAGCAATTGTCGCCTGTTGAAGGGGCGAGATGACTGTGACGTCAATGGCAGCTGGTTGGCCCCTTTTCAATATTGGTAGGAAAACATCAGCTGGGCGGCTAGCAGAACCTGGAATGAGAGCCGGCACTTCTCTCTTGGGCGCCAAAGCAGCAGACTGAGCTGCAGAATATAGTGCATCCCTAAGAGAGTCTTGCCGAAAGATCCTATCACCGTTGCCACAGCAGCCAACCTGGTGATCACCAAAAGGGTCAATGATAACCTGGAATATGGAGCACTGAGTTCCATCCTCAGCCATCCGAATTCCCAACCAATACTGCATGCACAGACGGAACTCAGCGTCGAAGACATGGAGACCGAGGGCCTGGGAAGGAACAACATTGAGCCAATCACCTGCATGGGGAGTTGCACAACAGAGAGCCACAGCCTTTTATCTCATGTCCAGGGCCTGAGCGATCAGAGAAACATAGGCTGCCTGATCTATTGAGCGAGATAGGGCCTTTTGTGTGAGGGGAACATCAATGTCTTGGAGCGAATACCATTCTGTTTTGCTGCATTCAGGGCCAATTCGGACAGAGCAGAGGCTGCATGAGGGGAAACCTTTAGTGTATTCCCAATGAGACCTTCAGAGGTGTGCAAAGAGCTAAGGAAAGCTGCTGGGGTATGTAGCGAAGCCTGTCTGATGTTGAGACCTCCTAGGGAGCTTGGAAGGGTTGCCTTTTCCCATGACCAGTCAGACAATGGAGAACCAGCAAGGTCAGAGATGGCTTCCCGCATGGTGCTATCGAAAGCTTTCAACGCCTCTTGTAGATAGCAAGGGGGACATGTGTGGAGGGAGAAAATTATCTTTGGAAGCAGTCAGGCAGGAACATAGCAGCATTGTCTCCATCTGCGAGTCCTGGAGGTTAGGCAGGCAGGATAGAATTTACCCGGTTCAGGAGTGTGGCTTCACAAAATCAGAGAGGACCTAGTGGGGCACCCAACACGGTGAACCCTTCGCGAGAGATGGGGATATCCGAAGGGAGGGGATTAGGAAGGGGGCATGAAGCCTCAGGTATGCGTAAATGGGATTTCAGTTGATTCAAATGGAGGCCTAGAGCAGGACCATCTTGTTCAATAATGGTCAAATAATGGTCAAAGCAGCACAAAGATCCTTGGCCGAACCACACAGCGATCCATCATCAAGATACCAGAGGCCTGGCACCTGCTTGCGGATCTTCTCAACTAGCGGATGGAGGGCCAGAGAAAAGCCGAGTGGGCCTAACGGATCGCCTTGCTGGATCCCACTGCAGCTGGGGATGGAATAATTACCAAAATGGAGGAGAGATCTAGTACCATTCCATAGCACATCTCCATCCAAGCAGGGTATGCGGTCTTTTATTTCCGTGACTCGGACGCATAAACATCACAAGGGAATTTTTAATACGTCGTTTGTGTAGTGAAGAATGGATGTGTGAATTAGATCCAGGCACAATTCCAGTACCATTCCACTTAGCACTTTAACCTCTCGCCAATAAAGTATTTTTTTTGGCAAAGTGGGCAGATCCTATCACGTGACCGGGTAATCAGAGTAGAGGTAAATTTTTTTAATTTTTTTTATTATTTTTTTTATTTATATATTTTTTTAAATTATTATTATTATTTTTTTTTACAACAAATGTAATTGATTTCTGAAGTCAGACTGTATTATAATTCGTGTTCTAATGTTCGGGTGGGACACAACCCTCAGAGCAAGCCAGGGCTATGTCTGCATCTTTGATGGGGTGATGTCTCGAAGATCTGATACACATCACAGTGGATCTGAGGATGGCAAATGATATTTTACATCTGAGCCACCCCATGAGTGGGCAATACACTCCACATTGCGCTTGGTGGCAAGCTAGGCGCTTGTAAAAAGTTTGTCCTTCTCTCCCCATGCCACCTGTTGTTGAGAACACCAGTGGGGTGAATACACCATGTTCCACATCTCGAACTCGTTGCCCATATACCCTTCAAAAAATTTGTTGCTTAGCAACAAACCACAGAAATGTGAATCTGGGGGAAGTGGTTTATATCATCTCAATTTCATACTACACATGAAACCAGCCGTCAACTTTTGGTCAACAACAACAACTGTCAATTTTTTGGTTGATTATAACAAACCACAAAGATGTGCTCGCAACAGATGACCGAGAGTCACCAAATGAGTGTCTAGATCAGTGTTTACCAAAGTACGGCCCGCGGACCAGATCCGGCCCACTAAGTGGATCAAGTGGCGTTTACGACTCCAGCCATCAACAAATTCGTGCGCATTTTTTTAAATTTTACGCACGCGTGTTTTGGGTGGGGGTTCAACACTGAGGTCTATTGCTCCTGCTGTGTTTGGGAGGTTATAGGCTATCTCAACAGCAAGGGTTTCATGTTCCAGATAAGACATCACATAATTATTATACTATGTTATAAGACATCACATAATTATTATACTATGTTATAAGACATCACATAATTATTACTATATTAATATATGTTATAAGACATCACATAATTATTATACTATGTTATACCCGTGTATAGGTGTAGTTCTTCAATGGCGATTAATGTGCTTAGGGAAGTGTGCTCTGCAGCACTATGTCGAAACCAGATTAAGCTTGGTGGTGTTAGATCTATTATTCAAATATATAGACAAGTCACAGTTCACACACAAACCCAAGGTATATACTTGAATGGATGATCACTTTCGTTATTGACTCTTTAGCATCATAAGGCCGCCCACCTACTAAGGATACTTGGATATTTGGAATGGTTGACACGGATCATACGCCTGCTCTTGGTACACTTGATAAACGTATTGTGCCTATTTCAAAGATTTTAATTCAATGAAATGTATTTAGGTTACATACAAGTTGTGGACAAGAGGGATGCAGCCACCTTGCTACCCATTATCCAGGCGCATGCTGCACCTGGATCAATAATTCATTCAGACCAGTGGGCAGCCTATATATAGGCAGGTGGTTACTCTGCCTGGGATTGTGGCACATGAGACTGTGAACCACTCTATTGAGTTTGTGAATCAGAGTACGGGTGTGCACACCCAACATATTGAATCCTATTGGAACAGGGTATGGTTTGTGGAACATAATTTTTTATAATTTTAACAACAATTATTATATTGTGCAGGTGAAGGAGAAGCTAAAGAGGATGAAAGGAGTTCATCGCCACCAGCTCCCATCCTACCTGGATAAATTTATGTGGTGGGAGAGAAATGGAACAACTGTAGCTTTAACTTATAATAACATATTAACAGAAATTAAAGCCCAATACCCTGTTTGATTGTATTATTATCTATTTGATATTTTTATTTGGATAATATTTCATGAAATTTGGATTGTTTATTTGGATGATATTTCATGAAATTGGATTGCTTGAAAAGAGAAGACAATTAAAAATACTACCCCCTCCAAATAGCATCACTCGAGCGTATGCAAAGGATTCAATTCTTGCATCATGAATGAAATGAACCTGAAACCCCACCCAAAACGCGCATGCGTAAAATTAAAAAAACGCGCACGAATTTGTTGATGGCTGGAGTCGTCAACGCCACTTGATCTCTTCAATCCGGCCCAGTAGCATCAAAGCAGGTTTGGAGAAGGTTTGATGAATATTGGTCCAGGCATCTGGGAGCTAAATAAATAAGTAAAAATGGCGAGAAAGTTGGTAAGGAATGAAACAAAAATGATTTGAAAAACATTGAACGAGCAGGAAACCCCGCCCATACGGTGGGTTTTCGAAAAAGGATCTTGAACGCCGAGTTTTCAAGGATGAATGGACCAAAGATTTTTTCTTCACCAGGGAGAAGGATAAAGTACTCTGCTTGATTTGCTCTGATACAGTCGCCGTCCCCAAACAGTTCAACATCCAGAGCATTATAAGTCCCATCATGCAAAAGACTATGATGCCTTTCAAGGAGACTGACCAGAGGGTTTCTAAGGCAGAGGAGTTAAAGAAAATGCTTCAGAGTCAGCAAAAGATTTTCAAGAATGCTGATCTGCGGAGCAAAAAGGCTACCTTTGCCAGCTTCAAAGTGGCACAGGTGCTGGCAAAGAGTGGAAAGCCATTCACAGATGGAGAAATTGTCAGAGAATGTCTAAGGAAGTACTTCAAGTCTTGTGCCCAGAGAAAGCCAGCATTTTCAATGATGTGAGCCTCAGCAGCAAAAACATGGCCAGGAGAGTGGAGGAGTTGTCAGGAAACATTAAGACACAACTGAAGGGTTTGACCAAAAAATGGAGGCCTATTCACTACGCCTGGATGAATCCACAGACAATGGAGATGGGGATCTTTGTCAGAGGAGTACACAGCAGGATGAATGTCACTGAGGAACTCTTGGCACTTTATCCAATGAAGGGAACATGCACTGGGAAGGACGTCTTTTTAGCAGTCAACAAGGTTCTTGAGCAAGCTGGCCTTGGCTATGAGAAACTGGTGGGAGTGGCCTCAGATGGTGCTCCTGCCATGGTGGGTCCACAAGAATGGATTTCAAGGCCATCTAATGAGGAATTTGGAGGAACAGGAACTCTGCAAGGAAAATGTTGTCTTCTATCATTGTGTGATACATCAGGAAGCTCTCTGTGCCAAAACTGTTGGATATAGCGAGGATATGAAGGTTGTCATCAACTTTGTCAGAGGGAGAGCCATGAGACACCACCAGTTCCAGGCTTTGATGGTTGAAATTGAGGCCTGTTACCCCGATATTCCTTACTTCTCTTCTGTTAGGTGGCTCAGTCGAGGCAAGACTCTGAAGAGAGTTTGGGAGCTCAGAAAAGAGGTACCGGTCTTTTTAGAAATGAAGGGAAAATCAAAGGAGAAGTTTGTAGAGCCAGGGTTTCTCTCCAATCTTGCCTTCTTAGTTGCTCTGATGGAAAAGTTGAACCAACTCAACATCTCTCTCCAAGGCAAAGGTAAATTTGTCCATGAAATGCATGCTGGTTTTGAGACACAGCTCAGGCTTTGGCAAGCACAGATGATTTCTGGCTCTTTGTACCACTTCCCCTGCTTGAGGATTATGCAGGAGGAGGGTGTCTTAGTGCCAAATGATGAGTATGGTCAGGATCTGGAGAAACTGGGGAAAGAGTTTGAAGGCCGTTTCAAGGACTTCAGAGCACAAGAGAAAAATCTTCAGATATTTTCAAGGCCTTTCTCTGTGAAACCTTCAGAGGCACTGGTGGCACTGCAAATGGAACTAATCGATCTGCAGTGCAATATGGATTTGGAAGCAGATTTCAAGACCAAGCAAGACATTGGTGCAGTTTTACCAGAATTCCCTTCCCCACTCATCCTACCCTGAGTTGATCAAGCATGTCCTGAAGTACCTTTCCCTGTTTGGCTCGACTTTCAATTGCGAGCAGCTCTTCTCAAGGATGAAGATGACAAAGTCCAAGTACAGATGCAACTTGACCAATGAACATCTTGAAGACTTCGTCAGAATATACAAACTAATCTGAAACCTGACATTGATGAAATCATGAAAAGTCACCAGCAATTCCACACTTCCCACTGAACAAGAACAAGTTTGCAATGTCTTAAATTAATTAAAATGTTTTTTATTGTGGCAAACATTTATCTAACCATGTGTATTATTATAACCATGTGGAAACATCAATTTTCCCATGTTTGCGGTCTTAAAAAGAAAAGAAAAAATTAATTCAGATATTTCTTGAAAGTTGGAAGCATTTACTTAACCCTGTGTAAACATCCACTTTACTATATATATTAAAAAGGAAAAAAATCATCGTGCTAAAAATAGTACTAGTACATGTACTTCAATGTGTGTGAAGTTGGTTGGAAGAATGGCTATTATGCTTAATATGCTATATATATACCTGTCATGCATTGACTAGTGGTTTGTAACTAATGAAACCACAGAACAGCTGACCACCATTGAGTGTTCCCTGCATGTATAAATGAAACTAAAAGTCAAGTCTGGCTTCTTCCTTGACACAACAATGGAGCAGTGGTCAGCTTTCCTGGACTCTTGGGCAGAGTGACAAATCCTGGAGTGTAAACAAATAAGATAATGTGTGGTACCTATACATATAGCACACTTAAGTTGCAATTTTATGATCCAGCCCAGGACATCCCCTTATTTGGCAATGTGGCCCACACTGTCAAACGTTTGGTAACCACTGGTCTAGATCCTCCGATTACCTTTGCCCTTCTGAATGATTTAGCTTCAAAGCTGGACGATCTTTCCAGGCTCTTTCACAGAGAAAGTATTTGACTGTTTGTTTCCTGGCTAGATATCAGCCAGCCTCTTGAACAAGTTGTTGCTTCCTAACCCATCATCCAAGTGCCGCGGTGACGATTACAACGGGAACAAGATGGTCAATAGCAAACATATAATGCTTTCGCTAGTAGCAATTCTGCATCTCTCAGCCTTACTTCTGACATTCAGGAAGTACCTTAATTACCTTCCCTACCAAATAAGAATCCCGTCTGCTTCCGTCTACTCGCAAAACCACCTCGAAGAAGCAAATGCAAAATTCCAATTTGGTTATATCTTCGCGACTGATTTTCATGACCAAATGACTGGTGCTGCTATCAATGTCCTCTCATTACAATGCTGGGCTGGATCTATTAGTGAAACACTTAAGGTGGTTGAACCATTCGTTACCAGAGGATCTAGCTTTGGTGTAAGTCTTAGTATCCTTAGGTCAGCTCAAACGGACAAGCAGGCAGAAAAAGAGTTGAGATTACAAGACGTTTTAAACATGGAGAGCTGGGAAAAACAAATTAAGGGTCGTCATTATGCTCCTTTCAAGAGCTGGAAAGGTTTTCTCGAGTCTGCTCCGAAGAATCTCATTGTTGCTGGCAAGGCATGTAAGATAGGTGCAAAAGATGATAATAAATGCAACGATCAATTCAATAAAAGTGCTTCACTCTTTGCTAAAGAGTACAGTTTCAATATAGTCAGATCTGTGCAAGTATTGTACAAACACTATTCCTTTAGAGAGTTTCGAGACCTGATATACGGAGATCACAAGCCCAACCAGTCTGTTGTGCTGTTCCACCATTGGGGAGGCATTGTAGGAAAGGCAGAGGAGTTTCGCATTGCTATATTAGGACACACTCCTTGTGCCAGAATGTTATTATTTAATTTTTTACATGAGAACAGTCACAAAATTGTTGAAGACAGTAAGCGATATTTGGATCGGTATATACCAAATGGTGAGTATATCAGTGTGATGCTAAGACTAGAGGTTCTTTTGCGATACCACAACTTAGAGGGAACAACGTCACAAGAACCGAAGTTGGCATTAGTTAGAAAATGTGTGAATGGTATCGTAAACAAAGTTCGTACCATGCAAGAATTACACAAAACCACCAGACTGTTTTTGACCGTAGACTGTCAAAAACATGGATCAAATATATATAGAGATACTTCTAATACATACATGGTGAATAAGGATTTAGTCAACACTACGATGAAGGTTTTATTTAGTGAACTGAAAGACTTTGGAATTAAATTATCCTTCAAAGAATGGGAAGCTTCATTTGATGAAGTTGCTTCTTTTCAGACTCCCGGGTATGTGGCGCTGCTGCAAAAGCACTTGGCAGCATCTGGCACGTGCTTAGTGACCGCAGGAAGTGGCAGTTTTCAGCAGTCGGCAAGAGCACTATACACGTACCTTCATAAGAGCAAGAACATTTCACCACAATGTGTAGCGTCAATACCACAATGCTAGTGTGTACTGTAAATAACATTAGAGAGTGTATCAAATATTGTGTATAGTTGTATCAGTGTTTCTCAAAGTGGGGTTCAGGGGTTCCTGCAATGCTCTGTGAAATTATTGCTGAATATATATAAGGACATTTTGTTTACACCAACACCAACAGTATAATTACTAGGGTTCGATGACTACTGTTAATTTTTTTGTAATCACCGTACCCCCCCCCCCCCCCCCCCTCTGTGCAGATGATCTTTTTTATATACTATTGTATGCTTTCAATGACATATCTATAGGCACATCTTCTTTGAAGATACACTCAAACAACATCATTCAAGGTCACTCCAAAACTGCAGCAGTAATCCCCAAGGAATTTCTGATGGGATATTGAGGTTGGCACCTATATCATTTAAGTGGCAACCTTAACCACAGCCCACATTAAATAAGTCCACAGCTTGTATTCTGTCGTGGGGGAAGGGAAAAGATTCAAAAACAGTTATAAAGAAAATCGAAGCTAACATGGTTGAATAAGCAGATGATGTAATCTGGAAGCCACAGGTGTTAAATCCGAAATCTGAAAATATTTATTTACAGAAATAGCTCAGATTTTAGATTTCATTTCACATTGAAACCTTCCAGCAGGCCTCTGTGCATACTGTGCTCAGTTTGGCTCTATTATTCTGGAAATGATGGTGACTGCATCCTTAGCTAAAGAGGAGAACTGTGGTGTCAGGATTGTACACGGCCTAAATTATCCAAGCTCTTGTTACATTTGACAAATGGAGGACTTGCATTTAATTCGAGACCTTTTTGTGTGAGTCAGCTGTAGCTTATGCATGTTTTGATCAAGCTAAAGTGTAAATAGAGCAAATCAGAACATCACTAAGATTCTCTGATGAAGACCGAAGCATTTGTGATGAAATGTTGGCCAAAAAGCCGCGATCTTAAATGAATTGGCAGTGAAGTAGCTAACAACATAATCTATGGTAAACTGAAGTACCATTAATCAAATCCTGTAGCTAGTGTGGGTGTGATCTCGCTGCTGCTGCTGCTTATGAATTATGCATACCATTAGACTTCCCTCACTTGGCACAGCTCAAGCTACGCAAGTGTCCCTGCTGTTTGCTGCTGACCTTCACATGGCCTTCATTCTTCCCTTCCTTCTCTCTCCAGGTCTTCTCCACTTCCCTGTGGGCTGAAGCAACTATGTGTGAGGGTATGCAGAAGAATTTTTCATAATGTGCTATTCTCAATAGATCATAGGAAGATTTCACAAAGTGGCATTAAACGCATGCATGATCACAAGTTCCAGATGAAGTATGCATCCCTTGATTCATGTCCCACATCCACTGACAGGACACACACACACAAGAAGCTAACAGATGAAGTATGCAGTCCTTGATTCTTGTCCACACACGCGGCGCGCGCACGACCAGGAAATCAGATGCATGTAGCACACAAGAACGCGCGGGCGGCGCCGCGTACATACAGGGGATTCATAAATTCAAGGTACGGGTATGTGGTTTACACTAAAAGGTGTGGTTCCAGTCGTGTGATAAATTTCTGGCGGGGAAAAGTTCTGGCGTGGTCGGTGGTGCTAGAAACTGCTTCCTAAAAAGCTGTGATGGACTGTAGCTATGCTGCTCTATCGTGTCAGTGATAGTATAAACATTGCTGCTTTGACAGAATAGCTGGCAGAGGGTTTTTATGAATCTCATGGGACTGGCACTTGAATATAGGGCTAGGGCTGGGGCTGTGGCTGGGGCTAGGGTGGAAACAAAACTTTTAATGGCTTTTGGAGGTGATACAGCATTAGCAAGCTATTGTGTAGCAGCAATGTTTATACTAACACTGCACACGATAAAGCAGCCCATCACAGCTGTTTAGCAAGCAGTATCCATTCCAAGCAGCAGTTTCTAACCACCGATAACAACCCTACGCCTAGAACTTAAAGGGAGGCTTGCACAAAAAGGAAGGCTCTCTAACTCAACAAGGGTTTGTTTGTAGAAGCTAAAAAAATTTATACATACTCAGCACATCCTATTGAGCAGATAACAGCAACAAAAAAATTAGTTGTTTTTTTGTTGCTGTTATCTGCTCAATAGGATGTGCTGAGTATGTATAAATTTTTTTAGCTTCTACAAACAAACCCTTGTTGAGTTAGAGAGCCTTCTTTGGCCTCATTTTGACAACCCATAGGTAACTTCCTGTTTGGGGGCGTGGCTCCGCGATGATGTCACCAGGAGACTGGCTGCTACACTGGAAACAGAGGACTCTGTCTCTGTAGCTAGCTCTAGCAGCCTACACCTCTCATTTTCTTCTTCAGCAATTGAAAGTTCATCTGAACTATCAGATACAGGCCTAGCTGAAGAGCAGCAATCAAGTGGAACAGTAGAGCCTTATCTCTAGGAACCTTCAGAAGCTGAGGATAGTAGTGTAGGCACTGTTGAAAGTGATGATTCATTGCAACACAGACTAGAGAACACTAACTGGTAAGGATTTGGCTAGCTCTAGCTAGATTTACTGAATCTACTCCACAGGTGAAACTGGTCATTGCCAGGTGATGCCTACTGGTCTTGAGTGTATTTGCTGCTGCCATAAAATTGACAAGATAATGTCCAAGATGCAGGAGGGTGAAAATGTGGTCAGCTGTATCATAGATCATAAGGGATTTGGTCCAGTGTGCCTCAATACATGGGTCCTTCAAGCAGCCTATTTCACTTATCGGCAGCAGTATGGCACTGGTGATGTTCATCACATTCCCTTACATGAGTAAGTAAGTAAGTAGCTAACCAACACATCAAATACAATTTTTTTATTGTTATAGGCGCTACAGATTTATTTCATATTGCCAATTAACTAGCTGGTGTTGGAGGTGGCTTGGAAGAAGAGTCAGGGTTGTTCTTCCAAGCTGTGCAGTTACAAAGATTAGACAAACATTTCCATCAGAAAACTACAGTGGATTCAAGTACCCTGATATTTGACTTATGTTGTGAATGGATTGATTTAGTAATAGAGCTATGGTAATATTCAATTATTGTTGTACAAGTTAAAGCGACTTCTGTGGTTCTGCACTGCTTCCTTTTTATCAGGCCTTTCATAATCACTGCAAAGAAGAGGTTTAGGCATATCCTCTGCATCTTTGCTTCCAACTCCACTCTGATAAACTAACACAGTTTCATCGATGAGGTCATCTACGTATCCTGTAATGAGAAGACAATCATATACATTACAGAAGTCGCTTTAACTTGTACAATAATAATTGAATATTACCATAGCTCTTGGAAGAACAACCCTGACCCTTCTTCCCTGACCCTTCTTCCAAGCCACCCCCAACACCAGCTAGTTAATTGGCAATATGAAATAAATCTGTAGCGCCTATAACAATAAAAATAGTATTTGATGTGTTGGTTAATTTGACAACATAGCTACTTACTCATGTAAGGGAATGTGATGAACGCCATACTGCTGCCGATAAAGGTTGCACATCACTGGCACAGCCTATGCATGTGTCCATAAATAAGAGAAAATGAGAGTTGTGGATGGAATGGCGTAGGACTTGCAACAGTAGAACATCCCATGGCAATCTCAAGCAGCCCTCAGCAAGATAACAAGCCATTGATCTGCCTGGGAATCAATTCCAGGAAATTTGATAGATAGGCTGCTTGAAGGACCCATGTATTGAGGCACACTGGACCAAATCCCTCATGATCTATGATACAGCTGACTACATTTTCACCCTCCTGCATCTTGGACATTGTCTTGTCAATTACATGGCAGCAAATACACTCAAGACCAGTAGGCATCACCTGGCAATGACCACTGTTTCACCTGTGGAGTAAATTCAGTAAATCTAGCTAGAGCTAGCCAATTAATCCTTACCAGTCAGTGTTCTCTAGTCTGTGTTGCAATGAATCATCACTTTCAACAGTGCCTACACTACTATCCTCATCTTCTGAAGGTTCATAGAGATAAGGCTCTACTGTTCCACTTGATTGCTGCTCTTCAGCTAGGTCTGTATCTGATATTTCAGATGAACTTTCAATTGCTGAAGAAGAAAAGGAGAGGTGCAGGCTGCTAGAGCTAGTTACAGAGACAGAGTCCTTCTGTTTCCAGTGTATCAGCCATTGAAACCAGTCTCCTGGTGACATCTTCGCGTAGTCACGCCCCCAAACAGGAAGTGACCTGTTGACTGTCAAAATGAGGCCAAAGAAGGCTCTGTAGCTCAACAAGGGTTTGTTTTTAGAAGCTAAATTTTTTATACATACCCAGCACATCCTATTGAGCAGATAACAGCAACAACAAAAAAATCTATTTTTTCCTGCAAGCCTCCCTTTAAGTCCCCCCCCCCCCCGTGAAAACCACACCCCTTATGGCGGAAATTTCACATGACTGAAACCACACCTTTTCGTGTAAACCACACCTCCGTACCTCAGATCGGTGAATTGAATCCCGTACATACAGAAATGACACAAGTGCCGCGCCTAAAGGAAACCACACGCGGTTATACTGACAACTCGCGAAATCGCATTTTTTGTCACTCCACGCCCCTTTCAATGCCTCTTTAAACGCAATCGTAAGCCGCCAGCCATTATTTACTCCAAGTACAGTGTATTATTATAATTATGAAAAATGAGCACAATTTTTTTCTTCTCACAGGCTTTAGCTATTGCATTTGTTGCGTTGTTTTGTGTTCTGGGATAGGGCTAGGGCCAGTCTATCCTCTAGAATTTAGTTGGGTTCAAAGTACTATTATGCCTCATCTGCAACACAAATATTTTACTATTGAACTTCAAATTTGTATACGGAACACATACTTAAGAGTGGAATTTATAAGTGTACAAACAAAAAGTGTCAGGTGAAACATTGGTGGGCAAGTTCAAGATTGTGGGCAGATTTTACCTTGTGACCCAAAAGTAATTTCAGCATTAGTCTGATGCTGTGTTTCAACGAACAATACCTGTGTATGTGCAAAAGTGCTTATTAGCTGTTTGGTGCTGGGTTTCTTGCAGATCTGAACATACATGGGAGTGCTAAACAAACAGATTAGGTAACATTACTGACATTATTGTTGCTTGTAAATATGAAGAATTTCATAATAATGTTATTTTTATGCTGTAGGTAGATGGTTCAAAATCTTTGTAAGGCATCACCTAATGGGTTTGGAAACCTTCGCCTCACATCCTAAAAGGGAAGACTGTGGTTATACAAGTTGTGTTGTGTTTGTTGTACAACGGTATTACCTGCACTACGCATTCTGGCCTAACCTGCCTCACATCTGCCACAATCTCCCTCACATCTGCCACGTTGGTCTTGGTGGCTTTATACTCTAGGTGTAGAGGGTATGTCCATGCCCCAAGCTGCTGAAGAACCCTCCAGAACTTTCTGTATAATTTGTACTGTTTGACCGCTGTGGTGGTCATGCTTGGAGAGGAGGACCCAGTTAGCCAGCTAGGCAGTCGCATTATGATGCGTGTCCCAAGTGTTAGAAAGGGCAGGGAAGGTCAGTGAGAGACCTTGGAATTTCTATTATTGATTGCTATTATTGATTGCTATTATTGATTGAGCTATTATTGATTGCTATTATTGATTGCTATTATTGATTGCTATTATTGATTGCAATATTGATTGCTCAATATACAACAATTGGCCGAGCACAAACACTACATGTAGTCTAGTCATTGTCCAAGCCTTAACCCCCTAGTCATTTTCCAAGTCCTAATCCTTCTCATTATCCAGGCCCAAACTCTACATGTAGCCATTCTCTAGGCCCTAAACCATCATTGGCCAGGCCTTCTCACTAAGTGATTATCCAAGCCCTAACCCTAGTCATTATCCAGGCCCTATCCTTAGACAGCATATTCATCATCCATGCCAAACCAGTCATTATCTTAGCCCAACCAGAGTCATTGTCGGGCCTTAAACCTAGACATTATCCAATCCCTAACCCTAGTAATTATCCAGGTCCTAACCCTAATCGTTGTCCAAGCCCTAACCCTAGATTTTGTCCAAGCCCTAACCCTAGCCATGTACATGCATTGTCCAAGCCATAACCCTCGTCCAAATGGTCATTCTCTAAGCAGTAACCCTAGACATTGTCCAGGTCCTAACACTAGTCATTGTCCAAGGCATGATTATATGTTTAGCTGAATCAGTATATATGTCATGGTATATGCTCTTTGCAGTTAGACCCTTCGGTTTCAGCATAAGCACCATTGCCCTTCCGTGGTGGATTTTCATGCATAGAAACTTTGCCTGCACTTTTTGGCCCTCTTAGTCTGCCCTGTTTATTTGCCGTGACAGGGAAAACTATGTGCGCTCTAGAGCAAGTCCAATTTGGAAAAGGGTCATAAAGACAATCACTCCTCATCATTGGAAGAGTTTCCCATAACGAGAAAACTCTCACTATTGCGAAGTTCACCCCAATTGATAGAATCCAGAACAAGAAGGACAATCACAGCATAGGATGGTCCCTGAAAGAAATTAGCATAAAGTACATGTGCATAGAACATCTTAGTACCCAACCAAAGTTCTGGTAGTTGCCCATCCCTGCTTGTAGGTCTTTCTCAGTATGGCTATATATCAAGGTTGGAAATGTTAAATCAATCCGTCTGTCTGGGGATGGTATGGAGCAGTCCTGAGGTGCTCTATCTTCGGTAGCTCAAACACTGAGGACAGGAGTTTGGAGCAAAAGTTAGATCCTTGATCTATTAGGATCTCTTCTGGTATGCCCTTTCTTGTAAACACTTGGCAAAGGACTTCTGCCACCATCTGGGCATCCACTTTCTTGAGAGGGATTGCTTCTGGAAACCTCATGGCAAAGTCCATCATGATCAAGATGAATTTGTTGCCTTTCTCTGTCCTGGTAGAGGCACCAAGGGAGCTTTTGGTCTGTGATTTTTGTTTCCTCGCTGGCACTCTGTGTATACTCCTTGCACCAGGCAGCCATATCCTTTCCGAGTTTTGGCCAGTAGAAACTTCTAAGAATTCGTACAGTTTGTTTCCTTCCCAGGTGCCCAGCCGTATAGACACTTGGTGCGCCTTCTTGAAAATTCAACTTCAGAAAGCTCTTGGGACAAACACTTGTGTGTATCTTTCTCCCAGCACATACTGGCTGGTGTGTAGGAGCATTCCGTCCTCCATGATGAAGTCTGAAGAGTGTCCAGGGAATCATCGTCAGCTGTTGCTTCATTAACTGCTACAGTCTGAAGGCTTCCAATGGATCTGCTTGTTGTTCCCTTGCCCGCAGAAACATCTTTTCCTCCTGCCACTTCTGTGCTCTAGTTTTCCCCTCTCTTCTTGGTAAGCAGGGAATCGTCTAATCTGTCCAGTCCAGTGTCCGAAAGTCTGTCCTCTTCTTCTGGCTGGTTCTCCATGGGATTCCTTGGTGAGGATCCTGATATTGCTATCTCCTTTGCATCTTGACTTCCTTGAGTGTCTCTTTACTTTCATTGGTGCTAGGTGATCAGAAGTATTCCTTTTGGATGGGTCCTCTCATATATAAAGTCCTTGAAGAAGGATAGGTCCATGCCTAGGGCCACAGGTAGGTTGAGCTTTTCAGCCACAAAGACCTTCTTCCTTACTTGGTATCCGTCCACCTCCAACTCAATCCGAGCTGAATGGTATTCAGTAACACCACCTGTTAGTCTCACTGCCCTAATCTTCCAACCAGTGCATTTGGTCTTGTCCATCACATAAGCTGTTACCACTGTCAGATCAGCTCCCAGTCATCCACCTTGCAAGTCACTCTGAACTCAGGCTGTGTTGTCCATCTCAGCCAATCCTATTCTGAGGACAAGTTTGAATTTATTCAGGAGCTGATTAACTGTATGTACTTCTCTCTTTAACCCCCAAACCAGACGCGATGCTTTGTGAGTGTTTGGGTGTAGGTCTCTACCTTCTGTCTTATTCAAGGTGAAGTTTCTCACCTCCAACCAATTGGGTGTCGGGTCGCGTAAGTTCATGAGCATGTCTCTGGCTATCTTGAATTCCAACTGCTCCCATAATGACAAGTGCCAATTATAACCAAAAGTCCCCTTCCTCTCAATGATACGCCTTGATCTGAGAGGATCCGAATCTTTAGCCCGACGCCTGACCTGGTTTAAACTCCCCTGCTTAAACCCTCTTGTCAGACCGGAATCAACAACCACCTGGTTGTTGTTATATTGCCTAAATTCTTTCTACTAGAGTTCTTTCTCAGTTCTTAATTCAGTTCCTTCTCTAACTCTCTCTCCTTTATCTATCTACTACAGTTCCTTTAATAATGTTCAGGTCGGATCATGGCTGATCTGCACTGACCAATCTGATGGCTCCTTTTAGACCAATCAGATGGTCGTGCTCTGTCTCTGCCTCATCTGCCACAACATTCTGTGTGTTGTCTGGTGTTCGTGGTTCCCACATACGTTCCCATGGTTTCCATATAGGTGTTGATTTGTTTTGCTATACCGGTAAACAACATCTGTCGTATTCCTGGCTTCAGTAAGAGAGGTAGGATTCTCTGACACTCCCCATCCCTTGGATTCTGGCTCATGGTCACGTGACAGTCCTTCTGCATTGGCGTTGGTAGTACCAGCTCGATGCATGACTGAGAATTGGAATGATTGCAGAGCCAGAGCCAACCTGGCCCGACGCCCGTGGGAGTCTTTGAGGTTCCCAAGGGGTAAGGGGGTTGTGGTCGGTCTCCACTGTTAATTTGGAACCCTGCAGGTATGTATTAAAATGTTTGATTCCCTGAACAATAGCTAGAGCTTCACGCTCTATGGCGGAATAATTCTGCTCTCTTAGAATTAATTTTTTGGATCCGTAAGCTATCGGATGCTCTTCCCCTTGTTCATTATGCTGGCTTAATACATAGCCCAGCCCTGTCAGTGATGCATCTGTTTGTAATATGTATTCTTTTGACCAATCAGGAGTCGAAAGTATGGGCTTGCTAGAAAGAGCTGTTTTCAAGCTGGTAAAAGCTTTTTCACATGCTGGGTTCCATGTAACCTTGTTACTCTGATGCTTCCTTGTCAATTTGGTTAGGGGTGTGGCTACAGTTGGGAATGATGGTATAAATCTCCTATAATAACCAAAGAGCCCGAGGAAAGCACATACTTGTTTTTTGGATGTCGGTCCAGTATATATACTCTTGGATTGCTTTTACTTTGCATTCTATGGGTTTCAATTGTCCTGCTCCAACCACATAACCCAAATACTCGCAGCTGTTAACTGCAAAATCACATTTACTCTTAATTAAGCCTGCTTTTCTTAGTCGGCTGAATATTTCCTTCACTCTGCCACGCACGCCACCATCGCCGCACCCAGCATTGTGTGTCAACCAGTACCTTTGACCGTAATCAAACCTCCTCAGGTAAACAATGTCTATGCCAACCTACTCGCCTCTAGGCCCAAACTCACTGAGTTGTCTTTTCGCAAGGACAGGGTCCCCCATGGGGTCGAGCTTTGTATTGATACTGGTCAGTCTCCTCCTCTCCGCTCAAACTCGCTGTCGCAAAGGCTGCATTCAAAGAGATGGAAGACCTTGGGATCGTCCGGCGCTCCTCCAGTCAATGGGCGTCCCCACTTCACATTGCACCTAAACCTGGTGGTGGTTGGCGCCCATGCGGAGACTTTAGACGTCTCAATGGCAGCATCAAGACTGACTGCTACCCGGTGCCTCACATCCAAGACTTCGCCGGCCAACTCGCTGGTATGACCATTTTCTCATCGATTGACCTGATTAAGGGCTATCACCAGATTCCGGTACGTGCTATGGACATCCCCAAGACAGCAGTGATTACTCCTTTTGGCCTTTTCGAGTTTTTGCGAACACCTTTCGGCCTTGCAAACGCAGCCCAAGCATTTCAGAGACTGATGGACACGGTCTTGCGGGGTCTGCAGGGCATATTCATTTACCTAGATGACATCCTGGTAGCCAGTTCCTCCCCCGATGAGCATCTTCGGGATCTCACTGCCATTTTCGATCGCCTTGAACAGCACAGCCTCGTCATTCACCCAGGCAAGTGTGTCTTCGGTGTCGATGAGATAACCTTCCTCGGCCATGTGGTCAATGCCGAGGGCATACGACCCATGCCAACTCGTGTGATAGCCATACAAGATTTCCCCCGCCCGGCAGTAATCAAGGAATTGCAAGCCTTCCTCGGAGTAATTAACTTTTACCACAGGTTTGTACCTGCCGCTGCCCAGCTACTTCATCCTCTCTACACTGCTTTGGTTGGCCGTCCCGCCAGGACCTCTTCGGTGAAATGGTCGACCACCATGGACAAAGCATTCCGTGATGCAAAGACTGCTCTGGCCTCTGCTGCCCTCCTGGTCCATCCCCGTGCAGATGCTCCCACGGCTGTAACCGTTGATGCTTCAGATATGGCCATTGGAGGCACTCTTGAGCAATTCACAGATGGCCTCTGGCGACCGCTGGCCTTCTTCAGCCGCAAGCTCCAGCCGGCCCAGACCAGATATAGTGCATTCGACAGAGAATTGCTTGCTGCCCACGCTGCTATCCGTCACTTCAGGTATTTCCTGGAAGGACGCCAGTTCTCACTGTTTACCGACCACAAACCACTCACGTTTGCCCTCGGTAAGATCTCGGATGCCTGGTCTGCACGACAACAGCGCCAGCTCTCAGCGATCTCAGAATTCACCGTGGACATTAGACACGTGGCAGGCAAGGACATAGTGGTAGTAGATGCTCTTTCCCGTGCTGCCATTTCGGCCATCAGTGGAGGCATTGATTTCTCCGCCCTTGCAACCGCACAGCTCGCAGACCCAGTCGATATGGCTGCCTGCCGGACAGCAATCACCGGCCTTCAACTTTAGGACATTCCCTTTGGACCCAATCACACAACCCTGTTGTGTGATGTGTCTCTTGGTCGACCATGTCCCCTCATACCTGTCTCTTTCTGCTGTCGCATTTTCGACACCCTTCATGGCCTCAGCCATCCAGGCATATGGGCAACCCGCAAGCTGGTAGCCCGCAAGTAGGTCTGGCACGGCCTTGGTCGACAGGTCGGAGAATGGGCCAGGACATGCATCGCTTGCCAACGAGCCAAAGTCAACCTCCACCATCGTGCTCCACTATCTGAGTACAACGAGCCCATACTCCGATTCGACCATGTGAATGTGGATCTCGTAGGGCCACTCCCACTCTCTAAAGGTTTCACCCACCTCCTCACAGTAGTGGACAGAGTCACTCGCTGGCCAGAAGCAATTCCCCTGGCTAGCACAAGTACCAAAGACGTGGCTGATGCCTTCTTGAGTGGATGGATTACTCGTTACGGCCTTCCCTCCGATGTCTCCTCTGACAGAGGACCCCAGTTCACATCTCAACTCTGGCAAGATCTCTCCAACCTCCTCGGAACCAAACTGCATCGGACTACGGCTTACCACCCCCAGGCGAATGGCCTTGTGGAAAGGTTCCATCGAAGCATGAAAGCGTCCCTCAAAGCACGCTGTCAATCGCCGTCGTGGACATCAGACCTTCATTGGGTCATGCTAGGACTCCGGACCATGCCGAAGGAGGACCTAGGTACATCCCCAGCAGAGCTAGTGTTTGGATCGCCACTCACTGTCCCCGGGGAGTTTGTGGGCCATGGACTGGGCGAACCAGTTCCGGAACTTCTCCGCCGCCTCCGTGACAATGTGGCAGAACTCAGACCGGTCCCCCCAGTCCACCATAGCTCTCCCACAACCTCAATTCCGACCTCCCTCTCTTTGGCCAAATTTGTCTTCATTCGTCACGACAGCCACAAGTCGCCCCTACAGCCGCCTTACGATGGCCCATTTCGTGTATTGACCACAGGGGACAAATTCTTCAAAGTCCAGGTCGGCCATCGCGAGGAGACCATCTCGATCGATAGGCTGAAAATTGCACATGTTGATGAGTCTGCCGAGGTTCAAGTGGCACAGCCACCACGCCGTGGTCGCCCCCCTCAACGTCCCCTAGCACAGCCCACTGTCCTGCCAACTCAACACTCCCCGGACACATCACACGGGATACGAAGTACCCCAATCCTAGGAACTACACGCTCCGGACGAAGATTTAAGAACACTGACAAGGTTTTTGGACTGAGCTACCCGTGGACGATACAGCTTCATTAAGATCAAGTCAGTTCTGGGGGGAGCTGTGTGGCGGTGCAATTACGGAACAGTAATCGGGACATAACTTCCTTGACTTGTAATAATATAAATTCGAATTGATGATCACCTTTTGTTCGTTGTATTGATATTCTGTCTTTCTCATGAAGATTCAATTCTCTTTCTCTATCGGATACAAACGGTGACGCAGAACCTCGCAGGGAATCCTAAACATAGACTTCCCTACAATATTACATTTCCTATACTATTATAGGCCACTAGCAGAACCACAAGATGAAAGACTCCAAAAAGCCGCTTGTGTTGCAACCTCATCCCGACCACTATCTGGGTACATCACTTCCCAAAATATCCTGCATGTATTTATAAAGGCAGCAAAAATTACGAGACCACAACAAACCAAAAGCACTAACAAAAAACAAAAAAAACAAAAAAATTACTATATATCGAAACAACAAGTCTAAAATAAAAAATAACAAGAGCAGGTACAACGCAGATCAAGAATATTTACTCTTCCCAATTTATTGGTATTTACAATTAAAAAACAACTATATATAGGTATGGAGTTGTATTAAGTACGAATGATTAGCCTGTTTCTATGAGGCTTTCATATGACATATGAAAAAATCCTATTACAAAAGGCCAGGACTGTCTAGTCATCTGATGCTGTTCTCTCATCCAGTGTTGACCTTGCCAATATTTTTAATCAAGAATTCTGCCATTATCCATATTCATACTATATCAAAGCATCTTGTGACAATTTGATATGGAGAGCAGTGTAAGCAGCAATCATTTTAGCACAGTAAATGCAACATGCATGAAACATGATCCATTTCTTCAGCTTTGAAGTTCTTTTGAGAGTCTTCCACTTGGATTTAGACAGATGGCTCTCGTTATTTTTCACTCACTCCTCTTCTTGGGCATTTTGTGTGGATGTGGGGTTGGTTGGTGGACAATAAATTGGGTCCGGGTTGACACTTAGTGCTGGTCAACAGTTGAGGAATATATATGCAGGTGTCAAGTTAGTTGGTGCTGGATCATTGTCCATTATGTTCACAAAGCACTCATTTATTCACTAGCTAATCACTCATTCAATCTTACCATCTTCATTCAGGAAAGCAAATTAAACTTGTCCCAGTGTCCTTCTCATCCTGACAGCTGATGAGTAGCTTCTGTGATCGCTTGAATGACTGAAGTGGCCTCTTTTAAGCAGTGACCTCTACATCTTCAGAACCATCCGCCTTTTCAATTTGAAAAACACAACAATCGACTCCTTTGATCTGTAATAAGCTCTCCAATATTCCACATGAATAATTATTTCAGTTTTAAGATGAACAATTCCGACAACTTTTCCATTGAAGTTCACTTATAGAACAAGAGGAGCTAATACTAATAATGGCATGTGCAGCTGTGTGATTGCTACTCAATGGTGGTAGTTATTCAAGACTATTTTCGTTGCATCATTACCTCATTCATGGCCAGAATGACCACTTGTGTTAGAACCTACCAATTGTTGCCTCATGAGTTGGTTTAAATTTTGTCTCAAATGGCGATGAAATAGTGTAACAGTTTACTTTTAAACGGTCATGACTGTCACGTGATCTGACTTGCCAATACTTACAATGACCTTCTCAATAATCAACTTTTTAAATTAATTAATTATTATTTATTTTATTTATTGTTACTAAAAATTTATATAATACATAACATTTAAAACACAATAATTAATGAAAGTCTAATTGAAAGTCTAATGAAATAAGTCCTCCAGGCTGGAGTCATTGCCCAGTGTTCCCACAATGCACGCGCTGTTCCCCCTCTGTATGGCAACTGCCAAACGTTGGATCAGGAAGGGGAATGACCTGCTCTCCCCTGTTGTTCTGCTCACTCTGCGGCCAAGCTCTTTCAAAAAGGGTAAAGTACCCAGGCCAAAAGTCCCTGATGTCTCCACAGCCACTGGTTGGAAGAAGTGAGAAGGGTCCATGTGGTGTTTTTTTCCCTTTTTTTGTTTATTGTGTTTTTTTGTTGCTTATTCATATAGTTTATAGAACCCCCTCAAGTTCAAATGTTCAAGTGATGACTAGGGAAATGGACTTGAAAGTTTAGTTCTTGATTGAAGAAGCCCAATATAATAGTAGCCCAACTTCAACAGCGATTTCTCAGAAACATGTTTTTTTGAAGGAAAAGAAAGATATCTCAAGGAAATATTTATGTATACCTGCTTCATTATATATCATTTTGTAGCTCTATCTTTGCCCTACCTTTTAAGTTAGAAGTTTTTCAATTTGGAAGTAGTGGTCCAATTTTATAGTCTTGTGTATATACCCTAATATGCCCATATATTGGTTGACCTTGTCATGAAAACTCCTTAGTTTTGAGTCAAATTTTTGAACTTAAATTGTGCTTTAGAGGTTCCTCTACTACATTCATAAAAGGGAAGTGTGTATAGTGTATATTATCTTAGGAGAGGGAATTCTTTTTGTGACTCTGTCAGAATTTTTTCAAACCTCTATACTTTACTGAAACTTGCATATCATTAGAAAGCTCGTGCAGAGAGCTGTATTCTGGTATCAAAATGAGCTGTAGGGGGTGAAGGACAGCAAAGTTATGCATGTTTTCATAAATATGTTTTTATGGCCTTAATAAGTGCCTATTCAATCTTAAATTACGGACAAAATCAGCACAAATATAGTCATCAGCATGATACATCTTAAAAGAAAATAACTCTACAATATTGACAAGTCGGACGATACAGGAAGGTCGTTTCCTGCCCAAACACTGAATGTACCTCTATCACGAATGTGGACAAAGCAAGGAACACTGTTTGCAACCACACTGTAGTAGCTAGCTTGCAAGTGTACATGCATTGGGTGCTGTGTGAAGAAGATGGGGATGGATATAAAAGATATGATAAACTCATTTCCTTTTGGTATTTCCTTTTGGTATTTGTGAAGATAAAGATTGTGTTAGAGAACACGCCTTCAATACCACATCAAAGCTGACGAATTCTGGCATTCTGAATAGAAACTAGTGGATTGCTCTCAATTTACTAGAATGCACTGAGAATAGGGGGTAATTGTGGAATAAAGATGGTGTAATATTCTATATACAAAAATCCTGTTGGCTACAAGTGAGTAGATCCTAATGGTTATAGTGTTGGTAAAGGTACACATATCAGTCTTCATATGGTCATTGAGCTGTGAATCTTTGCCCTCAACCTTGCACTCGTTGGGACGAGACTAGAGCGAAGCCACAGTTGGTCATATGATCATCTAACAGTTCCCTTCCAGTCACAGCCTCTCTCAACATCACATCTCGTGTGTATATAGAGCTTGGATTTCTCATGGACCTAGAAAAAGTTATTCAATCTTATTCACCATATCCTCCCCCCTCGGTTTAGTGCTGTCCAGTACCCTGAGATTGAGGTTGCCCTTTCACTCTGGGGTGATGACCTTGTCTTGCCTCCTCCAGCCCCGCCTGCTTCCCATCAGCAGAAATCGTGGGACATGCCTCGTATTTTGGAAAGGGCAGAGTCACTTTTGCGGAATGCTAGTGACCCCCAAACCAGAGCTCGTCTCCTCGCCGTGTCTGCATGTGAGTCAGGTGCCTGGCTTAATGCCCTGCCAATCTCCTCACTGGGTCTCCGAATGAGCGATGAGGTAGTTCGAATAGCAGTTGGGCTACGTCTTGGAGCACCCCTGTGCCAGCCACACTCTTGTAGTTACTGTGGATCGGATGTCAACCAGTTTGGTACACATGGGTTGAGCTGTAGGCACAGTCAGGGAAGGCTTTCTCGCCATGGTGCTTTAAATGACATCATCCACCGGTCATTAACTGCTGCAAATGTCCCTTCCCGGCTGGAGCCCTCAGGTCTGCTTCGGTCCGATGGAAAGAGACCTGATGGCATGTCCATCATTCCATGGTCAAGTGGTAGACTATTGGTATGGGATGCAACCTGCAGTGACACCTTTGCCCCATCCAACCTTTTGGCTGCAGTCACTGAGGCTGGTGCAGTGGCAGCACAGCGGAGATTTTGAAGGGTGAAAAGTACGCCCACCTGGACTCGGCATACAAGTTTGTACCTGTGGCGGTAGAGACGTGTGGATCCTTTGGGCATCAAGCAAAGGCATTCTTCAGGGAGTTGGGACGCCGCCTGAGGTCAGTGACTTATGAAGAGGACTCCCATCAACATCTTCTTCAGCGGATTTCTGTGGCTGTGCAGCGTGGGAATGCAGCCTCAGTAATGGGATCTTTGCCATCAGGGTTGGGGACGAGCCATTTCCCTAGTCATCGCATGAACTTTTAAACTTTTTAACTTGAGGTATGGCATGTTGTTCTCTGTCATAATTATGATAATAAAAATTATAAAAAAACTATAAAACAAACAAAAAATAAAAAATAATAATAAAAAAATTTCATGCTATTTTATTATTATATTAATTTTTTCATTTCAGTTCAACTTCCTTCTCCCACCTGGAAAGCACTGTGGGTTTCCAGCCCTGCATTAGGTCAAGACTTGTTCACTGCTTCTCAATACAGCCATACACAGAATAGGCTGCGCCACAGTCTCCCAAGTTTATTCTAGACAGATCATAAACTTCTAACTTGCTCAGTAAGGAACTTGTACTTGGAGGCCATCTTGATATATATGGAACTCTATTGAGGAATAACAACACAGTGTAGTTCTAGTCAGATATCATGACAGATAAGATTGCCCATTGCATAACCTTCCATCATTATAATTTGGTTGTGTACAGAATGATAATCTTTTAGCAAATGTAAGAAAACAAAAAACTAATATATACCATCGCACTATGTCTAAGACAAAAGTTTAAAGCAGAGAAATCTACCAGACCCAGGAGTGACTGTTTTCTCAATAGTGAAGGGGTTCAGAGTGATTCCAGATAAGCACAGGTGGCTGTGCAGCTCAACCCCCCCCCCCCCCCCCTGAGAAGAGATTCCATGGATCATGTCAATTTCACAGACGAGACTCAAGTAAATCTTTGCGGGTTTATTTATTTATTTTTAATTTTAACCAGGGTCAATTATCACACTATCAAACTTCCTTGAGGTTAAATTGTTATTACTACCAAGTACACGCACGACTCGGTCCACCAGGGTACATTATCACAGTATCATGACTTACTTGTTCCTGGAGCTTCATACAGTGAAAATTGTCCATTACTGTTATTGCAAAGACGGTATCTTAGATCAATTTCACGGCAAATAAGTTTGAAAGCTCTGGATGTTTCCCCATGACGCTGAACCACAAAAACTACTTGGGAGTGGGTGCTGATGCACGCCTTTCATTCATTTGAACTTTTTTTGCCAATAGCTTTCTAAGTTTTCTGTGTAATTACTGGATCCTTGAAAAACAAGTGATTCACTGTTTTGACCCCCCCCCCCCCCAATCGCATTGATCCTACTCCAACCTCACATGACATTGTAGTGTATTAGATAAGCAGCAAGGTTGCAGCATCCCTTCTGTCCACTACTTCCATGATACCAAGTGCCGTGTGTGGGAAGTGTCTATATACCAATCCCCAAACCCAAACCTGAGCCTGATGATACAATTTCGAAAGGGAAGTGAATTCTACTCTCATGAAATCTGTAAATGAATGGGACAGTCTCCTTTGGCTTGTGTCTGAAGCATGACTTATCGATCTGGACAATATGAGGGTAGCACCTCCTAACATGAGGTCGCCATGGTTACAAGTCTCCAACCACACATATCTCCCATGGCCATTCGATTGCAAATGGCCTACTAACTTCAGCCTCCTGTGCTGCCTGGGTGACTGAGTATTTATGGCTCCACCGATACTATGAAAATTTTGAGAGGGCATTTTCGTATATGAAAAAAGACACTTCCCTCAAGGAGACTGATTTCCTGCAGGTGTTGTTGTCCATACTCCACCACCTAATGTAACATTGATATATGCATTGCCGACCAAATAATATAATACACATTGTTAAAAGTCACATTTTAGCTGTACTTGTCCTCAATGACTCCATGTTTCTGCTTGTTTAGGGCAGAACAACATGTTGGCAAACGTTGTGGGATGACAACAGTCAGGCCCTTCTGTTGTAGAAAAGCAATTGCATTATCTTCTGGACTTGACAGTACAGGTCCCAACTGCAAGATACGAATGCTATAAGTGAAGTAGTCACTCGACTCAGAAAAACTACAGCCTAGCCTAACTAGCTAGCTTGAGCTATATACTAACTTACAGCCGATTATGAATTATATGCCGTTACTTCAAAGAAGTCGGATACAGCGATCATGAACCCTGGTAATAATGCAATTCAATGGAATCTAGAAATAAATAAACGCGCGAAAAATTTACGCGAGTCTGGTACGTGAAATTGACTGTTGCGTGAGTCCCGGTTGTCCGTTTAGTTGACAGTCCTCTAATAAATTTAACGAATAATGGTAAATCGGCCACCTCCAGAGGTTGAATTGGGTTGGGAGACTGGATCCATATGGCCCTCCGCAAATTAATGGTTAATCTTCATGCACAGACAGGTGGATTGCAGAATTAATTGTTCATGAAAAAAATGCTATATACATAGTTCTCCATAAAACATCATGGCAATTCAAACCATGAGCTTTGCTCTAGCCCTAGCTTGAAGCACAAATCCAGTACTGATCTGTACAGTACTGCCAGAATGCCAGAGTCAAAGATATTCTCCCACCTTCAGCTACTAGACAACACTGGATGCTATATATACCATATAAAGCTATAAAACATAACACAAGGAAGGAGGATTTCAGTCCACCATTTGGGACACCACCAGGAATGCCAGCTTACAAGTAAAATGTTGTCAAAAATTATAGTGAAAAGATGTCATTGTGTACAAATTAGAATGAGTTAAGAATATATAATATACTGTACATATATATATTCACACAGAGTGACGCCACATCATAGAAATAAATAACAGAAGGGTGGGTACAAATTGACTCCAATTTAACCATAATACCACCGTTGAGTTCAAAAACAAAAACGAAAAGCAAACAAAAAAGAGAGAATTATATCTAATTAATGCGTATTGTCTACATCATTTAATTTCTTGTGTATATCTACAACAGTTTGCATACTTTCCATAGCTCCAGAAAAATAACATACTCCTACTAATTATATTCGCCAAGCCAAGCTCCATGTTTGGACGAGCTCACACCGTTTCTGAGCTCAAAAAAACACACAAAAAAAAGTCCTTCTTCCCTCTTCTCTGCACTCATCCATTCACTATCCTAAACGTAGACTTTCGCAATGCCATCGGCGCCTGCACTCGCAAAGAATGGTTCAGTGGAATGGCAAGCAAGGTTGCGAATGGCCTCGTCAAATCTCTTTCTGTGCGCCCCGCCTATCTCCTGTATGCACATCTTCGAGTCCATGCTCCAGAATCTCAGTGAACCATCATGACCTGGGCACACACACAAGAACAACCAACACGGCTCATCCACTGGTTATGTGCCAATTGGAGTTAATAAGCATTAGAGAAGGACAGACATAATTAGTTTATTGAGCTATCTTATGACGGTATATATCCCAAAATACATTGGATCTCCACCTAAATAATCTCCACCTAAATATGTTGACGCTAGGACATTGTGTGTGTGTGTGTATGCATGCACGCGTGTGCGTGTGTGTGCATGTGTGTATCGTGCACAAGCTGCTACTTCTCTGTGGCACTTGGAAAAGCAGTCAAAAGACACCGAGATGAGACTTACCTCCTGACAGGAGGTAGAGGCCATGGGGATCAATGGCCAGGCCGGCCACAGAATCCATGTGAGCTGTCATGTAGTGAATCAATTTACCTGCAGAACAGGAAAGGGAAGGGAATCTCAACACGCATAGGATTTTTTTAAACATGACTATGCCTTACCAGAATTTGTATCGTAAAACTTAATGTATTTGTCTTCGTGAGCACTGACCACGATGGGTAATGTAGGATGACACACCACTTTGTTGATCTGCGTCTTGGCCGTGCCATCTGCACAAGACCAAGCAAGCAGTGAAGGAATAGAAAATGCAAAATCAGACGAGTTCACTCAATGTCAAGGCACAAAGTTGAACTCGACAATATGATTCAAACTCTCAATGAACTCTCGGTTGACGTAACGAAATTAGAATGACCTTCTCAAACAATGACCTTCTGAATAATCAACTTGAATTTTTACTCTCTCAACGTTTCAACTAGATGCTCGAGCCTTCATCAGGAATTGTAACATGACTCCAACCCATCCTTTCCCTCCAAACCTTTCCTCCACTTCCCTGCCCCTCTTAACACATCCTCTTATCCCTCCGCTCCAAACCCTTCTCCCATCCCATCCTGCCAAACCGTGTCCCCACTCCCATTAAAAAAAAAAACACCCTTTCTCTCCAAACCTACCTCTGCATCCCATCCCCAAACCCTCTACTAAATCACTCTTCCCACATCCCTTTCTTTCCAAATCTTCACCCCCCTCATGTACTAAAAAAAACACACCCACCCCAACTCTCAAAACACTTTCTCCCAATCCATACTCTCAAAAAAAAAGAAGTTTCTCTCCTCTCTCAAAACACATCCAATGATGCTGTCTGTAGAGATATTTCCACAGTTATCCCAGGATGCCTGACACACTAAGATCACGGATGATGAGCTAGCTATTTCCCACTTCCTCCTCTCTTTTCAAACCACTCCCTCCACACCTTCCCTCCCTCCCACAACGAGAAGAACTGACCATACGTGCTCCCACTGTCAAAGTTCAACACACACTGCCCTGTCTCCAGGTCAAAGGTCATGACCTTGGATGCAGTGTAAGATACAACCATCTGGTGCAAGTTAGTCGTGACAAAGTCGATTGATGTAGGATGGCCAAACCCTGCAGGAGAAAATGCATTGTAATGAGGGATACTATAGAAGCAACTGTGTGTGTGTGTGTCTCTCTCTCTCTATGTGTGTGTGTCCATACATGTGAAACTTGCTCCTAAATCTGAAACAATCTCTTTTCCAATCACAAAACTTTTAACATCTGTACAAAGACCACACCTCTCATAACGTCTGTATGAAACCTAGAGAAATACTTGTTCACACACATTAGTCGACTGGTCATGTTCTTTCAAGACAGACAGCATGTAATAGTAATGATGTTCTCAAATGCATGTACATAATCCATGTGCCTAGCTCCCATCACTGGGCAAGTTCTCACCACTGGACAAGCTTCCACCGCTGGACAAGCTTCCACCACAGGACAAGTTCCCACCGCTGGACAAGCTCCTACCGCTGGACAAGCTCCCACCGCTGGACAAGCTCCCACCGCTGGACAAGCTTCCACCGCTGGACAAGCTCCCACCGCTGGACAAGCTCCAACCGCTGGACAAGCTCCCACCCCTGGACAAGCTCCCACCGCTGGACTAGTTCCCACTGCTGGACAAGCACCCACCGCTGGACAAGCTCCGACCGCTGGACAAGCTCCGACCGCTGGACAAGCTCCGACCGCTGGACAAGCTCCGACCGCTGGACAAGCTCCTACCTCTGGACAAGCTCCCACCGTTGGACAAGCTCCCACTGCTGGACAAGCTCCAACCGCTGGACAAGCTCCAACCGCTGGACAAACTCCCACCGCTGGACAAGCTCCACCACTGCTATCACCGGACAAGTTCCCACCAGGACAAGTACCCACCACTGGGAAACTTCCCACCACTCGGCAAGCACCAACATTGGATAAGTAACTACCACAAGGTAAGCACCAACACTGAGCTCCCACTACTGGGCAAGCACCAAACTGGTTAAGCTCCCACTACAGGGCAAGGACCAACACTGGGCAAGCACCCATTACTGGGCAAGCACCAACACTGGGTAAGCTCCCACTACAGGGCAAGCACCAACACTGGGTAAGCTCCCACTACTGGGCAAGCACCAACACTGGGTAAGCTCCCATTACAGGGCAAAAACCAACACTAGGTAAGCTCCCACTACAGAGCAAGCACCAACACTGGGTAAGCTCCGCATTACTGGACAAAAACCAACACTGGGTAAGCTCCCACTACTGGGCAAAAACCAACACTAGGTAAGCTCCCACTACAGGGCAAGCTGGGTAAGCTCCTACTACTGGGCAAGCACAAACACTGGGTAAGCTTCCACTACAGGGCAAGCACCAACACTGGGTAAGCTCCCATTACTGGGCAAGCACCAATACTGGGTAAGCTTCCACTACAGGGCAAGCACCAACACTGGGTAAGCTCCTACTACTGGGCAAGCACAAACACTGGGTAAGCTTCCACTACAGGGCAAGCACCAACACTGGGTAAGCTCCCATTACTGGGCAAGCACCAATACTGGGTAAGCTTCCACTACAGGGCAAGCAC
Source organism: Cladorhizidae sp. MBARI D1340-BT2 (assembly GCA_028752905.1). Taxonomy (NCBI): domain Eukaryota; kingdom Metazoa; phylum Porifera; class Demospongiae; order Poecilosclerida; family Cladorhizidae; species Cladorhizidae sp. MBARI D1340-BT2. The sequence continues at coordinate 32,090,451 of JAQNBH010000015.1, forward strand.
CAACACTGGGTAAGCTCCTACTACTGGGCAAGCACAAACACTGGGTAAGCTTCCACTACAGGGCAAGCACCAACACTGGGTAAGCTCCCATTACTGGGCAAGCACCAATACTGGGTAAGCTTCCACTACAGGGCAAGCACCAACACTGGGTAAGCTCCCACTACTGGGCAAGCACCAACACTGGGTAAGCTCCCACTACAGGGCAAAAACCAACACTAGGTAAGCTTCCACTACTGGGCAAGCACCAACACTGGGTAAGCTCCCACTACTGGGCAAGCACCAACACTGGGTAAGCTCCCACTACAGGGCAAAAACCAACACTAGGTAAGCTTCCACTACTGGGCAAGCACCAACACTGCGTAAGCTCCCACTACAGGGCAAGAAACAACACTAGGTAAGCTCCAATTACTGGGCAAGCACCAACACTGGGTAAGCTACCACTACAGGGCAAGGGTAAGCTCCCATTACTGGGCAAATACCAACACTGGGTAAGCTCCCATTACTGGGCAAGTACCAACACTGGGTTAGCTCCCATTACAGGGCAAGCACCAACACTGGGTAAGCTCCCATTACTGGGCAAGCACCAAAACTGGGTAAGCTCCCATTACTGGGCAAGCACCAAAACTGGGTAAGCTCCCATTACTGGGAAAGCACCAACACTGGGTAAGCTCCCATTACTGGGCAAGCACCAACACTGAGTAAGCTCCCATTACAGGGCAAGCACCAACACTGGGTAAGCTCCCACTACAGAGCAAGCACCAACACTGGGCAAGCACCCATTACTGGGCAAGCACCAATACTGGGTAAGCTCCCATTACAGGGCAAGCACCAATATACTGGGTAAGCTCCCATTATACTGGGCAAGCACCAACACTGGGTAAGCTCCCATTACTGGGCAAGCACCAACACTGGGTAAGCTCCGGGCAAGCACCAACACTGGGTAAGCTCCCATTACTGGGCAAGCACCAACACTGGGTAAGCTCGGCAAGTACCAACACTGGGTAAGCTCCCATTGCTGGGCAAGTACCAATACTGGGTAAGCTCCCATTACTGGGCAAACACCAACACTGGGTAAGCTCCCATTACTGGGCACAACACTAGGAAAGCTCCCACTACAGGGCAAGCACCAGCACTGGGTAAGCTCCCATTACTGGGCAAGCACCAACACTGGGTAAGCTCCCATTACTGGGCAAGCACCAACACTGGGTAAGCTCCCATTACTGGGCAAGCACCAACACTGGGTAAGCTCCCATTACTGGGCAAGCACCAACACTGGGTAAGCTCCCATTACTGGGCAAGTACCAACACTGGGTAAGCTCCCATTACTGGGCAAGCACCAATACTGGGTAAGCTCCCATTACAGGGCAAGCACCAACACTGGGCAAGCACCCATTACTGGGCAAGCACCAATACTGGGTAAGCTCCCATTACTGGGCAAGCACCAACACTGGGTAAGCTCCCATTACTGGGCAAGCACCAACACTGGGTAAGCTCCCATTACAGGGCAAGCACCAACACTGGGTAAGCTCCCATTACTGGGCAAGCACCAATACTGGGTAAGCTCCCATTACAGGGCAAGCACCAATACTGGGTAAGCTCCCATTACTGGGCAAGCACCAACACTGGGTAAGCTCCCATTACAGGGCAAGCACCAACACTGGGTAAGCTCCCATTGCTGGGCAAGTACCAATACTGGGTAAGCTCCCATTACTGGGCAAGCACCAATACTGGGTAAGCTCCCATTACAGGGCAAGTACCAACACTGGGTAAGCTCCCATTGCTGGGCAAGTACCAATACTGGGTAAGCTCCCATTACAGGGCAAGCACCAATACTGGGTAAGCTCCCATTACAGGGCAAGCACCAATACTGGGTAAGCTCCCATTACTGGGCAAGCACCAACACTGGGTAAGCTCCCATTACTGGGCAAGCACCCATTACTGGGCAAGCACCAATACTGGGTAAGCTCCCATTACAGGACAAGCACCAATACTGGGTAAGCTCCCATTACAGGGCAAGCACCAACACTGGGTAAGCTCCCATTACTGGGCAAGCACCAACACTGGGTAAGCTCCCATTACAGGGCAAGCACCAACACTGGGTAAGCTCCCATTACTGGGCAAGCACCAACACTGGGTAAGCTCCCATTACTGGGCAAGTACCAACACTGGGTAAGCTCCCATTACTGGGCAAGTACCAATACTGGGTAAGCACCAATACAGGGCAAGCACCAATACTGGGTAAGCTCCCATTACTGGGCAAGCACCAATACTGGGTAAGCTCCCATTACAGGGCAAGCACCAATACTGGGTAAGCTCCCATTACAGGGCAAGCACAACACTGGGTAAGCTCCCACTACAGGGCAAGCACCAACTCGGAGTAAGCTCCCAAGAATGGATGTGAGCTGTCATGGTCAAGTGCCTCCTAGTAGGTATATAGAAATTTAGCCTGGAACCACACCCATGCCTGTAACATTGATCAGTCAAGATGGCGACCACTGATCGTTCCCTCCCCTTCTTCTAAATAACAACACCACCTTTATTCACTTTATTCAGGAACAAACTCTTCAAACTGTGCAATGTATTCCCTTAATTAGAACATGCGCATTTTATTCCATTTCAAGAGCTGCCGAGTTGCGGGTACCACTTGAAGTTGCATGCTAATCGAAGGTGTGCTCTATTATTTGAACATGACTAACAAGCAGCATGGGTGCACGAGATCACCTCAAACAGGTGTCAATCATTGATAATGGCCGTGTTCTAGCGGCCTCTGTTCTACTGTCATCATCTTCGTTCGATGTTTGCGAAGGGATTGTCGTCGCCGGTCCCTCCCATTTCCATGGAGTTCGGCCGTCTCGCTGGCGATGTTTGCTGCAGCACTTTCTGCTACTAGCCCGGGCTTTAAACAGTGAGCGCTGTCATCATGTGACCCACCTGTCTTGACTGGAATGCCGCAACTTTAGAAGTTTGAAGGATTTGATTATCCACTCAACACAACAGAGTAAGATTACCAAGCTTTCTTCCCCGGAGCTTTCTCCCCCCAACTCCACACGTGGGATTGCCTCCTGGGCTTTCATGTTCTCTACTGGTGCAGGTCATTCCAGACAGTAAATGGTGCAAATAAGGCACAATAAGCTGCAATTAGTTATGAGAATCAACTCATTAAGCTAAGTAAACTGCTCAGCGCCCACCACATGTGCCAGATTTGCCTTCCTCAGCATGTGATTTCCAGAAACAGCAGCTAAGGCCTGGAAGAGGTCGTCCACGATGGAAGAGGTCGTCCACGATGGAAAGTCATCCACGATGGAAGAGGATGGGAAAGAGGTCATCCACGATGGAAGGTCATCACTATGGAAGAGGTCATCCACGATGGAAGAGGTCGTCCACGATGGAAAGTCATCCACGATGGAAGAGGATGGGAAAGAGGTCATCCACGATGGAAGGTCATCACTATGGAAGAGGTCATCCACGATGGAAGAGGTAGTCCACGATGGAAAGTCATCCACGATGGAAAGTCATCCACGATGGAAGGTCATCCACGATGGAAGAGGATGGGAAAGAGGTCATCCACGATGGAAGGTCATCACTATGGAAGAGGTCATCCACGATGGAAGAGGTCGTCCACGATGGAAAGTCATCCACGATGGAAGAGGATGGGAAAGAGGTCATCCACGATGGAAGGTCATCACTATGGAAGAGGTCATCCACGATGGAAGAGGTCGTCCACGATGGAAAGTCATCCACGATGGAAGGTCATCCACGATGGAAGAGGTCATCCACGATGGAAGAGGTCGTCCACGATGGAAGAGGTCGTCCACGATGGAAAGTCATCCACGATGGAAGAGGATGGGAAAGAGATCATCCACGATGGAAGGTCATCACTATGGAAGAGGTCATCCACGATGGAAAGTCATCCACGATGGAAAGTCATCCACGATGGAAGGTCATCCACGATGGAAGAGGATGGGAAAGAGGTCATCCACGATGGAAGAGGATGGGAAAGAGGTCATCCACGATGGAAGGTCATCACTATGGAAGAGGTCATCCACGATGGAAGAGGTCGTCCACGATGGAAGAGGTCGTCCACGATGGAAGAGGTCGTCCACGATGGAAAGTCATCCACGATGGAAGAGGATGGGAAAGAGGTCATCCACGATGGAAGGTCATCACTATGGAAGAGGTCATCCACGATGGAAGAGGTCGTCCACGATGGAGTCATCCACGATGGAAAGTCATCCACGATGGAAGGTCATCCACGATGGAAGAGGATGGGAAAGAGGTCATCCACGATGGAAGGTTATCACTATGGAAGAGGTCATCCATGATGGAAGAGGTCGTCCACGATGGAAAGTCATCCACGATGGAAGGTCATCCACGATGGAAGAGGTCATCCACGATGGAAGAGGTCGTCCACGATGGAAGAGGTCGTCCACGATGGAAAGTCATCCACGATGGAAGGTCATCCACGATGGAAGAGGATGGGAAAGAGGTCATCCACGATGGAAGGTCATCACTATGGAAGAGGTCATCCACGATGGAAGAGGTCGTCGACGATGGAAGAGGTGGTCCACAATGGGGAAGAGGTCATCCACGATGGAAGGTCATCACGATGGAAGAGGTCATCCACGATGGAAGAGGTCGTCCACGATGGAAGAGGTCATCCACGATGGAAGGTCATCACGATGGAAGAGGTCACACGATGGAAGAGGTCATCCACGATGGAAGAGGTTGTCCACGATGGAAGAGGTGGTCCACGATGGAAGAGGTGGTCCACAATGGGGAAGAGGTCATCCACGATGGAAGGTCATCACGATGGAAGAGGTCACACGATGGAAGAGGTCATCCACGATGGAAGAGGTCGTCCACGATGGAAGAGGTGGTCCACAATGGGGAAGAGGTCATCCACGATGGAAGGTCATCACGATGGAAGAGGTCACACGATGGAAGAGATGATCCATGATAGAAGAGGTCATCCACAATGGAAGAGATCAGTCTCTTAATCTTTAATGGCATGAACCTATATGCAGGCATTATTTGGAGTATTAACCTGCTCCTAAGTTTGCACGCAGCAACCCATGGCAGGGGCAAGAGCCCACTATACCCCTTCTGGCTGATTTAGTAAGTGAGCGGCATTCGCCCGTGGGGACATAGCGTGGGGACATAGCGTGGGGACATAGCGTGGGGACATAGCGTGGGGACATAGCGTGGGGACATAGCGTGGGGACATAGCGTGGGGACATAGCGTGGGGACATAGCGTGGCGACTACTTCGGGATAATTAAAAATATAAACTGCAAACCAACAAATACCAATTCCTCACACCAATATGCGTTTACAAAGAACTTGAAGTTTAATTCTCTGCTTGCAGCACTCACTTGTTTCTGTGACGAATTCTCTGACTTGTGGGTTGACCTGGGTGTGGTTCCAGAGGCGACAGGAGGCATCGGCAGCGCAGGAGAGGATAAGGCCCGTGGTGGGGTGTACCACCAGGTTCCACACCGCATCAGAGTGTCCCGTCAACACTCCTTGATGGATATCCGAGTCTAATAATAGACAAGGTAGGAAAAAATATTCTTGACACTAAATGGACCCACACACAAAGTACACAATTTACATAACTCCAAAAAGTGTGGGAAACAAGAACTTAGCAGACCACAACAATTTAGAGGACCCTTTACCCTTAAAAGTTATATACACCAAATGAAATTTGGAAGGGGGGAAAAGGGGGGAGGGAGGGAAGAAGGGGGAAAAAGAAGAAAAGAAGAAAAAAGCAGTGTTTTTTTGTTGGGGGGGGGGGAGGGGGGAGTGCTTTAGTATATAAAGCATGTGTCCCTGGATGCATTTCTTGCTGTAAGTTTTGAATTCCTTCGCTCATGAACAAGCACATGTCCCTGGATGCATTTCTTGCTTAAGTTTTGAATTCCTTCGCTTATGAACAAGCAAGTGTCCCTGGATGCATTTCTTGCTGTAAGGTTTGTTGTAGGCATAGCGACGAGGTGCTCTTGTGATTGCTTACTTCCACGGAAGAATCCTTACAACATATTACAGCCAGTCATAACCTCAATCTAGGCCACTAAAAAAGCTGCCAATTGCGACATAAGTGGGAGGAAGATTTGTTGTGTTTTTTTGGTGGTATCTGCCACTCTGAAAGCAGTCAAACCAACACAGGGAGTGCTAGCACTTCCCCTAACAGATATGCACGTGTGTTACACTGGGCAAAGAGAGCATGTTGTCTCTCAGTACGTCAACAAGAAGAATAGGTATGTGTTTGTCAAGACGAAATAAAAAAGTACCAGAGCAGCTCGACTCTTTGCCACCGCCTCATGGCACTACACCAATACCTCGGAGGCCTTGAAGGAATCTCACTGAGGCCACAATGGCTGAAAGGTCACTCAACTCTGATAAACAAGCAGTCTAGACTTATAGGCAAGTGTGTGGCCACGCCCACTCCACATAGATGTACTTACGTCTAGGGCGCACAAATAGAATGGCTAACGTCGACTTCAATTACTTCTTTGTCAAGTTATCACCAGCAACGAATGGCAGGGAAGCTAAATAAGCCATGGCTTCTATGAACCTGTGTTCTTGTATATAGTAGTAGTAATGTAGTAGAGTTGTAGTGTAGCATAGTAATAGTAGTAGTAATAGTAGTAGTAATAGTAGTAGTAATGTAGTAGAGTTGTAGTGTAGTATAGTAATAGTAGTAGTAATAGTAGTAGTAATAGTAGTAGTAATGTAGTAGTAGTAGTAGTAGTATAGTAATAGTAGTAGTAATAGTAGTAGTAATAGTAGTAGTAATGTAGTAGTAGTAATAGTAGTAGTAATGTAGTGGTATATTAGTAGTAGTAGTAGTAGTAGTAGTAATAGTAATAGTAGTAGTAATGTAGTAAAGGATAGTAATATTAGTAGTAGTAGTAGTAGTAGTAAGTAAAGGATATTAATAGTAGTAAAGTGGTAGAGTTGTTGAGCACTTGCATGATTACATTCAGCTGACAGTAAACACTTGAAGGATTCCCTTTAAATCCTTTTCCTTTTAGTGCAACGTTTTAACCGAACGACGGTCTTCATCGAACGAAGACAGAAGTATTTCAGCCGAAACATTGGCACTAAAACAAAAGGATTTAAAGGGAATCCTTAAAGTATTCACTGCTGTTCCCACTGGCTTTGTTGAACACACCTCATTCTCCCCCATCGTCCTCAGCAACGGGTGGGATGGCCATTGAGGCAAGTCATGTTTACAAGAGAATGGCAGGCCACCTACGTAGCTGCGAAGTTGGGTCAGCATTACAGCTCCACCATGTCCTGGCTCCTCTGCCGGACAGCATTCTCCTAGCTGAGATCGGCCATTCAATGCCTTCAAGGCAGTGTAGTAGTAGTAGTAGTAGTATAATAGTGCTAGTGTAGTAGCAATAGTAGTAGTAAATGTAATGATAGTGTATAGTAGTAGTAGTAATAGTGCAGCAGTAGTAGTGGTAGTACCTTGTACTAGTAGTATAGCAGTAGTGAGAGTGTAGTACTAGTAGTATAGCAGTAGTGAGAGTGTAGTACTAGTAGTATAGCAGTAGTGAGTGTAGTACTAGTAGTATAGTAGTAGTGATAGTGTAGTACTAGTAGTATAGCAGTAGTGATAGTGTAGTACTAGTAGTATAGCAGTAGTGATAGTGTAGTACTAGTAGTATAGCAGTAGTGAGTGTAGTACTAGTAGTATAGCAGTAGTGATAGTGTAGTACTAGTAGTATAGCAGTAGTGATAGTGTAGTACTAGTAGTATAGCAGTAGTGAGTGTAGTACTAGTAGTATAGCAGTAGTGATAGTGTAGTAATAGTACTATAGCAGTAGTGATAGTGTAGTACTAGTAGTATAGCAGTAGTGAGTGTAGTACTAGTAGTATAGTAGTAGTGATAGTGTAGTACTAGTAGTATAGCAGTAGTGATAGTGTAGTACTAGTAGTATAGCAGTAGTGATAGTGTAGTACTAGTAGTATAGCAGTAGTGATAGTGTAGTACTAGTAGTATAGCAGTAGTGAGAGTGTAGTACTATAGCAGTAGTGAGTGTAGTACTAGTAGTATAGCAGTAGTGAGTGTAGTACTAGTAGTATAGTAGTAGTGAGAGTGTAGTACCAGTAGTATAGCAGTAGTGATAGTGTAGTACTAGTAGTATAGTAGTAGTGAGTGTAGTACTAGTAGTATAGCAGTAGTGATAGTGTAGTAATAGTACTATAGCAGTAGTGATAGTGTAGTACTAGTAGTATAGCAGTAGTGAGTGTAGTACTAGTAGTATAGTAGTAGTGATAGTGTAGTAATAGTACTATAGTAGTAGTGATAGTGTAGTACTAGTAGTATAGTAGTAGTGATAGTGTAGTACTAGTGTAGTACTAGTAGTATAGTAGTAGTGATAGTGTAGTACTAGTAGTATAGCAGTAGTGATAGTGTAGTACTAGTAGTATAGCAGTAGTGAGTGTAGTACTAGTAGTATAGTAGTAGTGAGTGTAGTACTAGTAGTATAGTAGTAGTGATAGTGTAGTACTAGTAGTATAGCAGTAGTGAGAGTGTAGTACTAGTAGTATAGCAGTAGTGAGAGTGTAGTACTAGTAGTATAGCAGTAGTGATAGTGTAGTACTAGTATAATAGTCGAGTAAACAGAGACAGGATAACACAAACACTCGATGGTCTGAAAAGTCGGTAAAGGGTCTCCAAAACCTCGACACAAAATCAAGGCCGACTTGAAAAGTAGAAGCAAGCAAAGCAGTAAAGAAAATGTGCCTAATTTGCGCGCTTAAAGCCAGCATGGCAACTCTCCATTCAAGAAGGGTACGTGCATCAACCTAGCTCACTGCAAATGTCCTCTAGAACTAGCGCCTGGACTTATCACTGCCACAGGTTTATGTACATGAAGGATAGCATTGGCCCTTTCAACTGAGAGGTCATTGGTAATATATATACACACATATATATATATATATAGTCAATGAACTCTCAGTTGACATAATAACATTACAATAACCTTCTCAATAATCAACTTGAAATTGTATTCTCTCGATGTATCGACTAGATGCTCTAGTCTTCATCAGGTACCAAATAATAATACAACTGCCCACATCTCTATCGTTGTTCCACCTCATTTTTCGCATATCTGGTCACATATTGTACTGTTGTTTGATGGCAGTGTCCAACTCCGAGCTTCTAGGGCCCCAACACTTCTGAATACTTTCTACCCTGATCCACTAGTTATATCGGCACACGCCATGCGTTGTTGCTGTTGATGACTGCACCCATGCAGACAGTGACTAGACTTGAACATGGGGAGATTGGGTGTAGCATACTGCATGGCGCATGTCTAGGAGTCTCGAAATGCCTAAGACCAGGGGTAGGGGAGCGGAAACATGTTTTCAAACTTTTTAATGTAGCATGATGGTTCGGAAGAAAGCAATTGAGGTGATTTGTTGCTATCACAGCAGGAGGCTAGCACAGTAGGAGGCTAGCATAGTAGGATGCTAGCACAGCAGGAGGCTAGCACAGCAGGAGGCCACTTATCCAAGCGTCAGCTATCCCTACACGCCTGTCAACCGAATGCTACAGGAAGCTCCTCCCGCAAAATACTGGCACAATCAGTGTACTTAGTTTTTCATTTTGATAAGGAATTTTCCATGCGCGTCCGCACGAATATAAACTGTTCATCTGAGGGGGAATCTCGTCTAGCAATTCCTTTCGATTCTCAAAAGAAAGACGATTTATTGATGTAACTCAAATCTGTGGTGGTGAAGAAGGGAGAAGTTTAGCTGGAGAGGTGTTGGAATGTAATGTTGGAATGTAGAATATCCACGATTTTATGAGGAGCAAGGACAATCTGAAGAACTTCCATACCGAAGTTCAGTTATCCGAACATTCGAATGTCATCCTGTCCAATACTGTAATACTTTTTTCGTGGAAGACATAGCCAGTGCTCTAAATAGATGGTCAGGGAAGGCCTTGAAATGGTGAGAAGCTCCAAGTCACATATTCGAGCAAAGTTAGAAGTACACGGCTTCACCTCAGCCCCGAGCCATAGCAACGCGTTTGGAATGCTTACTCCAGCTAATTAATCTTTGAGTGCTTGCTATCTGAGTGACTGTTTTATGTCCTAACGCAAGGGCAACCAATTCACTGAAACAGTTCCAAACTTTCAGGACACGATATTTACGCTTCACAGGTGCCAATTTTAAAACAAAAATCTCATTTCTGATAAAAACAGCGTCTAGACGGGCTTGCCCCCGCAAATCTGGCCACATGCAGAGAAACAATGTAATGAACGACTTCATGAGGAACAAATATATTTAGTTTAAAAACATTTCGATTCGACCAGTTAAAAAAAAAGAAGAGAACAAGACTGAACCTTTGATTAGATGGACCCTTTACCATATAAAACCATGTACATTAAAAAGTGCTATATATAAATGGTAAAGGGTTCTCTTAAGCCAATGTCAATTTCCCCCCCCCCCCCCCCCCCCCTTGTAATAGAACACTATTAGAACGGATCCTACTTTCATAATCTAGGACTAGGACTCGTTCTATTGGTGGCCTTAATCCTACTTATCCCCTAGACCTAACCCTGCCCTCGCTGGTGCTAGCCCTGACCCTGCCCTCGCTGGGCGCTGGAGCTAGCCCTAACCCTGCCCTCGCTGGTGCTAGCCCTAGACCTAACGCCAAGAATACAAATACCAAGATCCCTTAAGGCATTACCTACAAACCCCTTCGCTCACTGAAGCGATGATCTTTACCACATTCCAGCATGGGTATTGACACCGGCAAGTGCGAGACGGACTGAGCATGCCCGTGCATCTTACTTCCATTACTAAGTAAAGCAAAGACACGCAGCTCAGAGAAACAGACGAGCCTTGGGTTCCATCATCACTTGAGGACGCTTCAGGTTGGCACAGCAACTTCTCTAACATCCACCGAAACAAGCAGAGCATTTATACTACTGCTTAACCTCCCTACCATAGGTCAAAGGTCATAGCAATAATTTCAGCTGGCCAGTGATAATGCTATGCCTTATCTGACTAACAATAGTACGGCAGGCAATGAACATCATCCGAGTTTTCTTCTGCACTATATTTGGTTTCAAAGGGAGTGGAGGGTGGCAGGAAAGAAACTTTTAAAAACTTGCAGCTCCGACTTTGGAGATCCATGGATTCTTCACACTGCACTGTATGAACTGGATATTTAAGATAGCTCTCTCTGTGTGCTCTCATTTGATATTGAAATATTTTTGCATAGGTATAACCATGCCAAAGTTGACTGCAACTAAAGTGTTGAGGACCTCTAAATCCGAGGGCCCGGAACTGGCAGCTGTGTGGCTCCCCATCGGAAAGTGCTCAATTACTATCTGTGGCAAGCGGCACTGAATGTTTTCATTAGGCAGTAATAAGTGGCGCTTGGCCACTGAAAGGGTTGCCAAGGAAGAGAATTGACATAGGTAAGTGTGCTCTTAAAACGCTAATGAAAAACACTAATGAAATTACCTGTTGCACAGAAACCACACTAGCAATTAAAGATGCCAAGCACTTCCTAATAAGGAGCCACGTCTGCAGCACATCCAAGCACTCGGGTACCTCCACTTTGGCTGCAGGTTAATTTGGCATAGTTAAAGCTGTGCAACCTTCAAAAGAGAGCACACAGAGAGAGCTATCTTTTGAGCTATACATCAAGTTCATACAGTGAAGTGTGCAGAATCTATGGAGCTCCAAAAAGTTGTAACCACTAGATGGTTTTGGGGGTCGAGACCTCCCCTTATAATTTGCTACCTTCAGGTATAGCTAGTTACTCTGTCATTCCCCTTTAGTCAGTAACCAATGACAACACTTCTCACAACAAACCTTTCACCAGTTCAGCTACTGCAGTGTAATCCTAGTCGCATGGGCTTATCTGTAGCCTCACTAGCCAACAGTCCTCTAGTTATTTTCCTAGTAGCGTGGGGTTAGGTGCAGCCTCACTAACCAACAGTCCTCAACAGTCCTCTAGTTATTCTCCTAGTAGCGTGGGGTTAGATGCAGCCACTAGCAAACAGTCTTCTAGTTATTCTCCTAGTAGCGTGGGGTTAGATGCAGCCACTAGCAAACAGTCTTCTAGTTATTCTCCTAGTAGCGTGGGGTTAGATGCAGCCACTAGCAAACAGTCTTATAGTTATTCTCCTAGTAGCGTGGGGTTAGATGTAGCCTCACTAGCCAACAGTCTCCTAGTTATTCTCCAAGTAGCGTGGGGTTAGATGCAGCCTCACTAGCCAACAGTCTCCTAGTTATTCTCCAAGTAGCGTGGGGTTAGATGCAGCCTCACTAGCCAACAGTCTCCTAGTTATTCTCCAAGTAGCGTGGGGTTAGATGCAGCCTCACTAGCCAACAGTCTTATAGTTATTCTCCTAGTAGCGTGGGGTTAGATGCACCCTCACTAGCAAACAGTCTCCTAGTTATTCTCCTAGTAGCGTGGGGTTAGGTGCAGCCTCACTAGCCAACAGTCTCCTAGTTATTCTCCAAGTAGCGTGGGGTTAGATGCAGCCTCACTAGCCAACAGTCTCCTAGTTATTCTCCAAGTAGCATGGGGTTAAATGCAGCCTCACTAGCCAACAGTCTCCTAGTTATTCTCCAAGTAGCGTGGGGTTAGGTGCAGCCTCACTAGCCAACAGTCTTCTAGTTATTCTCCTAGTAGCGTGGGGTTAGATGCACCCTCACTAGCAAACAGTCTCCTAGTTATTCTCCTAGTAGCGTGGGGTTAGGTGCAGCCTCACTAGCCAACAGTCTCCTAGTTATTCTCCAAGTAGTGTGGGGTTAGATGTAGCCTCACTAGCCAACAGTCTCCTAGTTATTCTCCAAGTAGCGTGGGGTTAGATGCAGCCTCACTAGCCAACAGTCTCCTAGTTATTCTCCAAGTAGCATGGGGTTAGATGCAGCCTCACTAGCCAACAGTCTCCTAGTTATTCTCCAAGTAGCGTGGGGTTAGATGCACCCTCACTAGCAAACAGTCTCCTAGTTATTCTCCTAGTAGCGTGGGGTTAGGTGCAGCCTCACTAGCAAACAGTCTCCTAGTTATTCTCCTAGTAGCGTGGGGTTAGGTGCAGCCTCACTAGCCAACAGTCTTCTAGTTATTCTCCTAGTAGTGTGGGGTTAGATGCACCCTCACTAGCAAACAGTCTCCTAGTTATTCTCCTAGTAGCGTGGGGTTAGGTGCAGCCTCACTAGCCAACAGTCTCCTAGTTATTCTCCAAGTAGCATGGGGTTAGATGCAGCCTCACTAGCCAACAGTCTCCTAGTTATTCTCCAAGTAGCGTGGGGTTAGATGCACCCTCACTAGCAAACAGTCTCCTAGTTATTCTCCTAGTAGCGTGGGGTTAGATGCACCCTCACTAGCAAACAGTCTCCTAGTTATTCTCCTAGTAGCGTGGGGTTAGGTGCAGCCTCACTAGCCAACAGTCTCCTAGTTATTCTCCAAGTAGCGTGGGGTTAGATGTAGCCTCACTAGCCAACAGTCTCCTAGTTATTCTCCAAGTAGCGTGGGGTTAGATGCAGCCTCACTAGCCAACAGTCTCCTAGTTATTCTCCAAGTAGCATGGGGTTAGATGCAGCCTCACTAGCCAACAGTCTCCTAGTTATTCTCCAAGTAGCGTGGGGTTAGATGCACCCTCACTAGCAAACAGTCTCCTAGTTATTCTCCTAGTAGCGTGGGGTTAGGTGCAGCCTCACTAGCAAACAGTCTCCTAGTTATTCTCCTAGTAGCGTGGGGTTAGGTGCAGCCTCACTAGCCAACAGTCTTCTAGTTATTCTCCTAGTAGTGTGGGGTTAGATGCACCCTCACTAGCAAACAGTCTCCTAGTTATTCTCCTAGTAGCGTGGGGTTAGATGCAGCTCACTAGCAAACAGTCTCCTAGTTATTCTCCTAGTAGCGTGGGGTTAGATGCAGCCTCACTAGCCAACATCTTGCATAGAACTCACTGTGCGAACTCTTGTGTAACTCAGGGGTCAAGATTAACATAATAATGTCACATTCTGATGAAGCGGACACGTGATCATTAATGACATTAATGCAGAGACAGGGGTATACGTGTCATGGGCACAAAAGGGTTAAAACAAGTGACAAACTTCACCCACTATCCCGTGCTAAACTGGACGTTATGAAAGCTTACGAGATGCCCACACAGCATTGGAAGTCCTCCAAAACTAAAATATGGCACAGTCTCAATAAGGCATGAATGTGCACATTTCCCGGGCTTTCCCAGGCTTTTGATGTCTAATGGTATACTATTCAAGGCACACAGGATACGTCTTTAAAAAGAGACAATTTAGGTCAACATGTAATAAGAAGTCAAGTAAAAACTCCACCAACCCTCCCCCCCCCCCCAATTTTTTTTTGGGGGGTGGAGATAAATTTCATGTTGGGTTTGGGATACAAAACCGTTCCATAAAGAACCGTGTGGTACAGGCTGGCACGCATGAAGGGGGGGGGGGGGGGGGGCAATTCATGAAGGGGGGGCAATTAATGCATGTCACATTGATCCAAAAACTGAGAAGAATATTTGCACTCACACACACAAACATACACCTCACGCTTCAGGTCCATAAATAAGCAGTATGAAAAAATTCCGTGGAACTATTCTTTTCGTAAGATGCCTACAAATCGCCCTCACAGTTTCCATGGAACTATTCTATTCGTAGAGCAAGATGCCTACGATTCACCCCTCACAGTTTCCATGGAACTATTCTATTCGTAGAGCAAGATGCCTACGATTCACCCCTCACAGTTTCCATGGAACTATTCTATTCGTAGAGTAAGACGCCTACGAATCGCCTCTCACAGTGGCTTTATTCTGACGTCAGTCCAGTATACCAGTTGCAAGGAAAAACGAGATTGCTACACCATCAGTTCCCATCCCAAAGCTAGCTCCTCTCCTGTGCCAGCAGTAGACGCAAAACCATAGCTAAGTTTGTGCAATAAGACCGATCCAGTTGAAGTATCAGCAATAAAAACAAAAGGCGAGATATCCACAGGAACAATAGTTAGGTTTCAATTACGTTTAAAACATATGTTGATCAAAAATATATATATATATATATATATATATATATATTAAACGCATTCCTTTTTAAATTCCCATGGGTTAGTAGGGCCACGAAAATGTACCCTACGAAGAATTCTGCACTTGCCGTACATTTCTGTGTGCGTGTACAAAGAAGCTAAGACTGACACACATTACGTAAACTAATACTCAAGGCGCACTGAACGTACCGTAGACGTCAAACGGGTCTTCTCCGGGCTCTGCCGGCAACTGCCAGACCCGTATGGTGGAGTCAGCTGATCCGCTGAAGCATATGTCACCCCCCAAGCCGAACGCTACGCTCAGCACATGACCCCTGGCAACAGAAGTGACAGAAGGAACAGTCAGTCACTCCACATGCATGCAGTTCGAGAGGACACACACACTGACACATGTGTATCCCCCCCCCCTCCTCCCCCTCTCCCCAAGTACATCGCAAGGACACATACCTGTGCCCTCGAAGAGTCTGCAATGCCTCCACATCCACGAGCAGAGACCTGAAGCAAGACCAATCAGAGATGACGCACAGAACACAGACATTGGTGAGTCACATCATTGTCAGGCCTTCTTACCCAAGGAACTTATTTGGCCTTGTTCTCCAAGATTAATTTTCACAGATTACGTTCCTAATGCAGAGCAATTCATCCCACAGGCTAGCAGCCTTAACTCTTAGAACCTGAGCGGCCGGCTTTTCGGCCGATACCTAGAGGCATATATATACCCGAGCGGCCGATATTTCGGTAAGGGATTTTTTTCTTTTCTTTTCCCCCCCCCCCCCCCCTCCTTCTTTCCATTATCAATAAATAAATATAATCAACTTGGAACTTTTGATTCTTTTTTTAATCCCCCAGGACCATAGGGTGGGAAGCATGCACATATTAGGGAGCATAGGGTTCTAAGGGTTAAGGCTGGTTCACAACACGCTGCTAGGCCTTCGCATCGCATCACTTCTAGCTGTTTACAATAACAGAGTCGCCGCTTGATCAAACTTGAACTTTCACCCAACCAGAACTCCTCCCATTAATTAACAGACGCCTGTGCTCATCTCATTTGCGCATCCCATACTTGGTAAAGTTCTCACTGCATCGATAAGCCTTTAGTTGTCCATTCAGCTTTGAAATCACTGGTCAGCTTTTACTGAAAAATCAAAATAAAGCACACCAGAATGATGCAATCGACGGGTTGCAACGCCACTCGAATAGAACTCGACTCTATTCAAGCGATGCGATTTTTTGGATCACAATATTTAAAAAAAACATGACGCGTCGTATCGCTCGAGCGTTTTGCATCTTGTGAATCAGCCTTTACACATAAAACAGCTGCCTGGCTTCACCAATGCAACCAAGTGTGAAGAGATGTTCCAAATGGTTTAGTTGGTGTGTAGTCCTACCTGTACTGCCATGCTAGTTGGTGTGTAGTCCTACCTGTACTGCCCATGTGCTAGTTGGTGTGTAGTCCTACCTGTACTGCCATGCTAGTTGGTGTGTAGTCCTACCTGTACTGCCATGCTAGTTGGCGTGTAGTCCTACCTGTACTGCCATGCTAGTTGGTGTGTAGTCCTACCTGTACTGCCATGCTAGTTGGTGTGTAGTCCTACCTGTACTGCCCATGTGCTAGTTGGTGTGTAGTCCTACCTGTACTGCCATGCTAGTTGGTGTGTAGTCCTACCTGTACTGCCATGCTAGTTGGTGTGTAGTCCTACTTGTACTGCCCATGTGCTAGTTGGTGTGTAGTCCTACCTGTACTGCCATGCTAGTTGGTGTGTAGTCCTACCTGTACTGACATGCTAGTTGGTGTGTAGTCCTACCTGTACTGCCATGCTAGTTGGTGTGTAGTCCTACCTGTACTGCCGTGCTAGTTGGTGTGTAGTCCTACCTGTACTGCCATGCTAGTTGGTGTGTAGTCCTACCTGTACTGCCATGCTAGTTGGTATGCAGTCCTACCTGTACTGCCATGCTAGTTGGTGTGTAGTCCTACCTGTACTGCCATGCTAGTTGGTGTGTAGTCCTACCTGTACTGCCATGCTAGTTGGTGTGTAGTCCTACCTGTACTGCCATGCTAGTTGGTGTGTAGTCCTACCTGTATTGCTAGTAGGTGTGTAGTCCTACCTGTACTGCCATGCTAGTTGGTGTGTAGTCCTACCTGTACTGCCATGCTAGTTGGTGTGTAGTCCTACCTGTACTGCCATGCTAGTTGGTGTGTAGTCCTACCTGTACTGCCATGCTAGTTGGTGTGTAGTCCTACCTGTACTGCCATGCTAGTTGGTGTGTAGTCCTACCTGTACTGCCATGCTAGTTGGTGTGTAGTCCTACCTGTACTGCCATGCTAGTTGGTGTGTAGTCCTACCTGTACTGTCATGCTAGTTGGTGTGTAGTCCTACCTGTACTGCCATGCTAGTTGGTGTGTAGTCCTACCTGTACTGCCATGCTAGTTGGTGTGTAGTCCTACCTGTATACTGCCATGCTAGTTGGTGTGTAGTCCTACCTGTACTGCCATGCTAGTTGGTGTGTAGTCCTACCTGTACTGCCATGCTAGTTGGTGTGTAGTCCTACCTGTACTGCCATGCTAGTTGGTGTGTAGTCCTACCTGTACTGCCATGCTAGTTGGTGTGTAGTCCTACCTGTACTGCCATGCTAGTTGGTGTGTAGTCCTACCTGTACTGCCATGCTAGTTGGTGTGTAGTCCTACCTGTACTGCCATGCTAGTTGGTGTGTAGTCCTACCTGTACTGCCATACTAGTTGGTGTGTAGTCCTACTTGTGCTGCCCATGTGCTAGTTGGTGTGTAGTCCTACCTGTACTGCCATGCTAGTTGGTGTGTAGTCCTACCTGTATTGCTAGTTGGTGTGTACCTGTACTGCCCTGCTAGTTGGTGTGTAGTCCTACCTGTACTGCCCTGCTAGTTGGTGTGTAGTCCTACCTGTACTGTCATGCTAGTTGGTGTGTAGTCCTACCTGTACTGCCATGCTAGTTGGTGTGTAGTCCTACCTGTACTGCCCATGTGCTAGTTGGTGTGTAGTCCTACCTGTACTGCCATGCTAGTTGGTGTGTAGTCCTACCTGTACTGCCATGCTAGTTGGTGTGTAGTCCTACCTGTACTGCCCTGCTAGTTGGTGTGTAGTCCTACCTGTACTGCCCTGCTAGTTGGTGTGTAGTCCTACCTGTACTGTCATGCTAGTTGGTGCCTATCTGTACTGCCCATGTGCTAGTTGGTGTGTAGTCCTACCTGTACTGCCATGCTAGTTGGTGTGTAGTCCTACCTGTACTGCCATGCTAGTTGGTGTGTAGTCCTACCTGTACTGCCATGCTAGTTGGTGTGTAGTCCTACCTGTACTGCCCATGTGCTAGTTGGTGTGTAGTCCTACCTGTACTGCCCTGCTAGTTGGTGTGTAGTCCTACCTGTACTGTCATGCTAGTTGGTGCCTACCTGTACTGCCCATGTGCTAGTTGGTGTGTAGTCCTACCTGTACTGCCATGCTAGTTGGTGTGTAGTCCTACCTGTACTGCCATGCTAGTTGGTGTGTAGTCCTACCTGTACTGCCCATGTGCTAGTTGGTGTGTAGTCCTACCTGTACTGCCTTGCTAGTTGACCCTGAAGCCATTTCAATGCCCAGATATCACCAGAACAAATTTCTAGGGGCAACATCCCCCCAGATGAACTTAGAAAGCCCTGTAAGTATGACCCACTAGATAAACATCCTTTGTCTCCTCGCACCTTCTGGTTTCCTTGGCTTTTTGCCGGGCTCTCTGTAAGTTCCACACTTTGAGCGTGCAATCTTCGGAGCCGGTGAGGACCACTTGATCCGTCGGGTGGAAGGCAATGGACGTGACCACGTCAAAGTGACTGGAGAGAGAGAGCAAGTCAATAATGAGTGTTAGTAACATGACGCTATGAGCACATTGGCATGCACATGTGTATGTATGTATAAGCATGTGTACATGTTTGTGCATGTGTTTGTATGTATATACATGTAATGTATGTGTGTGTATTGTGTATGTATGTGTGTATTGTGTATGTATGTGTGTATTGTGTATTGTATGTGTTTTGTGTGTGTATGTATGTGCATTGTGTGTGTATAGTGTGTGTGCATGTGCTCACCTCTGCAGTGTGTGTGTGTGTGTATAGTGTGTGTGCACAATGTGTGTGTGTGTGTGTGCATGTGCTAACCTCTGCAGTGTGTATTTGTGTTCCCACTTCCTAGAGCTCTCCACTGATGTTGTCTGGAGGAGAAACACACAAGCAATGAAAGTACGCACACTCAGCAATCTGCAGTGCCGCTCTCTCTACGTGCTAAGAGGTTGTAATTAGCTCCTCAAAATGAACATTAAAAATTAACACCGTCTGGCACTGTTTGCCACCATGGCTGCATCTAACCCACCAGAGATCTAACGCACCAGAGATCTAACCCACCAGAGATCTAACCCACCAGAGATCTAACCCACCAGAGATCTAACCCACCAGAGATCTGACCCACCAGAGATCTAAACCCTCCAGAGATCTAACCCTCCAGAGATCTAACCCACCAGAGATCTAACCCACCAGAGATCTAGAGATCTGACCCACCAGAGATCTAACCCACCAGAGATCTGACCCACCAGAGATCTAACCCACCAGAGATCTGACCCACCAGAGATCTGACCCACCAGAGATCTGACCCACCAGAGATCTGACCCACCAGAGATCTGACCCAACAGAGATCTAACCCACCAGAGATCTAACCCACCAGAGATCTAACCCTCCAGAGATCTAACCCACCAGAGATCTAATCCACCAGAGATCTAACCCTCCAGAGATCTAACCCTCCAGAGATCTAACCCACCAGAGATCTAAACCCTCCAGAGATCTAACCCACCAGAGATCTAAAGAGATCTGACCCACCAGAGATCTAACCCACCAGAGATCTAACCCACCAGAGATCTGACCCACCAGAGATCTGACCCACCAGAGATCTGACCCACCAGAGATCTGACCCACCAGAGATCTGACCCACCAGAGATCTGACCCACCAGAGATCTGACCCACCAGAGATCTAACCCACCAGAGATCTAACCCACCAGAGATCTAACCCACCAGAGATCTAAAGAGATCTGACCCAACAGAGATCTAACCCACCAGAGATCTGACCCACCAGAGATCTGACCCTCCAGAGATCTGCCCACCAGAGATCTGACACACCAGAGATCTGACCCACCAGAGATCTGACCCACCAGAGATCTGACCCACCAGAGATCTGACCCACCAGAGATCTGACCCACCAGAGATCTGACCCACCAGAGATCTGACCCACCAGAGATCTGACCCATCAGAGATCTGACCCAACAGAGATCTAACCCACCACAGATCTAACCCACCAGAGATCTGACCCACCAGAGATCTGACCCACCAGAGATCTGACCCACCAGAGATCTGACCCACCAGAGATCTGACCCAACAGAGATCTAACCCACCAGAGATCTAACCCACCAGAGATCTGACACACCAGAGATCTATACCCTCCAGAGATCTAACCCATAACACACCAGAGATCTAAAGACATCTGACCCAACAGAGATCTAACCCACCAGAGATCTAACCCACCAGAGAACTGACCCACCAGAGATCTAGAGATCTAACCCGCCAGAGATCTAACCCACCAGAGATCTGACCCACCAGAGATCTGACCCACCAGAGATCTGACCCACCAGAGATCTGACCCACCAGAGATCTAACCCAACAGAGATCTAACCCTCCAGAGATCTAACCCACCAGAGATCTAACCCACCAGAGATCTAACCCTCCAGAGATCTAACCCTCCAGAGATCTAACCCACCAGAGATCTAAACCCTACAGAGATCTAACCCACCAGAGATCTAACCCACCAGAGATCTAAAGAGATCTGACCCACCAGAGATCTAACCCACCAGAGATCTAAAGAGATCTGACCCACCAGAGATCTGACCCACCAGAGATCTGACCCACCAGAGATCTGACCCAACAGAGATCTGACCCAACAGAGATCTGACCCACCAGAGATCTGACCCACCAGAGATCTGACCCACCAGAGATCTGACCCACCAGAGATCTGACCCACCAGAGATCTGACCCACCAGAGATCTGACCCACCAGAGATCTGACCCACCAGAGATCTGACCCAACAGAGATCTGACCCACCAGAGATCTGACCCACCAGAGATCTGACCCACCAGAGATCTGACCCAACAGAGATCTAACCCACCAGAGATCTAACCCACCAGAGATCTGACCTACTAGAGATCTAAACCCTCCAGAGATCTAACCCATAACCCACCAGAGATCTAAAGAGATCTGACCCACCAGAGATCTAACCCACAATAGATCTAACATACCAGAGATCTGACCCACCAGAGAACTGACCCACCAGAGATCTAGAGATCTAACCCACCAGAGATCTGACCCACCAGAGATCTGACCCACCAGAGATCTGACCCACCAGAGATCTGACCCACCAGAGATCTGACCCACCAGAGATCTAACCCACCAGAGATCTAACTCAACAGAGATCTAACCCTCCAGAGATCTAACCCACCAGAGATCTAACCCACCAGAGATCTAAACCCTACAGAGATCTAACCCACCAGAGATCTAACCCACCAGAGATCTAAAGAGATCTGACCCACCAGAGATCTAACCCACCAGAGATCTAACCCACCAGAGATCTAAAGAGATCTGACCCACCAGAGATCTGACCCACCAGAGATCTGACCCAACAGAGATCTAACCCACCAGAGATCTAACCCACCAGAGATCTGACCCACCAGAGATCTGACCCAACAGAGATCTAACCCTCCAGAGATCTAACCCACCAGAGATCTGACCCACCAGAGATCTGACCCACCAGAGATCTGACCCACCAGAGATCTAACCCACCAGAGATCTAACCCACCAGAGATCTAACCCAACAGAGATCTAACCCACCAGAGATCTAACCCACCAGAGATCTAACCCACCAGAGATCTAAAGAGATCTGACCCACCAGAGATCTGACCCACCAGAGATCTAACCCATCAGAGATCTAACCCACCAGAGATCTGACCAACCAGAGATCTGACCCACCAGAGATCTGACCCACCAGAGATCTGACCCAACAGATATCTAACCCACCAGAGATCTAACCCAACAGAGATCTAACCCACCAGAGATCTAACCCACCAGAGATCTAACCCACCAGAGATCTAACCCACCAGAGATCTAAAGAGATCTGACCCACCAGAGATCTGACCCACCAGAGATCTGACCCAACAGAGATCTAACCCACCAGAGATCTAACCCCCCAGAGATCTGACCCACCAGAGATCTAACCCACCAGAGATCTGACCCACCAGAGATCTGACCCACCAGAGATCTGACCCATCAGAGATCTGACCCACCAGAGATCTGATCCACCAGAGATCTGACCCACCAGAGATCTGACCCACCAGAGATCTGACCCACCAGAGATCTGACCCACCAGAGATCTGACCCACCAGAGATCTAACCCACCAGAGATCTAACCCACCAGAGATCTAAAGAGATCTGACCCACCAGAGATCTGACCCACCAGAGATCTGACCCACCAGAGATCTGACCCACCAGAGATCTGACCCACCAGAGATCTGACCCACCAGAGATCTGACCCACCAGAGATCTAACCCACCAGAGATATAACTCTCCAGAGATCTAACCCACCAGAGATCTAACCCACCAGAGATCTGACCCTCCAGAGATCTGACCCACCAGAGATCTGACCCACCAGAGATCTGACCCACCAGAGATCTGACCCACCAGAGATCTAACCCACCAGAGATATAACTCTCCAGAGATCTGACCCACCAGAGATCTAACCCACCAGAGATCTGACCCTCCAGAGATCTGACCCATCAGAGATCTGACCCACCAGAGATCTGACCCACCAGAGATCTAACCCTCCAGAGATCTGACCCACCAGAGATCTGACCCACCAGAGATCTGACCCACCAGAGATCTGACCCACCAGAGATCTAACCCAACAGAGATCTAACCCTCCAGAGATCTAACCCACCAGAGATCTAACCCACCATAGATCTAAACCCTACAGAGATCTAACCCACCAGAGATCTAAAGAGATCTGACCCACCAGAGATCTAAAGAGATCTGACCCACCAGAGATCTAACCCACCAGATATCTAACCCACCAGAGATCTATTTAAAGAGATCTGACCCACCAGAGATCTGACCCACCAGAGATCTGACCCACCAGAGATCTGACCCAACAGAGACCTAACCCACCAGAGATCTAACCCACCAGAGATCTGACCCACCAGAGATCTGACCCAACAGAGATCTAACCCTCCAGAGATCTAACCCACCAGAGATCTAACCCACCAGAGATCTGACCCACCAGAGATCTAACCCACCAGAGATCTAACCCACCAGAGATCTAACCCAACAGAGATCTAACCCACCAGAGATCTAACCCACCAGAGATCTAACCCACCAGAGATCTAACCACCAGAGATCTAACCCAACAGAGATCTAACCCACCAGAGATCTAACCCACCAGAGATCTAACCCACCAGAGATGAGATCTGACCCAACAGAGATCTAACCCTCCAGAGATCTGACCCACCAGAGATCTGACCCACCAGAGATCTGACCCACCAGAGATCTGACCCACCAGAGATCTGATCCACCAGAGATCTAACCCACCAGAGATCTAACTCTCCAGAGATCTGACCCACCAGAGATCTAACCCTCCAGAGATCTGACCCACCAGAGATCTGACCCACCAGAGATCTGACCCACCAGAGATCTAACCCTCCAGAGATCTGACCCACCAGAGATCTGACCCACCAGAGATCTAACCCACCAGAGATCTAACTCTCCAGAGATCTGACCCACCAGAGATCTAACCCTCCAGAGATCTGACCCAACAGAGATCTGACCCACCAGAGATCTGACCCACCAGAGATCTGACCCACCAGAGATCTGACCCACCAGAGATCTGACCCACCAGAGATCTGACCCAACAGAGATCTAACCCACCAGAGATCTAACCCACCAGAGATCTAACCCACCAGAGATCTGACCTACTAGAGATCTAAACCCTCCAGAGATCTAACCCATAACCCACCAGAGATCTAAAGAGATCTGACCCACCAGAGATCTAACCCACCAGAGATCTAACACACCAGAGATCTGACCCACCAGAGAACTGACCCACCAGAGATCTAGAGATCTAACCCACCAGAGATCTGACCCACCAGAGATCTGACCCACCAGAGATCTGACCCACCAGAGATCTGACCCACCAGAGATCTGACCCACCAGAGATCTAACCCAACAGAGATCTAACCCTCCAGAGATCTAACCCACCAGAGATCTAACCCACCAGAGATCTAAGCCCTACAGAGATCTAACCCACCAGAGATCTAACCCACCAGAGATCTAGAGATCTGACCCACCAGAGATCTAACCCACCAGAGATCTAACCCACCAGAGATCTAAAGAGATCTGACCCACCAGAGATCTGACCCACCAGAGATCTGACCCACCAGAGATCTGACCCACCAGAGATCTGACCCACCAGAGATCTGACCCACCAGAGATCTGACCCACCAGAGATCTGACCCACCAGAGATCTGACCCACCAGAGATCTGACCCAACAGAGATCTGACCCACCAGAGATCTGACCCACCAGAGATCTGACCCACCAGAGATCTGACCCACCAGAGATCTGACCCAACAGAGATCTAACCCACCAGAGATCTAACCCACCAGAGATCTGACCTACTAGAGATCTAAACCCTCCAGAGATCTAACCCATAACCCACCAGAGATCTAAAGAGATCTGACCCACCAGAGATCTAACACACCAGAGATCTGACCCACCAGAGAACTGACCCACCAGAGATCTAGAGATCTAACCCACCAGAGATCTGACCCACCAGAGATCTGACCCACCAGAGATCTGACCCACCAGAGATCTGACCCACCAGAGATCTGACCCACCAGAGATCTAACCCACCAGAGATCTAACCCAACAGAGATCTAACCCTCCAGAGATCTAACCCACCAGAGATCTAAACCCTACAGAGATCTAACCCACCAGAGATCTAACCCACCAGAGATCTAAAGAGATCTGACCCACCAGAGATCTAACCCACCAGAGATCTAACCCACCAGAGATCTAAAGAGATCTGACCCACCAGAGATCTGACCCACCAGAGATCTGACCCAACAGAGATCTAACCCACCAGAGATCTAACCCACCAGAGATCTGACCCACCAGAGATCTGACCCAACAGAGATCTAACCCTCCAGAGATCTAACCCACCAGAGATCTGACCCACCAGAGATCTGACCCACCAGAGATCTGACCCACCAGAGATCTAACCCACCAGAGATCTAACCCACCAGAGATCTAACCCAACAGAGATCTAACCCACCAGAGATCTAACCCACCAGAGATCTAACCACCAGAGATCTAACCCAACAGAGATCTAACCCACCAGAGATCTAACCCACCAGAGATCTAACCCACCAGAGATCTAAAGAGATCTGACCCACCAGAGATCTGACCCACCAGAGATCTGACCCAACAGAGATCTAACCCACCAGAGATCTAACCCACCAGAGATCTGACCCACCAGAGATCTAACCCATCAGAGATCTAACCCACCAGAGATCTGACCAACCAGAGATCTGACCCACCAGAGATCTGACCCACCAGAGATCTGACCCACCAGAGATCTGACCCAACAGATATCTGACCCACCAGAGATCTAACCCAACAGAGATCTAACCCACCAGAGATCTAACCCACCAGAGATCTAACCCACCAGAGATCTAACCCACCAGAGATCTAACCCACCAGAGATCTAAAGAGATCTGACCCACCAGAGATCTGACCCAACAGAGATCTGACCCACCAGAGATCTGACCCACCAGAGATCTGACCCACCAGAGATCTGACCCACCAGAGATCTGACCCACCAGAGATCTGACCCACCAGAGATCTGACCCACCAGAGATCTGACCCACCAGAGATCTGACCCACCAGAGATCTGACCCACCAGAGATCTGACCCACCAGAGATCTGACCCACCAGAGATCTGACCCACCAGAGATCTGACCCACCAGAGATCTAACCCACCAGAGATCTAACCCACCAGAGATCTGACCCTCCAGAGATCTGACCCACCAGAGATCTGACCCACCAGAGATCTGACCCACCAGAGATCTAACCCACCAGAGATCTAACTCTCCAGAGATCTGACCCACCAGAGATCTAACCCACCAGAGATCTAACCCTCCAGAGATCTGACCCACCAGAGATCTGACCCACCAGAGATCTGACCCACCAGAGATCTAACCCTCCAGAGATCTGACCCACCAGAGATCTGACCCACCAGAGATCTGACCCACCAGAGATCTGACCCACCAGAGATCTAACCCACCAGAGATCTAACCCAACAGAGATCTAACCCTCCAGAGATCTAACCCACCAGAGATCTAACCCACCAGAGATCTAACCCACCAGAGATCTAAACCCTACAGAGATCTAACCCACCAGAGATCTAAAGAGATCTGACCCACCAGAGATCTAAAGAGATCTGACCCACCAGAGATCTAACCCACCAGAGATCTAACACACCAGAGATCTAAAGAGATCTGACCCACCAGAGATCTGACCCACCAGAGATCTGACCCACCAGAGATCTGACCCACCAGAGATCTGACCCAACAGAGATCTAACCCACCAGAGATCTAACCCACCAGAGATCTGACCCACCAGAGATCTGACCCAACAGAGATCTAACCCTCCAGAGATCTAACCCACCAGAGATCTAACCCACCAGAGATCTGACCCACCAGAGATCTAACCCACCAGAGATCTAACCCACCAGAGATCTAACCCAACAGAGATCTAACCCACCAGAGATCTAACCCACCAGAGATCTAACCCACCAGAGATCTAACCACCAGAGATCTAACCCAACAGAGATCTAACCCACCAGAGATCTAACCCACCAGAGATCTAACCCACCAGAGATGAGATCTGACCCAACAGAGATCTAACCCTCCAGAGATCTGACCCACCAGAGATCTGACCCACCAGAGATCTGACCCACCAGAGATCTGACCCACCAGAGATCTAACCCACTAGAGATCTAACCCACCAGAGATCTAACCCAACAGAGATCTAACCCACCAGAGATCTAACCCACCAGAGATCTAACCCACCAGAGATCTAACCCACCAGAGATCTAACCCACCAGCCCACCAGAGATCTAACCCACCAGAGATCTAACCCACCAGAGATCTAGAGATCTGACCCACCAGAGATCTGACCCACCAGAGATCTAACCCACCAGAGATCTAACCCACCAGAGATCTGACCCACCAGAGATCTGACCCACCAGAGATCTAACCCACCAGAGATCTGACCCATCAGAGATCTGACCCACCAGAGATCTGACCCACCAGAGATCTAACCCACCAGAGATCTAACCCACCAGAGATCTAACCCACCAGAGATCTAACCCACCAGAGATCTGACCCACCAGAGATCTGACCCACCAGAGATCTGACCCACCAGAGATCTGACCCACCAGAGATGTAACCCACCAGAGATCTAACCCACCAGAGATCTAAAGAGATCTGACCCACCAGAGATCTGACCCACCAGAGATCTGACCCACCAGAGATCTGACCCACCAGAGATCTGACCCACCAGAGATCTAACCCACCAGAGATCTAACTCTCCAGAGATCTGACCCACCAGAGATCTAACCCTCCAGAGATCTGACCCACCAGAGATGTGACCCACCAGAGATCTGACCCACCAGAGATCTAACCCTCCAGAGATCTGACCCACCAGAGATCTGACCCACCAGAGATCTAACCCACCAGAGATCTAACTCTCCAGAGATCTGACCCACCAGAGATCTAACCCTCCAGAGATCTGACCCACCAGAGATCTGACCCACCAGAGATCTGACCCACCAGAGATCTAACCCTCCAGAGATCTGACCCACCAGAGATCTGACCCACCAGAGATCTGACCCACCAGAGATCTAACCCTCCAGAGATCTGACCCACCAGAGATCTAACCCAACAGAGATGCAGAAATGCTCTGAGGTTTACAGTGCAAGGGTCACCAGTCACAGAAAAAGCAAATGCCCCCCCCCCCCCCTCTTTTTGATAGTGAAGATGTTGCATGCAGAGGTATCACTATGCCAAAGTTATTAGAGCTACAAGTGGGGGTAGCTCAACATCTAAGTGCTTGATAGTGCAAGTTATGTCTCCTAATTGGAATGTGCTGGACAGCTGACGGAATTCTTTGCCAACCTTGACCACTTACATTTTAGCGCCTAATGAAAACACTCTTTGTAGAGTAGAGCTTCCTCTAGCCACTGGTGCTAATTTCAACTGATTAGGAGCCATAACTGTTGCAAATCATACACTCGGGCTACTTATGACATCTTAAAGAGAGCACACGAGAGAGCTAATCTTTTGAGGGACATATCAAGTCCATACAGTGAAGTGTGCAGAATACTTATGCAACATCTTACACAAGAGAGAGCTAATCTTTTGAGGGATATATCAAGTCCATAGAGTGAAGTATGCAGAACATATGGAGCTCCAAAGTTCACATCACAGGGTGTTTTTTTAGTCCCTCCTATTTTATGGTATAGCCCCACCCCCTCGTTTAAATAAATATTTTTAGCTATTAACTTACACGTTCAACAACAAACTTTCCAAACTGTTGCTATCATTAGAAAGCAAATACAACAAGCTGCAGTGTACAAGTATCAGCTCCATTGAGGTAGGAAAACAAGAGCTACACAGCACTGCAGTACTTCATTCTGTCGACAACAAAACTTACATCAAGGAAATCCATCCAGGGGTTTCTGCTTTCTCAAGAGAGAAGGAATTCAGAGCAACTGCAGGTAAGCACAGGTGCCTGTGCAGCTCTCCTCTGCAGAGGGGCTTCCAGAAAGAGCAGTAAAGGTCAAAACAAGACTGTCAATGACCTGCAGTTTCGATTGTCAGCCATTCTATTTTTTCTTCTTCTTCATATGCACACTGACCCCGCCAGAAAAAAAGACTTGATAGCTATACAAGGGAATTTTTTAATTTTAATTTTTTATTATTATTTTTATTTTATTTTTAATTTTATTTTTATCCGGTCAGAGGCACTTATAGAGGTCTACATACGAGCAGCTTACAGTGCCTGCCAGCAAGGCCACCTAACACCAAGTGGCAGCTGACAAGGAATACCTGTGCAGAGATAAATCAAGTTCTTACAAGTATGGAGATGAGTGTGCATATGGGACAAGCTAGAAGAGATAGCGAACAGGGGGGGATTTTTTAATATTTTTAATGACAGCGACCACATGGAAGATCCATTGTGTGACAAGTGCGGTAAGTTTGTTGGAACCAGATAACTCTTCACTGAGAGACCAGCCACCAGTGGAGATGTCAGGATTATGCAGAGCTACACAAACCTCTGGAGGAATCCGTGCTCCGACGCTAATACTAGGCTCGCTCCAACGCTAATACTAGGCTCGCTCCAACGCTAATACTAGGCTCGCTCCAACGCTAACACTAGGCTCGCTCCAATGCTAACACTAGGCTCGCTCCAACGCTAATACTAGGCTCGCTCCAACGCTAATACTAGGCTCGCTCCAATGCTAATACTAGGCTCGCTCCAACGCTAATACTAGGCTCGCTCCAATGCTAATACTAGGCTCGCTCCGACGCTAATACTAGGCTCGCTCCAACGCTAATACTAGGCTCGCTCCAATGCTAATACTAGGCTCGCTCCAACGCTAATACTAGGCTCGCTCCAACGCTAATACTAGGCTCGCTCCAACGCTAATACTAGGCTCGCTCCAACGCTAATACTAGGCTCGCTCCAACGCTAATACTAGGCTCGCTCCAACGCTAATAGTAGGCTCGCTCCAACGCTAACACCAGGCTCGCTCCAACGCTAATACTAGGCTCGCTCCAACGCTAACACTAGGCTCGCTCCAACGCTAACACCAGGCTCGCTCCAACGCTAATACTAGGCTCGCTCCAACGCTAATACTAGGCTCGCTCCAACGCTAATACTAGGCTCGCTCCAACGCTAATACTAGGCTCGCTCCAACGCTAACACTAGGCTCGCTCCAACGCTAATACTAGGCTCACTCCAATGCTAATACTAGGCTCGCTCCAATGCTAATACTAGGCTCGCTCCAACGCTAATACTAGGCTCGCTCCAACGCTAATACTAGGCTCGCTCCAACGCTAATACTAGGCTCGCTCCAACGCTAATACTAGGCTCGCTCCAACGCTAATACTAGGCTCGCTAATTTTCTGGTTGATAAAACTAGCCCTACTCTGTATGTGAGTCTACACTTGGGTCCACATGTGGTCTATACTTGGGTCCACATGTGAGTCTATACTTGGATCCACATGTGGTCTATACGTGGGTCCACATGTGAGTGTACTTGGGTCCACATGTGAGTCTATACTTGGGTCCACATGTGAGTGTACTTGGGTCCACATGTGGTCTATACTTGGGTCCACATGTGGTCTATACTTGGGTCCACATGTGAGTCTATACTTGGGTCCACATGTGAGTGTACTTGGGTCCACATGTGAGTCTATACTTGGATCCACATGTGGTCTATACGTGGGTCCACATGTGAGTGTACTTGGGTCCACATGTGAGTCTATACTTGGGTCCACATGTGGTCTATACTTGGGTCCACATGTGGTCTATACTTGGGTCCACATGTGGTCTATACTTGGGTCCACATGTGGTCTATACTTGGGTCCACATGTGAGTCTATACTTGGGTCCACATGTGGTCTATACTTGGGTCCACATGTGAGTCTATACTTGGGTCCACATGTGGTCTATACTTGGGTCCACATGTGGTCTATACTTGGGTCCACATGTGGTCTATACTTGGGTCCACATGTGGTCTATACTTGGGTCCACATGTGAGTCTATACTTGGGTCCACATGTGGTCTATACTTGGATCCACATGTGGTCTATACGTGGGTCCACATGTGAGTGTACTTGGGTCCACATGTGAGTCTATACTTGGGTCCACATGTGGTCTATACTTGGGTCCACATGTGGTCTATACTTGGGTCCACATGTGGTCTATACTTGGGTCCACATGTGGTCTATACGTGGGTCCACATGTGGTCTATACTTGGGTCCACATGTGGTCTATACTTGGGTGCACATGTGGTCTATACTTGGGTCCACATGTGGTCTATACTTGGGTCCACATGTGGTCTATACTTGGGTCCACATGTGAGTCTATACTTGGGTCCACATGTGAGTGTACTTGGGTCCACATGTGGTCTATACTTGGGTCCACATGTGGTCTATACTTGGGTCCACATGTGGTCTATACTTGGGTCCACATGTGGTCTATATGTGGGTCCACATGTGAGTGTACTTGGGTCCACATGTGAGTGTACTTGGGTCCACATGTGAGTGTACTTGGGTCCACATGTGAGTCTATACTTGGGTCCACATGTGGTCTATACGTGGGTCCACATGTGAGTCTATACTTGGGTCCACATGTGGTCTACACTTGGGTCCACATGTGAGTGTACTTGGGTCCACATGTGAGTCTATACTTGGGTCCACATGTGAGTCTATACTTGGGTCCACATGTGGTCTATACTTGGGTCCACATGTGGTCTATACTTGGGTCCACATGTGAGTCTATACTTGGGTCCACATGTGGTCTATACGTGGGTCCACATGTGAGTGTACTTGGGTCCACATGTGAGTCTATACTTGGGTCCACATGTGAGTCTATACGTGGGTCCACATGTGGTCTATACGTGGGTCCACATGTGGTCTATACTTGGGTCCACATGTGAGTGTACTTGGGTCCACATGTGAGTCTATACTTGGGTCCACATGTGAGTCTATACTTGGGTCCACATGTGGTCTATACTGGGGCCCACAAGTGAATCGATTCATGGGTCCACATTATATTTGGGCCACTAGTGAATCGAGGCTTCTGTATTGGGTCCACTCTATACTTGTAAGTACATCTGACACTTTCCCCTACAAACTATACAAGCCGGACCACTTGCGCTGTTGCCATGAAGCTGACATCACTGTACTGACCAAAACCTGGCCAGGTCCTTCAACCAGTCCACCAGAGCTCTGCCATGACCATAGTGACTACAAGCAGTCCACCAGAGCTCTGCCATGACCATAGTGACTACACGAGCTCTCCACCAGAGCTCTGCCATGACCATAGTGACTACAAGCAGTCCACCAGAGCTCTGCCATGACCATAGTGACTACACGAGCTCTCCACCAGAGCTCTGCCTTCACCATAGTGACTACACAAGCTCTCCACCAGAGCTCTGCCATGACCATAGTGACTACACGAGCTCTCCACCAGAGCTCTGCCATGACCATAGTGACTACACAAGCTCTCCACCAGAGCTCTGCCATGACCATAGTGACTACACGAGCTCTCCACCAGAGCTCTGCCATGACCATAGTGACTACACGAGCTCTCCACCAGAGCTCTGCCATGACCATAGTGACTACACGAGCTCTCCACCAGAGCTCTGCCATGACCATAGTGACTACACGAGCTCTCCACCAGAGCTCTGCCATGACCATAGTGACTACACGAGCTCTCCACCAGAGCTCTGCCATGACCATAGCGACTACACGAACTCTCCATGCTGTCAGTTGGACCTAAAAAGCAGTTGCTAAAAAAAAAAGACCTCTGTCTGACCTTGCCAACTGTACCCTCTGTCTGACCTTGCCAACTGTGACCACTGTCTGACCTTGCCAACTGTGACCTCTGTCTGACCTTGCCAACTGTGACCTCTGTCTGACCTTGCCAACTGTGACCTCTGTCTGACCTTGTCAACTGTGACCTCTGTCTGACCTTGCCAACTGTGACCTCTGTCTGACCTGGCCAACTGTGACCTCTGTCTGACCTTGCCAACTGTGACCTCTGTCTGACCTTGCCAACTGTGACATCTGTCTGACCTTGCCAACTGTGACCTCTGTCTGACCTTGCCAACTGTGACCTCTGACTGACCTAGCCAACTGTGACCTCTGACTGACTTTGCCAACTGTGACCTCTGTCTGACCTTGCCAACTGTGACCTCTGTCTGACCTTGCCAACTGTGACCACTGTCTGACCTTGCCAACTGTGACCTCTGTCTGACCTTGCCAACTGTGACCTCTGTCTGACCTTGCCAACTGTGACCTCTGTCTGACCTTGCCAACTGTGACCTCTGTCTGACCTTGCCAACTGTGACCTCTGTCTGACCTTGCCAACTGTGACCTCTGACTGACCTAGCCAACTGTGACCTCTGACTGACTTTGCCAACTGTGACCTCTGTCTGACCTTGCCAACTGTGACCTCTGTCTGACCTTGCCAACTGTGACCACTGTCTGACCTTGCCAACTGTGACCTCTGTCTGACCTTGCCAACTGTGACCTCTGTCTGACCTTGCCAACTGTGACCTCTGTCTGACCTTGCCAACTGTGACCTCTGTCTGACTTTGCCAACTGTGACCTCTGTCTGACCTTGCCAACTGTGACCTGTCTGACCTTGCCAACTGTGACCTCTGTCTGACATTGCCAACTGTGACCTCTGTCTGACCTTGCCAACTGTGACCTCTGTCTGACCTTGCCAACTGTGACCTCTGTCTGACCTTGCTAACTACCCTCTGTCTGACCTTGCCAACTGTGACATCTGTCTGACCTTGCCAACTGTGACCTGTCTGACCTTGCCAACTGTGACCTCTGTCTGACCTTGCCAACTGTGACCTCTGTCTGACCTTGCTAACTACCCTCTGTCTGACCTTGCCAACTGTGACCTGTCTGACCTTGCCAACTGTGACCTCTGTCTGACCTTGCCAACTGTGACCTCTGTCTGACCTTGCCAACTGTGACATCTGTCTGACCTTGCCAACTGTGACCTGTCTGACCTTGCCAACTGTGACCTCTGTCTGACCTTGCCAACTGTGACCTGTCTGACCTTGCCAACTGTGACCTGTCTGACCTTGCCAACTGTGACCTCTGTCTGACCTTGTCAACTGTGAACTCTGTCTGACCTTGCCAACTGTGACCTCTGTCTGACCGTGGACACCACCCTGTGTTGTTGACAGCAAGACTTCCTTCTTGGTTCTTTGCTAGACTTGATAATTGGTTTGCAGCTACTGCAACAACTATAAGCTTCAAAAGAGAGCAGCACACCACTCATAAAACTCCACGATGGCCCGGCTAAAAAACCAATAGGCAAACACATTACATCCTATACACTTGGTCAGAAGTCCAGGATCATATCTCATTAGAGCACTTCTTGTAGCATACTCGACACATCCGGCAGTATACTAGACAGCACCAGCAGTATACTAGACACCTCCGGTAGTATACTAGTCAGCGCCAGAAGTATACTAGACACCTCCGGTAGTATACTAGTCAGCGCCAGCAGTATACTAGACACCTCCAGCAGTATACTAGACACCTCCGGTAGTATACTTGTCACGTCCGGAAGTATACTAGACGTCTCCAGCATATACTAGACACATCTGGCAGTATACTAGACACCTCTGGTGGTATACTAACCCTCTTGTAGTATACTAGTCAACTCCAGTAGTATACTAGACACCATGCAACACCTTTCGATAGAGTTAAGAGTCCGTGTATCCAGGGCTAGGCTTATCCGTTTATAGGAAGTACATAATTCTGGGAGACCATTAATGTCAACCTTCTCAAAATAAATAAACCACTCTCTGTGGAATTGATAGACATTGTGACTTCCTTGGACCACTAGGGTAATAAACGAACCTAATAGATCAATGGACAGAAGCATTGCTGTGATCACTCATGCTCATAGTTCAAAACCACACACATCACTGACAGCTTGTCTCAAACTACACCCCAGGCCAACTCAGACCATCAACTGTCTTCAGCTCTGGCAAGCTGCATCTAAGTCACGTCAGCTACAGGAACGAAAATTTGGCTGTGTTCTAGGGCAGATTACACGACCATCCATGAGGCACAGGTGGGGGGTGCTTTGTTGGATGGCCCCCCGAGGTTGATCCGAGGCAGACGCTGATTCCACGTGGGGATGGTTCAAAGCTGCACTCATGAATAACATCACCACACTAATTACCAACAAAGAACAAAGGGGGAGGGGGAGAGAGGACATCGACCTAGACAGCAAAACCCATCTAGACAGTGATGACAGCGAAACCTGTCTAGACAGTGATGAGAAACCGTGACGTCAAGCAAGAACAGGAAAGCAAAGGAGCTAAATAGTGCGGAGCCATGGAGGACGCCCATGACTTTTCAAAGCACCCAATTCTTTCATGGCCCATGATGTACTTGAAAATGGACCACCAAGGTGTGAGTTTTGGCCAATTCATTCCAGCACAGGGAGCCCTTCAATGCGCTACAAGGAGTGGCAAGCCCCTTTAGAGCAGGGAGATAATGTTACTTCTACCATCAAAAGGCTCTCGACACTCCCTTAACAGGGGACGAGTCCATATGAGTCCATATTTTTTTTACAAAGTGTTAAGAAAACTGTGGTCATGACTTTGGAGCTCCATATATTCTACACACTTCACTGTATGAAGTTGATATTAGCTCAAAGGATAGGTCTCTCTGTGTGCTCTCTGTTAAGGTATAACCATGCCCAAGTTACAGGCAATCAAAGTTGGGTCCCTAAAACCAAAGTGCCTGATTTTGCAACATGTTTTAACTCCAGATTGTCCAAGTGCTAGATGCTGAAATTAGCACCAGTGGCAGTGTTTTTATTAGGCACTAAAACGCGAGTACATGCTCATGAATGCGGTTTTTGTTGAAAACCAATTTCCTAAAATTAATTTTGAACACTTCACTGTGTATGCTTCAAGTCTCTGTGTGCTCTCTTTTTTAAATCTTTTTAATTTTTTTTTTAATTTTAACTTGCATGGGTATAACTATGCTAAAGTTACATGCAGCCAAAGTGTGAGCCAAAGTGTGTATGTATGTATGTGTGTGTGTGTGTAGGTACCAAATCTGAGTGCCTGAACTGGCAGTAGGTGTGGTTCCATTATTCCTCGCTGAGTGCCTCTTTAAGACAGGCAGTCCTCTTCTCTCCACCCCCCAAACACACACACACACAACTCATCCTACAGAGAGACTAGCCATTACAATGATGTAATTATGATGGCATCGATCAACACCACATGCAGAATGGTAGAAGCAGCATAGAGCTAGGGAGGTGACCAGTGTGGTACTCTACCCACACCCTAACCAGCTAACCAAACACCCTGCACTCCAGCCTCACATCTGGTTCAATGGAGATGACCGCCAACTCTCCGAGCACAGCCGCCTCAAAGGTGGTGTCCCCTCCGGGCCCGAGGTCCAACCCGTATGTGGCTCTTGACCCTCTCCCCGGAAGTCGCATCATTCCTATGGAGGAGGAGGAGGAGGAGGAAGATGGTGGTTGCTGTGGGTCAGAGGGAGACATCTTTCCCTCAGCCTGCTTCTTGTACTCTGCCATGAACTTTAGTTCCTGACGGCTAGGGCCTGGAGACGGAGTGAGAGGGGAGAGGGGAGGAGAAGGGGAGGGTGTGGAAGGAGAGAGGGGTGGATCAATGGAAGGCAGAAGGAAGAAGTGGGTAAATGAGTAGGAGGGATTGGGGACTTGAGGGAGGAAGGTGACCAGTGTGAGGGAGGAGGGTGACCAGTATGTGGGAGGAAGGTGACCAGTGTGAGGGAGGAAGGTGACCGGTGTGAGTGAGGAAGGTGACCAGTGTGAGGGAGGAAGGCGACCGGTGTGAGGGAGGAAGGTGACCAGTGTGAGGGAGGAAGGTGACCAGTGTGAGGGAGGAGGGTGACCAGTGTGAGGGAGGAGGGTGACCAGTGTGAGGGGGGAAGGTGACCAGTGTGAGGGGGGAAGGTGACCAGTATGAGGGAGGAAGGTGACCAGTATGAGGGAGGAAGGTGACCAGTATGAGGGAGGAAGGTGACCGGTGTGAGGGAGGAAGGTGACCAGTTTGAGGGAGGGAGGTGACCAGTTTGAGGGAGGAAGGTGACCAGTGTGAGGAAGGTGACCAGTGTGAGGGGGGAAGGTGACCAGTGTGAGGGAGGAAGGTGACCAGTATGAGGGAGGAAGGTGACCAGTGTGAGGGAGGAAGGTGACCAGTATGAGGGAGGAAGGTGACCAGTGTGAGGGAGGAAGGTGACCAGTGTGAGGGAGGAAGGTGACCAGTATGAGGGAGGAAGGTGACCAGTGTGAGGGAGGAGGGTGACCAGTGTGAGGGGGGAAGGTGACCAGTGTGAGGGAGGAAGGTGACCAGTGTGAGGGAGGAGGGTGACCAGTGTGAGGGAGGAAGGTGACCAGTGTGAGGGAGGAGGGTGACCAGTGTGAGGGAGGAAGGTGACCAGTGTGAGGGAGGAAGGTGACCAGTGTGAGGGGGGAAGGTGACCAGTGTGAGGGAGGAAGGTGACCAGTGTGAGGGAGGAAGGTGACCAGTGTGAGGGAGGAAGGTGACCAGTGTGAGGGAGGAAGGTGACCAGTGTGAGGGAGGAGGGTGACCAGTGTGAGGGGGGAAGGTGACCAGTGTGAGGGGGGAAGGTGACCAGTGTGAGGGGGGAAGGTGACCAGTGTGAGGGAGGAAGGTGACCGGTGTGAGGGAGGAAGGTGACCAGTGTGAGGGAGGAAGGTGACCAGTGTGAGGGAGGGAGGTGACCAGTGTGAGGGAGGAAGGTGACCAGTGTGAGGGAGGAAGGTGACCAGTGTGAGGGAGGAAGGTGACCAGTGTGAGGGCCAGTGTGAGGGAGGAAGGTGACCAGTGTGAGGGAGGAAGGTGACCAGTGTGAGGGCCAGTGTGAGGGAGGAAGGTGACCAGTGTGAGGGAGGAGGGTGACCAGTGTGAGGGAGGGATGCGCACCCAAGCAGAGCTGCACTCAACTATCATCAAACACCTGGAGTGGCGACTGATGTTGACGCAATCCTTACCACAGCTAAGTCTCCCTCTGAAAAGCAAGCTGGAAACAGAGGCCATTAAAAAGCACACAGCCAACAACTTGCTAGGGAGAAACAATCTCGAGGTGTACATAAGACTTCTGGATTAAGGTCATTTCAAGACTAGAAGTAAGACCCCTTAATAAACCATCCTTAATTAAGCATACTTACACGATCCCAACCACTTCACTGTCACTACAACTCACGTTCCGTGTTCTTCTTGGCCTTTCTGGGTTTGTTCTGCGCGTAGAGCTTGACCTGCTGCGAAAACTCCTGGCGATGTCTGTCTTCCACACTCTCCATCTCTTCGCCACCCTCTTGGAATTCATCCTGGGCACATTCCGTGTCCTTGTCGTCCTCCTCCGCTCCTTCCAGCTCAAACGAAAGCTTCCCCTGCTAAAGGACGGGCACAGAATCAGACGTAGCGTGCACACAACAAACAGAGCCGTGTGTACTTACCGAGGACGAAGAATTAATGGCTTTGGGTATCCACCCTTCCTCTTCCCCTTCTTCCTCTTCCTCCTCTTCGTCTTCTTCATCCTCATCGCTGTCCTCTTTGTTGAGGAACTCAAACGCATTGAACACGGCATTGACATCTTCCCCTCCCTCACTAGAGATAGAAAGAAGCGACATACGGGGCAGAATGAACCCACAAAGTGACACTTCATGATTGTCTATGACAAGAGCCTTTTGGGTGCTTGTTTGTACAACATTTATATCGTTGACTGTAAAGTCTACTACATGCACACCTACTCTACATATTCATTATTAACTCTTTAGGTCCGAGGGGGAAAAATGCCAAGTTGAAAATTCTTAAGTCATGTGACAGAAACCGGCAAGAGTGAAGGGTGTCTTCTTCATGGCTTGAGGGCTCTTATTAGGGTGGCACTGTTGCTATGCTGGTTGCCTAGCGACAATAAAAAGTCAACAAGCACTGGGAATCCTTCGTTTGTCTCTTTACTATAAAGTTTTGGTCTCTGCGTTCATCCATGTTGACCCTAAAGCTTGCACCCCTTCAGCCACCGCTAGCTATTGGCTATCCATTTTTCTTTCATTTGTTGTATTTTACGTGTCAAAGTCATCAAAGGACATCGCTACACGAAGCAAACTTCATCACTTCAGCAACTGTGATGTTCTTCTCGTCGAGCGAGTAAGACACAGTCTTGCTAGCGAACAGCTTGCACAAAATAGTTTGTGCAGATTGTAGTCAAAATGATGCTTTCTTGTGTGCACAGAGATCTGGTCAGCACTGTGAAATCCCAGGCGCTAGTATCCAGTATCGGGCCTGAAGAGTTAGAAACAGCCTATTACACCTTATGAGGCCAGAGCCCTAGAGGGCCTGCCCTATCATTATGCTGCCACAGGAGGGGGAGGGGGGGGGGGGGGGGGGGAAGGGGAGTATTATAGAATATTGTGTTCAGACGACATTCTTCATAAAGGCTAGTCCTAGCTAGGGCTAGGGCAGGGCCTACAGAGTGATCCAGACATCAGGGCAGGGCCGACAGGGTGATCCAAACATCAGGGCAGGGCAGGGTCTACAGGGTGATGGCTAGGGCAGGGTCTACAGGGTGCTTCAGACATCAGGGCAAGGCCTACAGGGTGATCCAGACATCAGGGCTTAGGACGGGGTTGCAGGATGACCCAGACACTGGGTAGGGCAGGAGTATAGGGTGAGCTATGTTTTAGTACGCCCAAATGTATTATGTACATGTACCTTGTCTATCCACTCAACAAAAGCAACACCCGGTCAAAATAATAATAATTAAAAAAATTTAAAAAATATATATATTTTTTAAAGCAAGAAATCTAGGGCATACTACTATGCTAATAATAATTGATTGCTCCGTTGGTCAACCAGGGGGGGGGGGGGGGGGGGTCGGGGGTGAGTGGGTTGGGTGATGGGCTCATGACGACAATCCTGAATTCTCTAGGGGCACTCAGAGTTCAAAATTCTTACACATTTTAACATGAACTTTGGACCTGCAGAGACGCAGTTGCAATGGTAAAGGAATGCTCTAATTAGTACCCACCTGGCATTGACTTCGCTTTCTGTGATGTTTAGTGGGCGTGGTGAGACGGTGTCATGTTGAGGTGCAATGGCTGAACCTTGAACCTGCATGTCGGTCCCGTTAGCAACCGGTCCGTTGGGCAGGGAGGCGAGTGAGTGTGGGGAGGTGGGAGGTGAGGTGGACAAGGGGTACGAGGGAAGCTGCGCAGAGAGTGGCAGGAGACCATGTCAATCAATGAGACCACGTCAATCAATGAGACCAAGGCAATCAATGAGACCACGTCAATCAATGAGACCACTTCAATCAATGAGACCAAGTCAATCAATGAGACCAAGTCAATCAATGAGACCAAGGCAATCAATGAGACCACGTCAATCAATGAGACCACTTCAATCAATGAGACCACGGCAATCAATGAGACCAAGTCAATCAATGAGACCAAGTCAATCAATGAGACCAAGGCAATCAATGAGACCACGGCAATCAATGAGACCAAGTCAATCAATGAGACCAAGTCAATCAATGAGACC
This sequence comes from Cladorhizidae sp. MBARI D1340-BT2, assembly GCA_028752905.1. Classification (NCBI taxonomy): domain Eukaryota; kingdom Metazoa; phylum Porifera; class Demospongiae; order Poecilosclerida; family Cladorhizidae; species Cladorhizidae sp. MBARI D1340-BT2. The sequence goes on from JAQNBH010000015.1 coordinate 32,131,042, forward strand.
AAGTCAATCAATGAGACCAAGTCAATCAATGAGACCAAGGCAATCAATGAGACCAAGGCAATCAATGAGACCAAGTCAATCAATGAGACCATGTCAATCAATGAGACCACGTCAATCAATGAGACCACGGCAATCAATGAGACCACGTCAATCAATGAGACCAAGGCAATCAATGAGACCACGTCAATCAATGAGACCACGTCAATCAATGAGACCAAGTCAATCAATGAGACCAAGGCAATCAATGAGACCAAGGCAATCAATGAGACCACGTCAATCAATGCGACCACAGCAATCAATGAGACCACGTCAATCAATGAGACCAAGGCAATCAATGAGACCACGTCAATCAATGAGACCAAGGCAATCAATGAGACCATGTCAATCAATGAGACCAAGTCAATCAATGAGACCAAGGCAATCAATGAGACCACGTCAATCAATGAGACCAAGGCAATCAATGAGACCATGTCAATCAATGAGACCAAGTCAATCAATGAGACCACGTCAATCAATGAGACCACGTCAATCAATGAGACCATGTCAATCAATGAGACCACGTCAATCAATGAGACCAAGTCAATCAATGAGACCAAGGCAATCAATGAGATCACGTCAATCAATGAGACCATGTCAATCAATGAGACCACGTCAATCAATGAGACCATGTCAATCAATGAGACCACGTCAATCAATGAGACCACGTCGACCATGTCAATCAATGTAATATTATTATATATAAATATATATAAAAGTATCATTATTACGACATGTTTCCATGAGCCCTTCCTACAACCAACTTTGTCACTTTTTTAAAACTTTTTTTTTTACACAAAAGTTAAATAAGAACATGTAGTATTCCCCCCCCACCCTCCCCCCCCCCCCCCCCCCCCCAAAAAAAAAACACACAATATCCTTGGCAGTACACCCCTGGCTAGAGATACAAGGCTATGGTTATAGCCTCTGCAGGGTTTCATTTAGAAAATTGTCCAAGGGGGAGGGCAACTGTAGGAATCTGCATGATGGTTAAAGATGTGACGAAGTTTCTAATGAATTTTAATAATACAATTTCCGGGGGGGGGGGGGGGGGCAAAAATGTAAATGAAACCCTGATAGGGTTAGGGCTATAAGGCTATATGGTTAGAGCTACATATGGCAATAGGGCTATATTTGGTATTTGGCTAGGGGATACAGGGCTAGAGATACAGGGCCAAGGATACAGGGCTAGGTTTAGTCTTAGGGCTATATAGTGCTACGGTTATTCAGTTAGGGCTATGGGGACAGGGCTAGGGATACAGGACTAGGGACATAGGGCTAGGGATACAGGGCTAGAGATACAGGGCTAGGGATACAGGGCTAGGGATTCAGGGCTAGGGATACAGGGATAGAGATACAGGGCTAGGGATTCAGGGATAGAGATACAGGGCCAGGGATTCAGGGCTAGGGATTCAGGGCTAGGGCTAGAGATACAGGGCAGGGCTAGAGATACAGGGCTAGGGATACAGGGCTAGGGATTCAGGGCTAGGGATACAGGGCTAGGGATACAGGGCTAGGGATACAGGGCTAGGGATACAGGGCTAGAGATACAGGGCTAGGGATACAGGGCTAGGGATTCAGGGCTAGGGATACAGGGCTAGGGATACAGCAGTAGGCTAAGAATATAGGGCTAGGCACACAAAGCTAGAATTAGGTGGGCACAGCGTATAATCTTCTCCATAGCAGGACCAAGTAAGCTAATGTCATGTTGACTCAGAAGTGCATAATAACCGATAGACATCAACATTCCGGCAGTCAGCAAGGACTCAAAAGAGCAAGGAGGCGTGTTTAACGAGCCTTAGCACACCCCAACACACATACTGCATTCCTGACAACAATCTCCTCCGAGACAGGCCTAGTTCTAGAGCACCCTTCACACAGCAGACAACACAGGAGCACATTGAGGGCCAGCATGCCTGGCCTGGCACCAGTCAATGCCATCCTAATGGGCCACACTAGCTGGTTGAACTCCTTCAAGGAAGATGTGGATTGTGACAGTGCCCAGGCACAATGTTACCAGCCTGAAGCTTGGCTCCGAGGTTGCCTACAGCGCCAACAAGACCTGGGACACCACTGTACTGCGGGGAGCAGCACACTATACATACGAGAGGACGGTACCAGCCAGTGCCACACACAGCCTGCCCCCCCCACACACACAGAGCCTGTGCCACACACAACACACACAGTCAGCACCCGCCACACACACAGCCTGTGCTGACACAGTTCCACCAACTATCTTTTCATCCATCCATCCAAAAGAGTACAGTTTGGTGTGTGTGCTTGTGTGTGGGGGGAGGGGGGGGGGGGGGTGGCAGTGAAGATGGTGTGGTTAGAAAGGTGGTTCTTGTGAACTCGCAGTATACTGATTATTGTGACATCAACATATATGGAAACCAGGCCACAGCTTGTGCCGCCAACAGACTGATTATATATGTAGAGATGTCTTCCAAGCACTACCTCACCCTATAAGATGTGTCTAGATTAACTGGTGTAGAGATGTCTTCCAAGCACTACCTCACCCCATAAGATGTGTCTAGATTGACTGGTGTAGAGATGTCTTCCAAGCACCCATAAGATGTGTCTAGATTGACTGGTGTAGAGATGTCTTCCAAGCACTACCTCACCCCATAAGATGTGTCTAGATTGACTGGTGTAGAGATGTCTTCCAAGCACTACCTCACCCCATAAGATGTGTCTAGATTGACTGGTGTAGAGATGTCTTCCAAGCACTACCTCACCCTATAAGATGTGTCTAGATTGACTGGTGTAGAGATGTCTTCCAAGCACTACCTCACCCCATAAGATGTGTCTAGATTGACTGGTGTAGAGATGTCTTCCAAGCACTACCTCACCCCATAAGATGTGTCTAGATTGACTGGTGTAGAGATGTCTTCCAAGCACTACCTCACCCCATAAGATGTGTCTAGATTAACTGGTGTAGAGATGTCTTCCAAGCACTACCTCACCCCATAAGATGTGTCTAGATTGACTGGTGTAGAGATGTCTTCCAAGCACTACCTCACCCCATAAGATGTGTCTAGATTGACTGGTGTAGAGATGTCTTCCAAGCACTACATGTACCTCACCCCATAAGATGTGTCTAGATTGACTGGTGTAGAGATGTCTTCCAAGCACTACCTCACCCCATAAGATGTGTCTAGATTGACTGGTGTAGAGATGTCTTCCAAGCACTACCTCACCCTATAAGATGTGTCTAGATTGACTGGTGTAGAGATGTCTTCCAAGCACTACCTCACCCCATAAGATGTGTCTAGATTGACTGGTGTAGAGATGTCTTCCAAGCACTACCTCACCCTATAAGATGTGTCTAGATTGACTGGTGTAGAGATGTCTTCCAAGCACTACCTCACCCTATAAGATGTGTCTAGATTGACTGGTGTAGAGATGTCTTCCAAGCACTACCTCACCCCATAAGATGTGTCTAGATTGACTGGTGTAGAGATGTCTTCCAAGCACTACCTCACCCCATAAGATGTGTCTAGATTGACTGGTGTAGAGATGTCTTCCAAGCACTACCTCACCCCATAAGATGTGTCTAGATTGACTGGTGTAGAGATGTCTTCCAAGCACTACCTCACCCTATAAGATGTGTCTAGATTGACTGGTGTAGAGATGTCTTCCAAGCACAACCTCACCCCATAAGATGTGTCTAGATTGACTGGTGTAGAGATGTCTTCCAAGCACTACCTCACCCTATAAGATGTGTCTAGATTGACTGGTGTAGAGATGTCTTCCAAGCACTACCTCACCCCATAAGATGTGTCTAGATTGACTGGTGTAGAGATGTCTTCCAAGCACTACCTCACCCCATAAGATGTGTCTAGATTGACTGGTGTAGAGATGTCTTCCAAGCACTACCTTACCCCATAAGATGTGTCTAGATTGACTGGTGTAGAGATGTCTTCCAAGCACTACCTCACCCCATAAGATGTGTCTAGATTGACTGGTGTAGAGATGTCTTCCAAGCACTACCTCACCCTATAAGATGTGTCTAGATTGACTGGTGTAGAGATATCTTCCAAGCACTACCTCACCCCATAAGATGTGTCTAGATTGACTGGTGTAGAGATGTCTTCCAAGCACTACCTCACCCTATAAGATGTGTCTAGATTGACTGGTGTAGAGATGTCTTCCAAGCACTACCTCACCCTATAAGATGTGTCTAGATTGACTGGTGTAGAGATGTCTTCCAAGCACTACCTCACCCCATAAGATGTGTCTAGATTGACTGGTGTAGAGATGTCTTCCAAGCACTACCTCACCCCATAATATGTGTCTAGATTGACTGGTGTAGAGATGTCTTCCAAGCACTACCTCACCCCATAAGATGTGTCTAGATTGACTGGTGTAGAGATGTCTTCCAAGCACTACCTCACCCCATAAGATGTGTCTAGATTGACTGGTGTAGAGATGTCTTCCAAGCACAACCTCACCCCATAAGATGTGTCTAGATTGACTGGTGTAGAGATGTCTTCCAAGCACTACCTCACCCTATAAGATGTGTCTAGATTGACTGGTGTAGAGATGTCTTCCAAGCACTACCTCACCCCATAAGATGTGTCTAGATTGACTGTGTAGAGATGTCTTCCAAGCACAACCTCACCCCATAAGATGTGTCTAGATTGACTGGTGTAGAGATGTCTTCCAAGCACTACCTCACCCCATAAGATGTGTCTAGATTGACTGGTGTAGAGATGTCTTCCAAGCACTACCTCACCCCATAAGATGTGTCTAGATTGACTGGTGTAGAGATGTCTTCCAAGCACTACCTCACCCTATAAGATGTGTCTAGATTGACTGGTGTAGAGATGTCTTCCAAGCACTACCTCACCCCATAAGATGTGTCTAGATTGACTGGTGTAGAGATGTCTTCCAAGCACTACCTCACCCTATAAGATGTGTCTAGATTGACTGGTGTAGAGATGTCTTCCAAGCACTACCTCACCCCATAAGATGTGTCTAGATTGACTGGTGTAGAGATGTCTTCCAAGCACTACCTCACCCTATAAGATGTGTCTAGATTGACTGGTGTAGAGATGTCTTCCAAGCACTACCTCACCCCATAAGATGTGTCTAGATTGACTGGTGTAGAGATGTCTTCCAAGCACTACCTCACCCCATAAGATGTGTCTAGATTGACTGGTGTAGAGATGTCTTCCAAGCACTACCTCACCCTATAAGATGTGTCTAGATTGACTGGTGTAGAGATGTCTTCCAAGCACTACCTCACCCCATAAGATGTGTCTAGATTGACTGGTGTAGAGATGTCTTCCAAGCACTACCTCACCCCATAAGATGTGTCTAGATTGACTGGTGTAGAGATATCTTCCAAGCACTACCTCACCCTATAAGATGTGTCTAGATTAACTGGTGTAGAGATGTCTTCCAAGCACTAGCTCACCCTATAAGATGTGTCTAGATTGACTGGTGTAGAGATGTCTTCCAAGCACTACCTCACCCCATAAGATGTGTCTAGATTGACTGGTGTAGAGATGTCTTCCAAGCACTAGCTCACCCCATAAGATGTGTCTAGATTGACTGGTGTAGAGATGTCTTCCAAGCACTAGCTCACCCCATAAGATGTGTCTAGATTGACTGGTGTAGAGATGTCTTCCAAGCACTACCTCACCCTATAAGATGTGTCTAGATTGACTGGTGTAGAGATGTCTTCCAAGCACTACCTCACCCCATAAGATGTGTCTAGATTGACTGGTGTAGAGATGTCTTCCAAGCACTACCTCACCCCATAAGATGTGTCTAGATTGACTGGTGTAGAGATGTCTTCCAAGCACTACCTCACCCCATAAGATGTGTCTAGATTGACTGGTGTAGAGATGTCTTCCAAGCACTACCTCACCCCATAAGATGTGTCTAGATTGACTGGTGTAGAGATGTCTTCCAAGCACTACCTCACCCTATAAGATGTGTCTAGATTGACTGGTGTAGAGATGTCTTCCAAGCACTACCTCACCCTATAAGATGTGTCTAGATTGACTGGTGTAGAGATGTCTTCCAAGCACTACCTCACCCCATAAGATGTGTCTAGATTGACTGGTGTAGAGATGTCTTCCAAGCACTACCTCACCCTATAAGATGTGTCTAGATTGACTGGTGTAGAGATGTCTTCCAAGCACAACCTCACCCCATAAGATGTGTCTAGATTGACTGGTGTAGAGATGTCTTCCAAGCACTACCTCACCCCATAAGATGTGTCTAGATTGACTGGTGTAGAGATGTCTTCCAAGCACTACCTCACCCTATAAGATGTGTCTAGATTGACTGGTGTAGAGATATCTTCCAAGCACTACCTCACCCTATAAGATGTGTCTAGATTGACTGGTGTAGAGATGTCTTCCAAGCACTACCTCACCCCATAAGATGTGTCTAGATTGACTGGTGTAGAGATGTCTTCCAAGCACTACCTCACCCCATAAGATGTGTCTAGATTGACTGGTGTAGAGATGTCTTCCAAGCACTACCTCACCCCATAAGATGTGTCTAGATTGACTGGTGTAGAGATGTCTTCCAAGCACTACCTTACCCCATAAGATGTGTCTAGATTGACTGGTGTAGAGATGTCTTCCAAGCACTACCTCACCCCATAAGATGTGTCTAGATTGACTGGTGTAGAGATGTCTTCCAAGCACTACCTCACCCTATAAGATGTGTCTAGATTGACTGGTGTAGAGATATCTTCCAAGCACTACCTCACCCCATAAGATGTGTCTAGATTGACTGGTGTAGAGATGTCTTCCAAGCACTACCTCACCCTATAAGATGTGTCTAGATTGACTGGTGTAGAGATGTCTTCCAAGCACTACCTCACCCCATAAGATGTGTCTAGATTGACTGGTGTAGAGATGTCTTCCAAGCACTACCTCACCCCATAAGATGTGTCTAGATTGACTGGTGTAGAGATGTCTTCCAAGCACTACCTCACCCCATAAGATGTGTCTAGATTGACTGGTGTAGAGATGTCTTCCAAGCACAACCTCACCCCATAAGATGTGTCTAGATTGACTGGTGTAGAGATGTCTTCCAAGCACTACCTCACCCTATAAGATGTGTCTAGATTGACTGGTGTAGAGATGTCTTCCAAGCACTACCTCACCCCATAAGATGTGTCTAGATTGACTGTGTAGAGATGTCTTCCAAGCACAACCTCACCCCATAAGATGTGTCTAGATTGACTGGTGTAGAGATGTCTTCCAAGCACTACCTCACCCCATAAGATGTGTCTAGATTGACTGGTGTAGAGATGTCTTCCAAGCACTACCTCACCCCATAAGATGTGTCTAGATTGACTGGTGTAGAGATGTCTTCCAAGCACTACCTCACCCTATAAGATGTGTCTAGATTGACTGGTGTAGAGATGTCTTCCAAGCACTACCTCACCCCATAAGATGTGTCTAGATTGACTGGTGTAGAGATGTCTTCCAAGCACTACCTCACCCCATAAGATGTGTCTAGATTGACTGGTGTAGAGATGTCTTCCAAGCACTACCTCACCCCATAAGATGTGTCTAGATTGACTGGTGTAGAGATATCTTCCAAGCACTACCTCACCCCATAAGATGTGTCTAGATTGACTGGTGTAGAGATGTCTTCCAAGCACTACATGTACCTCACCCTATAAGATGTGTCTAGATTGACTGGTGTAGAGATGTCTTCCAAGCACTACCTCACCCTATAAGATGTGTCTAGATTGACTGGTGTAGAGATGTCTTCCAAGCACTACCTCACCCCATAAGATGTGTCTAGATTGACTGGTGTAGAGATGTCTTCCAAGCACTACCTCACCCTATAAGATGTGTCTAGATTGACTGGTGTAGAGATGTCTTCCAAGCACTACCTCACCCCATAAGATGTGTCTAGATTGACTGGTGTAGAGATGTCTTCCAAGCACTACCTCACCCCATAAGATGTGTCTAGATTGACTGGTGTGTAGAGATGTCTTCCAAGCACTACCTCACCCCATAAGATGTGTCTAGATTGACTGGTGTAGAGATGTCTTCCAAGCACTACCTCACCCTATAAGATGTGTCTAGATTGACTGGTGTAGAGATGTCTTCCAAGCACTACCTCACCCCATAAGATGTGTCTAGATTGACTGGTGTAGAGATGTCTTCCAAGCACTAGCTCACCCCATAAGATGTGTCTAGATTGACTGGTGTAGAGATGTCTTCCAAGCACTACCTCACCCCATAAGATGTGTCTAGATTGACTGGTGTAGAGATGTCTTCCAAGCACTACCTCACCCTATAAGATGTGTCTAGATTGACTGGTGTAGAGATGTCTTCCAAGCACTACCTCACCCTATAAGATGTGTCTAGATTGACTGGTGTAGAGATGTCTTCCAAGCACTAGCTCACCCTATAAGATGTGTCTAGATTGACTGGTGTAGAGATGTCTTCCAAGCACTACCTCACCCTATAAGATGTGTCTAGATTGAGTGGTGTAGAGATGTCTTCCAAGCACTACCTCACCCCATAAGATGTGTCTAGATTGACTGGTGTAGAGATATCTTCCAAGCACTACCTCACCCCATAAGATGTGTCTAGATTGACTGGTGTAGAGATGTCTTCCAAGCACTACCTCACCCTATAAGATGTGTCTAGATTGACTGGTGTAGAGATGTCTTCCAAGCACTACCTCACCCCATAAGATGTGTCTAGATTGACTGGTGTAGAGATGTCTTCCAAGCACTACCTCACCCCATAAGATGTGTCTAGATTGACTGGTGTAGAGATGTCTTCCAAGCACTACCTCACCCCATAAGATGTGTCTAGATTGACTGGTGTAGAGATGTCTTCCAAGCACTACCTCACCCCATAAGATGTGTCTAGATTGACTGGTGTAGAGATGTCTTCCAAGCACTACCTCACCCCATAAGATGTGTCTAGATTGACTGGTGTAGAGATATCTTCCAAGCACTACCTCACCCCATAAGATGTGTCTAGATTGACTGGTGTAGAGATGTCTTCCAAGCACTACATGTCTATATTAGGTTTGACTCAAGCTTGCTGTCGTGATGGCTCATTGTATTGATGAAATCAAGAACTGCTAAGGAAGTGTGGTATGCAATGCTAGCCACATACCTACACACTACCCACACACATGCTGTACCACATACACGGTCACTACACACATGCTGTACTACACACTCACTACACACATGCTGTACTACACACTCACTACACACATGCTGTACTACACACTCACTACACACACACACACAGTCACATACACTCCACAGATACACGATGCATATACAAAGATATACACATACTACACCACACTATACCATACACACGGAACCTAACACACTACACTATACCAAGCACACCACATACAATACACACTACACTACACACACACACATACACTAGAAGCCAAAACACACACTTGGCATCGAGTTTAAACCCAGCGTACGTGCAAAGCATGACCGTTGGCCCAAGAAACAAACAGTACAAAGCGTATGAACGCTCGCTCCATTTTTATTGCAAATGCTCACTACGTTATATTAAATGATATCGCACACTGAGCTCGAGGAGAGGCACGTGCATGGACCACCACATGGACCACCACATGAACAGAAGGAAAAAAGCGGGAAAAGCTCGAACTAGTTACTTGTTCCTTTGAGAGCTCCTGCTAGAGTTCTTTCAGTACGAGTTTAAGGGTCTGTAAGTGGTCTATAAGCAGGTAAGTTTCCTCCTCCTAATTTCTATTATATTTGCTATAATATAACTTTGGTGTAACTGGAATCTGCTTGATCCCTACAAGTTGTTCGAGCCAGCACTTGAGTTTCTGTTTGTTTTTGGTAGCTAGAACAAGTGGAATACTGGAAGGTACTTCTCTAGCTATTTTTGTACTAATGAAGTTTTTGGACTGGTCATAATTGATTCATCAAGTTTTATTTATTTTTGGTATTTTAACCCATGGAGGTGGACTCTGCGTCTGTCCCACAAGGCAAAGCTCTGGGGCACCTTGCTGGGGGATGCCTGCAGAGTGAAGGTGAGGACTTCCACACCCCCAGAACATGCTTCAAGGCAATTCAACTGGCATCAAAACAGGATTGGACTACCAAGAAATGAATTGCTGTTCGTGTAATATTTGTTTTTGTTCATTAGTCTTTCATTGACTTGTTTTTCTTGTTGTCGACTTCTGTAAGGACCATTATGTAAATTAAAAATATATTAATTTTCCAATTTGCTCACATGACATTAAAACACAAGGGAAAAAACAGTATATTGTCTTTGCAGGTTGGCCAATCTTCCTACGACAAGGTCAGTGGGTTTCAAGCTGGGACTGCATTCGTCTGTCCGTAGGACATTCTCGAAGTCTTCAGACCCACGAATTGTCTTAGCCACACAAACCTCTTGATCTAAAGATGGAATTGGGGACTATAATTATATTCATATCAAGTCAACAATAAATCTGTAAATGTTATTCCATTGCTAGGGGAATGATCACTAATAGCCACTGCATCAACAAGATGGGCATTCAAGCTTCAACATAAACTACAAACAAACTTAGAGTAGCAGAACCCCTTCCCACCCATAGCTAGCAAGTAGGAGTCCCATGGAGAAGCCAGTCTCCTATCAGCTAAATTAAGTCGGCATACAGCCTTTTAAGAATCCCAAGAAAATAAGACTTGACACGAACATGGTTGACTCTCTTGCCAAACTGGCCGTAGGAGCTACCCTCCGAGTGAAGTTCTACACCGCAGAATGGTCCTCAACAACAATGGGTAGCCCTTGTTGTTGAGGTGCTCGTGCTGCTGGTAGGCAGTCGTCAATTCGCATCTTCTCTACCCCTGCCTCTCGGCGGCTGCCAGTATCTTTGAAGGTTTCCCGCTACCAAACTGCCTGGCTATCGTGAACGTTTCTCGAGAGCGCCTTAGGTAGTGCTCGACCCCCGGCCCTGTTGCCATAATATCCTCCATCTCCTAGGTCCTGGCAATGGTTGGTGCCTTCAATCCTCTAAAATTAAGATATAAAATTCTCTTTTTCTTGTACATCGAATCACAAACTGAAATGACTGCCACATGCAACTCCTGACAATCAATTTGTGCCTAATAAACATTTCCCATCTAAACATTTCATGCATCTAAACATTTTGAGTATCTGAATGTTTCGTACGTTCTTTTCAGACGGTTGGAAAGTGCATGCGGTTCAACGCTGCACACACGCTGGGTTTAAATGCAACACCTAAAGTGTGTGTTTTTGTTCCTACCATACACCAACTACACACACATGACACTATACTCACTGCTCACACATGACACTATACTCACTGCACACACTACACACAAACTATACTACACACACATTACACTAGCTACACCCACACTCACTACCCAACACTCACTACTCTATACTCACTACAATACCAACACTGCACGCACACACACACACCACTTACTACACACGCACATTCACTAAACACACACACTACACTCACCACACTACACTACACCGACTATACTCACTACACACACACTACACTACACTACTACACCACACACACACACACACACACACAGTTAGGACTGACAGTAGAGTTAAAGTTAGGGAAAGAACTCGGGTAGGGTTAGGGCCAGGCCGGGGTTAGGCCCAGGCCAGGGTTAGGCCCAGGCCAGGGTTAGGCCCAGGCCAGGGTTAGGGCCAGGGCCAGGGTTAGGGCCAGGGTTAGGGCCAGGCCAGGGTTAGGGCCAGGGTTAGGGCCAGGGTTAGGGCCAGGCCAGGGTTAGGGCCAGGGCCAGGCCAGGGTCTGTGCATGTGAAGCCCAAACATTTACAACTACACTATAGACTATTGCAGCACAACCTCCTGAACTGCCAGCACAGAAGCTCAGCAGCCAGCCAGCCATACTTACAGACGGAGGGGGAAGCAAGTCATTCCTGATAACCACTTGTGTCTGCTCCAGCATTTGGTTCTGGCCGTACAGACTCCTATAGGCAGTCATCCTGGCAACTCGAGCCTCGAGCACATTGTCCGGGAACCCAACTTCACGCAGGTATCTGGAAGGGAGAGGTCAACAAGAGTCACTAATTAGCACTATATTACGCTAGACTGGGAGACTGCCAATTTTATCCTAGATTATTTCATTTTCAGGAAGCCATTACTTCTTCCATGACATGCATGCAAAGGATTCTGGTGCCTAAAGATGGCTCTCTCAGTGCCTTTAATATTACAATATTGCACGTTAGCAGGTATTGCAACAGAGGCATGTGAAATAGTGGAAATCCTTCATGCCAGACATGATTCTATGCCCGAGAAATAATCGAGGCAACAATTGAAGTTTCTTGCCATTAGTAGTAAAAGTGTTGTGTAATAAAGACTTTAATATATTGCGTTAAGTGGTGTAGCCAATCAACACCTCTCCAAAGTGAGGCTGTAACTATTAAGTGGTTGCCCTCACCTTTGCAGACACCTTATGGCCTACACCACTTAGCAAACACAACTTTCTGGGAGTTTGATTGCATACCATAAATGCTAGACTGCAAGTGGTCAACCCGACGACTCCTCAGGTACTGAAGTACAAGGAGAGGATTCTCTGTATGATTGTGACTAGTGGGCACACACACCAGAGAAGACTTCACTACAGTAATACGCTGTGTTAATTAAGGGATGGTGATGGGGCAGTGCATGTGAACTATAATAGCAGGACATGTTGAACACAAGAAAAGCCTCACACAACATGTGTTGTGATAGAATGGCTATGCTTTTAAATTCCTAGCACAGCAGAGCAGCGCTCAGAGCACGACTGACCGACATTTTTCCAGGGACGACCTTGTCTTAGGGATAAGTCTTGGGTAGGGTGAGGACTAGGGCTGGACTAGGGCTGGACTAGGGCAGGGCAGGGCTGGACTAGGGCTGGACTAGGGTAGGGCTGGACTAGGGTAGGGCTGGACTAGGGCAGGGCTGGACTAGGGCAGGACTAGGGCAGGGCTAGACTAGGGCAGGGCTGGACTAGGGCAGGACTAGGGCAGGGCTGGACTAGGGCTGGACTAGGGCAGGGCAGGGCTGGACTAGGGCTGGACTAGGGTAGGGCTGGACTAGGGTAGGGCTGGACTAGGGCAGGGCTGGACTAGGGCAGGGCTAGACTAGGGCAGGGCTGGACTAGGGCAGGACTAGGGCAGGGCAGGGCTGGACTAGGGCAGGGCTGGACTAGGGCAGGGCTGGACTAGGGCAGGACTAGGGCAGGGCTGGACTAGGGCAGGGCAGGGCTGGACTAGGGCAGGGCTGGACTAGGGCAGGGCTGGACTAGGGCAGGGCAGGGCTGGACTAGGGCTGGACTAGGGCTGGACTAGGGTAGGGCTGGACTAGGGCTGGACTAGGGTAGGGCTGGACTAGGGCAGGGCTGGACTAGGGCAGGGCTGGACTAGGGCAGGGCTGGACTAGGGCAGGGCTGGACTAGGGCATGGCTGGACTAGGGCAGGGCAGGGCTGGACTAGGGCATGGCTGGACTAGGGCATGGCTGGACTAGGGCAGGGCTGGACTAGGGCAGGGCTGGACTAGGGCAGGGCTGGACTAGGGTAGGGCTGGACTAGGGCAGGGCTGGACTAGGGCAGGGCTGGACTAGGGCAGGGCAGGGCAGGAACAAGGCTAGTTAGAACTAGGGTCGAGCTAGGCTTGGGGGCTACGCTAGGGTGAGGTCTAGGGCTAGGACCAGGGCTAAGTTATGGCCAGACCTAGGGCCAAGCTAGGGTGAGGACTAAGGCTGAGCTGGAGCAGGGCTAGGGTGAGGACTAGGGCCAGGCTAGGGTTAGGCTAGGGTGAGGACTAGGGCTAGGCTAGGGCTAGGCTAGGGTGAGGGCTAGGGTGAGGGCTAGGGTTAGGCTACTAGGGTTAGGCTAGGGTGAGGACTAGGGTTAGGCTAGGGTGAGGACTAGGGTTAGGCTAGGGTGAGGACTAGGGTTAGGCTAGGGTGAGGACTAGGGTTAGGCTAGGGTGAGGACTAGGGTTAGGCTAGGGTGAGGGCTAGGGTTAGGCTACTAGGGTTAGGCTAGGGTGAGGACTAGGGTTAGGCTAGGATGAGGACTAGGGCCAGGCTAGGGTTAGGACTAGGGCCAGGCTAGGGTTAGGACTAGGGCCAGGCTAGGGTTAGGACTAGGGCCAGGCTAGGGTTAGGACTAGGGCCAGGCTAGGGTGAGGACTAGGGTTAGGCTAGGGTTAGGCTAGGGTGAGGACTAGGGCCAGGCTAGGGTGAGGACTAGGGCCAGGCTAGGGTGAGGACTAGGGCCAGGCTAGGGTGAGGACTAGGGCCAGGCTAGGGTGAGGACTAGGGCCAGGCTAGGGTGAGGACTAGGGCCAGGCTAGGGTGAGGACTAGGGCCAGGCTAGGGTGAGGACTAGGGCCAGGCTAGGGTGAGGACTAGGGCCAGGCTAGGGTGAGGACTAGGGCCAGGCTAGGGTGAGGACTAGGGCCAGGCTAGGGTGAGGACTAGGGCCAGGCTAGGGTGAGGACTAGGGCCAGGCTAGGGTGAGGACTAGGGCCAGGCTAGGGTGAGGACTAGGGCCAGGCTAGGGTGAGGACTAGGGCCAGGCTAGGGTGAGGAATAGGGCCAGACTAGGGTTAGGACTAGGGTTAGGGCTAGGGTTAGGCTAGGGTTAGGCTAGGGTGAGGACTAGGGTTAGGCTAGGGTTAGGCTAGGGTGAGGACTAGGGTTAGGCTAGGGTGAGGACTAGGGTTAGGCTAGGATGAGGACTAGGGTTAGGCTAGGGTTAGGCTAGGGCCAGGCTAGGGCCAGGCTAGGGCCAGGCTAGGGCGAGGACTAGGGTTAGGCTAGGGTTAGGCTAGGGTGAGGACTAGGGTTAGGCTAGGGTTAGGCTAGGGCCAGGCTAGGGCCAGGCTAGGGCCAGGCTAGGGCGAGGACTAGGGTTAGGCTAGGGTGAGGACTAGGGCCAGGCTAGGGTTAGGACTAGGGCCAGGCTAGGGTTAGGACTAGGGCCAGGCTAGGGTTAGGACTAGGGCCAGGCTAGGGTTAGGACTAGGGCCAGGCTAGGGTGAGGACTAGGGTTAGGCTAGGGTTAGGCTAGGGTGAGGACTAGGGCCAGGCTAGGGTGAGGACTAGGGCCAGGCTAGGGTGAGGACTAGGGCCAGGCTAGGGTGAGGACTAGGGCCAGGCTAGGGTGAGGACTAGGGCCAGGCTAGGGTGAGGACTAGGGCCAGGCTAGGGTGAGGACTAGGGCCAGGCTAGGGTGAGGACTAGGGCCAGGCTAGGGTGAGGACTAGGGCCAGGCTAGGGTGAGGACTAGGGCCAGGCTAGGGTGAGGACTAGGGCCAGGCTAGGGTGAGGACTAGGGCCAGGCTAGGGTGAGGACTAGGGCCAGGCTAGGGTGAGGAATAGGGCCAGACTAGGGTGAGGACTAGGGTTAGGGCTAGGGTTAGGCTAGGGTTAGGCTAGGGTGAGGACTGGGGTGAGGACTAGGGTTAGGCTAGGGTTAGGCTAGGGTTAGGCTAGGGTGAGGACTAGGGTTAGGCTAGGGTGAGGACTAGGGTTAGGCTAGGGTGAGGACTAGGGTTAGGCTAGGGTGAGGACTAGGCCAGGCTAGGGTGAGGACTAGGGCCAGGCTAGGGTGAGGACTAGGGCCAGGCTAGGGTGAGGACTAGGGCCAGGCTAGGGTGAGGACTAGGGCCAGGCTAGGGTGAGGACTAGGGTTAGGCTAGGGTGAGGACTAGGGCCAGGCTAGGGTGAGGACTAGGGCCAGGCTAGGGTGAGGACTAGGGCCAGGCTAGGGTGAGGACCAGACTAGGGCCAGGCTAGGGCCAGGCTAGGGCCAGGCTAGGGTGAGGACTTAGGGTTAGGGCTAGGGTTAGGCTAGGGTTAGGCTAGGGTGAGGACTAGGGTGAGGACTAGGGTTAGGCTAGGGTTAGGCTAGGGTTAGGCTAGGGTGAGGACTAGGGTTAGGCTAGGGTGAGGACTAGGGTTAGGCTAGGGTGAGGACTAGGGTTAGGCTAGGGTGAGGACTAGGGTTAGGCTAGGGTGAGGACTAGGGTTAGGATAGGGTGAGGACTAGGCCAGGCTAGGGTGAGGACTAGGGCCAGGCTAGGGTGAGGACTAGGGCCAGGCTAGGGCCAGGCTAGGGCCAGGCTAGGGTGAGGACTAGGGTTAGGCTAGGGTGAGGACTAGGGCCAGGCTAGGGTGAGGACTAGGGCCAGGCTAGGGTGAGGACCAGACTAGGGCCAGGCTAGGGCCAGGCTAGGGCCAGGCTAGGGTGAGGACTAGGGTTAGGCTAGGGCCAGGCAGCTAGGGCCAGGCTAGGGTGAGGACTAGGGCCAGGCTAGGGTGAGGACTAGGGCCAGGCTAGGGTGAGGACTAGGGTTAGGCTAGGGTTAGGCTAGGGTTAGGCTAGGGCCAGGCTAGGGCCAGGCTAGGGCCAGGCAGACTAGGGCCAGGCTAGGGTGAGGACTAGGGCCGGACTAGGGCCGGACTAGGGCCAGGCTAGGGCCAGGCTAGGGGTACGGTTAGTCTAGGGTGAGGGCTTGGGGTGGGATATGGTTAGAGCTAGGTCAGGGCTTAGGATTAGAACTGAGAGCTGTAGGGCTGGAAACAGTAAGGTTCGAGCTAGCCTAGAGTGAGAACTAGTGCTGGACTAGTGGTAGGGCTGAGTGCAGTGATGGAGGTAGGGCAGGGAGCAGGGCTAGGAATAGAGATAGGTGAGGATTAGGCTGGGATGAAGACTAGGCCTGGGAGGGTAGGAATAGAGCTAGGTGGGTGAGGATTGGGCCATGGTGAAGGCTAGGCCTGGGAGCAGGGCTAGGAATAGAGCTAGGTGAGGATTAGGCTAGGGAAGGCTAGGCCTGGGAGCAGGGCTAGGAATAGAGCTAGGTGAGGATTAGGCTAGGGAAGGCTAGGCCTGGGAGCAGGGCTAGGAATAGAGCTAGGTGAGGATTAGGCTAGGGAAGGCTAGGCCTGGGAGCAGGGCTAGGAATAGAGCATTAGGCTAGGCATTAGGCTAGGGAAGACTAGGCCTGGGAGCAGGGCTAGGAATAGAGATAAGTGAGGATTAGGCTGGGGTGAAGACTAGGCCTGGGAGGGTAGGAATAGAGCTAGGTGGGTGAGAATTGGGCCATGGTGAAGACTATGCCAGGGAGCAGGGCTAGGAATAGAGCTAGGTGAGGATTAGGCTAGGGTGAAGACTAGGCCTGGGAGCAGGGCTAGGGTTAAGGCTAGCTAGGGTGAGGATTATGGCTGGGAGTAAGGTTAGAATTGGCTGTGCTAAAGTTTGGGTCTGGCTACAGGGCCAGGCTAAGGCTAGGGCAGGAGTTGGGCTACTTAGAGCTTGGTCTAAGCTACATGTAGGCTAAGGTTAGGGCCAGAATAGGTAGGCTAAGGTTAGGGCCAGAATAGGTAGGCTAAGGTTAGGGCCAGAATAGGTAGGCTAAGGTTATGGCCAGAATAGGGTTAGGCTAAGGTTAGGGCCAGAATAAGGCTAGGCAGGGCTTGGCCTAAGCTAGGACATTCCAGGACAGTCCCCCACTCTCATAATAACATATGCAATAAAGTTTATAGCCATGTTTCATGATCTAGTGCATATCCTTGACTAAACTGCACGCCATTTAATATCGAGCAAAACAGCAACCCTTTGATTAGAATGCACACGCCCACTTATAATTGCATTGCAATGCGCATGCTCATACGTGAATGTTCATAAATAGACAGTGTGAATCTGTGAGCTGAATGGCTCAGATCACATGTGCTGCAAGTCTTGGCAGGTAGCAGCCAGTGCTGGACCTGTTGTCAGTGAGAGCGCCTACAGTAACTGCATATTGAAGACATCGAGAGAATGTCTTCGTATCGAACAAAGCTGACCTCAAATGAGCTGACGTAACGAATAGTCGCACACTAAGAAAGGCATTGTCACCTGACTGAGATCTGGTGATCTATCACATGCATGCCAGTGTAGCAGACTCGCAGGCTAAAATAATAGAGCACGCCCTCGAATAGTCCCCAGAACTGGGCAGCTCATGAAATCAATAGAACATGTGCATTCTAATGGAGGCTGGACGTTGTTGTTATTACACTGACCACACTAGTTGGAATGCTACCCGGCTTTTAACAGACTGGGAGGGTTCCTCTAGTCTAGAATATCAACAGTTTTATGACAACTTAAACTATGGACAAGACCATCACTAACAGGAGAAGCTATGTAGTATAAATAAGCAGTCGATAATTGCTTTTGCTCCTTGTTACCTAAATAGTGCTCACCATGTGCAGAATAGCTAGCAGTAACTTCAACTCCATACATGACATTTCCATGCATGACATTTTAATGCTTCAATTGAGATACTCTCGTCAAAGTATGCTGATGGAAATGTTGATTTAGCTTATACGAAAGGAAGTCTACCACGTATGTAGCACGTAGTCAGCAGGTCCCCATCATGCCATCTAGAGCTGTAATCATAGGAGAGGCTGTAGCTATGCACCTAGCCACCTGTAGCTATGCACCTGGCCACCTGTATAGCCACCTGTAGCTATGCACCTGGCCACCTGTAGCTATGCACCTGGCCACCTGTAGCTATGCACCTGTATAGCCACCTGTAGCTATGCACCTGTATAGCCACCTGTAGCTATGCACCTGTATAGCCACCTGTAGCTATGCACCTGGCCACCTGTAGCTATGCACCTGGCCACCTGTAGCTATGCACCTGGCCACCTGTAGCTATGCACCTGGCCACCTGTAGCTATGCACCTGGCCACCTGTAGCTATGCACCTGGCCACCTGTAGCTATGCACCTGGCCACCTGTAGCTATGCACCTGGCCACCTGTAGCTATGCACCTGGCCACCTGTAGCTATGCACCTGTAGCTATGCACCTGGCCACCTGTAGCTATGCACCTGGCCACCTGTAGCTATGCACCTGGCCACCTGTAGCTATGCACCTGGCCACCTGTAGCTATGCACCTGGCCACCTGTAGCTAGGTCACACCATGACTACTTCGCCATATCTTTTTGCACGCATTAGCGTTGTGACGCGACATAACATGATATTGTTAACATCGCAGCACACCCCATCACATCGATAGCCAACATGTTGAAGAGCTCTATTCTTGCCTTCTGCTGCGACCGATTGGCGTGCTTCATTTGGATTTCATCTACAGCATGGATAAGGTAAGGATGACCGAGACTGTGCGAAAGTTTGGAAAAGCTTGTGGTAATCCTGTATTGTCCCCTTTACGAAAAAGACAAAGAGCTCACAACCTCCTCTTCGTATTCTAGTTAAGCAAAATTGGTCTAGCTCCCCACCATGGGATAGCGACTATCATATTTTCATCGCCCATTGCTGGAAGGTGTACTTTGCGTGAAATATCGGGGTCGCAGTGGGTGGAGTTCATAATTCCAGCTCGTCAACGTGCGTGGTTGTGAACAGCTAGAAGCCAGCGCCTCGTGTCCTACTGTGCATACCTGTGCTCCATGTCAGACACTAACTCTACTAGCAGTGAATAGGTGCTCTAAGCTAGCCTGTTAGCTGGCCTCCTGTTGGCTTCACATTCCAACTCAAGACAGCTTTGGGGTCAGCGTCCAGAAGATGCATTCTGTGCCTGGAAGAACATCTATCATCATCGTAGTCCAAGTTGCCATCATTCCTGTCAGCCTCTTCATCATCGCAGTTCAACTTGCCGTCATTCCTGACAAACGCTTACCTATTCAAAGTCTAAAGAACATTTTCCTCAGCGTAGCCAGTGCTTCCTCTATCTGTTGCTTCCACTGGTCTGGGCTCTTTCATCAATCTGTTGCTCCTGCTGGTCTGGGCTCCTTCCTCAATCTGTTGCTCCCGCTGGTCTGGGCTCATTCATCAATCAGTTGCTCCCGCTGGTCTGGGCTCCTTCCTCAATCTGTTGCTCCCGCTGGTCTGGGCTCCTTCCTCAATCTGTTGCTCCCGCTGGTCTGGGCTCATTCATCAATCTGTTGCTCCCGCTGGTCTGGGCTCCTTCATAAATCTGTTGCTCCCGCTGCTCTGGGCTCATTCATAAATCTGTTCCTCATTTTTTTTTGCATCCGCAATGACTAGACTTTGGAGCTAATAGATACAAACAAACAGGTTTTTCTATCAGCTTAGATAGATTTCTTTTTGGCACCATTTCAACCACGGCTGTCTTGTTCAGGGAGAATAAGACTGACCGTGGTTGAAAAGCTGGCAGAGGGAAAGAAACCTTTGATAGTTTACTGTTTGCATTTCATCTTTCCAGCTAAAAATCACATTCTGGCTTACTGACAAGTCCAGCACGAGGCCCTTCAGTGCCCAGACCAAAAACAAGTAAGACAGGAAGGTCTTTCCAGAACACGTGCACCTGTGCTGCATTGACCAGATGTCTGGCTACACATCGCCAAGTGGTCCACTAGTCCTGATTACCCTCGACAGAGAAGTCACCAGTCCTGATTCCCTATCTTGACAGAGGGGTCACCAGTCCAGATTACCAACTCTTGACAGAGAGGTCACCAGTCCAGATTACCTATCTTGACAGAGGGGTCACCAGTCCAGATTCCCTATCTTGACAGAGGGGTCACCAGTCTAGATTACCCTCGACAGAGAAGCAACTGGGCCTGTTAACTGGGAAGCAAAACAGTCCAGTCCTAAGTAGGAGGAGCCATAAATGCTTAAATCTAGAGCGAGCCCATTGTACAACGCAAACCAACACCAGGCAGCATATATGCCACACCTCCTTGACCAACACCAGGCAGCGTATATGCCACACCTCCTTGACCAACACCAGACAGCATATATGCCACACCTCCTTGACCAACACCAGACAGCATATATGCCACACCTCCTTGACCAACACCAGGCAGCATATATGCCACACCTCCTTGACCAACACCAGGCAGCATATATGCCACACCTCCTTGACCAACACCAGGCAGCATATATGCCACACCTCCTTGACCAACACCAGACAGCATATATGCCACACCTCCTTGACCAACACCAGACAGCATATATGCCACACCTCCTTGACCAACACCAGACAGCATATATGCCACACCTCCTTGACCAACACCAGGCAGCATATATGCCACACCTCCTTGACCAACACCAGGCAGCGTATATGCCACACCTCCTTGACCAACACCAGGCAGCATATACATGTACATGTATGCTGTATTCCTTGGTTAGAGCAAGCGTGTCTTATTCATTTCATGAGCTGCTTCGCTAAGCGTAATATTTGAGGGTGCGTGTCAATGCAGGGCACTCTCTATTATTGAGCATGACTAACCATCAGACAAGAACACAATAATTGCACGAGATCGCCGAGCTCGAACATATGATGATTGGAGCAGTGTTCGTGCTCTAGCCATCGGCTCTTATTTCGTCTGAAATCTGCTTGTCAATTTGTGAAGGGATCGTCATTGTAAGCCACCTTTTCCATGGAGTTCGGCCTACTCGCTGGCGACGTTTCCACAGCACTTTCTGCTACTGCTGGGCTTTAAACAGTGAATGCTTTCATCATGTGACCCACCTGCCTCAACTGGAATGCCGCAATTTTTGAAGGATTTGATTATCATTTCAGTGGGGCCAGATTACCTTACCCACTCAACACAAAAGCTCCTGCTGGTGTGTGATCTAATCAAGGAAGCATACTATTTCATTCCAGGAACACTAGTAAATGATGCATGACCTATTCGAGAGCAGATTCAAATTGAGAGTGCGGTCTAATCGAGGACATACGATGGCTTGCTATTTCTTCCCGGAGGGGTTCCTCTAGGGTGCCAACACAACCGCAAACAGAGCCAAAGCTACGGTGACTACCATAAGCAGTCACAGAAGCGACGTTCTCCTCTCAGATATGTCATTTCTCCCAAGGTACACTGCCAGCGTAACGTAGCTAGAGACCAAGAGGCACTTCTGCTTCTGACATCAAGAAACGTCATCTAAGATGCTTGACAACACTCGGTCTGAAGTTATGCTTGATTATTGAAATTGACCTCATAACCTGGGATGTCTGATGTCATGGTTCAGGTCATGTTGATAGAGCAACTCTCTAATGTAGATAGTGAAGATGGCAATCTCTACCGGTCAAGTTGTTGTTGAGATTCATGGCTACATCAGGTGGTGTAGCAGTGAGTTATAGCATAGAGGTATGCTTCAAGTCACTAAATTTCTAAATAAGACACACAATGAACTACAGGCTACTGGTGTCACAACTCAAACTGTTCTTTCTTTGCAAAGCCCATATTATTAAAAGTTAACTGGGCCCACCTGATTAGAAGCTAACTGGGCCCATCTTATTACAAACCCACAGGTGCCCACCTTATTAGAAGTAAACAGGATCCAGACCTTTTAAGAAACCCACAGAGGCCACCTTATTAGAAACCCATATGAATCACCTTACGAGAAGCTAACAGGACATACATTATTAGAAGCTCAGAAGGCCTACTTTATTAGAAGCTAAGAGGGACTACTTTATTAGAAGCTAAGAGGACCTACTTTATTAGAAGCTAATAGGGTCTACTTTATTGGAAGCTAAGAGGGCCTACATTATTAGAAGTTCATAGGGCCTCCTTTATTAGAAGCCTACTTTATTAGAAGCTTAGAGGGCCTACTTTATTAAAGCTAAGAGGGCTTGCTAAGAGGGCCCACCTTATAAGGTTACAAGGGCACTTATTGAGAAAAGCAAACAAGACCACCCCCACCTTATTGGAGGCTCACATGGCCCCGACCTTATTACAATCCCACCTTATTAGAAGCTGACTGGGTCCACCTTATTAGAAGCTAACAAGGCCCACCATATTAGACAAGAAGCACTTAATTATGCAAAGTGCACATCAAAAGTGACATGTGTGATGGCAGATATGACATTGCCAAACAAACCAACGCATTGGGGTAATTGCCTGGCTCTCTAAGAACATCTCTGTCCATTTAAGATGTACACCCACTTCCGATACATGTTCCTCACAATTTAAAAACTCAACCCACTCAATACCCAAACACAAGGGGAAAACCCCTCAAATCAATTGTGCAGTGATTTCTAATTTGTGCCTCCCTATTCAAGGACAGGGCATTGGCAAGCACTCACTCTCTCAGCATCTTCCTACTCTCCTCTCTGTGGCTGGCCAGTGTTGAGATCTCTACCTGTCCACCTGGGTAACACAGCATAACACATGGTAACACGTCTATACAAACAAGAGATAACGTGCACACACCACCATAACACATTCGCATGCCACGCACACATAATCACACACAGGTACATACACATATATTATAATACACATAATCACAACACACACACACAACCACCATCTCTCACACACACTACCATTTCACCACACACACATGCACGCACACACTACCATCTCACATACACCACAATCACACACACACACACATCACAACACACACAAATCACAACACACACACACCATACACAAAGTGAGAGATAATAACAAGACTCAGATATGTCCAGTCATGGGACAGACAGTAATGGGGAGGGGTAGCTAGAGCTTAGAAGCTATGCTTGTCCTGTGGCTAGGTGGGACAAAACTTTAAATTTAGGAACTAGGGGTTTTCTAAGACTAGGACAAGGACTGAGCTAGGATTATGACTAGGTGGACGAAAACTTTAAACTTACGAGCTTGGGTTGCCCTAGGGCTAGGGAAAGGACCAGGGATAGATTATGATTAGGTGGATGCAAACTTTAAACTTAGGTGCTAGTGTGTCCAGGGCAGCACACCAAACAACCTTCTCCTTGTAACGACAACACGAACATGTTGGCTGCAGTACTCAGTACTTGTAGCAACCTACGGTTATTTTCTGTCTCTGGAGGTGGAGGATTCATGTCTGCAAACACCAGATCTTTCCCGTGCACTGCCTTATACAACTTTACCCTAGTGTGTGTGTGTGTGCGCGTTGAGTGTATGTTTAAGTGTGGGTAAGTGTGATTGTGTGTGTAAGTGTGTGTGTGTACAAGTGTGTGTGTGTGTGTGTGTAAGTGTGTGTGTGCATATGTGTGTGTAAATGTGCGTGAGTGTGTAAGTGTGCGTGTAAGTGTGTGTGCATGTGTGTGTAAATGTGTGAGTGTGTAAGTATGTGTGTAAGTGTGTGTAAGTGTGTGTAAGTATGTGTGTAAGTATGTGTAAGTATGTGTATGTAAGTATGTGTGTGTAAGTATGTGTGTGTGTAAGTGTGTGCATAAGTGTGTGTAAGTGTGTGTGTGTGTGTGTGATTGTGTGGGTTAGTGTGAGCGTGTATGAGTGTGTGTATGTATGAGAATGTGTAAGAGAGTGTGAGTGTGTGCAAGTGTGTATATGTGTGAGTGGAGTGTGTGTATAAGTAACACGTTTGAGAGTGTGATGTGGGAGTAGAGTGCATGTGTGATACACAAGTGTGTGTATATGTAACATGTGTGTGTCGTGTGTGAGTGTTAGGTGTGGGTGGACAGTGTGTATGTTTGTGGAGTAGTGTGGTGTATTAGAGTGGATGTACTCAAACATGTGAATATTATACATACACAACAATAGCTAAGGAATTCCATATAAAGCACATCATATATTTGACCACTTGATGTATCACTGCATCACACGCTCAGTACATTGAAGGTATCCAGCAAGCACAGGCCATAAGCCAAGTGGAGGACCTCACACCTTGATTAATGAACCAAATTTTGCAACCCAGCCATAGCCACTTCTTTGACGACCTCACACATTCCTCCCCCCCCCCCTTCCCACCACCACCACCAAATTGATTATAGTTAGCCAACTCCCAACTCATAGGCAAGGCCTGTCCTCACTATGTTAAAATGGAGTGCAATGGAAGCACATCCAATCCTGAATGACCAGGATTCAAATCATCTGCAACAATAGCAAAAAATAATAATAATAATAAAATGGAAAAAAAGGAAAAAAGTTATTCTGTGAAAGGAAGTATTGGCCAAGAAGTGTGATGCTCCACAAGGGGGGGAGGAAGGGGGGTAATTCAGGAGCTAGATATAATAGTAGTTACAGAGTTACTTTGTCTAGGCTAGGGCCTAAAAATGTTTCTAGATTGTTTAACGTCTAGACTCCTCTAAGCTCAGACCTGCAGCCATAGCAAGGGCAAAGTTCTACTCGACACATCTTCAATAATAATTGTAACGCCTACATTTATTGCCAAGTCGCTTCGAACCGATTCAAATCACCTATTGAGGCACATCGGATCTGATGTGCATTGGGGCGCAATTTCCTAATTCGAATTCAGTGTGGACGCGAGAGTAAAGTGCATTCAATGTGCACTGAGCACGCAGTGTGTGGACAAACCTTCAGACATAGCAATGTGTCGTACACAGTTAGACTCACTACGTGGGATGAAGCCAAACCTGTCTATAATGATCAATACACAGGGAAAAGACTACGACATTACATCTACATCACTCAGATCAGCTCAAAAGAACTCGATAGAGGCCGTGTTTTAATCAGGTCACTGAAACAACATTGCAATCACATCCATGTAACCATATGCCAACAAAACTCTTCCTCCCTTGTTGATGCTGCCTGTCTTTTTTATTTGTTTTTTCTATGATATGCCAAGCCTACTTGCTTTTCTTTTAAAAAAAGGACCCAACCCCCTTTGCCGCAGTAATAATAAATAATAATAATAATAAAAACATTTTACAATCAACTTGAAACACAATTTCAAGTTGATTATAGAGAAGGTTAGTGTAATGCTATTATGTCAACTGAGAGTTCATTGAGAACATTATATAGATTTTTCAAGAGGTTGAGGAGAAAGGCTCACTCACACAAAAACTAAGTTACTATCATCACCGACCAGGCAATTGACGTTTGATTCCATTACAAAGGGGAGGGGTCACTTCTGCTGGCCAGACTGTCTGACGTGCATGCCTACTTGATTGAAGAGTCGTCAAATGCTAGCTACAGAGGGTACTGTAATCAGCATCTCCAAGCTTGCCTGTTTGCATGCATTTCCATCACCATGGCAATACATATGAACACGAGATCTCAAAGGTTCAACTTCTCGTCTTTAATTCTTGCAAATAAGCACCACGAAATTTGAGGCAAGCATGAACAAAAAAAGCTCCATGGCATTTCACCAAACTCTCTTTCTGTGCACAAACATGCATACGAGTCTGGCTAGCGAGACTAGGGGAGGATTCCATTGGTCCTCAGGGCACATGCTAGTTTACATACACACATGTCATCAGTGTTTCGATCTCTCTCTCTCCCTTACCTCTCCTGCTTCAAAGCATACTCCAGCATCTTTATTCTTCGAATAAGATCATGCATCAAGTTTTCGTGCCCTTTCCTTTCTCCTTGTAGAAAAGAGATCTTAGCCTGGAGATAAATGAGAGCAGCGAGTCAAGTTTGATGAACAAATGGGATAGGGAGGGAAGGATTAATATTTAACATTTCGAGTTTGTCTAAATCCGAGAGAGGTAAACCTTTGGCAATAAGGTTAGCTAAGATAATATCATCATTCTACTACCTCTTAGTACACAAGCTATAGATATAGCACATACTATACTGGACATATAGATGTGCCAGCCTTCCTCACTTGTATCTCTGTCTTCTGGACTTCCCAAGAGGCTCTTTCCTTCTCAAACCTACTCCACTCATGTTTTATGAAATGTAGAATGCCGGGGATAGTGTAGTTGGTGGAAGAAGGCTGCTCGGGAATAGTTACAGACGAGGGACCTGGATAGCTGCCCGGTGACCCAGGGTTTGGTCTATTGTTACCAGGACCTTCCACGTCCATCATCTCTGCTTCTCTCGCTGGTGTTTAATAGCGTACTTACAATACAATGGCTAGAAGCTTAAAAAAAAAAAATCTCCCGAAATATAGATCCACCTGAGTAAGAACCACACTCGAGACTTTTCTTGACACTGGACGGCAATATTCTGTCACACTATTCTCACGTGACCCTGAGGGGGGGGGGGGGGGGGGGTTGTGTTTTTACAAAACCGGAGCGGAACGTTATGAAGCAGTTGTGATTCGGCGCCAGTGTCTTGTAAAAAGCTTATGTACTGCAGCATTGCTACAGTGTGCACTCTAGTGTGTTGTGTGTGTGATAACACTCTGGAAAGAGGCTATGTGAGATATTCTGATATCACTTCAATGTGGCTACTAACGGCAAATAGAATCGTACACTTGCATAGTAATTCTTACAGACGGCTGGATTCATGCTGATTGTAATGGCATTTTCATGTGATTGGCGCTATGCAATGCCATTGATACATAATTGCCTTCTGCAGATTTTGTTTTTGCATTTTGTGTATGCAATCAGGGGCATGCTGGCTAGGTAAGTACATATATAAACCTAATTATGTGCGTGTTAATCTGCATGAAACTAATAATACTAATAGATGTACTTCACCTTTCTATAATATATATTAATGCAGAAACACTAGGATGCTTTTGCTAGTGCATTTGGGTGCTTTTTTTATTTTATGTATCTCGGCATATATACTCTACACCCGTTTCTTTTTAGTGTAAGAGCCAACTATGTGGTTGTTCTAATCAATATACCAACTATTTTTTATTACCCCTGGCTCTGCTGAGCGATATCAAGATCACGTTCACTGAAAGAATGGTGAGACAAAGCTTCAAGTCATCTTGAATCACAATCATCTTATTATCGAGGATATAATTTTTTTAATGTTAACTTAGAGTTTATTGAGAGTTTTAAGTCAGTTCAAAGTAATGCAAGTCTAAGATGGAAGTCATGAAGGTAAGTGTATGTCTCCATACACAGAGGATGCTTGTAAGAAGAGACGGCTTTCATGAGATGGCTGGTAGTGTCACCTGCATGCCAGCTTGATAACTAGCCCATTATGTAAGTAAGACTGTGTATTAGCAACTCTGTCCTACTCACATAAGAAATATTCCATTAAGTGACTGATCAAGTAAAGTATTAGTGTATACAGAACGTGTAAAATGAAGCTCTTAATAACATACTAATGATCTCAATAATCAACTTGAAATTTACTCTCATTTTGGCTCGGTCATTGTAATTTGGTTATATCAACAGAGTTCTTTGAGAGTATAATTATATTTGCATTAGGTCATATAGTTGACTCCTGAAATTGTTGTTAAATTTAAGTTTCTCTGTGTTGTTTTATTTTGCTATATTATAGTAATGCAGCCACTATTGTCGGAGTGTGTCTGGTCTTGAGTTAATACAAATTAAATATTCCAGCTGCATTTTTGTCAGTGTGAAGATGATTTCATTGCAGGGAGTGATCCACCCACTGGTTGCCAGACCGATTTGGGCCGACTGCTGTTTTGCCACTACATATAATAT
This sequence comes from Cladorhizidae sp. MBARI D1340-BT2, assembly GCA_028752905.1. Lineage (NCBI taxonomy): Eukaryota > Metazoa > Porifera > Demospongiae > Poecilosclerida > Cladorhizidae > Cladorhizidae sp. MBARI D1340-BT2. The sequence goes on from JAQNBH010000015.1 coordinate 32,159,343, forward strand.
GACTAGAGAAAAATTAGTTGTTGCTGAAACATTGCATGTAATAACACACTCTCTGGAACTTGGAGCGAAAAAATGATGTCTTGGACTTTGCAGGAGAAACGGCAGTACATGAAATTGGTATGCAATTGATTTTGCTAAATGTTACATTTGTGTTGGACACATGGAATAGTTTTATAATAATATATATATACACATAATAATATTATATTATATTTATCTTGTTTCTGATGATTTTATTGGCTAATAATGAGTAAACATATCTTGGATCCTACCCCACCCCGCCCCCAGTAAGGGACTATATACGCATGCATGAATCACACCTGGTTGTCATGTAAACATGTGGCATCACTTTGTCATGCCACCTTGCCATAGCCTGGCATAATTGAAACACATATTATTATTATGTGTTCCGTGTCTCTTTGTTTTGATGGTAGGATAAATTCAATTAATAGGCTTAGTTTTTAGAGAGAGAGAGAGTGATCAAATGTGTGTCACACCTTGTACAAGCTCTTCGACTAAAGATAATCCATGTTCAAACCAACCATTCCCACACACACACACACACATACATATATGTATATAGGAGAGTGCAATAGCCCCTCTAGCCCTATTCGTAATTAGTGCACGGCAAAAACACATCTCGGTTAAAACTCACTTAAGCAGCTTCTTAGTATTGTACACGATGGTTTGAGCTGATTTTTTTTCAAACAAGACTTCCAGTGTGCTTGAATCCTTATGAACATAGCAAATGGCCAGCCCAAAGGACCATTTTAAATTGTAAAATTTGCCTTCAAGATCTTGTATCCTACTTTCACCCCTACACATAACATAACTTGCATACATTGTGTCCATTCATAATTTAACCACAGAAAACTCCAAATTGTCCAATACAGGTTTCTCATTTCAGTAAAACAGTTGACCTGATTCAGCACATTTTCACTGCTTTGGAAAGAACCCAGCAAGTGTAAAAAAACACATTGATTTTTGACCAGTTACAACCATCTGCAGCTGCATTTGTCTAGTAGCTAAGAAGTGAGTGGTTAATGGCCATACAGAGAATATATTCTTTTAAGAAAGGGTAAGTTAAAAACAACTATAGAGCAATATAACTGCCGGGCCTAACAAATCTGGTGTATACTGTTAGTTTCACTCTTACATGTAGTAGCTATGACTACAGTCAGCACTCGCAACAAGATATGGCATGTGCTGATATACAAGCAGAAACAGTTAGAATGGAGCCGAACAAGTGCTGCAGACCCAGAAGGAGTTCGAGTACTTCTTCACCGTTCAACTGCAATAGATAGAAACAAGAAAAACTCACAAACAAACAAAAACTTGAAGCGTAAACAATTTTATTTTGATTTAAAAGAAAGAAATATATTCTATTTACCTTACCAACCAAAAAAGAACAGAAACGAGACTAGACTATTATTGGCGGGCATTAATTTTAGCCGTGGTTGGATTTGGTGGGAACTAAATTTAGACGACTAACACAATGCTATTTCTGTCGTGAAGTGCCTCAGCTTAGGATCAGTGGAGGATTCTGTAGTTGGGCATTTGCCAAGAGAAATCTCGAGGCACACCTATTTCCTGGTGCAAGAAGTGCAATATAGGAGATCGCTCCTTGCTCAAGGAGTTCTGGAAATTCCTGCTAAGTCACTGTGGAGATGGAAGAAAATGTACTGGCACTACAGAGGTACGAAATTTTGATTAACTATCAGTACAATGAACCAGTGGGAGATTCCTCAGTGCTACTGGAAGTGCTCAAGTCAGATGAGAGAAGATGACAGTGACTATTGGAAAGATTAGCATTTTTTAATGTATTAACACACGAATTTCTTTTTATTGGTGGTTTGTTAATTTAGCGAAAAACTAAGTACTCGTTAAATTAGTACCCGCCAATAATCACCATCTCACATACACTACACCAATGTTATTTATGATAGGTAATTATGATTATAAATGGTAGGGTAGTATAGATGGATACATCTTGTTTCCACTCCCTTTTGACTTTGATAGGTCAATCTAATATACTTGTTTTTTTAAATTTAAGACATTTTTGGTCTTGTGTATATTATATATATACTGCAACCTTGCTAACCACTAATATGCCTGTACCTATATAGGGCTGTTTGGATTGGTTAATTTGTTCGGATTACTCCAACTGTATAATTTGTGCTGTTGTTGTAATAGCACTGCATGTATACATGTAATTACAGTGTATTACAATAAGCTAAACAGATTCACTTAGCTTCTTCTGAGTGAAGGTGGTGAGTTGCTTACAGTCCAGTATACTATAGGATGGGTTTTAAAATAGTGTACAGTGTATTGTAAATTTAAGCCCCATAGATTGAAATATATTTGGAACTGTCAAGCTTACTACATAATGAGCCAATTGCTAATCTCTCCATTAGGATTATGGATGGTTCTGATTTTAGAAAGGTTACACTGTATAGAGGAGGTATTGCAGGATTGGTCTATGCTTATCTGCTAAGCTTCAAGAGTGTAGAGATAAAGATTACTTATATACTACAGTATAGTTCACAGTCTAACAGAGTGAGTGTACAGCCCAAACTAAGTAGCTTCTTGTTGCTGGAATAAAACTGTACTAGACACTTTGTTATTCTTCAAACATCTTTATGCTTATTTTCTGTTTCCATAAGCCAGGTAGAGGTGCATATCACACACACACATTACATGCAAATTTAATTCAGTTAACTTTTTGCCTTGTGACTGTCATATATAGCTCTATGTAAGAACTGTATTAGAGGAAAGAGTGGCACAGAAGGTGGTAGTATTACTCGACCTTAAATTCCACGAGCAGAACCTCAAGAATGAGTTGAGCCTCAGAAATCTAGAGGCGAGCAAAGGGAACCCTCATTAGGAAGTTGGATGGGAAATTTAAATACCACGCACAGCATATCGCATTCACCATAGATTCACACGTAAAAAATATGAAGGGGCATCCGCCTTTAAAACAGGGAACAGTCGCTAGTGAACGAGAGAGCGACAGCAGCGGATTCGAAGCTATATAGAAGAAAGGAAAAGGACACAGACAAGTGAGAATAGACTGCAGGATTAATAGTTGACAGGAAAAGATGATACAGTTTCGTTCTGACATATATAGCCAATGATATTGACATGCTCTAGTTATGTACGTGTAATACCGTCTTATATAAGGTAACTGGTTTGCTAAACTGGAAATATCGTGTCGAGTTGGCTCTCACTTCAACCTTGCACCAGTTCAGAATTTGTAAGGAAATATGCAACTTCCCCATATCCCAATCCAAGCATTAATGATATCAATAATTTACAATGATCGGTATATTGGGCCTTCAGCTATGCTAGGTATATCCAATCTATGAATCTGCCCTATCTATGAATGCCAATCTATTGCCTGCCAATCAATAACATGGTAGCATATTAACACCCTTTTTGCAACAGACTCATAGATTGGATGGAACATTATTATCGACCAGTAGTTATTATCGACTAGTTATACTGAGCGAGTGTGCAAGCCAAATATCCAAACCCACCCACACAATATGGGATAGTCGACAGGAATTTACAAAGCCTGTGCTACTCCCACGAAAAGAGAAGAAGGGAGAAGAGCTGTTTGTGAGGCAAGTTTCTCCACATTTGGGGACTATAGCAGTTGTGCATGTGTTCGTGGGTATTACAAACTGCATTATATTTTTTTGACAGAGCAATATTCTTCAAATATCTTTTTTTGCTCTAGCTACACTTGCCATGTCACTTAGGCTGATTCACAGTTTGACGCTCAGTCATCGTTACGTATCGTATCGTCCTATCGTAACGTATCGTCGTATTGTGAACAGCAACGTCATGATAATACGATACGATAGGACGTTACGATGCAGAAGCTATGCAGTATGTGAGATAGGAGGATAGTCCTTGCTTCTAGGAGCAAACTGAAGAATTATGAGACACCAAGAATTTTTGTTCGTGAGGATCTTTCTCCTGAATTGCGTATAGCTCAAGCCAACAAGCGTAAAGAACAAAAATCTAGTGCTGATCTTCTGCTAAGAATGCACTATTGTCACACTCTAACTACATCTTTAAGCTCTACTTTCCAGCCACTCTCTACAGTTGTTTTTGATTCGGTGCCTATTTCAGAATCTCCTATTTCCTCATGAATGATTCTGAGTTACATGTTTTAAGTTATAACTGGAAGTCTAATTCCACCTTCGTTAATTCATTATTAGTCATTTATTTTGTACAAGAGCATTGGCTTTTCAGTGAGCAACTCTCTGATTTAGACATTAGTGTTCATTGGGTATAAGTGGCATGGACAGTAGTGAACTAATTGTTGGAAGGCCATATGGGGTTGTGGTATTTTATATCGGAAATCTCTCATTCCTATTGTAACTAGACTTGATTCTAATTCCACACGTTTCTGTGCACTCGTTATTAAATCTAACTGTTATGTTACACTTTTTGTCTGTGTTTATTTATCCACTAATTATAATAACTATATATCAATCTAAGGATTTCTTTTTGGAAACTATTAGTGAACTTACAGGTTTCATTGATTCTCAAACTCTTGATAACATTATCATTGCTGGAGATTTTAATGTTGATCATCATATTTTCATGATCCTTCATGTCTGACTTTAATCTTGATGCTGTTGACCTCACACATAACTCCATTCAGTTTATTTATGAGAGGGATGATGGTTTGGTCAGATCGTGGCCTGATCATATTCTTACACCTAGTCATCTTTCTAACCTTGTCAGTAAAATTAAGTGTGTTCATTCGGCCAACAATTTCTCTGGTCATATTCCTCTGTGTTTTTGTTACAGGATTGCCAGCAGTAACATATGACAATAACCAGGATTTTGCCTCTGACAGTTTAAAAAATATTGATTGGTATAAAATTACATCATCTGATATTGATTGTTAATTTATAGTCTATAGATTGTGTCAATCACAGGCAACACATTGACAACTGCTGTGAAAAATCTTGTCATGTCTCTCATTTTCTGGTAAAATTTCCTTACCACAGAAGTGTCAACGTCCATTATCAGCAAGAAGATTCAAACAGCCTTGTTTAACAAGAACACTTGCACATTTTGGAAGGAAGTGAAGAAAGTTAAGGCCTCATCTACCAGTCATAGACGTGCATGTCCAGTTGTTGATGGTCATTCCAATAATACTGACAATTTTCGTGCAAAGCTTAGTTCTATCCTAAATAGCTCTGATACTTTGTCTAGCCTTGACTCCTCTTATCTCCTGTAGTGACTTAACCAATGTTGTCATAACACCTGCAGTAGTTGCCAAAGGTCTGAAGAGTCTTCTAGCTGGGGATAAATCTGATGGCACGTGCTTGTCTTCCAATCTTGCTTATCCTGTCCTCTGTAATTTTCTCTCTGACTTGTTTTCTGTCATACTTAGGCATGGTTATATGCCAACTGTCTTAAGAAACTGTATCATTACCCATACCTAAACCCATGAAGGATCCATCTCTATCAGATAGTTACAGACATGTTGCATTGGCACCCAACATTAGTAAGGTTCTGGAGAGATGCATTTTACATCAATATAGCTCTCATTTTCTTACTTCAGATCTTCAGTTTGGCTTCAAGCCAGGTTTTTTCCACTGACCTCTGTACTGGAGTTTTGAAGAATGTTGTCTCTTCATACATGCATAATGGTTCCAAGGTTTATGCTTGTTTTTTAGATGCATTTGATAGAGTCAACCATGATGAACTTTGTTGAAGAAAAAGCTATTCTTCGTTTTCTTTTTTCATGGTATAAAGATCAATCTCTCTGTGTTCGTTGGAACTCGATATTATCCTCTTCTTTTGGTGTTTCCAATGGTGTTCGGCAAGGTGGTGTTCTGTCCCCTATTCTGTTCACAGTGTATATAGATGAGTTACTCTCTAGACTATCTAAACTTGGCATTGGTTGTTACTTTGGACACAATTTTGTTGGCTCATTATGTTATGCTGATGACATTGTGCTCTTGGCTCCTTCTCTACTGTCAGAGTGTGAGAAGTTTGCAAGTGACTTTGGTCTACTATTTAATGCTAACAAACTCAGCTTATCTGTTTTCGCTCACATCTAAATTTTACTCTACCTCATGATTCTTTCCACTTTCTAGGTAATACTTTAACTTTCTCTAATCACGTTGATCATCTTGGTCATATTCTTGAATGCACATTAAATTATACAAACGATATTAAGAGAGTTACTAATGCTATGTATAGGAAAGCTAATTTTATTTTACATACTTTTTCATATTATTGTGATCCAGTTGTTAAAACAAGATCTACATTGCCTTTCCCTCTATGGTGGGATTCTCTGGAACTTGAGTTGTAAGCAGTTAAACAGTTAAAGTCACTTGAAACTGCTTACAACAATATTCTACAAAAGATTTTGAGACTACCTAGAAAGAGCCACACCAGAATTCTTCACCCTACAGCTGGTGTGCAGAGTATATATAACATTTAATTTATTTTCCTCTTTTATTTTTAGATCATGTTTCTCTGTCTGTCCTCTTATTAAATGTATTTTTACGGCTTCATCTCAACTTGTATATACTTCTATTGGATTTGCTATTAATTTTAACACTCGACCTTGCATTTGTAGGAAGGAGCCCTCCCAGTCACACCCACTTTCACATTAGCTATTCACCTCACACTTTCATCTACTTTGATCTCGAATTTCTTATATAGAAGTGGTTCAATATTCATGTTGTTATTATCGTTTACCCCATTATCTGGAAAATACTGTGCCCTGCCGTTAGGACGAGGCCCATCCTCTCTATTCACTCAGTCACTAGCTACTTCTATACATACCATACATTTCAAATATCATCACGCTCTTGCAGGCCATCTCCAGTCAACTACTATCACACTTACCAGATGATGCGGTGCGGTTTAATAAGGGCCGTAATAAATAGGAACGGGACACCTTCCTTGAAAATAAGAATTGGCTACACGCGCGCGAGTGAGAATGATGCTGCGAAGGAGAGATAGCTGATTACTTTTAGCAATGTTCTCATTTCCTAGCATTGTTGTCCTACCCCCATGCATAGATCACATTGCTCTAGGTATTTTCCTATGCCAAATATACCTGCAGGCCTAACACTGTACACTGAACTGTAAATTATTGATATCATAAGATTATAATTATTGCTTGAATTGTTATATGTAGAAGTAGCTAAGAGATATTCCTTACTGATTTTTGCATTTGGTGCTGGGACGAGGACCCGCTCGATATTGAGCGCAACCAAGGCCATTATCCGTGATGAATATTTCTGTTTAGAAGCTTTACCTGAACCCATGGAAGCTTCTCTGTCATGGGCTGTTATACACAGAGAAGCTTCCTTGGGTTCAGGTATATAAAGCTTCTATACTCCATGTTTTTATAGCTTAAAAGAATGAATGTTGAATTTTTATTCTGACACTATATAGCCATGAACAGGTTTGCTATCCCTTTCTCTTTCTCTTCCCCCCCATCTCAGTTCACTTTGTTCTGAAGCAGGCTTTCACTTTTCTCTCTATCTCACCTTTTCTGAAGTCTATTTTCTTTATCCATGGCATTCTGGATAAAAAACCTCTGCTGAAAAATATCTGTGCACGTGCGTAGCTACGGTTTTAGTAATGCGGCACGACCACGCACCATAGCCAGACAATTGTAAATCTGTGGGTACCGGGGAGCGTAGGTGGACTTCTTTATTTGGTCCTCGCCCAGACTGGTGCAGATGCTAATACAGATGTGGTTTACTTTCTCGCACCGCTGTAGTGAAAACCACAACTAGGTAGGTAAGTAAGTTGGGTAGCTCAAGCTAACCTAAGCTGTGGGCGCTTAGAAAGTTAGTAATTATCTGTTGATTTCTTTCTTTGGCCCATACCTAGTACAATGCAGTACATGTAGTGTGTCGCGCTTTATAGTGTCCGACTGTATCTCGTGGCGCTCCTTTCTAGAGATATGGACAGCACAGATGAATAAGAAGCTTTACCTGAGCGAAGGAAGTTTCTGGATAGTGGATGACGCCAAGCGCTAGCTAGAAAATTGTTAGATAGATGAGCTAAAATTATGGTACTATAGGAATTACTATAGGAATCTCAGAAATAGCCAAGTTTTGTGAGCTGATGCCATCCAAACCTTCATGTGCCTCCCCTCTCTCCCTCTCAAGTGTTATAATTAGGATATAAAGATTGGTAACATTGTTTTTCACTCGTGCACATGTACACACACACACACACACTTCTCCTCTTCAGCCAGTGCAGGATGAAGGCATCATCATTTCCAGTATGATAAAGCCAAACTGAGCATTCATGGCAATCAGCCAGTGCAGGATGAAGGCATCATCATTTCCAGTATGATAAAGCCAAACTGAGCATTCATGGCAAACTACTGGGTCAGCACAGTGTGCACAGAGGCCTGCTTGTTATTTTGGGATGTGAAATGAAAATATATTAATTTTATCACAACCTAGTAACATATTCATACGTACCGAGTAGGTTTACAATACGACGCAAGGGGAATCCGTCGCGTCGAAACCGCTTGCGTCGCGTCGCGTCCAGAAAAAAGCGTCCCGTCGCGTCGCGTCCCTGTAGTCACTTGACCAGTGCATTATTTAGAAATCAAAACGGAGATGGATTTGGAAAAGTTAATTGAGGCTGTTCGCCAGTACCGGTGCTTGTGGGATGTCTCCAACTGTGCCTTCAAGGACCGAAGAAAGAAGGAGAATGCCTGGAAAGAAGTCGCCAGCCAGGTAACTAAACTCTGATGTAAAAGTAGCTAGCTGAGTTTTGTTTGAGTTAGCATAGGTAGTTAATGAGGTTATGAGTTTATGTTTGTAGTTTGGAGATGAAGTATCTCCAGAAGATTGTGTTTCTCGGTGGAAAACACTGAGAGATAAGTTTGTCAGGGAACTGAAGAAGATCAAGGGGAAGAAGAGTGGTGATGCAGGGCCAGCATACACACCTTGTTGGCATCTTTTTGCTGTTCTGCAATTTTTGACTGACAGTATCGGTCACAGAAGGTCAGTGATTTAATTTATGGTTGGTCAAGTTTAATGATCTTATATAATTAAATGCAGAACTCACACAAACCTCTCAACACCAGAGTCACCACAGCCAGCATCACAGGCAGCATCAGAGATGGCAATTGAGTCTGACACAGTACCAGGGACAACCAGTTTCCATGATAGTCTGGATGATGTTGATAACATCTTTGACAGTGAAGAACAAAGGTTTTTTAAAATATATTTGTAGTCCAATTTTGTAGTACAATTCAATTCTCCCTGTACTGTGTTTCTGTTTCATCTAGAGTCATAAGCCAAGTCCCATCAAGGGTTACCCCATCCAGAACTCCAAGTGAAGCTTCAACAAGCGAGGCTTCAAGAACCTCTATGCCAAAACCACCTGCAAAAAGGAGAAGAGGGGGGGAAAGTGACGATGCAGATGAATTGTTTATTCGGGAGATGGCCAAGTTAGATGAGAGGCTTGCTGAGAGAGAGGAGCGGCGTGCTGCGAGAGAAGAGAGACATGGAAACAGGTTGGACGAAGACTATTTGTTTGGGCAGCAGGTAGCTACAATAATGCGGAGGTTCACAAATGTGAAGAGGTCAAGTGCTCGCATTCAAGTTTTGCAACTTTTAGATAACATTGAATTTTCTGATGTTCAAGATCAACCCTACCCTTCTAGCCAATACAATTTTTAATATTACTATATACACGAAAGAATGTATTACTATTTCTAGTTATGTTTGGCGAACTCGGTCATACTGCTAGCTGACTTCACCAACTTGACTACAAAAGTAGTCTTTGTAAGCGTCTCTGACATCAGCAGCAGACCTTGAGTGTATATTGATTATAGAAATAAGTCCATCATACAATGTGATTATAAAGTAATTGTTACGTTTATGCAGACCTGTTCCCACCAACTTGAGATACAGACAGTAGCCCACCACTCGTCCGTTCTCCAGCTGCCCCTAATGTGGTTGCCAGCACCATCTTCTCCATCCACAAACCCCGGAGGACAATATACACTAGACTCGGTCACCCTCAAGTAATTGTGTAGTGCTATTGCTGCCTTGGTGTACAGGACTACTTTCTCTGGCTCACCAATAATAGGCCTGCGGAATACTCGCCACCTAAAATAGAGTACAAAAGGCAATAAATGAAAGATAACAAAAATTCTTATTACCTAGCAGCCAAGATCCCAAAGCTGTTCTCAATGATCCTGTGAGCTCTACTAAGTCTATAATTATAGACTGCTTGTGACTCTGCAAGGTTTTTGCCAGGATAGGGTCGCAGCAAGTTCTTTTTGAGAGGGAATGCCTCATCTCCAACAAAAACAAATGTAGGTGAGGGGCCGTGGATTTGGGATGGAAAGGGTATCATTCTCAAATGCCTTCCCAAACTTAGAATTGGAGAACACCCCTCCATCGCTATGGTGTCCCTTGTCTCCAATATCAACTACGGTAAACCTGCTGGGTGAAAATATTTGCATAAACATACTAGGTAGCTTCACTTCAAACCTGTAGTGAGCATCACAGACAGCCAGCAATACAATCGAGTGCGTTCCCTTATAGTTGAAAAAGGTATATAGAACCAGCATTGTGGGGTGCCTGCATGACTACATGCTTGCCATCAATAGGGTATGTAATCAAAAGAGTTCATGGAAGGAATGTGGGGATAATAATACCGATGCAGTTGGGGAAATTCCAAAGCTGCTCAAACTGCCACACTCAGCCTCGTTGGAGGGTACTTTCACATACTGGCTCTGAATACTCGAAAGGGATGAAGTAGAAGCGGTGTTGTGAACAATACAGTAAGTATAATAACCCTGTATACCTGCAACACTGTCCAAAAGGCCATACAGGTTTCCTTCAAAATACAGCACACTATGGACCTACCCATCCGAAAGTTGAATGACAGGGAGACCTAATGACAGGGAGACCTAATAACACAAATGTTTGTTTATAATTCATCATAGTTTGATTTGTTGCATACCTGTGAGTTGCCTGTAGCCAGGTATCGCAATGTCAGGGCCAGCCTCTCAGCAGGGAAAATTGCTGCTCTAAAGGAGCTGTCATAGCCTCTATGGGTAAGCTGAGGACTAACCTAAATTAGTTCAACCTATCATCAATACGAAATAGCTATAGCTGATGTAGCTAATAATAACATACCATGGATAGCAGAGAGTCAAACCTCTCCTTGGACATTCTCAGATACCTGAAGTGAGATTCAGGATCTGAGAGACGCATTTCCTAAAGGAGGTTCTAGTTGTGGTAGTCCCCTTGCTGTCTTCTTCTTCTGAAGATAGGGCGAACCCATACAGTTCTTCTCCTTTTCCTCCAATCCTCCTTCTCTGTAGAACGAGCAACAGACGCCTCTCAAAGGCGGATAAACAATAAACAATGGACGAATCAAAGGTCGGCAGCGTCAAACCACGATGATATTATTGTGAACAGCTCAGGACGCTTGAGGACTCTACGCGACGCTAAAAAAAAGTGTACTGTGAACCAGCCTTAAAATCCACTGAGTATTGAACTATAGTTCTGTGTTCTGCATAAGCATCACCATTCTCACCATTCCAGCAAACAAACAGCTAGCTGTTCTTCTTAAAAAGAAGAAAGATTCTTTCTCGCTGTGCATATATACTAAAATCATAGCTATGTGCACAGCTGCAGCTTCCTAATCTTTTTAAGAAGAACAGCTGGCTGGTCAAAAGTCGTCCACCATTTTTTTTAATTTGGGGCTAACCTAAGCTGTGGGTGCTTAGAAAGTTAGTTGTTCATCTGATAATTTCTTTCTTTGGACCATGCCTAGTACACTGCAGTTATATATAGATACAGATGAGGTTTGTAGCTATATTTAGATTTCTCACAGCTATCTCGAGCACTAGTGTGTGTCACACTTTAGTATCCGTTTCAAGCTTCTAGGTGTCAAAGGTAATCTTCAAGGGTTTAGTTAATGGAATATTGTTATGGCGCTCCTTCTCTTGTAGAAACATGGAAGGTTGAAGAACATGGACAGATGGAGTGTAGAAGCTTAACCAGAGCCTAAGGAAGTTTATCGATGGTGGATGAGGCCAAACGCCAGCTGATAAAGAAGTCAATAAAAATAAACTAGAGTTATGATTGATTTTGAACATGAATAATCTATGTGTAGCTAGCTAGATGCTAGATAGAGCTAGACTAAGCTCAAACATTGCAACACAAAAATTAGTAATTCAAAGTAAAATTATTTTACACACACACTATCACACAAAGCCTGAAAATGATGACGACTGCATCTTGCACCGGATGAAGAGGAGATAAGTGTGTGTATGTAGTGTATGTGTGTGTGTATGTATGTGTATGTGTGTGTGTGTGATATTACCTTGAATTATAATACCAATCCTTGTTTTTTTAATAGTCCTAATGTATAATGCTTGAGAGGAGAAAGGGGCTTACTATCGCACTTTAGCTCTATGTATATAACAGGATAAACTAGCTAGTTTCATACTGAAAATTATAATTATTCATGCTTAAAATCAATCATAAGCGGTAGTTTATTTTTTATTGACTTCATTGCTAGCTAGCACTTGGTGTCATCCTACATCGAGAAATTCCTTAGGCTCAGGTAAAGCTTCCACACTCCATCTGTCCATGTTTCTACAAGGAAAGGGACCTTATAAAAGTATGCCATTAACTACACCTTGAAGATTGCCTTTGACATCTAGAAGCTTGAAACAGACACTAAAGCCTGACACACTATATATATACACAGGAGAGCTTGAGATAGCTGTAAGAAAGCTATAGCTGAAAACTGCATCTGTAGCTATAACTACTGCATTGTACTAGGTATGATACAAAGAAAGAAATCATCAGTTTAACTACTAACTTTCTAAGCGCCCACAGCTTAGGTTAGCTTGAGCTAACACAGTTTTCAATACAGCTCTTGACCCTTGAGTGCTGTGAGAAAGCTATAGCTACAAACCACAGCTGTATTAGCAGATGGTCTGAGCTAGGACCAAAGAAGGAAGTCCATTGGTGAAACTATACCACAGCAGTCTCCTCGTCCAATCTTCCTTGCTTCCCTTTAAAACCTCCTACATTTCTTCTTCCTAACACCAATTAATCTCTCCATATCCTCCGACCACCATCCATCTGACCTGTCCGTAATCTTCATCCTTCCAATTTCTATAACACTCTCTTTTCACTTGTACCTCCCCCCCAATATTTCTCCCCATATATTATGAGCGGATTCTTGTGCATATGGCTATACTAAAACCATAGCTACGTACACTGCTGCAGATTCCGATATTTTTTAAGGACAAGAGCTAGCTGTTGATTTAAAAAAGAGAATAGATTTTAGAAAAGGAGAGAGAAAAGTCAAAGCATGCTTTTGAAACAGAAGAACAAAGAGAACTGAAATTGAATTAAAATTTTTTAAAAAAGCGACTTATAAAAAGCAAGCTTGGGAGAAGCACAGTAGCCCACATGGAGAAGCTTCCTTAAGCTCAGGTGAAGTTTCATTCTGACTTAGCCACTCTATTCATTAACACACTTTAGCTATGGTCATGTTTGCTGAACTGGAATTGATCGTCAAGAAAGTGAGCTGGTATTTTGAAAACTTACTACTTCTCCATATTACAATACAATCTGATTACATAAATAATTTACAAGATCATTGAATATTGTTAGGCCTGCAGCTATGCTTGGAGTAGGACAATACTCGAGCAGTATAACCTAAACTTCAAATAAATGTCTTTTTATTGTTTATTGCACCTTCTCTCACCACTCAATGCCTTGCATTCATTTCTAGTATAGGAAGTTTCTCGACATCTGAAATTGGTGAGGTGAAGCCTACTCTACAGGATGAGTGTTCCAGCGTTTTCATTGGGCACTAAAATGTGACAAAATCTTTGTTCCACGCAAGATAATCGATTTTCAGTGCCTACTTGACTACGAAAACACTCATTTTGTAGAGCAGGACTTCCTGTTGCCTCAGATCTTTCCAATCAGGAGCCACACCTGCAGCAAATTCATATTTGAGGTCCCCTCACATCTGGGGGGACGATACCATAAAATAAAAAACTTGAGGTTTTTCCGACGGAGATTCTCACAATCCATAGCCAATTAGTCACGGTTTAGCACCTAATATAAACTCTCACTTTAGCATATATAGGCCTTCCTATTGCCACAGACACTAATTTTAGTTGTCGAACACTTTCCAACCAAGAGCCACACTGCATAGAATGTAGGCATGTAGGTCTTGAGGCCCCCAAGTTTGGCTGCATCATTATTTATACCTATGCAACATTTAGTATCAAAAGAGAGCACGAGAAATCTCTCTTTTTTGAGCTACCTATATATCCAGTGGAGTATGTAGAATCCATGGAGATCCAAAATTGTAACCACAAGTTAATTATGGTTTAGTCTTTCCGTCCCTACAAGGTATACCACAAATGTATATAACACATTTTGTAATGTAATTTTATGTACCATTATTAATACATAATTTATTCTTTTTGTATGTAGATAGCACAATTAAAGTAACTGCTATCATATCTGCAAGTCATGCTAGCTGCATGGTCAGCACAGGGGAAGGCAGTGTGATAAGGAGTGGGACATGTGTAATAAATACGGCTTGATCTGCACTTTGATTTGCAAGCTTGCCTTGATGATTTTCCTTCTCACTTCGAGAACCTTGGCTCTGCAAAGTTCTATGCACTTGGAAAGTTTGGTGACCCCAACCCACGAACATGGATTATACATTGCTTGAACTGGGAATTTATTTCAACTCCCCAGTGGGAGCTCACTTCACTCACGAATGTGTGTAACATTGCCTAGAAACACTACACATACTTATCCATGCATACATACATGCAACACAGACATAAATGTATCATACATACTCCCCTACCCACTAACATGCATTATTTATGTCCTTACATTCCTCACCATTGGTCCAGGTCCTGATCTAACCAAAGGGGGAGGGTCTAAGTACAAGTATAACCATGCAGGATGTGATTTGGGCTATTCAGAGCAGGCACTCGAGCACAGTATCGTAATAGCTATACGCACACCAAAAAAATCCCCCCCCCCCCCCAAAAAAAAAAGCAATTGGTGTATTCAATGGTCTTTTTCTGGCCTGTTATGCTTACCGGGAATCACCATTTGCTCTTGAGAAAGGAGTCACTTATGGATGAATTTCTTTGTTTTTCATAGAGTGACGGAGCTATGCGTAGATTTTGTCTTGCCTAAACGGAGCCGATTGTTCTACCAAAATGCAGGTTAAAGTATTTGCATTCTAAATGTTTATTTATGCAAAAGCAGTTGTAGCAATGTTATAATGAACCACAAATTAAGTGTGGTCAATCAGGGCTAATTGACGAGTGATATTAGTAGCAGACTGTTATATGCACTAACAGAGTCCTTTATTTGTTGACCTACATCTTATACATACAGTGCACATCAGTAGGTGTAGTTGCACTATGCATGTCTCAATCATGGTAGAGGTACATTTGGTGGCAGGGAACTATCTTTTCAATGCATACTTGGTCATGCTTGCTCTGTCTGTATATGAGCCTCTCTCTCCACAGTGCTCACACTCAGCTCATTTGGCCTTCAAATGTCATCGAGGTCTTTCCTCATAAACTTTAAATCTTTACTCTCAACAGGAGACCACAATAAATCCGCACTTGGTCACATGATCACTGATGTCTCATCAGTTCCATCTCAGTCACAGCCTCTCTCAACATTATCGCATCTCACATGTAAATCTGTGATTTCTCGTAGACCTGGTTCAATCTCATGCTTTAGTTTTATTTATTTACTACCCGAGATATGCGCACTCTGTTGCGGGAGTGCTAAGCTGGTGTAGCATCCAGCGACCCACATATATATTATAATATAGAGAGACTAAACAATTTGTTATGCCTATTGATTTTTTCATATTGGGGGGGGGGGGGGGGCAAAGAATAATAAAAAAAATAAAAAATGAGTTGAGTGAACAATGACTCCTTCCGCAATCGAACCAGGGACCTTCAGTACCAAAGCTAACTGACAAAAGACTGATAGAATCCCTCCTTTATATAATTATGTGAGATACTCCACACTGTTGACAAGTGCTTTCAAGCTAGTGTGGCCTCCAGTAGCCTCTAAATATATACACACAGACACAATCCATCTGTATATTGACTATTTGTCATCCCTACTGATTTTCCCCCTTCTTAAGTGAATTCCCGTGATAGAATTCGAGACATTGACTACCTACCAAAAGTTAACAGACATAGACAAATTTCCCCTTTAGTCTGCTCCCTCAATGTCTATAATTATACATATATAGTGTATACAGATAGACATATATAGCTATCCATTATGACTACTGGTTATTTCCTTTCTTGGTTGGTTTTGTTTTGTGTGTGTGTTCAAAGTCATCCCGCAGAATTGAATGATCAAATTTAAGTTGATCATTGAGGAAGTCATTGCATCATTACTGTGTCAACTGAGAGTTTGCTGAGGAATTTTCTGATGTTTGATGGGGAAAAAACATTAAAAAAAAGTGAATGATTCCTTCTTCCCTTTAAACTGGGAACCTTGAAATAGGGGGGGATAATAATAACTAAAATTGAATGATTTCACCCAGTATAGAAATGGGGACCTTGAGAAGTGGGGGAGAGAGAAGGAAAAAATAAAACTTTGTCTAACTTACTTCTCCTGTCTTAGAGTGAGCCCTACAGTTAGGACAAGGCTTGTTCCCATTCTTCTCAATATATTCACTATAACTATATGTAACATCAGGACTAACTATATGTAACATCAGGACTAACTGTATGTAACATCAGGACTAACTATATGTAACATCAGGACTAACTATATGTAACATCAGGACTAACTGTATGTAACATCAGGACTAACTATATGTAACATCAGGACTAACTATATGTAACATCAGGACTAACTATATGCAACATCAGGACTAACTATATGTAACATCAGGACTAACTATATGTAACATCAGGACTAACTATATGTAACATCAGGACTAACTATATGCAACATCAGGACTAACTATATGTAACATCAGGACTAACTATATGTAACATCAGGACTAACTGTATGTAACATCAGGACTAACTATATGTAACATCAGGACTAACTATATGTAACATCAGGACTAACTGTATGTAACATCAGGACTAACTATATGTAACATCAGGACTAACTATATGTAACATCAGGACTAACTATATGCAACATCAGGACTAACTATATGTAACATCAGGACTAACTATATGCAACATCAGGACTAACTATATGTAACATCAGGACTAACTATATGCAACATCAGGACTAACTAGCTATGTAACATCAGGACTATAATATATGCCAGTCTCTATGCTGTTTTGGATAAATCTAACAGATAATACATCTCAAACTTTCACCACACTCAGACGTCTCATATCATCATGCTCAGTAAGGAATTTGTACATGGAGGCCATCTTTAATAAATAACTGTCCATCACATGATCCCTAGAGCATCAAGTAAAATGTTGAAAAGTAAATACTTAAAATAATATTTTTTAATCAGTATTATATTTGTTCATTATGTAAATAGATAAACAGTCTTGTTAATGCCTGTTGCATCATTATCACCTCAGATGGCCAGCACAGCACAAAACAAAAGCTTTGCAATGGACTTCCAAATAGTCCTCATTCTCTTCAATATCTATAGGCAGATATGCCAACCACTGAAGAGTTATGCTGATGACTCAGCCCTAGGGTACTCACAAAAGCACAGAGAAATTGTGAAGTCTTACATCATATCAAACCGGCCTTTATTAATTTTTCGATGCCTGGCACCTAAAGTTGAGCATCAAGAAGACTGTCTGTTCATGCTTTCTTCTAGCAAAGAGATTGGCCAAAAAAACTCCTACCACCATCCTCATTTGATAGAGAACCTATATATCTTGGTATCACCCTTGATTGCAGCCTTGCCCTCTCTCCTTACATCTAGAGTGAACTTTCTGAAGGAACTTGCTGGAATCTACTGCAGTGCTATGTCTCAACTCTGCATCCTTCACTCTTGCATTTGTGTACTCATCAGCAAGTCCAGTTTGGTCCGAAGGTTCTGCTCCACGTTGACTGCATTGGACCAGTCAATGTCATCATTAGTGAAGTGCTCTATGCCTCAGGAGGTCTTATGCCCACACAAGTGTCAACACTCGCTGTTGTTGCTGGTCACTCCCTCCTCCAGCATACACTGCTACCTGAAACTTCTAGAGAAAGTGATTGAACCTGGTCGTCTGCTTCCCAGTGCTCCAGAAAATTCTGCACCAGTTCCAACCACACTTTCTTTACAGTCCACAGTGAGAAGTTTAATATGGAAAATCCACTTCTACCCAATTGGCAGATGGAAATGTGTTGTGACGAGTGATCTGTGCTTGACACAAGGCCCCACCAGTTCGTCCCAGTTTCACCCAACAAGCTCCTAACTGCCACCTTTTTTACCCCCAAATCACTGGTCATCCTAAACCGACTGCTATCTGATGGGCAAAAACAGTATCCTTCCTATGCAGAATCGGTGTGATAGTGACTAGTCAATGTGGTGCCATGCAGGATATCAACCACATTATCGTTGACTGCCCTATCCTGAAGTCACCTCATGGCATCCATGACATGTTGTTCTTGATGACAACACTTGCAAGTGGCTAGAAGAAATCAACATGCTTCTCTGGTCAAATCAGTTGTCAGTTTTCATACGAGAGAACAGAACTTACTTGTTGCTTTGTAGAGTATACAAATAAAAATAACGGTAAGTAAAAATTAAATTCAGTGCGGGTGGCAGTGTGAGAGTTAGCGTGCATGGTTCCATGTACTATGAACTAGGCTTCCCTCAAAGCCAAGCCAAGGCATCCATCAGCAGTATTGCTCCATAGCTAGTACTAGGAGGAGAATAAGCTGTTATCAAGATATAATACTGCATTTTGGCCTGAAGAAGTCTACTTTACCTTTAAGTGGCTTTGTCGCACACTTCAAATTTTTGTCCCGCAAGGTAATGGAACTGTTTACATGAGTGAAGATCCACCTGTACTTCTGTACTCATGCCTAACCCCCTCCAGCCATGCCTAGCAATAAACCTCTCGTTATTTATATTAGTGGCAAAATTGTTGAACTCATACTTTTTTTGCCTGACCCATTACCCATTTGGCTCTGCCAAGATTTGCCAGAATCATGATGCATCTTTCACCAGATATTTATTTCCTCTAAAATACCCTGACTGTGTTATGTTCATTAACTTTGTTTTTGTTTTTCCATTAATCATTCAAGTCCTTCATTCCAATAATGAAGGTTTCTTAAAAACTAAGGAACTGTGATAATTTCCCATACAATTGATAGACAGATTAATGACTTGTGTTGTGAGCCAGTTAACCATTGAGGTGCCTGAAATTATCCAGTGACGAAACTTCAATATCAATAATAAGTCTTGAGCTCTTAAAGCTCAAGGTCGGACTCAGTAGGAAAAGAAGAAGAAAGACATCAACAAATAAAGTGCCCTGCCTTCCCAGTTTACCCCAGCAGCCATTATATATAGTTCCCCTTACAAGTCAACATATACCAAGTGTGTATAATGGATAATAGTTTACAGAGCTCCAGAGTCAAACTATGAACGTGTATATATCACTGCACGATTGTATAAGTTATGCAACACTAACAGAGATGTCCACACTCTGTTGCGCCAGTGCTTTCAAACTGGTTTAGCATCCAGCATCCTCAAAACTACATACACAGACGTACCAAGCATCCATTATGGCTACTCTTATGTTTGTGTAGTCCAAGCTGTCAATGACGCATTTCTCTGTAAATGTTGCCATGTGTTTCTCAAATTCATGTACATCTAGCAATCTATCTAACAAACTCCGTGCTTGTGTAGTTTATTGGCAAATACCCTCTACCCTTACTCCCACCCATTGTCAAGCTGATCTAACTATGATCACAATTTCTCCCTACCTCTCATCTCTTGACTATCTGTCTCCCTCACCACTTCATCGACTCTGGTAATATGGTAGAGCTGACTTCTCTTCAGCCAATGATTTATTTCTAGATTTCCCGCCTTTAAATTAACCCAGGGACGACTCACTTGGTACCCTCACATACTTTTTTCTGGGTTCCTCACATAAGTTCCTGAGTTTATAGAGAACAAAATAGTAAAATGAACATATAGCTGTAGGGGTTAATAATAACAAATAATAATAAAAAAAGAAGTGAATGATTCCAACCAAGATCAAACTGGGGATCGAACAGACGCACGTCAAAAATTTCCCCTTTATATAACTCTTCACCCTTATTTCACTTATGTCATAGACTGAAAAATAATACTTATATTGCTACAATAACAGTGCATATGTTCTGGATAACATAAAAGTACTGCTGAAATCTTATCATGTTGTGCATTGTATTTATAAATACTGGGAAACACAGAACATAACGACATCACCTGTGCACGTCACATATTTGATTAGGAATGCATAAATTCACAAAGTGTTGGTAAACTTGCTAGCAAGTAGATTGTGATGCAGAAAGTGTTCCTATTGGTATCTGTCCTTGTTCTTCAGCAGGTATGCTGCCAAGTATTCAATAGGATCACTGGGTCTGTTGGATTGAAGAAAAGAGTGAAATTATAGCAATTATTGTTTGTTTTGGTGCCGACTCAAACTCAAAGGTCAAGTGTTTTTTTTATTGCTGCTGTGTTGCCATGGACAACAACTAACATTCTTTTTACAGCCCTAGACCTTTCCTAGACCTAGCCATGAGGTGGCTGTTGCAAATGGATGTCTAGGCCCTGCTTTGTGGGGAGACCTGCTGGTGAATGCCTACCTTAGAAGGTCAAGGTCACTAGAATCTTAGTGATTGCACTACAGAATCCAGTACTGTTTCTGTAGTCACTACCCAATATATATATGTACACATACACAATATATATATACGGATTAGACGACTTAATTTCATGAGCCTGCGATTAGACTGCTTCAATTTCACGACCTTCCAAAATTTAGACTGCTTAATTTCATGAGCTACCAAGCTGCATGTACTATTTGAGGGTGTGCTAAATTTAGGTATGGGCATTGCATAGGTGATACTTTTACTTGACTATTCTATGTCTATAGAATTCCCACCATCCAGGTCATGCCACTCGCACTCAGATTTACAGTAGATGTCAATTTCGGAGCTACTTGTCTTCTTAGAACTTTTAAAGGATCATTAACTTCCCCTCAGATCTCTTTGTCCCTCAGCTAATTCTTCTCACTTAGAGGCACTAAATAGACTTAACAAGGGGCCTGCCTATTCCAGGATACACAGTAAAAAGCTCAATTATGCGTTGCTCTAATTATGCATCAGAATTCATTACTTTCTGCGCTCAATTTTCCGATGATACGTCTTGGATGTCGATAATTTCTATTTTTGTGTTTCATTTGTCGATCGATCCTTTGGTGCAAGACCTTCAGTCGCTTTTACTTTGATAGAGGTTACCATGTGTCATAGTATGGACTTCTCAAATTGGTGAAGTAGCTACAACAGCTTCAGAACGCAACAGTCCTCATGATAGGTATAGTGCAGCTGACATGTAACGAATACCTGGCTCAACTCGAGCTAACTAAATTCCCTACTGGAACATTTTACATCACTTCCACTTGCTTCAACAGAAAAGCTTTTAAGCTCAGCATCAGTGTCAAAGCTCGCTGCTACCAAGGCAGGAAGCACAATTACTTGTGGCCTTCCAGGTCCTCTTTTCACCACCTCAGGTTTTGGTATCTGGCTTGGCTTCAAACTCAATACTAGAGGACTCTCTTTGGGAAACACCACAAAGTACTCGTCTCAAGCCCTGTGCAGCGACATTTATATAATGCATTTTTGATCATTGCTCACTTTCAGGTGGAAGATTTTTCTATCTGTGAGTCACCATAGATTGATTCCAATAACGCATAATTAGAGTGTACAGTGTATTAATGAATGTACCTATGCCACGTATTGATTCCAATGACGCATAATTAGAGTATGCAGTGCACTAATGACTGTACCTATCTCTGGCCACTACAGCCATGGCATCTAAAAGTATGGGGACCACAGTGTTATCCAAGTAACTGCGTGTGCTCAGAGACTGAAGTTCCATTCCAGAGGATGGCAGGCCGTCTGAAGTAGGTCCACCATCAGGCTCAAACAATCTCTGGGGGGGTTTATGTATATATATATATATATATATATATATATATATATGAAACAAAGACAATCTGGAGAAGCTACCTGAACTGGTGCTGGTACTCCTTGCTGATCGGGTTCTTCCATATTAGTTGCGCAAAAAAGAGTTGGCAATAGCAACCAACCAAACCCTATATTAGAGTACATAGGTTAAATTACTATCTCGTGACTAGGGAAAGGAAGTAGGCGTGGTAAAGTGCGTTCGGACTGTCGGAGTGAAGCAAAGGGTTTAGCTGTACTAACCTAATTTTGCGTTCAGTGGCCGAGTCAGCATGATGGTGAGAGTGGTTTGGTGTAGCATTGAATTTTTAAGCCTTTTTCTTAGAGAGTTTTGAGTTGTTCTCCACTTGTTATATAGGATAGCAGTGAAGAGCACACCTCTCGACAGGTGGATGAAGAGCCCAAGCCCAAGCCCAAAGTAAGCACCATTTAACTATTATCTGAATTTGAATAATAATAATTGTGTGCATATATGAATCGGATGCCTTGCCTCTGTAAACTATTGGTCCCCAGCATGCAATTTTTTAATAGTCCCATGAAGGGCTGGTTAGGTTACAGTGTGTGCAAATAATTGAAAGGTTGGAAGGTTGGAGGACAAATATCACCACAGCCTGTTGTTGAGATTCTGTTGGCTGAAATTAAATTTCTCGGGTTGACCTCAACAGGTTCGTTTTTTCCAGTGATGCTTCAAGTTTTTCTGACCCTTTATGTAAAGCTTGCTCTGCTACATTTCATACATACTTCAATACATACTTCACTGGCTTTCTGGCTACCAAAAGTCATCAGGAGCTAGGGAACGTGCCATTGCCAAAAGGGAGAATTACAAATGCATCTTCACCATTAACAAACTTTTTGACGGCTAGTTCCCGCAATGGATGGATGTACTTTTCATACCTCTCCTGCAGCTGCATCGGTGGCTAGCTCATCCTCTCTCTAAACTCTGTAGTCTCAGTTGGGCAGTTTCAGTTGCTGCAGGCAGGATGTGATAGTGTCAATTGCTTGAGAATTAGCATGAATAACCCATCCAGCATTCAGGCTCAGTTCGCAGACACCTGGCCGCTTAGGCCAGACTCTATTTTTCTTCTCTTCCCCTTCATCCACCTCTCCCCCCAACAAACAGAAAATATATGTGAAGGTCTGGTTGATGAGACTAACCTTGTCCCAGCAAGCATTCTCCCACCATTATCTCTCCATTATCTCTCTTTGGTGTATGCTTGTAATACTCGCAAACACAAAACAAAAGTCATTACAACAAAACCTGAAATATGTGTGGTCCCTGGTGATGTCAAGATAAGGTCTGCAGCTCACGTAAAATTCTACGCCAGAGAGACCAACTTACCTATGTCCGACTGCCAATGGCTCGCTAGTGCATACGCGAAGAGTTTTGATAACCTGTTTACAGAGAATTGAATGCAGATGTTGATAGAGTGTAGCTAGCTGAGTTAGCTTTGAAGTATGTGGAGCCATAATTACCTATAATTACCTATAATAGAGAGACCTTTTTTTTTACGGGTCCACCCTTCGGGATTGAGAGAGCTAAACGACCTTTGAACTCTACGTAGTAGCTGCTAAGTTCCATAGGGACGTCCCATGTGCTTTTGAAATAAAGTTGCGATGGAGGGGGAAAGCAGGTTTTTTCCAGTTCTTTTATAACAAGGCCACACAGACAGGCAAGACACTTACTTTATCATCATTTGCGCATGCACGGTGTGGGCTTAAAGTGATCCAATGGTGTGTGGTCACTGATAGATATGTTTACAGCTCAAGTTCAAATACGAAAGCAGTATTATTAGCAGAACTTGCAAAATATAATGTTTTCTCTGTGTGACTCGCATCCATTTGTAGCTAAGGTTGGACTTCCAGCACCCACCACCAAAAGTGTGAAACATTTCACCGTACACCGTGAGTTTGGTGAAGAAGAGAACTCCGCTCATTCCTTTTTAAAGGTGACCATTCCTTCCTATGGTTGTCTTTTATGGATACATGCAGAGTACAAAGGTCAAAGGTATTCTCGGGGATCGTTGGTTCTAAGGTATCTGTTATAGTGGGAATCAATCGGCACGGTCAAATTCGTCCTTCATGTGTTCATAGTAAGAAGTGTCTGTTTGGCTACTTCTATTGCTGATTCTCCGATACATGAAGCACACCTCTGCTCTGGTAGATAAAATATGCACCCACAACAAAATAATGTATGCTTAGTCGGCATTATTTCCGAGTAACAAATGGGACCAGACTTGGAGATGTGACTCTCCTGGGAGCGAGAGCATGAGAAGTGCGAAACTCGTGTTAGTGGTTAGAGGTGTGGCACTTGCTAGGTGTGAAATGCCACGTGTGATGACATGCTCCTCGGTGGACCACTGCATTTTAAAATTCCCTATTAGTAAATAAATGTCGTGTTATAGGGTGTTCCTTCCTTCCCACCTGCCACGCCCCTGCTCCCATCCCGTACTCAACCCTAGGTTAGATGATGGCTGTTGCCCCTTTGATTATGTGTACAAGATGAGACATGAGGACTTCCATTGATTAGTTGCAGATATCTTGTCTGGCACTTACAATTAGGAAGTAGAGAAAGGAAAGCTCTGGTGAACCTCCCATCAAGTGGGCAAAGCTCCGGTGAACCTCCCATCAAGCAGCAAAGCTCTGGTGAACCTAGCAGCAAAGCTCTGGTGAACCTCCCATCAAGCAGCAAAGCTCTGGTGAACCTCCCATCAAGCAGCAAAGCTCTGGTGAACCTCCCATCAAGCAGCAAAGTTCTGGTGAACCTCCCATCAAGCAGCAAAGCTCTGGTGAACCTCAGCAAAGCTCTGGTGAACCTCCCATCAAGCAGCAAATCTCTGGTGAAACTCCCATCAAGCAGCAAAGCTCTGGTGAACCTCCCATCAAGTGGGCAAAGCTCTGGTGAACCTCCCATCAAGCGGGCAAAGCTCTGGTGAACCGCTCATCAAGCGGGCAAAGCTCTGGTGAACCTCCCATCAAGCGGGCAAAGCTATCCGACTCCTAGCGATGTTGGGCTGTCTTTCTTGACCGATAGAGCGCCGACTTTATTTGTGGTTTGTTGTATTTTTAGCTTTATTCGTCTCTTTTTTTTAGAGACGAATAAAGCTAAGAAATATTCGTCTCTTTTTTTAGCTCATTAGAAGGAAATGTGATAAGCTGCAGTTGGAGTAAGTGTCAGCTTCATTGAAGTAAGCAATCAAAAGCTATGCAGCGCTACATCGCTGTATGTCTACAACCAACAGCAAAGAAACCCATCCAGGAGTGCCTTCTTGGACAAGAGCGAAGGAATGCAGAATGATCCCTGGTAAGCATAGATGCCTGTGCAGCTTTCCTCCGAACAAGAACTTCTAGAAACTGTAGCAAAAGCCTGGAAGGGACCCTTCACGAAGGCAGTTGCGATCGTCAGCCATTGAATCTTTAATTTTGCTAGCTCACCCTGTTAAAGTAAAGTTTTTAATGAATAGAACAGTCTATTGGGCATGAGCATACGAAGAATGAGTGCACAGTTCAAATTATTCGATTTGATATAAAAAATTTCCCCTGACGATGGCACCATGTGTGCTTATGGTGTTTAATTGGTTAAAGTCGATTCACAATATGTCAGTGGCACATCCTATCTCTGTGTTGTGTTCCTCTCTGCTTGCTTGTTCACAATACAATGCTGTACCATTCTGTTGCATTGCGGTCAGTGGGGATTGACTTTGACCTTACTAACAGCTTACTGAGATTGGCAGTGACAGCAGCGAAGAAGAGTGGGGTTTGACAATGCCTCTGGCTTGTATATAGGAGGGGAAGAAAGAGAAAGGTATTGGAGATCTCTAGCTAGCAAGCTCTAGCTAACACACTAGTTATAATAGTATGGTTATAGGTAGGGTATTCTTACCGGACTTGCTACCTACTTCCAAGCTTTTTCCTTGGGGCGCCCCCCCCCCCCCCCCCTGTATGTTTTTGAAGAGATTTGCCACAAACACGAGAAGCTTCTCACTGATTTAACCAGCTTCTCTTACAGCAATCACCACCTCCTGGCTAAACTGCTGATAATGCAGTTGACCACATGCTAGATTCTAGCATTCTGATTGGCCCAACACTGCGTTTGCAAACACTGGAATAGAACTAATGGAGCAAGCCTTTGCTTTCCATTGTACAACTCCTTGTTTTGTTCGGTTCACATATGACGGAACTGAAGAACAGAACGCGACCTTCAGCTCGGCCATCAGCGTATTGTGGACCGACCATTTACAATTCTGCTTAATAAATTACTCTGTGCTAATTCCAGATCCTGGGGTGTGCCCACGTACGTACAATGTAGACTTCCTTTTAAAACCACCAACAGCTGTCAACTTCCAAATGCTTCAGGCATGTCTCTACTTAGCCATGAATGGTCATACTGATGATGTTCTTATCAGATTAAATATGATTAATGAGCTGATGATTCGGGCAACATGCTTCGGCCAAGGCCTTGGGATAGGTCTAGGGCAACATCCTTTGGCCTTCCTCAGGGAGCTGGTGATATGACACACGAGTTGAGGGCCTTAAACGAACACTCTTCTTTCCAATTTTGTTGAGGCAGGTTACTGTAACTAAGTATTAATCCTTGAAGAACAGAGTGGGCCACTGAGGATGTAATCAGCAGCAACAATGAAAAGCATTCTTTTGTACATTCTGGTGGAAAGCCACTTCTTCCTAGTCGTAGCCCCATGGACAGAGAAACCTCCCTTATCCGGACATAGATCTGGGCACCTCCCTCTACCGGGCAGCAAGACTGAACTTTGAACCTTATTATAATGTCGAATTGCTGCAATACAATTATCACCAAATGGGTGTGGCTTTCTTTACCGCTCTGGAAGGCTCACATTTTTTCAGGGAGACAATCGGTAAAGGATGGCTTCCAAGGTCAAAGAAGAAAGCGGAGTGTCATAACCCAATAGAAGAAACTTCAAGTGATGGCTGAAGTGAGGAAAGGAAAGCAACAAAGATGCGTGGCAGGCTCATACAACCTCCCAAAGTCGACAGTGGCTGATATCTGGAAGGACACAAGAGGGAAGACTGAGGAACTCGTAGCTGCTAGTCACTGTGCCCCTCCTTTTCAAAGAAGCGATGTGAAGTGCCTTTTACGCAAAATGGTCCAGCCTCCATGACCCTCCATGACCCTCTCCACGAGCCTCCATGAGCCTCTCCATGAGCCTCCATGAGCCTCTCCATGAGCCTCTCCATGAGCCTCCATGAGCATTCCATGAGCCTCTCCATGAGCCTCCATGAGCCTCCATGAGCATTCCATGAGCCTCTCCATGAGCCTCCATGAGCCTCTTCATGAGCCTCTCCATGAGCCTCTCCATGAGCCTCTCTATGAGCCTCTCCATGAGCATTCCATGACCCTCTCCATGAGCCTCCGTGAGCCTCTCCATGAGCCTCTCCATGAGCCTCCATGAGCCTCCATGAGCCTCCATGAGCCTCCATGAGCATTCCATGAGCCTCCATGAGCATTCCATGAGCCTCCACATGACCCTCCACATGACCCTCTCCATGAGCCTCTCCATGAGCCCTAGCCCTAGCATTCCATGAGCATTCCATGAGCCTCTCCATGAGCCTCCATGAGCATTCCATGAGCCTCCATGAATGTCTGTGCTGTTAACTGCTATCACAAGAGCAAGCTTGTCAGTGAACCAACTCATCACTTCCTTGTATTGAAAACTGCAGCAGCTGCTGTGTCAGTTTAGCTCAATATTGTGCATATTTGTTTAATGTGTTGGCGACGATCCTTTACCATATAGGACGTGCTGAATTGAGAAACAATTAATCATTGCAATTCGTTTGAGTTTGCGGTAGTAAAATTGAAACCTATCAGCAAGTAGGTACAAGATCTTGAAGATAAATTTTGTGGTTAAAAAACATTTATTAGTCTGCCTGTTTACTACCTTCACAAAGGATCAAGGACATGCTTGAAATCTTTTTGGAGCTAAAATAGGCTGCGTGGGATACTAAGCAGCTGCCAATAGAGTGTATTAGCTGAGATGTTGTGTGTGTGTGTGTGTGTGTGAGAGTGCATGCTGTGTTTTAGTCATCTTCTGTTTTGAAAATGGGGATCACACCACCACACTGGAGAGTGCACAGTCCCTGGTGTAGTTCGCGGTCATGCTGACTTTGCATAGTAGACCCTTTACCAACTGCTGTGCAAAACTACAAGCATTAGTGAACTCTAGTAGTTGCTCCTTGTCAAGATACTGTAGGCTTCACGAGCATCCATATGCAAGGTAAGGGACTCTCATGCAATGTGGGTGCAATTAAAACACGGGTCCTAGACTGTTTGATCACTAGAGAAGAGATGCATGATTGTGTCCTAGTGTGTTTGATCACTAGAGAAGAGGTGCACTCTGTGACTCATGATTGTGTCCTAGTGTGTTTGACCACTAGAGAAGAGGTGCACTGTATGACTCATGATTGTGTCCTAGTGTGTTTGACCACTAGAGAAGAAGTGCACTGTATGACTCATGATTGTGTCCTAGTGTGTTTGACCACTAGAGAAGAAGTGCACTGTATGACTCATGATTGTGTCCTAGTGTGTTTGACCACTAGAGAAGAAGTGCACTGTATGACTCATGATTGTGTCCTAGTGTGTTTGACCACTAGAGAAGAAGTGCACTGTATGACTCATGATTGTGTCCTAGTGTGTTTGACCACTAGAGAAGAGATGCACTGTGTGACTCATGATTGTGTCCTAGTGTGTTTGACCACTAGAGAAGAGGTGCACTGTGTGACTCATGATTGTGTCCTAGTGTGTTTGATCACTAGAGAAGAGGTGCACTGTGTGACTCATGATTGTGTCCTAGTGTGTTTGATCACTAGAGAAGAGGTGCACTCTGTGACTCATGATTGTGTCCTAGTGTGTTTGACCACTAGAGAAGAGATGCACTGTATGACTCATGATTGTGTCCTAGTGTGTTTGATCACTAGAGAAGAAGTGCACTCTGTGACTCATGATTGTGTCCTAGTGTGTTTGACCACTAGAGAAGAAGTGCACTGTATGACTCATGATTGTGTCCTAGTGTGTTTGATCACTAGAGAAGAGATGCACTGTATGACTCATGATTGTGTCCTAGTGTGTTTGACCACTAGAGAAGAGGTGCACTGTGTGACTCATGATTGTGTCCTAGTGTGTTTGATCACTAGAGAAGAGGTGCACTCTGTGACTCATGATTGTGTCCTAGTGTGTTTGACCACTAGAGAAGAGATGCACTGTATGACTCATGATTGTGTCCTAGTGTGTTTGATCACTAGAGAAGAAGTGCACTCTGTGACTCATGATTGTGTCCTAGTGTGTTTGACCACTAGAGAAGAAGTGCACTGTATGACTCATGATTGTGTCCTAGTGTGTTTGATCACTAGAGAAGAGGTGCACTGTGTGACTCATGATTGTGTCCTAGTGTGTTTGATCACTAGAGAAGAGGTGCACTGTGTGACTCATGATTGTGTCCTAGTGTGTTTGATCACTAGAGAAGAAGTGCACTGTATGACTCATGATTGTGTCCTAGTGTGTTTGATCACTAGAGAAGAGGTGCACTCTGTGACTCATGATTGTGTCCTAGTGTGTTTGATCACTAGAGAAGAGGTGCACTGTGTGACTCATGATTGTGTCCTAGTGTGTTTGATCACTAGAGAAGAGATGCAATATGACTCATGATTGTGTCCTAGTGTGTTTGACCACTAGAGAAGAGGTGCACTGTGTGACTCATGATTGTGTCCTAGTGTGTTTGATCACTAGAGAAGAGATGCAATATGACTCATGATTGTGTCCTAGTGTGTTTGACCACTAGAGAAGAGGTGCACTCTGTGACTCATGATTGTGTCCTAGTGTGTTTGATCACTAGAGAAGAGGTGCACTGTATGACTCATGATTGTGTCCTAGTGTGTTTGATCACTAGAGAAGAGGTGCACTCTGTGACTCATGATTGTGTCCTAGTGTGTTTGATCACTAGAGAAGAGGTGCACTGTGTGACTCATGATTGTGTCCTAGTGTGTTTGATCACTAGAGAAGAGGTGCACTCTGTGACTCATGATGCTCCTGTCAGTAATGGTGTTGT
The DNA here is from genome assembly GCA_028752905.1 of Cladorhizidae sp. MBARI D1340-BT2. Taxonomy (NCBI): domain Eukaryota; kingdom Metazoa; phylum Porifera; class Demospongiae; order Poecilosclerida; family Cladorhizidae; species Cladorhizidae sp. MBARI D1340-BT2. The sequence continues at coordinate 32,189,647 of JAQNBH010000015.1, forward strand.
TAGCATCAGACTACAGTATGTAGAATCCAGGGATCAACTCTGGATGGTCAATTCTTGCCCACTTAATACTGGCTAGGACTACACAGGGCCACAACTTTAAGGCTAAGGGCTAGGGCTATCTGGCTAGGGCTATAGAGCTAGGGCTATCTGGCTAGGGCTATGTAGGGTATAGGGCTAGTGTATAGTGTTAGGGTATAGGTACAGGAATAGATAGTTAATAGCTTCACTCTAAGTGCATGTGTGTATGTGGTGTGTGGGTTCATGTGTGTGCATGCATGCCAAATAATTACGAAGCCGGCTTGACGGATACCTATCCCACTTGGTAGGCAGAATAAGTTACATATATATGTGCCGAGGATCATATTTTGAAAATTCTTCATTAAAACCCCATTTTTCATTGACCTTTGGATTACCCTCGACAGTATACTGGACCATCCTGAAATACCAGTTAGACGGGCAAGAGAGAGGGAGGAGTGTTCCAGCTACATGTACATGTGTGTACGCAGGAGTTCTCAATGATGAAGCACCACGAGGAGGATGTGTGTCTTGTGAGGTACATGTTCAGCTTGTGTTCCATTAGGTGAGGTGCTACATGCTCTGACTTTGCTACAACCTTTCCTAAGACATCCCAGGATTCTCGGAATACTTGGGACTATCCTGGGATGTCCCTAGTGAGGTGACTGACTGTACAACATGGGCCCTGGAATCTCCCCTAGTAAGGCTAGGACCAAGGTATTCTAGGGCTGTGGTGTTCTAGGGCATACGGCCAGGAGACTAGACTAGGGCTATTCTATTGCTATGGCTAGAACAGCGCTAAGGATAGGCTATTCTAGGACATGGGGATTTGTAAGACCAAGTCCAGGGATTAAGTATTCCAGTACCCTGTAGAGATGCCCTTGAAAGGAAAATCTGGTACACACCCAAGTATCCTGTGGTAATCCCAGGATGTATGTACTAGGAGAGGTGTGGCAGTAGTGGACATCCTCACAGGATCATCTGATGACATCCTCACAGGATCATCTGATGACATCCTCACAGGATCAGCTGATGACATCCTCACAGGATCAGCTGATGACATCCTCACAGGATCATCTGATGACATCCTCACAGGGTCATCTGATGACATCCTCACAGGATCATCTAATGACATCCTCACAGGATCATCTGATGACATCCTCACAGGATCATCTGATGACATCCTCACAGGATCATCTAATGACATCCTCACAGGATCATCTAATGACGTCCTCACAGGATCATCTAATGACATCCTCACAGGATCATCTGATGACATCCTCACAGGATCATCTGATGACATCCTCACAGGGTCATCTAATGACATCCTCACAGGATCATCTAATGACATCCTCACAGGACCATCTAATGACATCCTCACAGGGTCATCTAATGACATCCTCACAGGGTCATCTGATGACATCCTCACAGGGTCATCTGATGACATCCTCACAGGATCATCTGATGACATCCTCACAGGATCATCTGATGACATCCTCACAGGATCATCTGATGACATCCTCACAGGATCATCTAATGACATCCTCACAGGGTCATCTAATGACATCCTCACAGGGTCATCTGATGACATCCTCACAGGGTCATCTGATGACATCCTCACAGGATCATCTGATGACATCCTCACAGGATCATCTGATGACATCCTCACAGGATCATCTGATGACATCCTCACAGGATCATCTAATGACATCCTCACAGGATCATCTAATGACATCCTCACAGGATCATCTTATTGACATCCTCACAGGATCATCTAATGACATCCTCACAGGATCATCTGATGACATCCTCACAGGGTCATCTAATGACATCCTCACAGGATCATCTAATATGCTTTGTGGTTGTTGCGGTACAAGTAATAGAAGTAGAAAGTACTAGAGTGGAACCTTGATTATCCAAATGTCAGTCAACCGAAAGGTCAATTACTGTATACTGAAACAACATAGGTGGGAGGATCATGCGAGCATGTGTGGTGCCATGCAGTTGCCTGGTACCTAGCAACCAGGTAAGTAATGCCTGGTACCTAGCAACCAGGTAAATAATGCCGGTACCTAGCAACCAGGTAAGTATTGCCTGGTACCTAGCAACCAGGTAAGTATTGCCTGGTACCTAGCAACCAGGTAAGTATTGCCTGGTACCTAGCAACCAGGTAAGTAATGCCTGGTACCTAGCAACCAGGTAAGTATTGCCTGGTACCTAGCAACCAGGTAACTGGTACCTAGCAACCATGTAAGTAATGCCTGGTACCTAGCAACCAGGTAAGTAATGCCTTGTGTATCAAAAGGAAGAGAAAGATACTCTCTATTGAAATGAAAGTTGAGATGTGCAGGGGGTTGAAGAATGGAGCAGCCATCACAAGTTGAGTATTGAGAAGGTCATTGCAATTTTACTGTGTCAACTGAGAGTTTGTTGGGAACAAATTTTAAGTTTGGATGGACACCGATTCCTCCCCCCCCCCTGCCGGATCATCCCAGCTTCACTGGCCCACTGTGGCAGATCACTGTACCAAATAATAATAATACCAATGTGATTCAACAAACATTCATCTCAAGTTCTTGTCAAAACAGCCAGTCTGCCATGTTAACCTGGAGACTGCGGTATGTCTGTCTGTGTTGCAGTTATTATTGTGAGGTGGCAGCAGAGGAACTCTCCCATACTGCAGAACTTTGAATTTCATGAAGTTCGGACATCCACAGTTATAATCCTGATTGTCCATGGCCATCATTGGACCATCTTGAATGCTGCCCCCACAGTTTCTGAATTCTTTTGTGGAGGGTTGAAGTTCAAGTTGATCTGGCTCCAGCACCAGTGCTAGTTCAGCTACTAGTGGACCAGTGGAGTAGTGGGTCTGGCTCCAACATTAGTGATAGTTCAGCCACTAGTGGACCAGTTGATCTGGCTCCAGCATCAGTGCTGAGTTCAGCTACCAGTTCTTCTTGCATGATGATTGTGGCAGAAAGTCATTCTTCAAACTGAAGTGAAATCTGTTGCCTCATGTCTGCATATGTGCTAACTAACATACCTCGTCCAACATGCTTGGCGATTTTTAGAGATCTGCAATCTGATTGGCTTGGACAATTCTTGGCTCAGAATTTCAATGATACGCAAGATTTCCCGCTACAGTTTTCCATATATAATATTCAATTAGCTTGTGGGACTAAAATTATATTCCAAGAATGTACAATTGAAGGGTGGAATCTTACGTACAGGACTCTAGAATATAAAGTGGTGTACACGTGTGTCCCTGTGTAAAAACAACTTTTCCTTTTTTGGAGCCAGCGTTTCGACCGAATAGTTGGTCTTCATCCGAGTGAGTCGTTCCGAGTGAGGAACAGAACAGAACTGTGCGAAAGATTAAACTTTGTGTAGGACATGTATTTGTAATTAAGTCAGCTGATTAAACTTGGTGTGGGCCATGTATTTGTAATTAAGTACGTGGTCAAGCGCCTGGTTGGAAAATGAATTTCGTTAAAATTCCATAAAATTCATTTTCCAACCGCGCGCTTGCCCACGTAGTTAAGTTTTAGCGCCCAATGAAACCAGTTGTTGCATAGAGTAGGGCTTCCTCTAGTCAATGGTGCTAATTTCATCTCTCTACTTGCAATCTGGAGATATTTATGCAGAGAAATCAGGTACTCAGGTTTTGAGGTACCCCCACTTTAGCTCCAGTATATAGTTATACAAATATTTTAGTATCAACAGAGAGCACAAAGAGAGACCTATCTTTTGAGCTATATATCAAGTCCGAACTTTACAGAATCTATGGAACTATAAAGTTGTAACCACAAGTTTTTTTACACCTTACTACTAAATCGTTATGTCCCCCCTGAAGTCAGCTGATTAAATTCTGTGTGGGCCATGTATTTGTAATAAAGTCAGCTGATTAAACTCTGTGTGGGCCATGTATTTGTAATGAAGTCAGCTGGTTAAACTCTGTGTGGGCCATGTATTTGTAATGAAGTCAGCTGATTAAACTTTGTGTGGGCCATGTATTTGTAATGAAGTCAGCTGATTAAACTCTGTGTGGGCCATGTGTTTGTAATGAAGTCAGCTGATTAAACTTGGTGTGGGCCATGTATTTGTAATGAAGTCAGCTGATTAAACTTGGTGTGGGCCATGTATTTGTAATGAAGTCAGCTGATTAAACTCTGTGTGGGCCATGTATTTATAATGAAGTCAGCTGATTAAACTCTGTGTGGGCCATGTATTTATAATGAAGTCAGCTGATTAAACTTGGTGTGGGCCATGTATTTGTTGTATTTGTAATGAAGTCAGCTGATTAAACTCTGTGTGGGCCATGTATTGATAATGAAGTCAGCTGATTAAACTCTGTGTGGGTCATGTATTGATAATGAAGTCAGCTCTGTGTGGGCCATGTATTTATAATGAAGTCAGCTGATTAAACTCTGTGTGGGCCATGTATTTATAATGAAGTCAGCTGATTAAACTTGGTGTGGGCCATGTATTTGTTGTATTTGTAATGAAGTCAGCTGATTAAACTCTGTGTGGGCCATGTATTGATAATGAAGTCAGCTGATTAAACTCTGTGTGGGTCATGTATTGATAATGAAGTCAGCTCTGTGTGGGCCATGTATTTATAATGAAGTCAGCTGATTAAACTCTGTGTGGGCCATGTATTGATAATGAAGTCAGCTGATTAAACTCTGTGTGGGTCATGTATTTGTAATGAAGTCAGCTGATTAAACTCTGTGTGGGGGCCATGTATTTGTAATGAAGTCAGCTGATTAAACTCTGTGTGGGCCATGTATTTGTAATGAAGTCAGCTGATTAAACTTTGTGTGGGCCATGTATTTGTAATGAAGTCAGCTGATTAAACTCTGTGTGGGCCATGTATTTGTAATGAAGTCAGCTCTGTGTGGGCCATGTATTTATAATGAAGTCAGCTGATTAAACTCTGTGTGGGCCATGTATTGATAATGAAGTCAGCTGATTAAACTCTGTGTGGGTCATGTATTTGTAATGAAGTCAGCTGATTAAACTCTGTGTGGGGGCCATGTATTTGTAATGAAGTCAGCTGATTAAACTCTGTGTGGGCCATGTATTTGTAATGAAGTCAGCTGATTAAACTTTGTGTGGGCCATGTATTTGTAATGAAGTCAGCTGATTAAACTCTGTGTGGGCCATGTGTTTGTAATGAAGTCAGTTGATTAAACTTGGTGTGGGCCATGTATTTGTAATGAAGTCAGCTGATTAAACTCTGTGTGGGCCATGTATTTATAATGAAGTCAGCTGATTAAACTCTGTGTGGGCCGTGTATTTATAATGAAGTCAGCTGATTAAACTTGGTGTGGGCCATGTATTTGTAATGAAGTCAGCTGATTAAACTCTGTGTGGGGGCCATGTATTTGTAATGAAGTCAGCTGATTAAACTCTGTGTGGGCCATGTATTGATAATGAAGTCAGCTGATTAAACTCTGTGTGGGTCATGTATTTGTAATGAAGTCAGCTGATTAAACTCTGTGTGGGGGCCATGTATTTGTAATGAAGTCAGCTGATTAAACTCTGTGTGGACATGTATTTGTAATGAAGTCAGCTGATTAAACTCTGTGTGGGGGGGCCATGTATTTGTAATGAAGTCAGCTGATTAAACTTGGTGTGGGCCACGTATTTGTAATGAAATTGGCAGAAATGCAGACCCTGTTCCTCTATGGATGTGTACACTATAGTAAGGTCAAAATTTTATAATTGTATAGTTTTTGATACTAAGAAATTTGTATTGCAATTTGCGAGGCTAGCAAAAGCTTCCAGATTCTAATGCAATACTTGCTAATGTAATACTTGTTCATTTATCTTCCCAGGTATTCTTGGGTATCAGAGTTAAGCAACCGTTTTTGAGGGAGGAGCTGGTTGGGGAGGGGGCTTCCTGCTCTAGTAGAGCTAATGTGTGTGTGGGGGGGGGGGGGGGGGCAGTGGACGTTTCCCATACATACTTCATCCATGTTTGCTGGGCCGTTGGAAGATTATTTCGTCACTAAACAATTAGAGAATTCCATTGCATGCCAACCTCTGCTAGCATGCTCTAGTTTTGGTGACGGTTGGTTGTCATGTATGGTTGCTAGGTTCCAAATAAGTTAGACACCTTGACCTATGGGATATGCAGTTTTTAGAAACCTTTAGCGCCCTCGCTGCATTCGGGTTGCCACAACCTATGGCCTTCGGATTTCCAAATGCTTTAGATCCATCGGTCTCGGTATCCAACTGTTATTTAGAGCTGCCTAACTTCCACATGGTTCATATGCAGCTAATATTTAAAAAATATATCTATCAGTGTGCTTTATTTGGCACTTGAGTTTTGTATGTACCTGTAGGTGTAACCATAGCAACAATGCCTGAAACTAAATTGGGGGACCCAGTCTTAAATATAATCACCTCTCAAATTCTCCGGATTCAGTTGGTCACGAGGAGGTCATGAACAGACGGACCTTCTTGTGTGGTTGACATTGCTGCCGTCACTAAGGATAGAAACCTGCCAGTCATGTATGAATTTATTTTACTCATCGCTCATTGAGTCTAGCCCTCATCATAACCAGCTACATTCACGTACGTGATATCCTGAACCGCACTCCCCTTCGCGACCAATATCCTGAACCGCACTTCCCTTCGTGACCAACACCCTGAACTACACTCCCTTACGCGACCAATATCCTGAACCGCACTCCACTTCGCGACCAATATCCTGAACCGCACTTCCCTTCATGACCAACACCCTGAACTACACTCGACCAATATCCTGAACCGCACTCCACTTCGTGACCAATATCCTGAGCCATAGCAAGACCACAACAGCATGCAAACTACATAGACATTACATATATTTTAATTCAAGTAGTATCTGTATCCTGGCCTAACTGGCTTGGTTACTTATGTGCTGCATGCAATAGCGATGCTATGTGTTGTATAGTGTCATTATTATGGGATTGTGCACACCACATGGCATTGCTTATATATAGGACAGAGTTCTCTTCAAGAGTGGGTATGCATTGGATTGGTGTGCTTTATTTGGATTTGGTGTGCTTTATTTGGATTTGATGTGCTTTATTTGGGTTTCTGCTACACAGTGGAAGGTGAAAGGATGCTCAAAAGGCCGTGAGAAATTTCCTTTGCTCTATATGGGAAGTGTCTGGCTTGCTTGGAGAAGCTTAGGGTACTTCTTCCTGTTGTCTGCTGAGAAGAGGTCGAAGTACGCCCATGCCGTTAACCCTCCTACTCAGTACATGTAACTAACACACAAGAAGCTGGAGTCTCTTAGCATTGGAGTAGAGACTGTCATCTCCACTGGCTCTCACCATTGGAGTAGAGATGTCATCTCCACTGGCTCTCAGCATTGGAGTAGAGACGTCATCTCCACTGGCTCTCACCATTGCAGTAGAGACGTCATCTCCACTGGCTCTCACCATTGGAGTAGAGACGTCATCTCCACTGGCTCTCACCATTGCAGTAGAGATGTCATCTCCACTGGCTCTCACCATTGGAGTAGAGACGTCATCTCCACTGGCTCTCACCATTGGAGTAGAGACGTCATCTCCACTGGCTCTCACCATTGGAGTAGAGACGTCATCTCCACTGGCTCTCACCATTGGAGTAGAGACGTCATCTCCACTGGCTCTCACCATTGGAGTAGAGACGTCATCTCCACTGGCTCTCACCATTGGAGTAGAGACGTCATCTCCACTGGCCATTGCTTACAGTGCGAATATCAGGGTTGAAGTTCATGAATCAATGGACAGAGTTCATATTTCCTACATACATGTACCGTTGTGCCTGCTACGTATATTGTGAGCAGCTTGAGGGGACGTGGTGCAGCGTTACCCGAGGTCATTGCGATGTGCTGTGAATCAGCCTTTAACAAATCTCTTTTTCTATGTATGAGAAGGCATGACTTGTTGCTATTGTCTATGATGTATATCTGCATGTACCTAGGACCGTACAGCCTCTGTGGACCTTGCCACAGACACTAGTTTGGTCGTGGACATCTCCGACGCTCTCAGCGAGCAAGATAAAGTGAAGTTCACTGTTCACACCAAGGTTAGTACGTAGTAGACCTTGTCTCATCCTCTAGGCCCTGTCGATTATATTGTATCAGGTTAGTAGTAGACCTTGTCTCATCCTCTAGAACCTGTCGATTATGTTGTATCAGGTTAGTAGTAGACCTTGTCTCATCCTCTAGGCCCTGTCGATTATGTTGGAGATAGTCTTTTTGTGTGTGTTGATATTGTTTGGTATTATTTTGTTGTTGCTTTTGCTATTGCTAATTTTGGTACTGTTGATGTTATTAAAAAAATGTTATTGTTTTGGTATTATTGTTGATATCATTGCTGTTATTGTTGTTAGTTTAGTACTGTTTTGGTATTATTGTTGATATCATTGCTGTTATTGTTGTTAGTTTAGTATTGTTTTGGTATTATTGTTGATATCATTGCTGTTATTGTTGTTAGTTTAGTATTGTTTTGGTATTATTGTTGATATCATTGCTGGCATTGTTGCTAGTATTATTTTGGTATTCTTGATTGCTTTGATATTGTTTATACTGTCATTGTTGATGTTGATATTGTTTTTGTTGAAGTTGGTATTGTTGGTAATGGTATTGGTGATGGGCTACTGTTGCAAATGAATATTCATGAGCACACGTTCCCCCTCTCCCCTCGTGTGGCTCAAGGTACAGAGACACACTTTGGAGGTATTCACGGGGAAAAATACATATACACTTTTGCTTCAAGTATAAACGTTGGCCATTGGTTGGGCAAGTTTGACTTCACCAAATCTTGGCCAGTTTCCAGGTAATGATAGCTAGATCTGCAAGCTCTTAGCCACTTACTCGAGTGAGGCATGGAGAAACTTCTTATTGTACAGTAGCCATGAAAATTCTGAAAACGAGGCAATAATTTTTAACGCAAAACATATGGCATTAAAAAATAAAAAATAAAAACTGATTGAAAGAGAAGCCTCCCAAGTATTTGACGTCGGCTGAAGGTAGTAACTGTGTAAGACGATAAATACCTCCTAGTGATTGCGATTTAGCGCCACCTACGTACATAGCTCTTACAAGTCACCAAAACTGGCCGATGAAGTCTTCCGAGTGAGAATTCATCACACTCACTCACTTAGTCTTCTTGAAAACGGAAGATGCGGTTATGGAGTGCTGTAGGCAGCGAAAGTTTACTGGAAGTAGTAGGCCATTAAGCCAACCACAATAGCCACATGTGCCTGGCGTTAACCTCAGAATTAACCATTTACATATGCCACGCCCAACATTTACACTTGAAATGGTACATATGTAGTTATTTTCCCCACGTCTCCAATGTGCCTCTGAAACCCGTCGAGGAATATAAGGGGGGAAACATTATTCATTATGTAGCCTCTCCCCTTAAAAATGATCCGATGATTCAGCGAATATGCTGTGGCCATCCGAGTGATAGTGAATGCGCAGCTCGATGGGAGGTGCTCAATAAAGCAACTGTGCTTGCGAAATCATAACCCCCATCTCCATTCCACAGCAGTCAGACACTTTATGGATCATGTGCACCCCATGTGACTTTGTGGCACGTGTCAGCTGTAGTGGGCATATTGTCATTTCACTGCGACTCTGAAGAAAGCCAAAGCACGTAGAGCGAAGCACATCGGCATTTTGTAGTTGGTCTTGTTGTTGTTGTTGATTGTGATGTTGTTGTTGTTGGTTTTCAGACAACACTGAAGACGTTCAAGAAGGCGGACTTCGTCACCGTCAGGGAGCATGAGGAATTTATGTGGCTTCATGACCGTTTTGTGGAGAATGAGGATTATGCAGGCATGATTGTAAGTATCTCTATGAGGAATATGCAGGCATGATTGTAAGTATCTCTATGAGGAATATGCAGGCATTCATGATTGTAAGTATCTCTATGAGGAATATGCTGGCATGATTGTAAGTATCTCTATGAGGAATATGCAGGCATGATTGTAAGTATCTCTATGAGGAATATGCAGGCATGATTGTAAGTATCTCTATGAGGAATATGCAGGCATGATTGTAAGTATCTCTATGAGGAATATGCAGGCATGATTGTAAGTATCTCTATGAGGAATATGCAGGCATGATTGTAAGTATCTCTATGAGGAATATGCAGGCATGATTGTAAGTATCTCTATGAGGAATATGCAGGCATGATTGTAAGTATCTCTATGAGGAATATGCTGGCATGATTGTAAGTATCTCTATGAGGAATATGCAGGCATGATTGTAAGTATCTCTATGAGGAATATGCAGGCATGATTGTAAGTATCTCTATGAGGAATATGCAGGCATGATTGTAAGTATCTCTATGAGGAATATGCAGGCATGATTGTAAGTATCTCTATGAGGAATATGCAGGCATCATTGTAAGTATCTCTATGAGGAATATGCAGGCATGATTGTAAGTACCTCTATGAGGAATATGCAGGCATGATTGTAAGTACCTCTATGAGGAATATGCAGGCATGATTGTAAGTATCTCTATGAGGAATATGCAGGCATGATTGTAAGTATCTCTATTAGGAATATGCAGGCATGATTGTAAGTATCTCTATGAGGAATATGCAGGCATGATTGTAAGTATCTCTATGAGGAATATGCAGGCACTTGTGTTTGGATGTAAACATGCTAAACTATTGCCAGGTCTTTGAAGTTCTCCTCTTGCCAGGTCATTGAAGCTGATCCCTGGTTGGCTGATTGTAACAACCAACTAGATATTGTGTTGTATGAAATTAAGTTAGATGGAGTGTTTGATGGGAGTGGTTCCTCTCAGTTTCTCGGTTTGCTGTGTTTGGCTTGCCTTGCAGGATTCTGTAAGACAAAAAATCAAACAAACATAACCCAAAATAACAACAAACATAACAACAACAAACTGTAAAAACTATTTTTTATAACTTATACAGAGTGTGATTGACCACAACCAGTTGGATGACCCTTTACCATTTCATTTATGGTAAAGGGTCATCTGATACTACATAGGCACAGTCTTGTTTCCTGTCCCTTCAATTCACTATATATATATAGCTTTGTTGTTGCGTACCTACTTCATGATGTCATACTGGATGTACGGGCAGACGGAGGGGGGGAGGAGTCAAAGAAAAGTGCTGCGCTTGCAATTTTCCCACGCCCAGTTATAGCATCCTATTGTATAGTACCATCTGGAATGGAAAGTATTAGCCTCAATTCTAGTCAGACGAAGATTGTTAAGACGCGTCTTCAAAATACTCTAAGTGAGGTCAATCTTGCTAGGCTCGTATGAATCACAAATGAAGGGCCAGATCTGACCTCAGAGCAATTTTGGATGTATATTAGAAAATGAAAAATCTTGGTATTCTAAATAATGTTCTCTACTCATTGCCAGGTTCTCATATCAACTCAGCTCTGTCCATGTTCATTTAGTTGCATTGTCCAATAATAGCAATATAATTCACTATGTAACATGCAAAAAATTTGAAAATCCTGCTGCCCCCCTGTTTGAAACCCTGCATTCCTACGCTCTAGTTTCCCACGCTATAATTCACGTTGGTTTGCTATTACCACTGCAGATTCCCCCGGCTCCTCCGAAGCCCGATTTCGATGAGCCTCGACACAAACTGTCCAAATTAAGAGAGGGTGAGTATGTGTGCCTGTCACGCCCATTAATTAGCATACTACTGGGCAGCCTATCTGGCGGGCACCTAGCACACACATACACATCATACACACATTATGCACACACATTATATACACATACCTACCTACACACATACACATACATACATGAATATATACACACATGTACATACCCATACGTACACATACATACATTAATATACATGTATACATGTATGTACATGCAAGAATATATACATATACATGTATGTACATGCAAGAATATATACACATGTATATACATACATGAATATATACACACATGTACATACACATACATACATAATATATACACATGTACATACATACACATACATACATAATATATACACATGTACATATACATACATGAATATATACACATATGTATATACATACACATACATACATGAATATATACATACACACATACATATATAAGTGCATATGCACACATACATACAGATCATGCACACATATCAGGGTTTCATACAGGATTTTTGGTTGGGGCGGGGAGAAAAGTATCCAGCTTAGCATCGCCCACTTTTAGCACGCTATACTATGTAGCCACTGATTATGTGTGGGTATGGCCTACATTTGCCTGTTGGGTCAAGGGGTGCTTGGACAACCAGAGGCATAGTTGACTGGAACCATGCTAGTGAAGTACTGAAGAAGCATGCAGACTCCCAACGGCACAGAGATGCTGCAGCTGTTGGTTCCATAGCACAGCAAGTAGAGAGTGGGAAGTCTGTACTTGAGCTCCAGTGTTCAGCTGTTGCACAAGAGGCTGCTGAGCATAGACAGAGAAATCGGTGTGTGTTACTCAATCTGTTTAGAGCAGTCTACTTTCTGGTCAAGAATAGAATTCCTCATATGAGTGTTTATCCACATTTGATCCAGCTCCTAGTTGCCAATGGGGATAAATTACTTGAGCAACATATCAATGAAGACCCATCTAATGCCCAGTACACCTCCAAGTTCAGCACTACGTCACTGATTGAAGCCATTGACACATGGCTTGACAGAAAGCTGATAGAAAGCCTGAAATCCAGCCCGTTCTTCTCAATTCTAGCAGATGAGAGTCAAGACATTTCCACACAGGAGGAGCTATCTGTGGATTGTCACCCAGAGGAACACTTTTTCACGATTCTTCATCTCAAATCCACTGATGCTGAAGAAATTACACATGCTCTAACTTCCTTCATCAGTGAGAAGAATCTTGATTACTCTAAACTTGTTGGACAAGGGTATGACGGTGCTGCAACATTCTCTGGTTGCAGAAGTGGAGTGCAAAGAAGGATGAGGGTGCATGCAGCCCATGCTCTCTACATCCACTGCTCCTGTCACAGGTTGCAGCTTGCTTCCATGCAAGCAGCCGAGTCTGTTGCTACCGTGAAAAAGATGTTTGGCACAATGGCCAGCTTGTGGAAATTGTTTTATTATTCCCCCCCAAAAGCAGAAGCTCTGAAAAATGTGCAGTCAGTCCCAGAGCTGAAAGTAGTCAAACCAAGCCAAACAAGATGGCTATCTCATGAGAGATGTGTGCGAGCCATTCGCAAGGAGCTTCCTGCTCTGATAACTACTTTGCAAGCACATGCTCTATGAAGATTGTGGTGACGCAGAAGCATATGGCATAGCGTTGGTGTTGGGCTCTTATAGTGGAGTGGCCACTATCATTCTGCTATCATCCGTGCTTGATCTTCTTGCTAAGCTCAATTTCCTTATGCAAAGCAATGCAACTGATTTCAGCAAGTTGCCAATCATCCTTGAGAGCATCGTTTCAGAGCTGAAATGCCTCAAGAATGAGGATGCAGAATAGTGTTCTCTGGTGGAAACAACTGTTGACATGCTTGCTAGTGAACATGACATCGCATGCAGGAGGAGTTCAACTCGAACTGGCAGTGCAGCTGCCACATCAATGAGTGAGTACCGCAATTCAACAGCTATTCCATATTATTGACAAACTTGTTTCCAATATAAATGGCCGTTTCACTGATGGTGCTGTGGAGCTACTTGTCTCCTCATCGATCTTTGACCCTGCTTTGATGCCAACAGAAGATACGCTCTTCTTGAGTATGGCAATCCACAACTGCAAACTCTAGTTTACTTATATGGGAAAGAACCAACTGTACAGTTTGATGGTGAAACCTTCACTTCTCCACCTCTCGTGGATGGAGAAGAAATCTTTGCCGAGTGGAGAGTTTTTAAGAGAGTCTTGGCACAAGAGAAGAAGAAAATGATGGAGAAAAAGAAACTACTCAGGAGCATACAAAGAGATCTTCCCAGAGATTTTCAAGTTACTGGATATTTTGCTAACTCTTCCAATTTCAACTTTTAGTCAGATGAAACGCGTCTTCGAAATAGACTAAGTGACATCAACCTTGCTAGGCTCATGCGAATCGCAATTGAAGGGCCTGAACTGACTTCAGTAGATTTTAGTGCAATTTTGGACATATTCAAGGAGAAAAATCGTCGTATTGCTTTATAAAATTCTGTGTTTTCTAAATTACTATAATGTTAGCAAAATGTCAATGTCAATGTTGCACTATCCTGGGGGGGGGGGGGGGGGGGGGGGGGGGACATCCCAGGTCCCCCCCCCTGTATGAAACCCTGCATATATATACATACATCTATGTATATACATACATATATATATATACATATATACACATACTTATATATACACATACATAAAATTCATACACTAGAATGGATGAAAGGCATTGGTGGGCTAGTGAAACAGTGCATGTCAAGACCTTCATGTGAACCCACTCCCTCCCCCATAAAGGTTATTTTTTCCCATGTAATGGAATGTCGTCAAAACCTTGATGAGCAGTTCGAGTTCATTTTAGTGCAAAGGCCAAAGGTACTTGACACACTAACCTGGAGACACATACAGCCAGGGCTGGTAGTACTTCAACTCCCTCCCCATTCATGTGTATGTAGCACGGGTGATCCATTCAAATTTATGACGGGTGATCCATTCAAATTTATGACGGATGATCCATTCAAATTTATGTTGGGTGACCCATTCAAATTTATGACGGGTGAACCATTCAAATTTATGACGGGTGGTTCATTCATGTTCATGATGTGTGGTTCTCTGATGGAGACCGATGCGTAGTAGCTGGTCGTATATGCAATTAATACACCATGCCTGTAACCTGCTCTCACAGTCAACTCCCTCAGTGGTTTGCTTCACTCACTAACTAGCTTATAAGCTAGTTAAATGTATTATGTAGTTATGCACATTTCTTCTGTGCTAGACCTAGTCTACACCATTGAAGAAGATATAGCTCCATGACGCGTGAATTTAAATAATAATATTTGACCTTGTGTGTGTGTGCATGTGTGTGTGTGTGTGCCATGTGTGTGTGTATGTATGTGTGTGACTTGGCACTAAACAAAACAGACGCAGGCTGGAATTAGCTTTTTCCAAGTTCCATGTAGCCTCCCTATTGGAACCAGTTATCAAGTTACCTACATACACATTCCTATAATGGTTAGCAAGTCTCACCCTGAACAGGATGAATCCAAGTGCCCCTCTCTGTGACCTACACTGAAGACCTCCCACGCTGTAATTTGAGTGTATATATATATATATATATTTATACATACATATATATATATATATATTATACATATATATATATATATATATTATACATATATATATATAACAAAACTCCTTAAAATATATTTTCCCTCTCTGTACCTTCCCTTTTATCGGTGTTTTAGTGTTTTAGTTTGGGAGTGGTGGTTATTTCAAACGATGTTTATTGTAAAGCTCTCCATAAATGTTCTTCGCTGGCTACTGGGCATCCAGTTGTGACGTCATGCATAATTCAATTCCTAACTGTCGAATTCCCAATCCAGTCATTAGGTCATGAATCTATAGTTCAATTCCATAATCCAGTCATTAGGTCATGCATAATTCTCCTAATCCTATCATGAAGCCATGCATAATTCTATTCCTAATCCAGTCATGGTGTCATGCAGAAAATAATGGATACTAACTGTGTTAAATATATTGATCCAATGAATAATTCTATTCCAGTGGTGAGGTCATGCATAGTTCCATTCCTAATCCAGCCACGAGGTCATGCATAATTCTATTCCTCATCGGTCATGCATAATTCTATTCCTAATCCAGTCATGAGGTCAAGCATAATTATATTCCTAATCCAGTCATGAGGTCAAGCATAATTATATTCCTAATCCAGTCATGAGGTCAAGCATAATTATATTCCTAATCCAGCCACGAGGTCATGCATAATTCTATTCCTAATCCAGCCACGAGGTCATGCATAATTCTATTCCTAATCCAGTCATGAGGTCGTGCATAATTCTATTCCTAATCCAGTCATGAGGTCGTGCATAATTCTATTCCTAACAGTCATGCGGTCATGCATAATTCTATTCCTAATCCTTGGGAGCAGTATTTATATATATATATGTGTGTGTGTCCTCTGTACCTGACAGGAGAAGAAAGCATGACGAAAGAGGAATATCAGAAAATGAAGCAAGAGCTTGAAGCGTAAGCCTCACCCTCGGCTGTTTTTGTTGATGTTTCCTCTTACTCTTTGAGCCTTCTCTTCCTCCTCTCTCTGTGCAGTGAATATTTGGCCACTTTCAAGAAGACGGTGGCCATGCACGAGGTCTTCCTGCAGCGTATGGCCAATCACCCAACCCTGCGCTCCGACCAACACTACCAGGTCTTCTTGGAGTTTGACGGCGATGTGAGTGTAGCCATATATTATGGGGTGCCCCTGATCCGATTGCCACTATGTGTCTAACCCCATTATGGGGATGCCCCTGATCTGATTGCCTGTGTGAGTCTAACCCTATTATGGGGTTGTCCCTGATCTGATTGCCACTATAGTGTGAGTCTAACCCCATTATGGTGGTTCCCCTGATCTGATTGCCACCATCTTGGTTTGAGTCTAACCCCATTATGGGGGCGCCCCTGATTTGATTTAGATATTTGGTTATTTGTTGCCAGACAAGTTTATTGTATATGCATATGTATATATGTAGACATGTACTGTATATATATGTGTGTATATATAATTTATAATGACTTGCTCAATAATTGCCCCTCGATACTTTTGCTAGATGCTCTGGCCCTCGTCAGGAATAATGTCAACTGAAGTTTGTTGAGAGTATATTCTTCTTTTCTATGATAGTGACATCACATTTAATTATTATTTTAAAAATTTAAACTATTTAAACTTTAAACCTGGGTATGTGGTTGTTCTCACTTGCATGCAAACTTTCTCTCTGTCCTCCATCTTTTTTCTTCCTTTCATCCTCCCATCACCTCTCAACATTCGGACATTTTATTCCGTGTAGCTGAGCGTGCGTACGAAGAACACGCGTGAAAAGTTAGGCACCTTCTTCAAGGGCTTCTCCAAGAGTTTTGATGAGACCGTGCTACTGAAGAGCCACAAGGATGTTGACCCATGGTTCGAAGGCGAGAAGCGCTTCTTGGACGAGTATCACAACAAGTGAGGATCATAGGAACTATGCACATCATGCAACCATTGCACACCCCAAACATCATGCAACCATTGCACACCCCAAACATCATGCAACCATTGCACACCCCAAACATCATGCAACCATTGCACACCCCAAACATCATGCAACCATTGCACACCCCAAACATCATGCAACCATTGCACGCCCCAAACATCATGCAACCATTGCACACCCCAAACATCATGCAACCATTGCACACCCCAAACATCATGCAACCATTGCACACCCCAAACATCATGCAACCATTGCACACCCCAAACATCATGCAACCATTGCACACCCCAAACATCATGCAACCATTGCACACCCCAAACATCATGCAACCATTGCACACCCCAAACATCATGCAACCATTGCACACCCCAAACATCATGCAACCATTGCACACCCCAAACATCATGCAACCATTGCACACCCCAAACATCATGCAACCATTGCACACCCCAAACATCATGCAACCATTGCACACCCCAAACATCATGCAACCATTGCACACCCCAAACATCATGCAACCATTGCACACCCCAAACATCATGCAACCATTGCACACCCCAAACATCATGCAACCATTGCACACCCCAAACATCATGCAACCATTGCACACCCCAAACATCATGCAACCATTGCACACCCCAAACATCATGCAACCATTGCACACCCCAAACATGATGCAACCATTGCACACCCCAAACATCATGCAACCATTGCACACCCCAAACATCATGCAACCATTGCACACCCCAAACATCATGCAACCATTGCACACCCCAAACATCATGCAACCATTGCACACCCCAAACAAGGTGTTTGGTGCTACATAGAGGAAATGCCATAACAGTGATTGGAAAATTTCCACCTTATATACTGTATGTTTCTATTATATACTGCATGTTTCTATTATATACTGCATGTTTCTATTGTATACTGCATGTTTCTATTATATACGGCATGTTTCTATTGTATACTATTATATACTATATGCTTCTATTACATACTGTGTGCTTGTATTTGAAGTATTTATTGGCTGGAGCACCAGTAGCAGTTCCTAATCTTCCTCTCCTTCCAGAGGTGCGACTTACGCATTGGGTGTGATTTTGCTGGAGTATAAGTCGCAGTGTCTAAACTGAATCACTGGGTGTGGTCACAAGTCGAGCATGTGACCTCATACTGCAGCTAACTGCATTGGTCTCAATTATTTTTTGTTTTGTGTGAAATTGGGACTAAGCACATGAGCTGTGCTGCAGCTTAGGCTCGAAGTTGTTGAGTTTGCAGAGAAGTCTGGGAACAGAAGAGCTGAAAGAAAGTACAGAATAAGATAAGCTAGTGGACTGGAGAGAGGAGAAGGTTGAGCTGATATGCTACCAAGATCAGTCTTCTCATGTTGGGTTGAGGTCAGAGCTTACTCTAGCTCTTGCATGATGTAGAGGCGTGCTTTATTTAGTGTGTGACTAGGCTCCAGAGATTACACTAACAATTATGGAATTGGGTTGACTCCACTATCCATGGATATTCTAAGCTCTCTGTTGCCTCCATACCCTAACCCTAGCTCTCTAACCCTAGCCACATAGCACTAGCCTAGCTGTAGCCCAAGTTCAATGGGACAATGCTGGGATATGAAATGTGCATCTTGCCAGATTTTGATTCAATTCTCTTGATAGTGCATGTACAGTTGATAGCTTTAGGTCATTCTTTTAAAACAATAACAAATAAATAATAAATAAAATTATTAATTATTAATTAAAACAGATTTTTCCATGTCACCACTCGAATGCCAGTGAAGATGAAAAAAGCGGTAACAGCATTATTATTATTACCATTACCCCAGGGTGAGAGAAGCGACGAGGAATGCCGACAAGGTTAGCATGTGTCACAAGAAGCTCGCGGACTCCTTCATTGGCATAGCCACATATGTGTCTCTGCTCAGCATCGGCAAGGATGACCCTCTCTCTGCGTAAGTCCACCCACTCTGTCCATTCCCCTTACCTACTAGCAGCTTGGCAACAAACATACACGTACGTACATCTACTGCACAGACTACACACCTAGCAAGTGCCCACAGACTGCACACCTAGCAAGTGTCCACATACTGCACACCTAGCAAGTGTCCACAGACTGCACACCTAGCAAGTGTCCACAGACTGCACACCTAGCAAGTGTCTACAGACTGCACACCTAGCAAGTGCCCACAGACTGCACACCTAGCAAGTGTCCACAGACTGCACCTAGCAAGTGTCCACAGACTGCACACCTAGCAAGTGTCTACAGACTGCACACCTAGCAAGTGCCCACTGACTGCACACCTAGCAAGTGTCCACAGACTGCACACCTAGCAAGTGTCCACAGACTAGAGACCTAGCAAGTGTCCACACACCTAGCAAGTGTCCACTGACTGCACACCTAGCAAGTGTCTACAGACTGCACACCTAGCAAGTGCCCACTGACTGCACACCTAGCAAGTGTCCACAGACTAGAGACCTAGCAAGTGCCCACTGACTGCACACCTACAGTAGAGGCCAAAAAAAACTTTACGTACCGTTTGCGTTGGACGTTTGTGGTACGTTTGAGTCGCAGCGTTGCTGTACCGTTAGGCATACGTTCGCCGAACGTTCGCCAAACGTTTGCCATACGTTCGCTAAACGTTGGCCAAAAACGTTTAGGGATCGTTAATTGAGCGTTGTAAAATTGAATTTCTCCAGCGCATGCCAGATCGACGAAGGCGGGAGAAAGGCTAACTGTCGTTGCTCTAGCGGTTATTCTTTCAGAATCAAGATGCCTTCTTAATAGAATTTTATTCTTTAGGATCTAGAGGATTCAAGGCTGCAGCTATCGTCTGTATTTTGAAGGAGGGCCTGACAGCAACAAGGCAAAGCGTCCAGTTTTGTCAAGCACTGCGAGACTGGTATCGCCTCACAGCCATGGAGCGGAGTTTTTTATTGCTGGCCCAAAACTCGTGGTCGAAAAGATGCTTGGAATATGATGAGAAGACAGCATACCAACTGCAGTTCTCATTCACAGCGAAGGGAACCCAGTCTTGCTTTGCAGGACATTGAGTGTGTTGATATTTTGAGTCAGTGGTAATGCCAACTGATAAGAGAAGCCAATAAAGTTTGTGTTGAACTAGTTTTGGGATGGAACTATGTGAAAGTTATAATATCTAGTGTAGAAGCTTTCTGTGTCACACTGAAGCTATGTTGGTTGCTAGTGGCTAATGATAATCTAGGCCTGGGTCTTGATGGTATTTTGGTTAGAGCCAATGTGCCGATTGCCATTGGATTAAAAAATATATATTTATTATATATAGTTTAGGGACTTTGTAGATGTTATGGCTTAAATCTAGGGCAAGATATTGATATAGAACACTGGTGAATTGGTATAGTGACTCATGTAATAACATGATCAATAGCAGTATCATTTATCCCTGTCCTAGGTCAAGAGATTGGAGCGAGATACAGAACCTTGAAGAGGACAGACGAGTGCACAGTTCAATTGGAAACACATAGGCTTTTTGTTGTTGTATAAGGCAGGCACGAAAGAACAAGCCAAGATATGATTCATGTTGTATTATGGTTGTGTGTAATATGTAATAAGGTGTAGATTTATACTCAGGTGTTTTAAACCTCTGTTTATTTGATTATAGTGTGAAACATTTGGTGAAGGTAAATGTGTGGGCCAGTATTATGAGAGCCACTTTTTGTTCAAATTCTTCACTAGACCCTTTTTACCCTTTGTAAAGGATGTTTGCTCCCATCACCGCATGCAGGACACTGACCCCGAACGCACATCCAGGCTGGCTAAGGAGTTTGATATAAATTGATGGAGGATGCCTCCTGAGTTTCAATGCCAACCCCATTGAAGACCTGTGACACGAGTACATCAGGAGAGAAGTGAAGCCCAAGTCCAAAGCTGAATTGGTGGACAGCTTAACACAATTTTGATTAACTGTAGATGTCAGAAGTAGAACAGACACCTGGAGGGTTAGGCCACGGGGGGGGGGGGGGATTATTTGGAAATCACTTGCCAAGCAATGCTTCTTGATATCAAGTTGGCAAAACTTTCGTGTGTTTGGGTAGTTAGAGATGTTAAATTTTCTTATTAAATTATCAATAAGAAGATAAAAAATAATGATAATTTCAAAAACAACTATAGTTATCGAACAAGTCCAGTCCTGACCCCACCACCACAGATGTAGAGTGAAGAACTGTAATCCTCGTCTTCCATGACAGGCTTGAATTCTTCCTCCATGGCTGCCTGGTAACTGCATTTCAAAATAGTAAATCACACCTGAACTTGATTTAAAGAATTTGATTTAAAACTTAACAATAGCTGAAATCTTGCCTTTATATATCACCCTCACTGCCTTGGCCTCCCACTCCCACTGAGGAGCACCCTAAAACATTGCTGCTTGGTACAGCCACCCAGAACTTTCATTCTGCCAGAAGACCAAACAATAGTCAGTATAATTATCATTACTGGATCCACTGTTCTTCTAGCTTTTATTTTGGGGGGTTTCGTTTTAAATACTGTCTGTAACACTAACAACTAGACTGAAGTAAAGGCTGGGTCACTACCACAGATAGGCGCTAGAGGTTCAAGCCATTGGAGTTCTACCTAGTGTTACACTTACTGCTCAGAGCGAAGGTAGCAGCGAGAGTTCTTCTGTAAGCCATTCCCAGGACAAATCAAAAGTAGAAGCTGCAACAAAACAGAACAGTAATCAACAGTAGGCCGACTGACTTGCGCTCCATCGAACACGTGGTGTAGGATACCGAATGTTGATTGCGCGTTTCGGATAATTAAATAACGGTTCGTGCGTTGCGTTCGCGATACGTTGCTTGAGCGTTTCCTGTGCGTTGCTTGAGCGTTTCTTAAGAACGGTTTCTGCGTTGAACGTTTACCCAACGCAACGGTACGTAAAGTTTTTTTTGGCCGCTACTGTAGCAAGTGTCCACAGACTAGAGACCTAGCAAGTGTCCACACACCTAGCAAGTGTCCACTGACTGCACACCTAGCAAGTGCCCACTGACTGCACACCTAGCAAGTGTCCACAGACTAGAGACCTAGCAAGTGCCCACTGACTGCACACCTAGCAAGTGTCCACAGACTGCACACCTAGCAAGTGTCCACAGACTAGAGACCTAGCAAGTGTCCACACACCTAGCAAGTGTCCACTGACTGCACACCTAGCAAGTGCCCACAGACTACACACCTAGCAAGTGTCCACAGACTGCACACCTAGCAAGTGTCCACAGACTAGAGACCTAGCAAGTGTCCACAGACTGCACACCTAGCAAGTGTCCACTGACTGCACCTAGCAAGTGTCCACAGACTAGAGACCTAGCAAGTGCCCACAGACTGCACACCTAGCAAGTGTCCACAGACTGCACACCTAGCAAGTGTCCACAGACTAGAGACCTAGCAAGTGTCCACACACCTAGCAAGTGTCCACTGACTGCACACCTAGCAAGTGTCCACAGACTGCACACCTAGCAAGTGTCTACAGACTAGAGACCTAGCAAGTGCCCACAGACTACACACCTAGCAAGTGTCTACAGACTGCACACCTAGCAAGTGTCCACAGACTGCACACCTAGCAAGTGTCCACAGACTGCACACCTAGCAAGTGTCCACAGACTAGAGACCTAGCAAGTGTCCACACACCTAGCAAGTGTCCACTGACTGCACACCTAGCAAGTGTCCACAGACTGCACACCTAGCAAGTGTCTACAGACTAGAGACCTAGCAAGTGCCCACAGACTACACACCTAGCAAGTGTCCACAGACTGCACACCTAGCAAGTGCCCACAGACTGCACACCTAGCAAGTGTCCACAGACTGCAAGTGCCCACAGACTGCACACCTAGCAAGTGTCCACAGACTGCACACCTAGCAAGTGTCCACAGACTGCAAGTGCCCACAGACTGCACACCTAGCAAGTGCCCACAGACTGCACACCTAGCAAGTGTCCACAGACTGCACACCTAGCAAGTGTCCACAGACTAGAGACCTAGCAAGTGTCCACACACCTAGCAAGTGTCCACTGACTGCACACCTAGCAAGTGTCCACAGACTGCACACCTAGCAAGTGTCCACAGACTGCAAGTGCCCACAGACTGCACACCTAGCAAGTGCCCACAGACTGCACACCTAGCAAGTGTCCACAGACTGCACACCTAGCAAGTGTCCACAGACTAGAGACCTAGCAAGTGTCCACACACCTAGCAAGTGTCCACTGACTGCACACCTAGCAAGTGTCCACAG
Organism: Cladorhizidae sp. MBARI D1340-BT2; assembly: GCA_028752905.1. Classification (NCBI taxonomy): domain Eukaryota; kingdom Metazoa; phylum Porifera; class Demospongiae; order Poecilosclerida; family Cladorhizidae; species Cladorhizidae sp. MBARI D1340-BT2. Next base: position 32,213,123 of record JAQNBH010000015.1, read on the forward strand.
ACTGCACACCTAGCAAGTGTCTACAGACTAGAGACCTAGCAAGTGCCCACAGACTACACACCTAGCAAGTGTCCACAGACTGCACACCTAGCAAGTGCCCACAGACTGCACACCTAGCAAGTGTCCACAGACTGCAAGTGCCCACAGACTGCACACCTAGCAAGTGTCCACAGACTGCACACCTAGCAAGTGTCCACAGACTGCAAGTGCCCACAGACTGCACACCTAGCAAGTGTCCACAGACTGCACACCTAGCAAGTGTCCACAGACTGCAAGTGCCCACAGACTGCACACCTAGCAAGTGCCCACAGACTGCACACCTAGCAAGTGTCCACAGACTGCAAGTGTCCCACAGACTGCACACCTAGCAAGTGTCCACAGACTGCACACCTAGCAAGTGTCCCACAGACTGCACACCTAGCAAGTGTCCACAGACTAGAGACCTAGCAAGTGTCCCACAGACTGCACACCTAGCAAGTGTCCACAGACTGCACACCTAGCAAGTGTCCACAGACTAGAGACCTAGCAAGTGTCCACAGACTGCACACCTAGCAAGTGCCCACTGACTGCACACCTAGCAAGTGTCCACAGACTGCACACCTAGCAAGTGCCCACAGACTACTAGTACTACACACCTAGCAAGTGTCCACAGACTGCACACCTACAGCTGAGGGCTAAGAGAAGGATGATGATGAAGCTGAGGTCGATGACTTGGTTAATTAACTTGAGGGTGAAGAAGAATAGCTCTAGCAGAGGCACTGGCTGGACATTAAAACAACCAGAAAACTAGGGAACACCAAGGTAGTAAAACAAGCTAGTAAATCAAGCTAGTAAATTGGAATCGGGTAGTAACTCAAGGAAGCTATAAATCATGGTAGTAGTAATGTATGTAGTAAGCCATGTTAGCATAGCAGATTTGTTAGTAACTCATGGTAGTAAGCAAGTTATTGAATCAGGCAAGTAGATCAAGGTAGTAAATCATGGTAGTAAACTGAAGTCAGGTAGTAAATAGTGTATTAAAATGAAATTCAGATAGTAAATCAGGTTAGTAAATTAGAGTAGTAAATCATAACCAGGGTATTAATCAACGCCCTCCCTAATGCATAGTTTAATACATGTATGTGAGTTGCATGCACTTGAAGTTATTAACCTTGGCTAATGAGTATCCTCTTGCAATTTGAAAAACACACAATAATTTTTAACATTCCAAATGACAATCAAGTACATGGTAGAGATATTTTGGCTTGTCTAGCAGATGTAATTAGATTATGATAGGTAGTACATGTATGTAACCTAAATTCATGATCGTATATCTGTACGGCATGTATAGTGTGTGTGTGTGTTAATTTATTTGTGTGTATGTGTGCAATGTAGTTTGTATAAGAAGACAGGAGATGCTTGTGAGAAGTTGAGGGTAAGCAAACTTGAGACTTCAATGATTATTTTCAGCTGACATCAATAAATGTTCCTTAACCATCTCACTGTCGGCATTGTGGAGAATTATTTTAAATTTAACACAGCCACATTAAAAAATTAATATCAAATCAGATATTTAGCTGAACCATTTACCATTTGGTCATGTGATAGCATGATTGTTTTTGAAGTTGTGGTCAAAAGGTGTGACCACAAACTGACCACATACTATGAATATAATTATGCAAACAATAGTCATGATTTGGAGTGTCATAACTTCTCCATAGTTCATGTTATGGACTCGATATATAGCTCATAAGATAGCTCTATCCTTGTCCTTTCTTTTGATTCTAAGAACGTAGGAATATACATTACTATACAAAAGTTATGCCAACCCATAATAAGGTCTTCATAAATCGACCACAAAAATGTCCTTATTTATCAACAAGAACTTTGTCAATACAACATTCAGTAAACATTTGATATAATTGTTTGACCTAATGTAGTCGAAAGACATTTTGGGTGAAGTTTGAGGTGAAATCAGTGTCTGTGGCAAAAGTCAACCAAGTTGTGGAAAGCATGGAAACAATTCCGATCCTACATAATCCAAAGGTGAACATTGCAGTATTTGCATTGCACACAACTATCTCCGAGGTAGGAATGGATGCCTTCACATTCTTCGTCACTTGATTCATCACCAGAAATGTCCCTAGTCACTTGGGAAATAATTTCAGCTATTGACAGTCTCGTTGATATCGTCCGAGTGAAAATCGTTCGTGTTTTAAATATAATTTCATTAACTTTCCTCCGTCCAACCGCCGTAATTTTTTGGGTGTAAATAGAGTATAAATTCAGCTATCTTTTGACATAAAAATTATTGCCTATTGACAAATGCTTATATTTTATTTTATTTTTCAAAGCCGTGGCGCCATTGATAGTGAGAGGGTTAAGATTTCTCTTTCAATTAGTTCTTGTTTTTAATTACTTGCACTGTTTTCATTGTTAAAAAAAAAATTGAGTTTTTTACTCACCTGTTGAAAAAGGAAGTATATGTATTTCGGTTGAAAGGTTTGGTAATATAACAGAAAAAGCTTATTGAACAAGAAAATCTGAAGATCAAATGTGTAATTATTCTCCTTGTCCCTCTTCACCTTAGCTCCTTTACAATTAATTAAATCCTTGATGTTGATGTTGTTCTGTAGAAACTCGAGGGAAGAGTTGCATCGGATGAAGACCTGAAGCTGTCTGATCTTCTTCGCTATTACAATCGTGACTCCCAGGCTGCTCTGGTAGGGCAAGCAAGTATGTGCTGTGTGCATGTGTGTGCATCACCTGTGCCTGGGATAGCAAGTAATGTCTGTGCTGTGTGCATGTGTGTGCATCACCTGTGCCTGGGAGAGCAAGTAATGTCTGTGCTGCGTGCATCACCTGTGCATGGGATAGTTGCGGGAATAGTGAGGATGGCTACAATAGGGTTCCCAGAATCAGGGCTAGGTTTAAGGTACTCTCTGGTTTGGAGTGTCTAGAGGTTAGAGTTAATGCCTGGGACAGTATTAAGGCTAGGTGTCTTCTTGTTCAATGGCTAAGGTTATTCTAGGCCTACTGGGGCTAAGGCTAGGAATATTGCTGGGCTAGAGGAAGGGATATCTTGAGATAGTTCTAAGGATCCCATGATACATGCATTCTGGTAGAAACATGTATATAATCAGTTCCTCTCTGCATGGCTACCTGAATATTTGTATCATGGGGTTCTTAGAACTATCCTAAGATATCCCTTCCTCTAGTCCTGCAATATTCCTAGCCCTAGCCCAGAGGGCCTACGATAACCTTAGAAATATTATACAATAATTATCAGTCTACTCTGCATGGCTACTGCAGATGAATAACTGTAACTTCTCCTTGATTGCTAGTACAATTGTTCACATAGACTCTACATGCATGTAATAATGTGATGTCTAGGGTGAAAAGATGTAAAGAAGAGTTAATTCATGAGCCATCTTACTTTCCAGAGCTTGCAAGTTATGAAGTCCATGCCATAATACATCAGATTACTAGATGCATGTACTTGTATTATTAGGTCCACAGCACAACCCATCAGATTACTAGATACATGTACTTGAAGTGCAGGACACGTCAGATAGAAAGAGAGGGGGAGGGGGGAAGAGAGAGAGGGAGTGCACTCTCCTCATGTCACGAACGATGTATTTCCAACAGTGCATAGGTACTAGCCAAAAAGGATGGACATCTTTGTGTGTATGCAGAACATCACTGTACCAAGGGAGTGGCTCTTTCCTTGTAGCCACAGCTGTAGCATATTGCTATGCATGCGTACATCTGTACATTACATATATGTAATATAGGAATGCATGGATGTTTAAGGAATTATAATGACCTATATGTAGAGTCTGTTTTTCATTTTCTCTTCATTTCTGTTGCCGACGTTATGTTTTCCTTCGTAGCTACGTGTGTGCTGGCCTACATTGTGTTTGTGCTATGCTGTTCTTTGTAGCTGCCATTGGCATTTCCAGATTTCTTTCTTGACTTAGGATTTGTTGTATCGGCGAATGAGGAGCCTCGCTAACTTCGAGGCTTCCAACAAGAAGCTCGAGACTGCCAAGAACAAGAACAAGCAAGTGGCAGAGGCAGTGGCCTACCAGAAGGCGTGCAGTACTAAGTTTGAAAAGCTTTCAGAGATTGGGAAGCATGGTGAGAAGTAAGACAAGGAAGTGTGTGCATGCAGTGTGTGTGTGTGTGCATGCAGTGTGTGTGTGTGTGCATGCAGTGTGTGGGTGTGCATGCAGTGTGTGTGCATGCAGTGTGTGTGTGTGCATGCAGTGTGTGTGTGTGTGTGCAGTGTGTGGGTGTGCATGCGTGTGTGCATGCAGTGTGTGCGTGTGTGTGTGCATGCAGTGTGTGTGTGCAGTGCATGTGTGTGCATGCAATGTGTGTGTGTGTGCATGCAGTGTGTGTGTGTGTGTGTGCATGCAGTGTGTGTGCGTGCAGTGCATGTGTGTGCATGTGTGTGCATGCAGTGTGTGTGTGTGCATGCAGTGTGTGTGTGTGTGTGTGCAGTGTGTGGGTGTGCATGCATGTGTGCATGCAGTGTGTGCGTGTGTGTGTGCATGCAGTGTGTGTGCATGCAGTGTGTGCGTGCAGTGCATGTGTGTGCATGCAGTGTGTGTGCATGCAATGTGTGTGTGTGTGTGTGTGCATGCAGTGTGTGTGTGTGTGCATGCAGTGTGTGTGTGTGCATGCAGTGTGTGTGTGTGTGTGTGCAGTGTGTGGGTGTGCATGCATGTGTGCATGCAGTGTGTGCGTGTGTGTGTGCATGCAGTGTGTGTGCATGCAGTGTGTGCGTGCAGTGCATGTGTGTGCATGCAGTGTGTGTGCATGCAATGTGTGTGTGTGTGCATGCAGTGTGTGTGTGTGTGCATGCAATTTGTGTGTTGTGTAAGTGTGCATGCAGTGTGTTTATGTACTGTATGTATGTGTATGTACAGTATATGTGTGCATGCAGTGTGTGTATGTATATGTGTGTGCGTGCTACTGCCTAAGCTGTATATATATATTAATCCAATGGCTTATCCCAATCGGATTCTAATACATTGGCTCTAGCCAAACTGCCATCAAGGACCAGGCCTAGATTATCATTAGGCACTAGCAACTAACTTAGCTTTAGTGTGACATAAGAAAGCTTCTACTCTAGATATTAACTTTCACGTAGCTTAATCCCAAAGCTAGTTCAACACAAACCTTGTTGGCTTCTCTTATCAGTTGGCAGTATGCAATTCGAAAGGCCCACCCAAGCAATGTCCAGCAAAGATGACTGGGTTCCCTTTGCTGTGAAGGAGGACATGCAGTTGGTATGCTGTTGTCTCGTCATCCTCATGCATGTTTTCCTCCACGACTTTCTGGACAGCAGCTGTAACCAACGAAGGTCTCCATCTCCCTGGCTGTCAGGCGATGGTACCAGTCTCGCAGTCCGCTTGACAAAACTGCAGACGCTTTGCCTTGTGCCATCATGCCCTCCTCCTTCAAAATACAGATGATAGCTGCAGACTTGAATCCTCTAGATTCCAAAGATAGAATTCTCTGTTTCTTGGCATCTTTGATCCGATACGGTGAGTGCTGAAAAAGAGTAACTGCTAGAGCAACGACTGTTAGCCTTTCTTTCACCTTCATCGATCGCTGGACGGTATGTAAATTTAGTGTCACTCGATTCCTATGTAAATTTAATGTCACCCTATTCCGGTGTAAATTTAGTGTCACCCTATTCCTGTGTAAATTTAGTGTCACTCTATTCCGGTGTAAATTTAGTGTCACCCTATTCCGGTGTAAATTTAGTGTCACCCTATTCCTGTGTAAATTTAGTGTCACCCTATTCCAGTGTTCCGGTGTAAATTTAGTGTCATTTTATTCTGGTGTAAATTTAGTGTCATTCTGTTCCTGTGCTAATTTAATGTCACTCTATTCCTATGTAGAATTGCAATCATTCAAAGACCGAAGAGTAGTAACCTTCAAGAAGAATCTTGTAAGTTCAGGCTTGCCTAACCCACAACCAGTCATTAGTGCATTTCTCATTACAGATTGAGTTGGCAGAGCTGGAAATGAAGCATGCCAAGGTATGTCAGTCCAGTAGGCCAGCGTGCATGGTGTTGAATCTACACTCTAGGATGTCCATTGATGTAACAATGTGCACCTTCTGAAATCACTTGCATTATACCATCCTTTAATTATATTTGCAATGTAAACTTGGTTTCAAGGGGTATACCATGATCTTAAATATTGATGGCAAATTAAATTGGCAGTCAAAGACCACAACTGCCTTATAATAGAACATAATTTCACTTTCTCAAGTTCCATGTATAATTATGCTGGAGAGGTCAGCCCCTTTGTTAAGGTGACGTATGTAAATATGGTGACCTTTGACACAATTAGCAAGTTCAACCTGGCTTTGCTTGGATGTTACCACTGGTCAAACCATTTTTATCGTCAAGGGCTAGGCCTAGCCCTAGCCCTAGCCCTAGCCATCGCCAAGTTTTAATTCTGCCAGTGTCTGTCTGAATAGTCAAATATCTGTCAACTTTTCCTGGCTATTAGTATTACTGTAGGGTACACTGTGTGTTGTACACAGTAGTACAAACAGAAAGAACATAGGGTAGTCACGTTTAACTCTTCGGGGATGATAGCAAGTATATCATATCCATGCAATGTGATTTTCAGCGACAATGACAGATATATACTCTCGTAAGAAAGCGACCTGGCACACGAAGGTACACTGCAATATAGTTCCACACAAGGGACTCTATATAACCTGCTTGCAATTGAGGATGCCTAACCCTATCGTAGAAAAACACTGCAGTTGCTGAATTGGTGAGGTTTACAGTGGCAAGCATTGTCATTGGTGCGTTCATTAAGATACAAAAGGTCCCCTAAAAGGTGAGTAATCATCTAGCCATCTCCAGTGGAAGGCAGAAAATGATTTAGGATAAAGATGGAATATCTTGAGACAAATTCGATGTGTGCCATACGTACAAGTGCTCAGAAGATCAAGGTACCCGCTAGCTAAAAGCTGAAATGACGACTACTGTCTTTGGCCTAAACGCAGTGACCAGGAGTTAGAGAAACAAAAATGTAGGTGTATGTCATGTTGTGTTATGTTATTTTTAGCCCTAAACGAGTTACGAGCTTGATGATTGATGGTAGCTTTGGTGCTGGCAGGTAGACTGGAGTACACTATGCTAATAACTATTCTATACTTCATCTATTTATTTCCTGCTTATTACTCTTTCAAACGTTACAATATCCTTCTCAATAAATTATACTCTCGACGTTTCTCCCTTTTTAAAACCAGCCTATTATTCCCGCAAAATTTAAAAAATAAATCACTTAACCCTCTTACCGGCGTCATATGATACAAGGACCAATGGACTCTACTAATTTTTTTCAGAAAACTTAACCGTTTGCATAAATAAATACCTGAGCATGCCTAGAGCATTGCTCTATGACAAGTAGAAGAAATTCATGACTTCAGTAACTGTGGTAAACATGACGTCAAAATTCACTTCCGGTATCTTGAAAAGAACTATTCGCTAAAACCGGGATTCTCTGAGAGTGATAGCAGGAATGGGAGGGAGAAGGAACCTATGCTTAACCTTTGCAGCTCTGAAATGGAATTGATTGTGATGCCGTAGCAGCCATGAGGAGAATTGTTGTCGATAATGGTATAACTGGTCTTATCCCTACTCGATCCAGTGAAGATTTCAGTGGCAGCGACGATCAGCATGATTTGTACCCAAGGTAAGAAATGATGAATCAAAAGAATATATAAGGTTAGCATAAACCTAGCACAACAGTCTACTCAAGTGGTTTATTAAAAAAAAAAAGTATTTTTTTTTGGCTAATCGTACTGACAGTAGCAACTCCCCGAGCTCGTCCTAGTGTGATACCACTGTGGAGGAAACGAAGGCATTTGTAGGTGTACTTTGCGTCATAGGTATTGCCCCATCTTCCATATCTGGAGCTCTACTGGAGCACACAACACTTGATCCTCACAGCTGGTATTTCTAGAGGTTGGAGCAACTGTTTCGTTTCCTCCAGTTGAATGATAGCACTCAGCAGCACCCCTTTTGGTCAATCACTCACAGCTGCATCTTCAAGTTGAAGAAACCCCTAGATTTAGATTTAGATTTAGCAAAGGTTGAACCCGAGTATGCACATGTACAATATGTAATAAGGCTTGAGCCATTATTTCCCCCCCTTCAAACATTTTATAATGATAGTCATATCTCGAACATAAAGACATAAAAACTTGGAAAACGGGATGTACAAAGTTAGTTTTGACTTTCATGACCAATCATGGTCATAAGCTACCGTATTTGCCGTATAAGTCGCAGTAGTAGCTCCAAATCTTCTTCTCCAATTGAGGGGTGCAACTTATAATCCGAACATGCCGCTTTTCCTTAAACAACTGGGCGGGGTCTCTAGTGGCACGTGTGTCGATAAAATGTCTGGGAAGCGAATGAGTTACACTGCTGGCTTTAAGCTCAAAGTAGTTGGGTATGCAGAGAAGTTCGGAAACAGAGCAGCGGAAAGAGAGTATAGAGTCAGTAAAAAATCGGTCAGGGACTGGAGAAAGAAGAAGAGTGTTTTGACAACGCTGCCGAGATGTGCCAAAGGAAGGAAGGAGTGGTATTCGAAACTTTACCTATTGTCAGTGCGCATGCGACCTATACTCCAACTATTATAGATTTTCAAAATGATGGCCAACTTTGGGGGGTGCGACTTATACTCCGGCAAATACGGTAGCTACCTAGCTAGCAGGCTAGGTATTACCTTTACTCGAGCTGACATGGCTAACCAGATGTAGCTAGTGTCTGGCCTTCAGCCTACATGATTATCTATATCAACCCACCAATATTCCACGTGGTCATATGCTCATGTAGACTTTATAATAAGGTAATAGTATATTATGCCAGACCACAGAGATTCAGCTAAGCATATTCCAGAGGATATCCGACAGCCTAAGCGGTTCTACACCCCAAAAGCATGTCTATAGCCTTTAGCACTAGGTAAATTCGCCATAGGAACAGTTTAGCTATGCAGGAAAGAAATTGCTAACTAGGTAGTAACTAACAGAGTATCAGATCAATTGTACGTCCAGGCTCTAGCTACTTGCCCTAGTGTTGATGTGGTAGTTTTTTTGGATCAACTGAAGAATAGTCGCCCGGGCCAAGGAAAACGGAAAACCCGATCTTCTGAAGAATAGTCACCCGGGCCGGTACCTTCTGAAGTATAATCACCCGAGCCACGTGGTGGTAGCCCTAGCCCTGGGATCTTCTGAAGAATAGTCACCTCACCCGGGCCGGGATCTTCTGAAGAATAGTCACCCGGGCTGCGCTCAGGTGACTATTCTTCAATTGAACCTATATATCAGCGACGGCAAATCTAGGATGTGCTTGTGCCAAATACTAGCTTGTAGAAAATGTAGTGCAATTAGTGTCGTGCCCATTCTTCTATCAGCAAAATTTATAATTGGTGCCCAGAATACAGTGGTAACCAGCAAAATGGTCTTGTTGCATCCTGTTTTCTTAGAAGCAGCTATCACAGAAGGTAAGATGATCTAGTTGTTCAGTGTTAGGTAACCAACTAAAAGCTAGGTTATCACCTGCCTGAAAATTCCAGCTCAGATTGCGAGTTCAAAGATACTTTGTTGTTCATGGCAATTATACCCATGAGCTAGGTAGCTAGCTTTATTATAATGCTAGCTGTTAGTTTTGCTAGAGTAGCTCAAGTCATTGTATTCATAGTTGGGAGTAATAGTAGAACTGCTTATATCATCTTGTTTCCAAATGCAGGTGCATATGTTCTGAGCAAGGAAACTCTGTAAATGCCAGTTCTTTAATGTTTATCAACTGGTAATGTTTTATATAAATGAATAACCTGTCAAATCAGGAACACATCTAGAGGATTAAATTATAATAGGAGGAGCTGGAAGTTAGTGTTGCGAGAGGCTTGACTACTGTGATGAGAGGGCAGCTGAACACTATGTTGAGGAGAGGTACTTTGTTATTTGGAAGGTCCAAGAAGCTGCACTGCCACTGGGCTATTGGTAGACACAAATATCAAGTGAAGCGTCGGCTACTATGTTCCTTCACAAAAATGCACCATCCGGATAGCCCTAGAAGTCATTGTCAGAGTCGTCACTTGGAGGCATGTCCAAGTACTCCAGCAAGAAATCTGGGTCAGATGTGACTACTGCAAATGATTCTATGTCTATGAAAAAGGGAAATGCCAGTTGCTCAAGCTCTTATAGAAGGAAGCTACAATGCATGAATGAGTTACCGCCAAAATAATGGTGGTTAAGTATGCACGTTCGAATGCATTACTCACCATCAAAGAGTTAATTAAAACAGTAAGGCTTCCTCAAGCCACAGATACCAATATCAACTATCTAGCATTTTCCAATCAGGACCTGCACTTGCAGCAAGCCTTCAAGATTTTGAGGTACCACACACTTGGGCTGCAGTTAACTTTGGCATAGTTATAACTGCAATATTACCAGAGCACACAGAGAGGTACACAGAGAGGTTGCATATGTATAACTTTACCAAAGTTAACTGCAGTCAAAGTGTGGTACCTCAAAATCTTCAAAGAGTTAATTAAAACAGTAAGGCTTCCTCAAGCCACAGATACCAATATCAACTATCTAGCATTTTCCAATCAGGACCTGCACTTGCAGCAAGCCTTCAAGATTTTGAGGTACCACACACTTGGGCTGCAGTTAACTTTGGCATAGTTATAACTGCAATATTACCAGAGCACACAGAGAGGTACACAGAGAGGTTGCATATGTATAACTTTACCAAAGTTAACTGCAGTCAAAGTGTGGTACCTCAAAATCTTGAAGGCTTGAATTTGCTGTAAGTGCGGCTCCTGATTGGAAGATGCTAGACCGTTGATATTGGTATCTGTGGCTAGAGGAAGTGGGATAAGTATTTTCATTGCACGCTAAAACGTGAGTAAGTTGTCATGCGCACTGGTTGGAGGAAAATTCCTTCCGGCACGAGAAATTTTGTTCTTACTCTAATATTCACTTAATTAAGTTGCTAACTGAATTTACTTGCATGAAATTATTGAGTGTATGACGCAAGCTATTCCAATGCCATAAAAATTCTTAAGAGAAGTATAAAAATTATGCCAGCGTATTGTACTGAAGTCTATACACGGGCAGGTATTTAATATACCCTTTGGAATTGTTTTTGCCATGTACTACCATCATTTTCCCATTGTTACCATTGTGTGGTCATTGTGTGCCATCATTATTCATGCTATGTTTTGCATGTCGGTGAACCAGATCTACCTGCCTTGTGTCTTGTATATTATAGGCACAGGTGACCATCCTCCGCTCCACATTGGCTACACTCAGAGAGCTCTGACTTCTATATATACTGTATGTGTTGATTTCTCATGTCAATTGTTTTATTATTATGCTTTAGTAGCGATTTTAAAATGTCTGTGACTTACGTTGTGGATAGACTTCTACAGCCTACAGCCCAATCAAGTGTGTCATTGTTAAAACACAACATGTTAATTGCTTGCTTCACAAGGAATGGAGAGAAGGGGAAAGTTGGAAGGGAAAGGTTAGCAATACCAGAATAGCAAATTGGTGACAAGTAAGCAGAATTGCCATTAATCATCAAAAGTTTCTTGTCTGAGTTACAAGATAAAAATGTTAGTCCACGTGGCAATCATAAAATAATCTTTGGAGGGGTGGAAAGTTGCGTGCGTGATTTGCTGGGCCCACTACATATACTACAGCACATTGCGAGAACAAGTAACGGTAATTAAAAAAACAACTTGTGGTTACCTCCGTAGATTCTGTAAACTTCATGGTATGGACTTGATATATAGCTCAAATGATAGGGCTCTCTGACAATCAACTACTTAATAATAGTTTAATGAGTGTCCCCGCTCAAGGAGGGGGGAGGGGACCAAAGATCATTCCCCCGCTCGCCGTACAACAGTTCCTTTCATCACTTCCCTACCCAATACATCACACACTTGCCCTCCATCACTTTACTCCCTCCAGAGAAAAAAAGTCGATGTAGAGATTGTGTTCGTAGGCTTCCTCACCTAAGGAAATTTTGGATGCCGTCTTGTGAGAGTAAGAGCAGCGCTTGCTGCGGACTTAAATATTGCACAATTTTTAGCTGAAACCTGGCCGTATAGTGAAAGATATCTTCAAGTCTGTTATCGACTTGGTGGAGACAAGTTATGATAGGTGATAGCTGGCAAGTTGTCCTATTAAAGTAGCCATGAGATCGGTAGCTAATTAATGCCTAGAGCCACGCTGAGGGTGTGTGGGTAGGTGTTTTTACAACTTGCGGTTACCACTTTATTGCTCCATAGATTCTGCACACTTCATGGTATGCACTTGATATATATATATATATATATATATATATAGATAGGTCTCTCTGTGTGCTCTCTTGATGGTAAAATATTTTTTATGGCTATAACTATACCCAAGTTACTGTAGCTAAGATGGGGGTACCTCAAAACCTGAGGGCTTGTATAAATAACCCGATTGCCAAGTGCTTAAAGAGCTGAAATTAGCACCTGTGGCTAGAGGAAGCCCTACTGCATAAAGATTTCCCCCCTAATACTTGATTATGTGGTCAAGAGCTCGGTCGGAAAATGATTTTTATTTTCCAACTGCGCGCTTGACCACACTAAGCTAGGGGGACGGTAGGGCTACCTCTAGCCACTGCTGCTAATTTAAACTTTCTATATAGCACTTGGCAATCTGGAGATATTTATGCGGCAAAATCAGGCACTCCGGTTTTGAGGTATATACCCTCACTTTATCCATTACTATGAGAAACGTTATGAGAAACGTTTCGTGGAATGCCTTACCTGAGACGGACCTCAAACTCTCCACCTACACTTTGAAAAAGAAGCTGAAATCCTTTTTCTGGGAATATTTCTTAATTCTGATTTACCATGCACTTGGCACTATCTTTGTCCATGCAGTAAATGTTTTTCATTACCATCTCCAATTAACTATTCTCAAGGCTATCAGCAGCTCTTGCTTCAGCACACTCCATTATTTTCATGTTATACAGTGCTGTAAAATCATATAAATTATAATAATATAATAATAATATAATAAAATAAAGTATCAAAAGAGAACACACAGAGAGGCCTATCTTTTGAGCTATATATGAAGTATGCATCGTCTATGGAGCTATAGTGCTTGACATCATAAGTGCCCGAAATGACCATAAAAAAATAAAATAAAATATCTTAACTTCAGAAAACATTATACATATAAAAATCAGTGGAAATATTCTAAATAGATATACCTTCCAAATAAAAATGCTATTAACTTTGTACCACCTAAGGGTAGTTGACTAAAACTGCACAAATCCAGCTGACTGAAAGTACTTAAAAGAGTGATTACTCAGCAACCACTAAGTGAATTTCCCCCATTCTTTGGTGTGGTTAATCTACACCTATACAGTGTTGATTTAGCTAGTCCAGATAGTTAATTTTCATGTGCCATAGGCAGATAGAATCAGACCAGGTAGGTATGTGTTGGCAGTGAATTCTGGACTTTAGTACACTCAATGCCAATTATATTTTACATACTCAAACTTGATAAAGATTGCAAAAAAATGGCTAAAAAATTATTTTAAATATACATATATAACAGTGAAAAGTTATTTTCAAAATTCGGAATTCATTTTAAGCTTCATTAAAAATTCTTCTATGAGACTTATACACTTTAACTGCCTTTTCTAATTCTTTTCCTGCCTTCTTCCCTTCTAGATAAGCAATTTCATATTCCTTGACTCTTCTGAAAAACTTGCGGATTAAATCCGTTGATACAGAGTCCAGACCAGGATCAATAATACTCCGCAGGCGTGCGAAAGTAAAATTTGTGTGTATCCTTGTGTACACCTTTGCTTGACCCCAGACCCTCTCTATGGGGTTCAGTTCGCAGTGGAACTTCGGTAAAAAAAATCCTTCTACACCTTTTGATGCCAGGTAATGCTCAACTAGAGTCTTTTCAGTCCTGAAGTCATCATGACATGAAAGAATAGTGCGCATGTCATCAGCAAGTAAAGTAGATGTGTTGATACCCCTCTCCTCTAGAATTTGTTTCATTCCCTTTGGTACACCTCTTCTATTCACTAGTTTCTGTACTCTTCCTCCCCAAATGGTGTCCCTCATACATGGTTGAGCTCCCCCAGGTTTTACATTCATTGCCTTAGCATTTAAGGCATCTTCAGCGAAGGCACGATGGCAGCTGCTCTGGTCAAATACAAAAACTACTTTACACTTGTCTGATGGGTACTTGAAAGCGGCGATCTGAACAGCATCCTCTACATTTTTCATGAATCTCTCACTGTTCCAGTATCCTTCCTTTTCAGCCCCGTATTCCAAAAATGCTCGTGCTGTTGTTGGCAAGGTTGGGTCTGCATGCTTTGCAAGAGATACTTCACTACTTGAGAGTCTCAAGAAGCCATTGTGTTCTTCAACATAATCAGACACCATTATGCCTGCCCCTTTGGTCTTCGGTTGAATTATCGGATCATCACCTGTGGCCCATGCCCAACGTTGCCCTTCATTCGTGCTAAAGATGCTTTCGTCATGGTAGATCAGTACTAGTTTCTTTCTAAATTCTGCATCTGTTGGAGGAGTTGTGGTTCTTTCATCGCTTGGCAGAGGAGGAGGCAGATAGTTATTACGTAACTTCTTGAACATGTCCAAATACTCATTGCGGTGTGCAACAACATCGTCCCTTTCATGTCCATCAACATAAGCTCCCTTTTTATGACTCTGGGGACGATACCCAAGGCGATGAAGCCATCTTGTGGCAGCTCGTAGGCCAATGGAGCGAGGAAAGTTGGATGGCAGGTTATTTGATGGCAACAGTTCATTATTTACCCATGCACAGAAAGAACTTGCAGTCATGTTCGCCTCACCCTTTTTAACAGCATGTTCTCTAATCCACATGGAAGCTTCCAGCCGAAGATTTTCATCATTGAACAGAGACAGCCTTTTATATTTTCCTCGTCTTTCATCTTTGAACGACCCATCATTTGCAAGGAAGTCCTTTCTGTAGCCACGCACAGTCTTCTCATTAAAGCCAGTAATCCAAGCAGACTCTAGAGCAGAAGCAGTAGCTGTGTACTTGAAGCGCTTCTGTAGGGCTAGAGAAAGCATAACAGCAAGCATCTTTCTATCATACAAGTGCAAACTCGTGACCCAATCATCTAACACAGCTTGAGGATCAAATTCTTCTTCACTACTAGAGTAATCTGGTCGTTCATTTTCGCTGTCAATATCTGACCTGGGTCTGTCTTCATCTTCATCAGATGCTTGAGAGGTGGAAGGTCCAGAGGCTGCAGAAATGGAAGGTCCAGAGGCTGCAGAAATGGAAGGTGCAGAGGCTTCAGAAGTGGAAGGTCCATAGGCTTCAGAAGTGGAAGGGGAAGGTCCAGAGGCTGCAGAGATGGAAAGCCCAGAGGCTCTAGATGTGGAAGGCCCAGAGGCTACAGAGGTGGAAGGCCCAGATGCTGCAGAGGTGGAAGGCCCAGAGGATGTAGAAGTGGAAGACCCAGAGTATAAAAAAGTGGAAGGTCCAGCTGGGGTGGATGAGGCTGCAAATTCAAATTTAGCTTTTTTTATCTCCCTGATCCTAGCAGCAGTTGCCCTTTGGCAGCGCTTTCGCTTCCATTTCTTGCAGTCTGACATCTATTACAAGTTTCTAGCACTTAACTGTACTAAATCTAGATAGCAAAAAAACCTCAGATCAATCTCCAAAAAGTACTATTCACAATTTAAAAAGTTACGAAAAGGTGTGCATTAAATAGAGTGTGTGTGTATCCATAGCTACGGCCAATCTGATTGGTTAGTTCTGCTAATTAGTTCACTTTCAGCTATGAGGATGGAACAAAAGCTCATTTTGTTCTAAAAAATATGGTGAATTATAAACCTCAGCTGAAATAAGTTCATTTTGGGCATGAATGAAGTAATTTTCAGTACAAATTTTGGGCACTTATAATGTCAAGCACTGGTAACCACCCAAATTTTTAATTTTTTTTGTTGTGGTTACCACTTTATAGCTCCATAGATTCCGTAAACTTCATGGTATGGACTATAGCTCAAAAGACAGGTCTCTCTTGTGCTCTCTGTTGATAACAAAAATATTTTTTAATATGTATAACTATAGCCAGGTTACTGGACAAGTGGAGGGAACCTAAAAAAAACTGAATGCCTAATTTTTCCGCATAAATATCCCTAGATTGCCAAGTTCTCCGAGAGTTGAAATTAGCTCTACTCTACACAACGAGTGTTTTTATATTTAATGACGGGGGGGGGGGGGGGGGGTTACAGTTGCATTTAAATTTTTTTTAAATACTTGTGGTTCCCACTCCGTAGGTTCTGTAAACTTCATGGGATGGACTTCATATATAGCTCAAAAGATAGGTCTCTCAGTGTGCTCTCTTTTGATACTACAAATATTTTTCATAGGTGTAACTATAGCCAAGTTACTGGACCTAAAGTGGAGGGAACTTCAAAACCTGAATACCGCATAAATAACTCTAGATTGCGTTTTCATTAGGCGCAGTGTGAGCGCGTGGGTGGGAAATGGATTATTAACGAAATTCATTTTCCACCCGCGCGCTTGTACGGCTAATGAAAACACTCATTGAATAGAATAGGGCTTCCTCTAGCGGCCTAGCCACTGGTGCTAATTTCAACTCTCTAGCACTTGGCAATCTGGAGATATTGCAGCAAAATCAGGCATCAGCTGCAGGTTTTGAAGTTCCCTCACTTTAGCTCCATATATGAAATGAAAAATGTTTTAGTATATATAAACAGAGAGCACACAGAGAGCCCTATCATTTGAGCTATAAAGCAAGTCCATACCATGAAGTTTACAGAATCTACGGAGCTAACCACAAGTTAAAAAAATTACCCCCCCCCCGTATGTGGGATGGTTCGATTGTGTTGTTCGCACCTGCGCCACGATAGATCGCGCAGCGCTATCTAGGGATCCATCGTTAGCGCAGTAATCGGTAGATCGCGCAAGGTCTCGTCCATCGACCGATAGGGCTAGGGCTAGGGCTAATCTTGCTTACCACATGATACGTCTGAAGATAACATCCATGATTATAGTTTATGACTGCGCGATCTACTGATTACTGCGCTAACAAAGGTCGGTCGATTATTGGATTATTTCATTTCAGATTGACTAGTCAATAATTATGATGTTGTTCTTCTGGCTGACTCAGGGGTGGAACTGCAAGCTATGTTGGATGTGGTACAGGCGTCTGTGTTAAGGTGGAAGATGAAATTTAATAGCAAGAAGAGCAAGGTCATGGTAGTAGGGAAGAAGGAATCAGAAGTGCATTGGAGGATTGGTGAGGAGATATTGGAAGAGGTCAAAGAATTCAAGTACTTAGGAATATGGTTTGATAGGAAGCTAAGGGGTAATGTTCAGTTAGAGAAGATGGCAAAGAAGGCAGAAGAGTGGGTTGGAAAGGTAATATGGATGAGTAGAGTGAATGGGCAGGTGGAAGTAGACAGAGGAAGAATGGTGTGGGAGCTTCTAGCGAGACCCAGTATGGAGCATGCAGCCGAAGTGTGGTGGACAGGAGGACGGAATGCTCGCAAGAAGTTGGAGTCAGCACAGATGAGAGTGGGTAGGAGACTGTTGGGGGCAAGTGATACAGTAGCAGGAGTGGCAATACGGGGAGATATGGGGTGGAGGAAACTAGAGGAGAGGAGGGAAGAGATGAAGGTTTTGTTTGGCAAGAGATTAGAGGTGTTGGAACAGAGCAGATTGGTTAAAGTTGTTGTAAATAAACTACGAGAGGATGGAGGAATTGGATGGTGGGAAGAATATGAGATCTTGAGGAGAAAGTACAAGATAAACAACGAGGTTGGGTCAGTGCGCAAGTGGAAGGGGAAAGTGAAGGTGAGAAATGAGAAGGACTGGGACTGGGAGGAGGAAGTAGATGGGAAAAGTACGCTGAATTATTATAAATCGGCAAAGAATGGTGCAGGGGTGGAGAGGTATGTGAGGTCCATGCATGGTCAGGAAGGTGTGCGGCTGCAATTTAGACTGAGGACTGCATCAGCTGGGTTGTTAGAGGGAACCAACAAATTGGGAACAGGGGTGCACAGAGCAAATATACTTGTCCAATCTTTGATTCTGATGACTAAGGTGTGGATTGTGTGGACAATGTTGTTGGGTATTTTCTTTTGTAATGTAATCTACAAAGATATGCTGAAAAGCAGTTCTAGACTGGTATTCCTCAAGCAAGTTGTCCAGGCCTATAACTCATTTCAATGGCATCCTTATCAATTATTTTCCGTAACTCGTTAATGTTGCTGTCCTTCAAAACTGCTCTCTCCTGCCTGCCTGTTTTTTTTCCAGACCAGATCCACAGACAAGACATGGCTACAACCAAAGAGTTGTCATGGCATGTACATAAAAGTACGCTTGTGGCATGCAGCTAGAACCTAGATGTTGTTGCAGAGGTTGGGTCACTTGGGTGGTTCAATACGGCATATTCCCAGCTGGGGCGCAGTGATCTAGACAGGTGGAGTGCA
This sequence comes from Cladorhizidae sp. MBARI D1340-BT2, assembly GCA_028752905.1. Classification (NCBI taxonomy): domain Eukaryota; kingdom Metazoa; phylum Porifera; class Demospongiae; order Poecilosclerida; family Cladorhizidae; species Cladorhizidae sp. MBARI D1340-BT2. The sequence goes on from JAQNBH010000015.1 coordinate 32,231,669, forward strand.
GAAATGCACTAAATATGAGTGGTTTATACATTTAAAATTTTTTTAATTTTTTATACATGTCCAAATGAAATTCCCAATTAGCAGTAAGTGCTGGCTACATTATATATTCTTAGGTAACAGGTTTACCAGACCATGCTCCGCTTGTGCCTTGGAGTGTGACTATTTGGCAGAGGTAATATAATCTACAACTTCTTGCAGGTGGTTGAAATGAGATTAAAAAACAAAATTCTGTTGCTATATATCCAGAGTGGGAACACTGCATCTGTGCTGGTGGTTCTAGTCGATCCAATAGCAGTGACTATATTATTATTGTTTATTTATTATCAACAATATAGCTACATAATATATTTAGGATATCTCATTACAGTAACTGCTTCTAATAATACATTATGTAAAAGCTAATGACCCGAAATGTTTGTGGTTCTACATTGGTAAATTCGTATTCTTTGTAGCACAAGAATTCAACATAATCCTCTTAGCTTAGAAAGAAACATAAGGTGGGGGGGAGGGGGTGATTATTTACACTTTACACACACCAACAAACTCAATTCTCAACGTAAATATTCGTAGTAACTTTCTTCTGTTGTTGCAGGAGGAGGACCCTGGGAAGTGTGCTCCAAAGTAGAGACATGTCCATATGCTACACACTCCTCTAGTTCCATAGCTGGACTGTTGTTTTAAAGAAAAAAGAGAAGAAAAATCCTTAACATTATAAATATGTCAACAAAGTCTTACTTTATAGTTGAGGCTTGTCCATATGCTACACAGTCCTCCATCTCCACTGCTGGACTGTTGAGGAGAAGAAATATCCTTGACATTATAAATATGTCAACAAAGTCTTACTTTATAGTTGAACCTTGTCCATATGCTACATACTCCTCCAGTTCCACTGCTGGACTGTTGTTTTAAAGTAGAAGAAAAATCCTTGACATTATAAATATGTTAGTCTTACTTTATAGTTGAAGCTTGGCCATATGCTACACACTCCTCCAGTTCCACTGCTGGACTGTTGTTATAAAATAGAAGGAAAAATCCTTGACATTATAAATATGTTACTTACTATATAGTTGAAGCTTGGCCATATGCTACACACTCCTCCTGTTCCACTGCTGGACTGTTGGTTTAAAGTAGAAGAAAAATCCTTGACATTATAAATATGTCAACAAAGTCTTACTTTATAGTTGAAGCTTGGCCATATACTACACACTCCTCCAGTTCCACTGCTGGACTGTTGTTTTAAAGAAAAAGGAGAAGAAAAATCCTTGACATTATAAATATGTCAACAAAGTCTTACTTTATAGTTGAAGCTTGTCCATATGCTACACACTCCTCCATCTCCACTGCTGAACTGTTGTTTTAAAGGAGAAGAAAAATCCTTGACATTATAAGTATGTCAACAACCAGTCTTACTTTATAGTTGAAGCTTGTCCATATGCTACACACTCCTCCAGTTCCACTGCTGGACTGTTGTTTTAAAGTAGAAGAAAAATCCTTGACATTATAAATATGTTAGTCTTACTTTATAGGTGAAGCGTGGCCATATGCTACACACTCCTCCAGTTCCACAGCTGGACTGTTGTTTTAAAGAAAATGGAGAAGAAAAATCCTTGACATTATAAATATGTCAACAAAGTCTTACTTTATAGTTGAAGCTTGTCCATGTGCTACACACTCCTCCATCTCCACTGCTGCACTGTTGTTTTAAAGAAAAAGGAGAAGAAAAATCCTTGACATTATAATATGTTAACAAAGTCTTACTTTATAGTTGAAGCTTGTCCATAGGCTACACACTCCTCCATCTCCACTGCTGCACTGTTGTTTTAAAGAAAAAGGAGAAGAAAAATCCTTGACATTATAAATATGTCAACAAAGTCTTACTTTATAGTTGAAGCTTGTCCATGTGCCACACACTCTTCCATCTCCACTGCTGGACTGTTGTTTTAAAGAAGGAGAAGAAATATCCCTGATATTATAAATATGTCAACAAAGTCTTACTTTATAGTTGAAGCTTGTCCATATTCCACACACTCCTCCAGTTCCACTGCTGGACTGTTGTTTTAAAGAAAAAGGAGAAGAAAAATCCCTGACATTATAAATATGTCAACAAAGTCTTACTTTATAGTTGAAGCTTGTCCATATTCAACACACTCCTCCAGTTCCACTGCTGGACTGTTGTTTTAAAGAAAAAGGAGAAGAAAAATCCTTGACATTATAAATATATCAACAAAGTCTTACTATATAGTTAAAGCTTGTCCATGTGCTACATACTCCTCCATCTCCACTGCTGCACTGTTGTTTTAAAGAAAAAGGAGAAGAAAAATCCTTGACATTATAAATATGTCAACAAAGTCTTACTATATTATAGTTGAAGCTTGTCCATGTGCTACATACTCCTCCATCTCCACTGCTGCACTGTTGTTTTAAAGAAAAAGGAGAAGAAAAATCCTTGACATTATAAATATGTCAACAAAGTTTTACTATATAGTTGAAGCTTGTCCATGTGCTACACACTCCTCCATCTCCACTGCTGCACTGTTGTTTTAAAGAAAAAGGAGAAGAAAAATCCTTGACATTATAAATATGTCAACAAAGTCTTACTATATAGTTGAAGCTTGTCCATGTGCTACACACTCCTCCATCTCCACTGCTGGACTGTTGTTTTAAAGAAGGAGAAGAAATATCCCTGATATTATAAATATGTCAACAAAGTCTTACTTTATAGTTGAAGCTTGTCCATATTCCACACACTCCTCCATCTCCACTGCTGCACTGTTATATACAAGAAGCAATTTCACATTGAATTTTATGTCTGCAAATTCTTACTTGACAGTTGAGACTCCTACATATGCTACACAGTCTTCTCTCGCTCTCTTTGCTCTGTTTGGAAAGAAAATACAAGCATTTCATAACATTTTATACCATAATTTAATACATACACCATGTCTTAGTTATACACAATTGAGACTTGTTCATGCGACATTGTCATTGTTGTTGGTATAAGGAAATGTACTTGACAAGTTACCATCTACCTATTTTTAATTTTTACATTATAGAGCACAAAACCCACTTTTTAAATTATTTTAAAGGTCTGCTACCTTTTACCAATTAGTTTACTAATTGAGCACTGCTCAGTCATGACTCTTTTTTTTCAGACAATTTTGCAATAAAACTTGCGGTCATATTATTCCAGAAGTGTTTGTCTAAACTAATTTTCTAGTCAAAATTGCCCGGACCAAAAAGAGAAGTGATACTAGCACTGATTGCACATCATACATTGCCGTTACAGCTGGATGCGACACCAGCTAGAAGGTGCCTAATAAGCAGGTTCTGTCACCTGTACCTCTTCCTCAGGACCTAAGAAGGTTCTTCAAGAAACAGAGTTCAGGCACTAGTACATAGCTGGGCTCTCCAAAGCAGAATTTAGACACCCAGTAGCTTGGCTCCCAATGAAGCAGGGTGTAGGCATCAAGTAGCTGATGAAACAGGGCCTAGTAGTCCAGGCACCCAGTACGCTTCCCATTAAGCAGAGCCTGGGCATCCAGTAGCTGGATCCTTAGGCACGAGTAGCTTAGGTCCACATGAAGCTGGGTGTAAGCACCCGGGAGCTGTTCTCCCCAGGCAACCAGTATTTGGATTCCCATGAACTAGAGGCTAGACACCTTATCATTATGGCTACTCAACTAAATTGTTTGTATAGTTTGGTAGAATCCGTCGAAGGTGGAAATACTGTAATGCTATAGAAGCAGTCTCATTAGCAAACTATTTGCATTAGGTGAGCTCTAATGATGCTATAGAAAGTTACTTGACAATGGCTGCCAATATTTATTATTGGTATGCCTTCAGTACATGAACATATTATGTCATCCCCTACTTGCCCCTATTTGGTTACCTCTCCATAACATATCTGTACTGTACAAATCAAATGGTGCACACACATTGCGATATCTGTGTCTATCAACAGGAACATGTAAAACGCATGCATGTGTAATATTTGTGTGCTATCATTGGGAATGCAAAAAATGCAGGCATAAGAGGAGTTGTGAGATTGATGATTGTTTGACTGCTATATATAGAATTCCAGAAGCCTCGGATGAAGACTTGAATGGGTTGTTTTGGGGTAACTTTTCATGAGAAAGGTCATAGGCACTTTAGATTTGTAATATATTTCCCCCTGAGATGCAAATGGCACATAATTGCAGAGAAATTTTCATTGTCTGCCAGTCAGCCATTTGTTTAGGGAATTTTGTATATAAAAGACCGATTTTCAGGAGTTCACATTCATTGAATAAATTCCTCTTCTTCAATACAATTTTCCTTCCTCCTTTAACAATTTTATATATATGTATCATGAGGCCTGCTAAGTGAAATACTTGCGTTTTAAAACTGCATGCACCCATCAAACATAGACAGAAAATAATGCACAGAATTATATGTGTGGGGATACAGAATAAATAAATGCATGGATAGATCATGAACATATGTATCTACCTTTGTTAAAGATTCAAGGAAAGCTGCATTTAAAAATGCTTAAACCACCATTTAGGATGCTAAGAATCTGCAAGTGTGAGATTTTAGCAAGATCTGGCTTTGCTCTTTATGGTATTATTTATCTTTGTCTCTGACATTTTGTTTTAGGTATATACATAGGTGTCAAAACATTATAGATGGATTCTCAATAGATAGAACATGAATTTCAATATTTTTCCACATATTACTATTTTTACAAAATCAAAGGACTCTAGACACTATGGAAGCCATTTCAAAGCTAATGGCAGCTAAAAACACCAAGAAGCTGCCAATAATTCTTATATGCTAACATTATAAAAAAAATTGTATCCAATATTTTTTAAACTCTTTAGGGCAAATAGAAGATATAATCACACATGTGAGTTCCACGTTCCAGATATATCAGCACAAGAATCGCAACTTGTTAGTTATCACCAAAAAGTGCTAGCACAGTGAAATCAAACTTCAGCTGTTGGCTAGCAAGGCTGCATCTAACCATTCTCTACTAGTAGTTGCTGAAAATGCAAGGTTCATGGAAGCATGCGTTGTCAAATTTGACAAAATGGAAAAGGTTAAAAAAGCTATATATATATAACATATTGCTAAGTCTAGCTGAAGGCAGCCAAATATTTTATATATATCATGGAAGGCTCTGAGAGAAAATGATCGCCTTATTGCCTGTCTGATACTAAAGAATTGAGGTACCAGCTAGATAAAAGCTAAAATGACTGGTACAGTTTTGGCCTAAACGCTAGCATGCAAGAGAAACAATCCAAATATTGAGTTTATTTTAATTGTCACCAGGCTAGCTAGCATACTGACATTGCTTACCTGATAGAGTCTTCAAGCCATGAAAAGGTCACCTTATGCTTGTAGTTATTATGTAACATGATTTTAAATTAAACCCAGGCACACATGTACATCATGTTATTTTCAATTTTCAGCTCTAAAGAGTTAAAAGTGGGTCAATGGTTTGCTAAATATGTAAAAGAGGATGTTAAGTATATAAAAGTGGATGTTTTTGCTTTTCCCACTATAGCATTTCAGTTGAGATCTTGGTTGAGCTTTGGGGGTTACTTTTCATGTATTGGGCATGTCAGATTTGGGATAAGTTGTAAAAGAAATTGGCACTGTCGGCCATTTTATATATTTATCTGGGCATGCATTTTACGCATTCTCTAGTTTAATATAATTTGTTTGAGTAGCCAAGATAAATATTGGGAGGTCGATACCTTGGAGGGGGAAGAGGAGGGGCATGAAATTACACAAATAATTCGAATTAGCAGCATTATCAACACTGTGCTAGCTACAGCTTACCTAATCTAAACTGTTTTGCTACCAAGGCTGCTTCTAACTTTAGAAAAAAACCAGCACAGTTGCTGAAATGGTAAATTTATAGAGGGGAGCATTGCTTAGACTGGTTCAACAATTTGTTTTGTGAACCCACAACAGGCGGTTGGGTATTGGTGGGTTAACACCTGGGGGGGAAGCATGTCTGGTTATTCTCATTTTGTGCTACTCTGCTTGACATTTTATCCTTTCCCAGGCAATACCTGGTCCTCTGTTAGTATATAACAAAGTACATATATTTATTAACTATTTTCTTACTTGTCTCTTGCATTGAATCTCTTTGGATTTGATGTTACTACTTCTCCTTTTCCTACATCAATAAGTAACTACTAGACTGCACAATTGAACAACTGAGTATTTATATAGTACAATCCAGAGTTACATATATATAGAGACCATAAGTACAATAATTAGATTACCATATGGACAAACTATTTCCACTATTACATCTAGATTGATTTTCACTCATGTTCTTACACTAATATTTTTCCTAATCCGCTAAACTGCATGTTGCTATAGATGATATACAGTAGTCTTTCTTTTGAGAGACCACCCATAAATCCAATAGAAAATGATCTTCCAAAAGAAGTGGGAGGGATAATGCGCAAGCCAAAATAATATTATGTATATATCTATTATGAAATATGTTACCATTACAATAGTTCATTTTGTTCATTTCATGAAATCAGTCATTTTTTTGTTGTTATCTCTAGCATAGTCTCCTTTATTATTTTAGCCTGCTTGACTCGAGTATCAACCCCAACAACCATGTTATTTTACGAGCAAGAGCAAAATCTCAAAATTTATTTGGTTGTATCAAAAATCATCATCGGTCTCCTGACTGTAGTCCTGCTCAGAGCTCAAGTTCTCATTGAATTCCATCCCAGATTATGATGTCTACAACAGATGGTCTGTCTAATTCATCATCATTTTCATCACATCATTTTTTTTGGCCTTATCCTTCCTGATATTAGCCAGAAAGTTGACCTCCGAATAACTTTTTCAAAGCTTTGGACAGTAGCTAACTTTCGACCACAGCTCACATACTCCTGTCGGGTCATGCCAGTTTTAGCCAACATGATTAATAGCTCTGAGTCAGTCTCAACATCCTCATTAACTGTGCAATCAACTATGGTGTCCAGCAATGCATACGTGGAAAAACATTTTAAAATGGTCATCGGAGTCACTGCATCCCATGCATTTTGTTTTCTTGTTGATCAGATGCACAAGTACATGAAAAAGAGACTTTTTCCTATATTGGGTTCTAATGTTTTCAATAATTCCAGACTGCAAGGCTGCAATCTAAAGTGGTGTTGGGAGAAAGAAATACGTACTAGTTTAACATTTGCTCTGACAACATATGGGTGGGCAGTCGAGTTGTCTATAAAAAATAACATCAGTCTCCCCTCCACTATCATCTTGTAGATAAACTTTTCTCAAACATGTAATTTGCAATCCATGCTCTTCTGTTTTAAGCGTAGGTGACTGAAGACAGAGGTAACTAGCAAACCTCTTGAAGCAACAAAGGCTTGTATTATATCCATTCACAGTCGGGTTAAGTTTTTCTAAAATGGCAGAATAAGATGATTCCTTTCCGTCACTGAAGCTGATGATGAAGCTCTGTCAACTGCTCAATCCTCGTAACGAGGAAGCTGAAACAGCCTTTGCAGTTCGTGCTCTGCTTACTCACTGAATAGCTACTACACTAAACTCACTATCAAAGCCTTCTTCATGCTGGTAATCATCTCGATCCAAATGATCAGCTCAAGTGAGAATGCTAGGCATACTCAAATTTAAGTCAGAAGTGATAACTCTGCTCACCAATAATAGCCGAGCTTCACATTTATCTGGCAAAGTTAAGAGAAGATGCCATTACCTTCTACATCACTCTCAGTGATTCCTAAGTCATCATCCAGAACTCGAGAAAGCTTATCCTCCAGGATTACTCAACTGGATATCTTTACTACTATGAAACAGATGTACGAATTCTGCAATCAGTCTTTTTCAATCTCCACCCCCCCCTCCCAGTTACCGAATGCTTATGATCTCATTGAGTAGTTGCTATTTAGACTTCTATATTGTATCTTAGAACTCTATGATCGATTTTTTAATGTTTTTAAAAATTTACTTAATAGCCTTTTGGTAATGCTTTACTGATGAGTTAAATTAATTACACAAGTGTGTACCATCTGGCAGCATGTGCAATTTACTGCAGAAATATTTATGGTATACAAATTAATAATCTTAAAATTGTATAATTTTGGTGGTCTTTGATCTTACAAAAGAGGTGGTCTTTTACTAGAGGTGAGTTCATATGCATCGGTACATGGAAAATGTTGCCTCTCCAAAAAGGCAGACTTGCACAGTATGAGTCTCCCAAAAGAGGGACTACTCTATTATCATAGTAGTGATAACATGCACATTATATATATTCTAAGGTAACTAAGATACCATTACATATGCCTACTCAATCATCAGCACAACAATATATAATTTCAAACTCTAGATGTGAATTGTGGAGTTCATATTAAGAAAACACTCACTGACCTGTTCTATACTTCAGTTTCCTTTGTCTGCAAACGATGAAGAGGAGAATAGCAAGGAGGATTAGGATCAGAATGACTGTAAAAATGGCACCAATCACTCCACCAAGAAAAACAGTTGAAGACAAACCTAATATCACAACATCAAACTTTAAATATGCAGAAATTAGTGTTTTGTATTTTAAGGAGCCAGCACACATTATCACATTCTATCCAAATGAAGTTAAAAAGGAATATGCTAAAAATGCTGAAAATCTCTCTGAGCTTGATACTATGAGCTTCCATTTTTATATCAACAGAAAGTTGGACTCCAATCGGCTTGCTCCAAGATAAGCTGCCACAAAAGCAGTAGGCAAATATTTTTTGGTGCTAATTCAGTCGAGTTGTGCAATTATTAGATCATGAATATCTTTAGAGCAATTATACTGGCTGTGCGATAGCTTTTTCAAACAAATAAGTGAATCCTATCTAAATCCAAATGGTTAATGATTACAATATACAAAACATTGTGGATCAGGTATGGCTGGAGTCCCAATGTTGTTTTATTTACCTGTTAAATCATGTGTAGTAGTGGAGGTATTTGATGTTAATGTTGTTGTGGTACACATCTGGCATTCAGTACCTATGTCACAGGATGGATCAGCACAGACTCTGTTACCCATAGCATCACAGGTGTACACTCCAATTTCATAACAGAATGTGGAGCACTGTGGGCCATAGTAGTTGTTACTGCACCGAGTATCGAAGCTGAGATCAAATTGACTAATGTTGTATATTCCATAGTAAGTTCTTCTTTGAATGGCATTAGGTACTCCACCAAGTTCAAGGTTAATCAAGAATCTATCAACAGCAATACGTTTTCTTAATAGAGTGTTGAAATCATACAGCACGATATAAAATTGTAATCGTTCCTGCAGAATAGAAAGAAGGGAGAGGTATGGAGGAAAAGATACCATTTTAAGGAACAAATACAAACCAGCAATACTGTTGGTAGTATATATACGTGGACATCTATCATTCAAGCATGTGCTTTCATTAGAGAGAGAACATGCAAAATATATCATTATATTTTGGACTATACAGTTCATGAGTAAAATCTTTTCCCACTATTTATCATGTTTGTCTTCTTGTTTTTGATAACCTGTTCTGCAACTGAGAAAAATTACCAACTGGGTCGTGGTCTCATGTATGCCATCTACAGAGAGGCTACAGTAGAGTGCATTCTAGGATGGTTGAACATTTGTAGCTGCTAGCTCTTCTAATACCAGCATATGAGTTTCTCTAGGATCCCGTCCTCAGATAATGATGGACCAATAGGTGGAGAGTACTCGATCTCACTGGCAGCAAAGTGAGCATTCTGTTCTCTGGGGTGATCATTATACAACAGATACATTACCAAACGTCTATACACTTTATATTCAGTAGGCAAGTAGGGAAAGAATTAAGTATGTTTTTACCTTTATTGGATTATGATAAAAAGATTTTTAAATTAAATTAATAGTATATATATATATGCTTATACCAGTGAATGAGTTAATGAAATCAAACCTGGAATGAGAGTCCAGATTGAAATGGTGCAAAAATTGAGATTTTTTCTTCGAGTATTTGCATGCCACAGGTGCTTAAGTTTTTAAGCATCACATTATGAGCTTACATGACCCACCTCTTCATCAGATGGAATAGTTTCATCAGATGTGATGTTGAATTTTTTTCCCTTAATTGATAATCTCATGGGACTTGTCACAACTATCCTAAAAATGTGTATTATCATTAATATTCTATGAGAGTTCTTTGGTTAATCTTTGAAATAGGAAGAAGACTTCCATGTCTGGTAGCGATTAACCAAATTATTCTTCCCAGCCACCTTCACATCAGCTGATAGTTTGTTGTAGATCGGTATCATTTGGTTAGAGCTGGGGTTGATGAAGTGTCACCAACTCTACTCAAAAACTCAAAGTATACAGCCATATCTCATTATGGCAATGTTATTAAATTTAATGCTCATCCTCACAGCTAGCTAATTAGGTCTGACTGTAGATATTGCTTTGGCTACAACTGGTAAAATACAGTCATATTGAGCTAGCTGTCCAATCACTTTGTGTTGAGAGTCTCTGACTGTCTTAGGAATTCTCTCAATCAAGCAGACCAGATCTGTAAAGCTAGGTCATTATGATTCCACTATCTTCATTTAATACACAACAAGCATGCATGAATCTCACAAGATAATTGTAGTTTGTGTTTGCATGTGTGCATGTGTGTGTGTGTATGCTTGTGTGGGTATGAATATAATATGTTTCATATAATTATGTTTGATAAAATAAGTCATCAATTTGCTACCATTTATCTCTATTAATCCTAGTATCTTAATCCTGGTATATATGTTTCCACAAAAAAACTCCAGGGATTAGCTGGCACAATAGTAGAGAAGTCACATAGTGATCTCAATCCAGCAGTTTTGATCTTAAAAGAGTTTGCTGTAGTATGGGTAACACTTGCTCTGCCTGCATCATATTTATTTAGCTCTGCCTGCATCATATTTATTTAGCTCATGGTCATGCTAACTCTGGTCAGCAAATGCACAGAGTGTATCTTGAATGTGCAACACTAGTTCTGTCTTGATCAGGTCAAGGTCATGCTAACTGTGTCAGCACATGCACAGAGTGTATCTAGAATGTGCAACACTAGTTCTGTCTTGATCAGGTCATGGTCATGCTAACTCTGTCAGCACATGCACAGAGTGCAAGGTGTAGTGTTCTAACATCCAAGGTGAATGTCAGTTACTTTTGTGGCATAACAGTAGATGGCCCGTGAGCTAAGGGGGGACAAGTCTGAAACTTGTGGTTTACCATTTAATGTACCATATAATTCATATTTCTATCAGTGTTTGCATTTTACCCGGGTTAAACCTATTTAACCCAACTCAGTGGGTTAAACCTGTGTTTTAGTTATTTTACCCTTTATTTTTTTACCCGGGTTTTACACAGGTATTACCCAGTGATATAGAACACTTATTTGTAGCCGTGTCACAGCCCTGTCCCAGAGCCACAAGTGTCTGGGTGGTGGTGGACACCATGGCTATTTAAAAGGCAAGCAAATACCACATGTCATCATTCACTGCTTACAGTTTAGTAAGTTTAATGCAATTACAAAAATTAGAAAGCTCAGAAACTCGTCTTCTGCCACAGGCTCCTGAGGACCTCAGAAGATTGACTATTAAATCTGTTTAATTTGCAGACTTTAATCCCATTAAATATTTATTAAATAAAAAAATATATACTCTAGTAGACAACCTTGTCACTTGGTAAATAAATGCCGAGTAAAACACAGCTCCTGTTTTTGTCTAGTTCTATACAGTTGCCATTTATTGAATGTCATACTTCCTGATTACAGAGTTAATTTTTTATAATATCTTAGAGTTTATAATAAATCTATTGTGTCTATTATTTTATCCTGGGTTGTATCCATGTTTGAGTAAAACCTGGGTAAAACCCGGGTAAAGGGAATTTAACCCAACCCGGGTTACACCCAAGCCCTGGGTAAAACCTGCGAACTCTAATTGCTATAGTCCTGATATTTATACCAAAATGTAGACAATGCTGTATGCTTTCTGGTGGTAGTTTTTGCTTTGCCATACATGTTTATCTTTTGGAACTGTTAGTTGGAAAGTGAAGTAAGGTCAAGTGCACTAAATTTGTTAAGACCAGCATAAAGTCTTAAATGACTGTGGATCGACAGAGCTGTACAAACACAGCCTAATGTAGAGATATTAATATATATATATATATATATACTTTTAAAGTGGAATTATGTTCATGTGAAGGGGGTTCTAAAATTATAAATAAAAACACACAAAACCCCCCAAAAAGCTTGTGGTTTCGACTTTGAAGCTCCATAAATTCTGCACACTTTACTATATGAAGTTAATAAATGTTTGTGTGTTCCCTTTTGATATAAAAAGTAGCAAGGTGTAACTATGCTAAAGTTACATGGAGCCAAATTGAGAGCACTCAAAATCTGTGTGCCTGAACTGTTTGTAGTTATGATTCCCGATTGGAAAGTGTATAGCTATTGTTATCTGTGGCTAGAGGAAGACCTACTCTACAAAACAAGATTATTCATTACCCGCTAAACCACGCCTAATTAGGTAAGCAGGGGTGCTGAAAATGGAATTTTATACTTACCCCCTGACCCTACACTTGCCCCTAAATCAACATGTTAAGTTGTAGTTGTCAGTGATTTCTTTCTAAGGTTATACCTTAAGCCTTGCTTTGGGTTTATGCTAACCTTCGATCAACCACTGATGACGCCTATAACCTCGTTATAGACCACCTTACTAGCAATCTCTCTCTCTCTCTCTCCTAGTTTATATAGGAAAACTTATATAACAACTTGAACACAATGTTATACACTCTTTCAAAATATATCTAGGACACAATCATACAATAAAGTCTTTCTACCCAGTTCTCTCTTTCTACCCAACCCTCTTCCCTGTTCGAGCAGTTCCTTTTATAATTTACTAGCTGTTTCCTCTAGGCACACCTCCCCAGTGACCAATCGGATCCCTTGCTGTCCATGTGTGTGTCTATGGAAGATTCTGGAAGGTGAGTTGAATATACTAGGTCTTGTGGTTGTGTAGTTGTTCTTGTAACCAGCTGGCGTGTGGGCAGCTGTTCCATGGTGTTTGTCAGAAGTGTTTCTGACATTTCCCCCTCCTTTACCCGAGAACCATGTTCTCGAGAAAGTCCGTCCGCGTTTCCATTCAGTCGCCCGGGGCGATAAATCATCTTGAAATCGTATGGTTGCAATGCTAGGATCCATCTAGCGATTCTTCCATGACTATCCTTTAGTTTGGATAGTTGTGTGAGGGGGTTGTGGTCGGTCATAATTTGGAAGGGAACGCCCTCTAAGTATACTCGGAAGTGTTTGACTCCTTCTACAATCGCCAAGCCCTCTTTTTCCATTGCTGCATACTTCGTTTCCCTCGGTAGTAGTTTGCGGGAACCAAAAGCTACTGGGTGTTCGTCCCCTTCCTCATCGGTTTGGCTAAGTACATACCCAATGCCTGTGTCTGAGGCATCCGTTTGTAGAGTAAAACTCCTTCCCCAGATAGGCATGCTCAGAACTGGATACGTCGTTAGTAGTATCTTTAGTTCCTGGAATGCTTTCTCCTCTTTGTTCGTCCAAATGACTCGGTTGGGAGAATCTTTCCGTGTAAGATCCGAGAGGGGTGTGGCTACTGTCGCGAAAGATGGTATAAACCGTCTATAGTAGCCACAGAGCCCTAGGAATGCCCTAACATCCTTCTTGGTTCTGGGGGTCTGAAATTCCTGTACAGCCGTGACCTTTTCATCTCTGGGTCTGATTCTCCCACCACCTACCACATGTCCTAGGTATGTGCACTGGTTGCAGGCGAAGTTGCACTTCCTCTCTTTTATCTTGAGCCCTGCCTCTTGCAGTCTCTGAAACACTTCCCGGAGATGTCTCATGTGTTCTTCCCATGATTCACTATGAATGATGATATCATCCAGATAAGCAGTGGCATATTCATACGTGTCACTGAGTACCTGGTCCATGAGCCTTTGGAAGGTCGAAGGTGCGGCTACGAGGCCGAAAGGCATGGTCTGATATTCATATTTCCCCCATGGGGTTACGAATGCCGTTTTTTCTTGGCTTGCCTTCTCCATTGGTACCTGATGATAGCCTTTGGTCAAATCCAGTGCTGTGATCCATTTTGCATTTCCGATCCCATCGATTAGTTCCTCGATCCGGGGTATGGGGTATGGATCAGCTTGGGTGACCAAGTTCAGTTTCCTGAAATCAATGCATAGTCTCTTTGTCCCATCTCCTTTTGGTACTAGAACCACTGGGGTGGCCCAGGGGCTCTTGGATGGTTTGATGACTTTTGTGTTTTTATTTCATTCCTCAGGAATTCGTGTGATGAATGGGCCAGTCGATAGGCCGGTAAACGAATTGGTGACGCATCTCCGGTGTTGATGACGTGCTCTACCAATGTGGTTCTTCCTGGCACATCACTAATCACGTCCTGGAACTCTCTCTTGAGTTGTTGGAGCTCCTCCCTTTCGTGGGGTGACAGGTCCACTGCCATCCGTCTCTCTTCTGAGTCGGGGTCATTCTCTTCTTCTTCAATAGCCAGTAGCATGGCTGGGACCGGAGAATTCCATGCTTTCAAGCCATTTACATGAAACGTTCTGAACCGTTTAGGTCCTGAACCAAAGTCCACTTGATACGTCACATTGGTTAGTTGTTTGGTGATGACCATTGGACCTCTCCATTCACTTTGTAATTTTTGTAGCCATTTGGGTTGTAAGACCAACACATAATCCCCCACTTGGAAGCTTCTCTCCTTCGCCCGGATATCGTGGAAGTGTTTGTGTTGCCGTTTGGCTTCCACCTCATTCTTCCCAGCTATTTCCTGTGTGGTTTCCAGCTTTCCTCTCAATAACCGGAGATACTCGATGACTTCGATCTCCTGCTCATCCTGTTGCTCTCTCCAATATCGTGAGAGCTCATCTAGGGATGTCCTCATCCTCCTTCCATACACCAGTTCGAACAGGGAATACCCTGTTGAACTATGGACTGTCCCACGATAAGCCCATAGCACAAAAGGTATGCACTTATCCCAGTCGCTCTCACACTTCATTGCCAATTTCATTAACAAGCGTTTGAGGGTGGAATTAAATCGTTCCACCATACCATCCGTCTGGGGATGGTATGGGGACGTCTTGATTTGTTGGATACCTAATAGCTTGCAAAATTGGGTCATAGTTTGAGACACAAAATTGCTCCCGTTGTCTGATAATATTTCCTGAGGAATCCCCAACCTTGCTGTTAGTTCCAACAAACACTCTATGATAGACTCGGTTTTGGTATTCTTTAAAGGGAATGCTTCGGGCCATTTTGTGGCATAATCCATTACCACAAGAATGAATTTATGCCCTGCCTTAGTACGTTTAAGGGGCCCAAAAATGTCCATCGCTACCCTCTTAAACGGAATGCCAATCACTGGTAAGGAATGTAGGGGTGCCCTCCTTACAGTAGCTGGGGCTGCCCGTTGGCAGGTAGGACACATATCTCTCACCTCCTTTGTTAGGTTCGGCCAGTCCATGGATCATCTTATCGTCTCGAGCGTCCTGTCAAGCCCAAAGTGCCCGGCTGTGAGAGAATTATGGGCCATCCTCAATATTTCCGTCCTACACTCTCGAGGTACCATGATTATGTTCTCTCCTGGAGATGTGTACGACTTACGCATCAAGATGCCATCTTTCCACAGGTAGACACTGTCTTCCTGTTCCACTTGTTGTCTTATCTTCTCCAATGTGGGATCCGCGAGTTGTAGAGTATGGAGCTCGGTTGGGCTGACTTTGTCCGGCAACAGGGAAGCTTGTACTTCCTCCTGTATCTCTGTCTTCATTGCTGTCTCTGGGGGTTGGAAGATCTCTTCGTCTAACTTGAAGGGCATCCCCAATTCCGGTTCGGACTCTGCCGAATCCTCTCCCTCTCTCACCTCGGAGTCAGAGAGCACAACACCCTGCTCTGTTTGTTGAGTCAGTGTTTGTTCATCCTTAGTGGCCTCCTCTCGTTCTTGAGCTCTGGTGGTCACCAAGCCTTGTTCCAGACCATCATGTGCCTTTTGGTCTGCCTCTTTCGGCTCTCTTTGCAACAAGAGCTCCTTAAGATTTGGGACATCCTGTCCCACCAGCATATCTACTGGCAGATGGGGAGACACTCCCACTGTCAGCTGATATTGCTGTCCATCCAAGGTCAAAGTAACCTCTGCCGTGGGAAACCAGGTCTTGGATGCACTGGCGGTGTTGTAGGGGAGACTCCACCCCAGTCTCTGACTTCTAGGTATGCAACGGGCATGTACCAGTGATTTTGTACATCCAGTATCCAGCCATACCTTGATGTTCCGACCATTCAGCTGGGCCTCTCTGGTCCACTGATTGTTGATCGTTTCCTGATTCGGATCACAACCAATCTGGGCTTTCTCGAACTTCACCCGGCAATCACGTCTCATATGTCCCAACTGGTTGCATCTGAAACAGCGCACCTCAGATGGATCCTTAGTAGGTGGATATCCTCGAGCTCCACCCCCTTGGTTTCCTCTCTGATTATACTCAGTTTCATCCCTCCTTCTTGTCGAAGGTTGCCCTGTGTATGTCCCCACCTGATGAGTAGGCTGCCCTCCTGATGGTCGATTCACCCCCACCTGATGCGTAGGCTGCCCTCCTACCGGTCGAAACGCCCCCACCTGATGAGTTGATCGCCCTCCTGCTTCTCTTCGTGAGAACGATTGGTTGGATAGATGCCGCACAATTGCTTCACACAGATCCTCATGGGTATCTTGATCTAGATTCCTCATTTGGGATTCGAGCCATTTAGGAAGCTTACTCAAAGTCAGCTCAATCAGCATTGCAGTCCGGGTATCTCTGTTGTTGGACTGTATCCATTGGTCAAACGACTGACGGTACGATCTCAACCAGACATCTGGGTTTGTCAGATCCATTGTCTGATCAAATGCCTTCCTCCGGTATGTCTCGGTGGATACTTGGTATTGAGCCAGCAACGTTGCCTTTACCTCGTCATAGTCTTCCTGCTGGTCGGCCATCAGTCGCGATACTGCCATCATGCCCGCTCCTGTCAGTGCTCCTCGGAGATACAAAGCCCACCTTGTTCGTGGGCTCTGGCAGTTACCTCAAAGGTGTCCAGGAATGCACCCATGTCATCCGAGCCCTCCTGGAATTTTTGAAGTAAGAGTTTCGGTTTGGGAATCGTCTGTTCTGCTCTCTCTGCTCTCCCTGTCTCTCTTAACAGTTCACACAACCGTGTGTGCTGCTCGGCTGCCCTTCTGTCTTCCCTCTCTGCTCTCTGCTGGTCCATCTGTATCATTTGCGCCATCATGTCTGCCATTGCGGTGGAGGGGTCCACGTTTCTCTCGTGGTGGTGGGAACAAGTCAGGCATGGAAGTTCCGGTGTCTCCGCTGAGTGGATATGACGGGTACGATGTTCCCTCGTTTCATCAGTCATAGTCGGTGTCAATCTTGAAGAGTAACACCCAAACGATCAAACAACAGAAAACTAAAACTAACCAACTAGCTCGAATAGTGGGTCTGGTTTTCAAACTCGAAGGTCGTAATCACCCGAGTTTTGTTCCCAACTAGCTATCGCACAAATCAAAAAATTAAAGAGAGAAAAAAGGGGGAAAAAAAACAACAGAATAAATTCTCGATACCTAGGATTCTCCTTTGCCACGGAGATCCCACCGCTGCCACCAGTTGTCAGTGATTTCTTTCTAAGGTTATACCTTAAGCCTTGCTTTTGGTCTATGCTAACCTTCGATCAACCACTGATGACGCCTATAACCTCGTTATAGACCACCTTGCTAGCAATCTCTCTCTCTCTCTCCTAGTTTATATAGGAAAACTTATATAACAACTTGAACACAATGTTATACACTCTTTCAAAATATATCTAGGACACAATCATACAATAAAGTCTTTCTACCCAGTTCTCTCTTTCTACCCAACCCTCTTCCCTGTTCGAGCAGTTCCTTTTATAATTTACTAGCTGTTTCCTCTAGGCACAACTCCCCAGTGACCAATCGGATCCCTTGCTGTCCATGTGTGTGTCTATGGAATATTCTGGAAGGTGAGTTGAATATACTAGGTCTTGTGGTTGTGTAGTTGTTCTTGTAACCAGCTGGCGTGTGGGCAGCTGTTCCATGGTGTTTGTCAGAAGTGATTCTGACAGTAGCGCAGAACTTCCTCTAGACACAGATGGCTAGCATTTTCCAATCAGGAACCAGAAACTTATTAGCACCAATTTAGGCACCCAGGTTTTGAGATACCCCCACTTTAGCTGCATGTAAATTTAGCATATGCAACTATTTTAATAACAAAGGAGAGCACACTGAGAGATCTATCATTTGAGCTATACATCAAGTTCATACAGTGAAGTATGCAGAATCTATGGAGCTCCAAAGTCCTAACCACAATCACATTTTCCAGACGTGTTCAGAATTGTTCTGATTGAATGCTAACCTTATTTGTGGTTTGTTGTAATAATTATATTTTTTAACAACTTGTAACATAACTTGTAAACTTCTCAAACTGTTCTTATCATTAGAAAGGAAGTGCAATAAGCTGCAGTTTGGTATAAGAATCAGCTCAGTTGTAAATAACTGAAATCTAGGCAGGAATATGTGATACGATCTGAGAAAAGGGCCCAGTTCAACCAAAAATAATAATCTGCAGTATTGTCATGAGGTTAAAGTTCAAGGATAGATAAGTGGAATGGTACTGGAATTGTGCCTTGATCTAATGCCATTCCAAAGTTATACACAGTTTTGCTTCCATTCTTCACTACACTGTCAAACGAGAAAACGCGTCTAGAAATTTCCGTTATACGTGAAACTCTGCATCACGCATTGATGACGTCATATTTTTAATCATTGAAGATGACGAGTCCCAGAAGTAGTTTTTGGCAAGAGTATCTTTTGTGATCTAGACAGCGCGAGGCAATGGCACTACCCTATTAAATAGCTGGGACAAAGGCTTCTTGGCATCTTGTGAAAGGTATGGTGTAGTCTTAGTTTGTTATTAGCTACACCCTGGCTAGCTACAAGTTAACTGTTTAGAATTTTGTTTATTGTTTTGAGGGCTAGCATCTTCAAGTTATAGGCTTAGCTATCTATAGTTTCATCGTCATCTCTATAGGGTCCAACTGAGTTTTTGCACCTTTACTACTTTTTAAAAACTAAATTACACCCTAGCTACACAAGTCACATTTTTATTTGTTTTGAGAGCTAGTACCTTCAAGTTATAGGGGTCCAAGTGAGTTTCTGCACCTTCACTACTTTATTTTACCTTTGGTTTTGGATTAGTAGCTAAGCTAAAAGTGTAGTTTGATTGAGTGGCTAGTGCTGACAGCAGTAGATAATCCTGGTTATCTTTGTAATGGTTATAGCAGTGACATGCAAGGACATAAAAATAAAATTAGCAAGTATAAGGTAGTGAGTAGCTAAGTGAAATGCTGACGTCATGGTTCTGGGCGTGACCTGCTGTTGTGTCCTACTTTCTTGCAGGTCGTGCTTTTTGTCGGTGGTGCTGATGTGATCTAGTTCTCCACATCCTCGTCAACCACTGGTATAGCAGCTCGACTGGGTGCCTTTGGAAAAGATGATGGTTTGGGGCATGTTATGTCTTTGTCCTTCCGGGACAGAACTGTCGGATGCTGTCAAATAAGTACCACTGTCGTTCTGGAGACAAACCTTTGGCGGGAATGATGTGTGGCATATCTGAGACTGTTGGTGTCCAGCAATGTTTGGAAAGCACAAACTGGTGTTCTACAGTGTCTGAATGCTCCTGCTGTCACTGTGCCTGGATCGGATGAACTGAATATGAATTGGTGGAAACGCTTTATTCCTGAGAACTTCTTCAAATGAAGTCTGTCCAATTGAAGCAAGGAACGATCGTGGTTCCACCTTCAGATGAGACAATCTGAGAAAAGTTGCACTGAGCTGAACTATTGGCCACCTGTGAAATATCCGTCAGGCTCCCAACACTTGTTCTTTTGAACAGCCTCTTGAATAAGCCAAAACACCAGTTGGGTGCAAACTTTGTGTGTCCCACAACTAGGAAGGACAATGTGATCTTCGTGTGTCTCCCAGATAGCACTCGCCACAGAAGCATGCAATTATTCCTGTGCAATTGTCAGCGTGCAGGAACACTTCCTCCTCCCCAAGCCCATGATTCTCGAAGAAGTAGTGCAGTTGGCTAACAACGGTATTAGCACCCTTGCCACAATCTCCTGCCTCGCCGGTCAAAATTTTTACCTGGCGTGGTATTGCCTCACAGCGAACACCAAACACACTACACTTCCTTGGTGTACGGAAATAAATTGGGCCAGGCTGTAGAGGATTTGAGGGATAGTGGACTTGCTGAGCATAATCAAAAGAGTAATGTACTCGGATAGGTCTGGAGTTTGGACGAGATTGGCAGGAAAGAGGAGGAGGTTGGAATAATGTTTCCAACTGTAAAATAGTTGACAACATCATCCCTACACTGTTCACAGACAGACTTGTAGAAGCATCGTTCCATCTTGACAATGCGAAGATGCTCCAGTGCATCACTGTATGCTTCAAACTTTGTAGCCTCAGTGGAATTGGCAGTCCTCATGATTACATGGCTATTTTTTTGGCACTGCCAACACAAATCTGACATTGGCTTCATCACTACAATGGATGGGATTAGAGACCTCCACAATCGACAAAAGATTGTGTAATGGAGAGGGGGCTGTAACTCAGCAGCACTGTGGTACACCCTCCAAATGCCACATTTGCTCATGCTAGCAGGTAGGAGTTTGATGTCCGACCTACTGTATCCAGGGATTCGGCCAGGAAGAAGAATAGCATGTTGTTCTGCATAATTTAGAAGAAATCTAACCACATTTTCAATTGAAGGCAAACTCAGAGTGTGTTTTGATAGTCGTCGGAAATTACCATGCACATGTAGTGAAACACTGGTCTCCTTGAAGCTCCTTGCCAAATTCTTTATTCGCTTCTCTCCAACTCCATGTAGAAATTTAAACATCACCAAACAGATTGGCTTGCCTTGGTGGAAGTGACATTTGTGAGACGCTAAGAACTGGTCAAAAATGACCAAGTCTAGTTCCTTCTTCGTCATCTCCAAACATGACGCTCGAATGCCAGCTACGTAATCAGCAGTGAATTGGAGGGAGCAAGGCTTGCCACTCCACTAGCTGCAAAATTTCGAGTTGCAAATGAGTTAAGGCAACAGCCACAAGATTTCATCATCTGTGTCGCTGTCTGGGTTGGAGTCATCATTGTGTGGACCAGGCACATGCTCAATTCCTACCACTTCTGCTTCAACTCCTATTTGACATCAAACACACACACAATATCTGATTGAAATCACCATTTTTTTGTAAGCATGATGTTTTATTTGTATGCACCTGCATTTAGCTCAATGTCATCTTCTACATAACTATCATCTGCATGGTCATCAGGTGTACAGAAATACTCTTCCAATACTTCCAAGAGGGGTTGCTGGTCTTCATGGCTGAAGTGCAAAAGAGAGTTTACTGCGCGAGCTGCTTCAGAAGAGCTTCTTGCCATCACCACGCAGTCTATTTAGGTTGCTACAAAAACTGAAGGGAAATTCCCACATGCCCGTATTTTCATTCCGTGCATGCGGTCTTCGCATGGCTTCTATATTTTTTACTTTTTCTAACAGCTCGCTTGAATGGAAGGAAGTGCTTCTTGGCATTGCAACTTTGCACAAAGATAGAGCAATGACCCCAGATGCCTCTGAGGTAATTTATAAAAATATCACGAATCATAACCTTGGTAGCTCCTAGTGCAAAATCAGTTTTGGGGCAAAATGGGCCCGTTTTTCATATATCACATTATGTCGAACTTCCATCCAGGAATACCTCCTTGCTCAAAAGTGAAGGAATTCAGAGTGATTCTCCTGGGTACTTGTGCTGCCTTCTACCACAGAAGAACTCACAGAAACAGTAGCTCAGCTATTATTGTAACTTTGCTCGCATGCCTCGTCTAAAGAGAAATAATCAGCATGTATATACACAGGGTGGGAACGCAATACAAATTCATTTAAAACAAATAGGGCTGATGTCCAAGTTTATGCCATATGATGCTTGTGGTGTTTAATAGGCTAAGCAGATAGTTGGTGAAATCAGAAATCAAGGTAGAAATGTGTCACCCTACTGTAGAGCCTATAATTTCCACATTGTTAATCATATATTGATGGCTGGAAATAGTTCCATCTGAGTGTTACCTTTTAGCATTATAATTGTAGTTATATTTGGTTATATTTAATACTATGTAAATGAGGACATGCACTTTTTAATTAGGTGCCGAAATCTCTCAAATTTTCATTCTAAATAGCCGCCTATGGAATTAGCAAATGTATTGGCACATAAAAGAGTTCATAGATGCTCATGTTCCTTAGCTGAACCCTTTCAAACCAATTACTGAAATGGCTCAAGACTGAATGCGTCCCAAATGATTTATGCTGAGTACATTATGCATGGAATGCATTTGGAATGTTTTCTTTAGTTTAATGTGAACATCACTTAAATGTTAGGCAGCTATTGGTCAGTAGCACATGAAATCTTCATATTTTACACCATCTAGAGGTAGTAGGAATAACCAACTTCTAACGTCATGTAAATTGCAATAACCTTTTCAATAATCAACTTGAAATTGTACTCTCTCGACGTTTCAGCTAGTTGCTCTAGCCTTCATCGGGAATAATTACATTAACCTTCTCAATAATTAACTTGAACCTCGATGTTTCGACTAGCCTTCATGTACATTCTTGCACACGACAAAACTCTAACATTCTAAGTGAGGTATAGGCAATCAACTGGTCTGCTCCAGATGTGAGAGTTCTATAGCTTCTAAGACTAGAAGTGTTTCAATTGAACAGTTTGTTCCAAAGATGTTATCACTGGAAAATATAGTGAAGGACCTTCACTTTATGCAAGGCATTAGGCTAAGGTTAGCATTGTTCTTCATGTATGAAACCATTTGGAGAGGAAAATAATGTATCAGACCAACTTAAATGCATTGTCAGCTACAAGTGGGAATCCATAGTGCTTTTTCACATGGGCACTGCAATTGCGAATTCTTTTGTTGGTGATTGTGCACGAGTCTAGTGTATGTAGCCATTATTATCAGGATTAATACAATGTGCCTCCTTTCCAGTGAGTATGTAGCTGAGCTATTTGAAGGAGAACCACCCCAATTCTTGAAGGCTCAGAGTTAATGTTACAGTAAAATAAATGTTGGTATATAAATGGTCTTAGGCTGGTAGATTTAGCTTGGCACTAGGGAAGAACAAGTTGTATCATGGATGGACTTGATTATCTCTTTAATTAACAAGTAGCGAAAGAAATGTTGCTATGCTAGATTTACCACATAGCTAAGTATTTAGGACCTTAGTGACTTCAATTTATGAAAGAACTCATAGTAATAGCTACTTTCCTCTCCGAAATATTGTTCTATTGATAGTCACAGCACAGCCACTTTGTTTTCCCGCTAATTTATTTTGTAGAACTAATTTTCCAAAAGGTCAAGTGTGTTAGTAAGTTGAGTATACTAGAGTAATAATTACTACTCACCGTCCACGTCTTCAGCTCTACAAAGTAAGGATTGGACATATTTGCTCTTCGGAATGCTGCAGGTCCTTGTTCAAAGATAGGGATGATATCTGATTTGTGATCAACAGGTCCTTTTGGAATCTCCACATCTAGTGCAGTTGCCTTATATGGTTGGACAAATAACAGTAGTCTAAGAAAACAATTTCTACTACAGTTATCAGTCTGATTAAATGAATCACAGCAGACTGGGCCTCCCTCATGACACTCCCCACACAAATGCTGAGGATTCATGTAGGAGTGGAACAAAGCTGAGAAGGTGAAGTGGCCAGTCTAGAATAAGAACATAATATAATTATTAATGAGTAGTTCACAATATTATCGTATGCTGTGTTTTTCCATTTGACACACACCAGTGATTGGAAAATAGAATATCAGATTTCAGTGTACACTGGTTATCGTGTCACTTCAACCCAAACATTGTACACTGAACTTACAATGTGTCTGTGCTTACATAACAGTTTGTATTTTCCTGCGTACACCCTGTGCATCCTGTTGAGGAATCAAGTCTTGTCTCCACACATGTGCTGCAGTTATTGGATATATCATACTTTGGGCCTGCTATACAATTTTCGCATGCTACATCTGGATCTCTAAGGCATGTCAACACTGCATGACATCCACAGACCTACAAGTACGTGTGTAAAGTAACAACAACAACAACAAAGAAGGTATCACTAGAACTGTCAAGTAGAAAGCAAGTGATGTATGTAGTAATTAATGTTAGGCACACAGTACCACACAAAATTAGACACACAGTACCACACAAAATTAGACTTTATTTAAAATAGCACTCATAACAAAAACTGGAAATAAAACCAAGTTATCGTCTTAATTAACCAGATAGCAAGTCAAAAATGCTTATTGATATGAGAGCCACAATAATTAGAGGTGCAGTTGTTAATGTGTTAATGGATTAATTCTCAGTCAAGAGTCCACAACCACAAACTCAACTGGAGCATATTATAACTTTGACAGCATGGGTCAGGTAGCCAATGCCATGCATGCAAGGGAAGCGTCCCAGACCAATCAGCAGCATAGTATCCCATATATAAGTGATAGGGGATCATCAATGAAGACATCGGGTCTTCTCTACTACCTGAGAATGTGAGGCAGTGTACTTGTCATAATATAATCCAAATGGGATCAGACATGTTCTTGCAGGAAAGAGTTTTAACTAGATTAAGTAGAAAATGAGACAAGAATGTTGTAGTCTGCTTCCTAACTTCTCAGTTGCTTTATTCTTAGAGACAGACATTTTGAAGGGTGATGCTGCAAACCTTTTCTGGATAATCATATGATTTGCGCAGATTCTGTCTGTGAGAGATTATTATATATATAATATATATATATTTATACTTGGTATGGAAGATACTTGGATGAACAAATATAGCATTGAAATACTTCATTTGTAGCACCTTAAGTTGGATGTCCACAATCATTTCACAGGGTGCAATTAGAGACAATAATATAATAATGTTTGATAATGACAACATTATTTCACTTATGACACTTATGAGCATGCAATACATATAATTATGAAACATGCAATTAATTACAAAAGGATCAGTTTATTTGAAGTCATCAAAGCAAGAGAAATTTGAGCTAATAGAGTTGTCAAAGGTGTTTTCTACTCGGTATGCCATTTGTGTATACAGATGAACTTTGGTGTTTACTAATAGGATAATGATGGGTGAATACAATTCTATATGTTAACAGGTTTCTAACTCGTTGTGGTCTACATTGGTCTAGGGCTATATAATTTTGCCAAGAAGAGGCGAACTTGAGGTATGGAGAAAAATAAAGGGGGTGGGGAGGTGGGTATGACACAAGATGGTAGGCCAATGACCACCTTCCCACCCATGTCCCCCTAAGTACAACCTTTGAACCCGTTTCCTTTTGTGTTTTTCCTATTAAATTAAAACATTTTTTGTTCAGGTTTCAATTTTTGGGGGATTTAAGCAGTGGAGAACTATTATTAATCAGCATCTATAAAGCCCTCAATAATTATCCACTAAATATACGGTATACCTATACCTAGTTGCTATTGTTGCCATTCTTTATGGACTTAGTAACCTCCTTCATGGACTTGCTCATAAAAATACTCCAACAGCCAAATAGCTGATGTTCTGGTAGAAGAGGTGATGGAGCCAGAGTGTGGTCTGGATGGAGAACACAGGATTTCCATCAGGGAGGCCTGGACTTCGCTTAGTGACGAGTCATCGGGAAAAGCAATCAACAGGATGGACCGATTTTATGACGAAGCTCCTGAGATTTCTTTTTTGTTGTTGCAGCATTGCAGATAATAACTTGTTGCAAAATCGTGACTAATATGGCTCAGAAAGTTGCAAATACCGCTGAAGTTGCCCTCCAGGAGTTGAGAGGCGGAAGTTCCCTCTCCTCCCATTCAGTTCTTTGGACCCCCTATCAGGGTAGCACACCTAACTGAAGCTGTACTAATGCTGCCCACTGAGTAGAGGATTAGCTCTGGACAAGGTAGAGGTGACAGGACCGGAACTCAAATAGCGTAACTGAGCATTGGTAATCATTATACTGTGTGTTAGCTTGATTGCATAGTAATAGACTAACCTACTGAATGATCCTTACCAATACAATAACCATATTTAGCATGAGAAACAGATAGTTGTGGATGTGCAACATTTGGAGTCATCTGGTAGAGAAAAGGTGTTCTTTTTTTAAGAACTGACCTATTGTACGCAAGTTATGAGAGGGAAAAACATAGCTGGAAATATGTTTAGTCCTTTGAAGATGAGTTTCAAGTTTATGGTTTCGAGGTCTGCCGATTGACTATCTTAGCAAAGATTTCTGGCTCTCGTATGTTTTCGGAACCAATAGTAGCCAAAACGACCAATTAGTAGCCACTAAAACTTTAGTCCTCAACAATAGATCTTGCATAGGTTTGATCTCATTCTAAATTGGTGGAGAGCCAACCCATTACCAGCAAAATCTCAAATTGGCAGACACTTGGCTACTAATTGGTGTTTTTGGCAAAAGTAGCTGCTAATGGGTTGGCTCTCCACCATTTTAGAATGAGATCAAATCTATGCAAGATCTATTGTTGAGGACTAAAGTTTTATTGAATGGAAGGACATGTAGCAGGGCAAACTGTGTTGCATTGCTCTCCATTGCATTGAATAATGTAGCATAATTCACAATATAGCAATGTATCAACAGTGTTGAACTTGGACTTAATCTTGACTGTCAAGGGAGAGCGGCTTTCAGGTGGGGAACACATCTACACAATATGGTATTTGTGCATGAGAAGTTGACGCTTGCATTTCATTTACAATGCATTGCATTAGTTGCATTATTTTAAATTTTTTGTGTGCACAATATGATGCAATCATGTAACACAATGCAACACACAGACTTGCGTGACATTGTGACCAAAAATTACACTCGCCAGAAGTTCATAGTCGATTAGATACAATTGCAACCAAAAAAAAAATCGTAACAAAGAAAACGTTTAAAAGCAAGATCTTTCTAACAGCTGGCAGCAAGAAAAAGGGGGCTTAACTCTGATATGCAATGCACTGACACACTGTAATTGTCTTTAGGGCAATTGTTTAATTAAAAACTATCCATAAAAAGTTGATCAAATGAAGTTTATTATCAAAGAAAAGTATTCTACATACTGTACAAATGAATGGTAGAACATGATCGCACAGCTGGAGAAAGCAAGAGTGTGAGGGAAGCCTTGATGTGAGAGGCTACCACATCAGTTTGAGAGGAGTTGGTATTCGATACAAAGCCAAGCAATGATAGAGACAGGTACGCTACAGCAATGATAATCAACCACCTACTATTAATATGGACCTACACAACTTCTTAGGTTTCTTATGTGGTATCAGAAGTGGGATGACCACACTGCCCCTTCAACCACCGAATGATTTCAATTCACATTTAACTGGCTAAATTTAGGAAGCAGATGATGTTCTGTCATCCACTATCATCACAGAGGAGGACAGGCAGGTATATATGCTATGTAACTGTTATGCCAAAGTTTGAAGAAGTTTTCAATGTTTGAAGAAATATAGAGATCCCACTTCAATCAGTGAGATAACCTTGAAGGAAATTCTGTGCAGAAGTTAAAAAACTGAGTTCTACCATTGTAGTTGATGGCTGCAACTATGCTGAGTTGAAGGAGGAAACGGTAAGAGACAGGCTGGGGTTAAGCATAAAGGACAGAGAAATTTCCTTAAGAGCTGCAACTAGAACCAGGTACTAGAGCAAGTGAAGAAAGCCATCGTACAACAGAAAGCTATCAAGATACACCGACACCTACTACAAACCAAGTCCTATGCTAGAAGAGGTTAAAAATCTCCAGTTAGCCTTGGAAGATGTGATCTAGAATGATTGGCAGAGAAAGAAAAACTTCAGGGGGTAGCTACATGTAGGGGTGAGAAAACTACACTGTGCACTAGATGTGGTAGACCTAGATAATATTAGAGTTAAATACCCAGTCCAAAACAACCACAGAGGAGAGAGAGGATCTAATCCATCGGCATAAGCAGTAGCGTACATCAAGGAAGTAGGTATTCCTTCCTCGCTTGACAATAGACAGAAGCTGCACATTTACAGTCAAGCCCAGAAGCAAGACTAATGGTGTTCAGCATTATTGTTTACTATAACTCAGGTTAGTCTCAATGTGTGATTGTAATCAGGTAAAACTGATGAGGATGAAGCTGGTTCAGTACATACTCAAAAGGAGGACATGCCGTGGCTGCTGATGATCATGACAGAATGTAATACTGAAATGGTATTACGGACATCAAGATGTGGAACGACTTTAGAGTACAACACTTCTATAAGTTCATTAACTAATCGTTGTGGTTATCTACATTTACCTATCATAGATATTTAATATTTAGATTTATTGCGTCTATTATAAACAAAACTGATTCTTTTTAAATGAAATCAATTTTACGGCAATGTCATGGATTGCTGAGTCATTATTATCCCAGTAAAACTGGACTGGAAAGGTGAATCATTTACCATTGCAGGGAAGTGTCTGGAGATTGTTTGTATATGTTACCAGATTTAGGAAAACCAGTCTAAGCGCAGTTTTTACAAAAAGTGAGATTTTATTAATATTGGCACCATGATATCTAAAGATTATGTCCTGAGAGTTTGGAACACATGTTGCCTTTGGGTTATGACCAAAAATTACTTACATTCCACAATAACTCATCCACAATAACTCAAAAATTAATTACAGTAGTAATATAATTTCAGATGGGTTGCTAGGGTACAGGCGACATGAAGCCGTTGACTTTAGAAGCAAAGCCTTATACCACTAGATTATGTGACAGCAGTGGAGCTTCTCACTATTTCGCGGCCTTTCCTGGATCTTCTATTTAGAGCACTAGCTATGTCTTCCACACAAGTTATTTCTGTAAATCAAGACTAACTTTAAAAGCAGAAGAAAGCAAGGCAGCTGAAGAAAGTGCACCTAATTTTCACGTTTGAAGCCAGCATAACAATGCTCCATTCATGAAGGATAAGTGCATCCACCTAGCTAATGGCATAATTTTTATCCTTAAAAGTAGCGCCTGGACTTATCATGCCAGAGGTTTATAAGTGAAAGAGTTTTAACCATAAAAGATTCATTATTATTTTGTAAAAAAATCTCCTTTATGTCGATAATTGTTCAACACGTGAGTCCTTTTTTTCGCAAATTAGGTCACATATGGGCATCATCAATAAATTACCAACAATAGAAAAAAATTACTTTTGGAAATAAAATATAGGCATGACTGACACTTTAACAAACATAAGCTCTAACAAATGGTGAGATAGGTGAGTGCTTAGTACTTCTTAGCTAGCTAGCGTGAAAGCTCATGCAGAGATAATTTGAATTAAAAAAAGCTGTACGATTAACGATATTACATTAAGGAAGACTGCAGATGATACAAGGAATTGTGTTACGATAAGGATTTTTTGGTGAAAAATCATCAATTTTGCCTCCCTACAGATACCTAGTGAACTGACTAATCTCTATTTAATTCCGTAGGCTTCTAAACTTTTGAGGGGTAGTTGGGAGAATACTTATACTGTGTACACCGTCTTAGCTGGTACTGTACTAGTCTATGTTACTACATGCAATGTAAAGTCAACTTGTTATTGACATTATCAAAAGCACTCAACTTAAAAATAACTGACTAAGGTCACAGTCTATCACCCCTTTCCCTCCTTAGTTTGAAGGTCAGTTAATCGATTGCTGGTTGGTAACAATCTGGAGGTGCTCTGTTTCGATTTGAACGACATGGAATTGATGCCAGTGTCTCCACTTATGTTTGCTCAACTTGATTCTCTGTCTGTGTTTGTGATGGTGCTTCTTGGTCTGTACTTGGAAGTTCTTTTTTCATTCCTGGAGGTTCAGTGGATTCGGTTCTCGGCATAAGTTCTCGACCGATTCTGGAATATTTGACTTCAGGCCCCATAGAACTACAATCTGAATATCTTGCAATCATGCTGTCTATGTGACACCGCACATCGCTCCCGTCCATCAACTTAACCAAATAGGATAGGGGTCCAGTCACCTTGATTATGGTTTCTGGTATCCACTTGTGCTTTGATGGTATAAAATCCTCCACGTACACAAGACAAATGTTCTCAGTGCCTTCTTGTTGTCATGGCCTTCTTTATGTCTCATCTGTCTTCCCTCCACTCGGTTTGAAATTTTTGGAAATAAGTTATCCAAACAACATTTCAGGCGTCGACCCATAAGTACTCTGAGGGCAGAACTGCTGTTGAGTGAGGTGTAATGCGGTACTTGAAAACAAACTTTGATAACTTTTCCTTGACAGAGGAACCTTCCCCTCGGCGTTTACGTAACTGTTTCAACAGCTCTTTCTGCCAAACCTTTAGAAGAAGGGTGGTAAGGTGTAGACATTACATACTTAATCCCATTCCTTTCCATGAACACTTTGAATTCATCGCTTGTAAAGGAGGGACCATTATCTTTATCTGTCACAATCTTGTGAGGAAGACCGTGAGTAGCAAAAAGCGACCTTAGCTTTTCAAATTAATTGTTTTTGGTGTTGTAATCGAAGACATCACTTGAACCTCCAACCACTTTGAATAAGCAACTACCCTGATAAGGTACATTGACCCATGAACGGACCTCCATAATCTAGATGTGGTCGACTCCAGGGTATTTCTGGCCACAAGGGTGAAGTGGTGCTGAAGCAGGTGAGTGTTGATGCTCTTGACAGTACAGCTTCTAGCCATGGTCACAATGACTGCATCCATTTTTGGCCACCACACATAAGACTGGCTAAGGCCTTCATCTTATGATCCTGTGTGTGACACATGGAGTTCTCCTAACACCAATCTCCTTCCTATTAATTTTATGGAACTAACACTCATGATCCCCATGTAGCAAACATACATCGAGGGTACTAAGTTCATTCTGTCTCACTCGGTATGGTTTCAGGTCTTCACTTCTGTCTTGTCTTGATATGGCCATCCATGCATAACATAAGTCAACAACTTGTTTAAAACTTGATTCTTGGCCGTCCATCACTTGATGTCTGCCGCATTAATACTAGTCATTTCCAATTTATTCAACAGATGATTGAGGTCTCCTGGTAGTTTTACTGAGGGGGTTGTCACTCGACTAGGTAATCCACTCAAAGCATCAGCATTACCCAGTTTCTTCCCAGATTTATAGCGAATTGCATGCCTGTATGCACTCAGAGTAGGTGCCCATCGTTGAATTCATGATGATGCAAGAGGTGGAATCTGTTGGTGACTTTATTTTCGATAAACACAACCTACGTGAAGATATGCCTTGCTATCTTAGCAATACTTCGTAAAACTCCCTAGCAACCATACCACATGGGATAGCATTGGTATTGACCAACATTGTGGTTAGTATTTGTTGCCATAAAACATACCACAAAACCACATTGAGGTGAATCTCATTTGAACTTGGTAATTCTTGTTTTGATGTGTGTTTAGTCAGTAAAAATAATAAACTACTTTCACGATATTTTTATTATATATCAATAATTTGTTAGAAGGAAAAGAAAAATACAAGATGTACCGCGAATACACTAATACCGTATGCAACAATGTTGAAATAGGGTTCAGGAGACTCTAAAACGACGTGTCCTATCCTAGGAATGAGTGTTTTGAATGTGCCTTCAATCATAACAATGAAACCATATTACTCTATGTCTACAGTGTACAACAATTTGATATTTTTAAACATTCCAGAAGTGTGATTACATATATGCATGCCAGCACAAATGACCATCACAATGAATCACATGAATATGTATACAATATAACAGAGAGAGAAAATACCATGCAGAAAGCAATAAATGCAACAAACAACAACAGATTGAAGTAAAACACATGGTAACTACTGGGTGAAGTCTACCATGGTATGATGTTTGGCGGGAAAAAAACAGTTCTTCTTTGGCTACTTACTCACTGCACAGCTTACTATAGTGAACTCAAAGTCAATGCCGTTTTCATTGCTAAGCACTCTCATCTTCATGGAAATCATCAGCTAGTACGAAAGTGCTAAGGCTTTCTTGAAGGTAAGCTAAACCCGACTACTTAGCCGAACGATAGCAGAGCTTCAGGGTCAACACTGTTCTGGCCAAGGTAAGAGGAGGTGCTATCACCTTCTTTATCACTGTTTCCAGATCAGACAGTCAAAAATCATTGTCCAGAACATTAGAAAGCATCATTTTCCAAGGTTAGTCGACCGGACATCTTGTATGTGGTGAAAAAGCTGCTCGAATTCTGATCAGTCAGCGTTCTTCAATATTTTCACCTCAGTTACCGAATGTTTATTACGGTAAGTAAGCAAGTAGAGAAAGAACATAGCTATTTTTTAACCTTTATTGAATATTTTTTAACCCTATATACGATTAATTTTTTATCGATTTTTAAACAAGTATTAGCTTTTGGCATGTATATATATACTGTAAAGTACGCAGCAAGCGAAAATTGAAACAGAGCTTGAGAGATGGAAGCACAGGCATAATTTCACCTGTCCAGTTCAGTAGTTAGGCTGAACATATAATCCCTGATGAGAGTGAGGGCAGCACCAGTATTAAATTCCATTTCTACTGCCACTTGGTTAATGTAAACATCTTCCATGATGCCTTGTGTTTGCTACCATGGTAAATACAGAATAAGATTGTTCACTGTGTTCGGAGTGTCGTTTTATTTTGACTTCATTCTCCAAATAATGATGCTCTTTCATTTGTTTGCCCCTTTATGTCCTGCCTGGGTAGGCTTTTTCCTGCATTCTCTTGTAATATGTCCAATTTTATTGTAGTTGTGACATTTAGCATTTCGATCTGGAGCCTTATGTTCTCCTCCACACCTATAACATACAGGTTTGTTTTGAGATGTGTATAGGTTTATCTTCTCCTTTCACGACCCTCTGTGGAATATCGAACTCATGCACCTCCATGGGTGAAGGTTGCCTCAAACTGGCTAACTAGATTGTTTGAGTGTAATTTTCTGACTCAATAGCCAAGGCTAACTCCAATGCCTTTTCAAAGGTAAATCCTTTTCAGCCAACAACTGCAGCAATATTCCATCACGGTTGACTCCGCAAACCGACGATCGTGAGTGATTTCATTCAGAGCATCCTTGAACTGACAGTGCCCCGCTAAAGCAATTCAATGTTGCTACATATTTCGACAGACTCTCCTGATGCTCTCATATGACTATTAAATTTGAAACGTTGCACGATGCAAGATGGAATAGTATTGTAGTGGTCATTTATGACCTGCACCAGCTGAGCGTAAATGGTAATTTCCAATTCAGTTCTGTCCACTAGTGCCCTAACTAGCTTGAAAGTTGCCGCTCCACATGCCGATAGAAGGATGGCTTGCTTCTTCTGTTCAATTACGACATCATTAGCAACATAATAATGATGCAGCCTCTCGATGTACGAGGTCCACTTCTCCTTTTCGTGGTAGAACTCTGAGATGGATCCGGCCATTCTCTCTTCTCACTGGACAGTTAATCCTCTTTGCGAGATGTATGCTCGTCGCCAGACGTGCTGTCTTTGCTTGTACTTTACTAATCTACTAATCTATGTTACTACTAGTACTGTACATAATCTAAAGTCAACTTGTTATATTGAAAGTTATCAAAACCACCGAACTACTTCGTAAACGAAAACATGGTGTACACAAAACAAGAGTGACATCATAGCAAATGATAAATGTATAACCACAACAATGTTAATAATAACTGACTAAGGTCACAGTCTATCACATACTGTGTTACTACTTTCATTATTGTTACACTGTTGCTCTTTATTAGGACGTGCCTCTCGATTACTAGTTGTTGAAGTTCTTGCTTTTTGTTCACATATTTTGAGGCTAAAGACAGTGGCAGTGGCATAAAGACAACAGCAAACGTGCTACTTACCATATCTTGCCAGCTTAAAAAAAAAATAGCTGGTCATGTTGAAGATTCCTAACATTAAAATGGAACTCTGAAGTCTGACCACCTTAACTTGGCATTCATTCTGTTCCATTCTCGCAAGACTATCCCCACCTATACCCATCCAGGGGCTAGTGATGCTAGATATTGATGTCTATATATCAGTATAGCATGTAATAATACTAAACTACCAGTAACTAAAGTTTCTGGGTCACTGTGATATTTCTACACCTAAATATCATGAGTATTATTACATTATTATTTGGTCTACATACTTACCAGAGATATGAAAATCGATGTTCTCAAGAAGTCTGCACCTAGCAAGGCATCGGAGCGAGCGGTTATGACTACCATCACTCCAGCGCTGCATCAACTCTTCCCCGCTGCAATTGAACCGGAGGCAAGATAGAAGCACCTCAACCTAGCAAGAAAGGTATACACTCAAGTGTCAGTGGGTGACGAGCCAATTTGTGAAGCTTGACCCCGCCCACTCTCCGTTGGATTTCAGGGGCGGTGTCTTGTTTTACTCGCACTCTGCCATTATTATTACTCGCACTTCACTCACTGGCGTGTGCGCAACACTTAATTCCCTTCCGGGAAGTGCGTGTTATTCAAGGTGGTTTACAGGAAAAGGTGTGGTTGATATTTCCTCCAGGTACAAGGGTGTGGTTTTCACAGGGTAAGTTCTGTGGACAGGGTTCTTATCGGTGGTTAGCTTGGAATGGATACTGCTTGCTAAAAAGCTGTGATGGACTGTAGCTATCGTGTGCAGTGGTAGTATAAACATTGCTGCTTGGACACAATAGCTTGCTAATGCTGAAGACTGTATCCCTCCAAAAGCCCTCGGGCTCTCACTGACAATCCCCAGCAACTCCATCTTGATATCATGGAAACACAGGACTAGATGATGGCAGAGGGTTTTTATGAATCTCATGGGACTGGCACTTGTACCCCCACTGAACTATTTTATGTCAAAATGTAACTCAATCCTGGATGCCCACAAGTCTGTCTGTGCAGTCTTTCTAGCGAGCTACTTTAGTGCAATTTGTTGCTCAAAATATGTAATTGTTCAATTCATGGGTCACTTCCACTCCCAGGGACATCTTGCAGAAGACACCAGAGGCGAGACTGAAAGAACATCTAGACACAGCAAGCTGATTGGGATCATGGGGGACACAACTCAAGCTTGTGGCTGCCTGTTTCAAGTGGACACCTATGTGGCTACTGATTCTTTAGTCAAAGGCGAGTGCAGATGGACAAGATTCACACCTCTAAAAGGCTCCATACAGATTCCCACAGACATTGCACAAAGTGGTTTTAAAAAATTAATGGAGTGTAAGAGCTGGATAGAGATTGCACATGAAAATAATTGTCACTACAGTAGTTTTCTGCCTCTTTTCAAGGAAAGAAAGTTGCTCACCCCTCCACATCTCGTACAGAATACTTCTCAAGACAGTAGATCTAACTCAAAGAGTAACCTTTTGATATTTTATGTTTTAGTAATTGAGAAAAAGATAAATGTACAGGGTTGGTGGGGAGAATTTAGCTAAGATGCAGTGAGTGATGGCCAATATTAGCTAGGAGGAAGGTTGATTGTCCTGTACTAGCTGGGGACAAGATTAACTGTTGCTGGCCAGGCAAAATTATTGTGAGGGTGAGGTGTCACATGCTGAGTGTCTGGAAGCCATTGTAATATCCTATAGGCTTTTACATCAGTTTGCTATTTCAGCTGGCTTCTTTACCTCAGAGACCTCTGCCCAAAATTGTCTGGAGGGCTATAATGTCACTGTACAGGAATATATACCAAGGAAAAAGGTGAGCACTATTCTACTATTTTAGGATTGTGAAATGAAGTGCTGCTAATTATAATTAAAAATAGGCATGCAAATATTTGTATAAGTGGTTTTATCACTAAAGGTATTTTGAAAAAGTTGGAGGCTATAGGAGATAGTTATGTACTTTGTTGGAGCATAATCTGATACCAACATTTTTTTCATTTTTTGAAAAATGAGCTCAGTAGCAAAAGCTATTTAGAGCCTTACATACATGATAACAATATAGGTAGAAAAGTTAGGTGAAGAATTGTTTAATAAATTGTTTGAAGGAAGAGAGTGAGGATGAGGATCTAATGGAGGTTGGGAGTGAGTTCCAAAGAGCTGTAGCGGAGGGAACGAAGACTGCATGGATGCAGTGCGGGAGAATGGGATTATGATGTTCGATTGGTGGTATTGGTGAGAATACATGATTGGAGTAGGAGCTATATAATAGGATTGAGTCTGGAGGAAAATGGATGTAATTGTTTGTAAACTAGAAGGAGCTTGGCCCAAGCACGTCTATTTGAGAGTGTAGGAAGTTTAAAGGTGGAAAGGTTGGATACATAGATGAGTACAGAGTAGTCTGAGTGCAAAGTACTGAATGTGTTCTAAGGATTTTGAATTACAAGAAGAGGGAGGTGACCACACAGAGGAAAAGTAACTTAGATGAGGGAGAACTAATGTTGT
Organism: Cladorhizidae sp. MBARI D1340-BT2; assembly: GCA_028752905.1. NCBI lineage: Eukaryota > Metazoa > Porifera > Demospongiae > Poecilosclerida > Cladorhizidae > Cladorhizidae sp. MBARI D1340-BT2. Next base: position 32,268,237 of record JAQNBH010000015.1, read on the forward strand.
GTAAAGTTTAATTAGCATATGAGAGGATAAGTTATGGTAAAAGTTGCGATAAATTAATCCTATTATTTCCCTTGGTTTATTTGTGTACTTTGCTAATGTGCAGGTTCCAGGAGAGGTTACAGGTGAAAGTTACTCAATGAAGTGACGAGATCAAGTGGAGTACTATTGAGGACTAATACAGTGGAGTATGAGGATGTGAGGGGTTTACGAGAGATCATGTACTTGCTCTTATTAGGGTTAATTATTAGGAGATGGGAAGATAGCCATGATGATATAATGTCAATGTCTGATTGCACTGAATCTAAGGAAGAGGTTGAAGAAAATGGATGGAAGAGGAGGATGTCATCTGCATAGAGAGTAAGTGTAGAAGATGTCGAGTGGGAGCTTTTGCAATGTCGTTAATGTAAAAAACAAAGAGAAGAGGACCAAGAATAGATCCTTGAGGTACTCCAGAGGATGCATGACACCAAGAAGAGAGAGCAGCACCAGAGATAGCGACACTCTGTGACCTGGCCGTAAGATAGGAAGTGAGCCAACAGAGGAGACGAGAAGGAATATTAAATGAGGACAGAGTGTTTAAGAGTGGTCTATGCGGCACAGAGTCAAAAGCTTTCTTGATGTCTAGAAAGAATGCACAGACAGGCTTTTGGGCATCCAGGGAAGCAAACCATGATTGAGTTACGTTTTGACATAAAATAGTTGAGTTGGGACAAGTGCCAGTCCCATGAGATTCATAAAAACCCTCTGCCACCATCTAGTCCTGTATTTCCATAATATCAAGTTGGAGTTGCTGGATTGTCAGTGAGAGCCTGAGGGCTTTTGGAGGTGATCAGCATTAGCAAGCTATTGTATCAAGCAGCAGTTTCTAGCACCACCGATAACAACCCTATGCCTGTCCAGAACTTAGAAGTTTTTCCCTCGTGAAAACCACACACCTGTACCTGGCAAAATATCACATAACTGGAACCACACCTTTTCGTGTAAGCTACACACCCGTACCTCAGATCGAGTGAATTTAGAGAATCCCTGACAAGTAATATGGCATGGACTCCATGCCATATTACTCACATTGCCATATTATTCACACTTCATCCAATGCGCGTGCGCAAATCTTTATTTTCGGAAGTGCCATATTACTCGCACTTGCCAACTTACTCCCCAGGAGATGTTTCTGCCACCAGACGACGGCAGTAAGCTACGCAATATCTGTGGTAGGGTTAATAAGAGCTACACAGAACTTATTCGATAATTATAGTTTTTTTATGTGCTTTAATTTTTTTTGGCAAATACTAAATAAATACTAAATTAACAACAAAAATTAATTATAAGTTATTGCAAAAATACCAAATGTAGAATTTAATTGTTCCGTTGTGCCTTGATATGGGCCATTACTATAAGCATCAATTAACTTATTATAACAGTGTTTGTTATGGATGGTGAGGGAGGTGCCGAGGACATAAGGACATGGGATCCTAGGTGCTAAAAATCTTTTCCTCTTCTCCCACCACTTGAACACATTTTCCATTACAATTAAAATTTGGGCTACCATACCCAACACCCTTCCTTCACCCCTGCTATATACTCACCTACCCAACATTAGACCTATATACTCCCTTCATCATCTTCCTTTCCCCATTACCACCCACTCCTCAGACCCTAACTCTCGACCATATCCAATAATCTTCTTATCACCAGCAAACTCCCCTCAGTACAAGAAGAAGTGCACAATCTTTCACAACACTCTACATCTTCCCATAATTATCAGAATAAGGCATGAAATTTGCAGTTGATTATCAGTACAAAATTCCCACAGAACTCAATCTTTATATATAATTAGCAGGAGTAGGAGAAAGAGTGACAAACACAATGATCAATTATTGCATCAGTGATTGCATAGAAATTGGGGCCCTTGGTCACTCACTCCATAAGAGTTTTGGAATCCTTATATACAAGCTCTTGAAGCATAAAATTATGGTTTATTTGATGATGGTGGGAAAGTGGCAATGGTATGCTCCTGTGTGATGTCCAGAGCTAAAGATGAGCAGAGTATATATATAGTCAGCTTTGCCCATCAGTTCTCTCTCCATATTAATACTTATCCGTCTATATATAATTAACATTTATTTTTATTACTATCCTTACCTTCTGTTGCCCTTGCGAGCTCTGTGGGACTATGTCTCATGTAGGGTGTATACCTTGCTGGCCCAGGACCCTTGTTCATTTCCGTTTCATCTGCTTGTTAATTTCACTTGAATTGTTTTTCTCTTCTCTTTCTAATACTAAGTGTGAATTATTCTTATATAGCAATATAGCTTTTAGTTTTATGGCATGCTATATATCGCACCCGTCACATTACTCCCATTTCGTCAAGTGTTGTGGTATATAGGAAAACCCATTCTATGAATTATTCTCATTGGCAACTGACCATGAATTTCATATCTTGCCAAATAACACACAATATATTTCACAATTCAAGACATGCACTACATTTTGTTGACAAGCTATTACTCTTAATATTTTACAGGCTTCTGTCTTTGCATTGCTGGCAATTCCATTGTTCATGTAAGTTTGCAATGGCTGATGAAGGAATGTTAGCACAAGATTGATGGAACCATTCCCTACATGAACAGCACTGTGCAACCGTAGGGGCAGGGTCATGGGGCTGCCTACATATAAAGATAAGTGGTATTCTTTCGTCCAACCTCTTGTATGTCACAGTCCATCCGAGAACTTTCAATGGTAATATTCGGACATTGCTAGATGGCGTCGCATCTTGCTCTCGTCAAAGGTAATGAGTGATGGGTTAATCCACTGCATAGAACTGTTGCAATTGCAATAGCAAATAACCGACAATCATTGCTTCCAGCCTGTCTCTGTATTTTTGGTTTCTCAATGATAAGGTAGGTTCCAGTGTAATGCTCCATCCAGGCAAGGCCTTTCAACGTATCCAATTCTGCATCAATGATAAGAACAGATATAATAAAGCATTAGGTGCATGTATTACGGTGTAATATCAAATATAACTGTACATCAATTCCACTCACCCACCTTGAAGAAAACATACAAAAAAAATAATAATAATAAAATCACTGGATTCTAGTAGAGTTAGTTTAAACACACCGACTTACTGGTTCTGGTAGGGAGGCTGTCATATAACAACACTGTACCCTTGGATGCTCCTATATTTGATGCACTACCCAGTGGCCGCCAGTATTCATGATCTGCACATAATTCTCTACTGGAGTTCCAGCCTTCACTGCCTGGTGCCAAATATTGAACTGGCTGAATGACACCCATCTTTGGAAACTGTACATGAAGTAGGGCCTGTCTTCATTTATGTGGGTGGTCCTCCAACCATGCTCCAGATTGGAGAGTTATGAGAAAGTTTCTGGGTAACTCTCTGCAGCTGACAAGCTGTTGGCACAGTAGGCATTTGCCATTTACCCTCAGTACAGTCGGGGTCGCACATCTGTCTCGGTCTGTGAAGATTCCGTGGAAATGCACATCTTTTCTGGTTGTCGTTGGTCCTGCACCCGTGTGGGTGGTTGGACTGGAGGTAGAATGATTGTAGATGATTGTTCTCAGTATAGGGTTTGTTGGGATGTAGGCTAAGAGTTGACACCACACCAAGGTTTGCTGTGCACTGCCTCTTCCTGGTGGACTCTCCTCTGTAATATTCATGGCCAGATTCACAGGGGCTTCCTCGATACTAGTATCACAATCAAAGTCACAATCCAGGTAATGTAGGTCAGAGGGAGGGAGGGGTAAGCTTGTCTGCAAGCTTGCATAGCCACTCTCAGTTGTAGGTATTTGTTAGGACACATCACTTGCAAGATTGTCTTGAAGCATGGTTTCATTAGTATACTACGGGTCAAGTAAGGCTTTAGGTGTCCTGAATTGACCGTGCTTTTCATGGCATTGCCATTACCATCCTGCAATGTGCAGAGGCCCATAGAAGTGATGTCAGTTATTTCGGAAGGCCCCAACCAGTCTTGTGATAACCTGTCACCTTTCCTTGATGCTTTTCGTACATTCCTCTTCAAAACATGGTCACTTACAGCAAACATTAAACATTTTTAACATATCTTCAAGCCAAAAATTATGTCTGCAATTTATTAAGAAAATAATTATTGGAAATATAAAGTTCTATGCAAAATGTCTTTTATTGAAACTGATTTCCACTCAACAATTATCTGCCTTCCTCTCTGTGTCTCACACAAGAGCAATATATGGCACTATAAATATCTTAATTTTTGTCATATCAATTATCACCCTAAGCATACCTTTTGCAAACTGGAACGTTTTAAGCCTTTCTTTTGCTTAGCATCAAAATACAACTTGTGCTTGGCCTTGGCTTCTTCAATTTTTTCTCGTACCTGTTCATCCGGGGCCTGTACCTGTTCATCCAGGGTCTGTACCTAAGTGAATACAGAAGTATAATAAAAACAGTTGCTGTGGATCATTATACATACATCAATATGAAAACTGCCAATAATTTCATTCACAAATAAAATATGCACAGCGAATTAGTTTATAAATCATATTTCGTTAATTATAGTCTGCCACTAGACAATCTTTACCTTTCCTACACGATCTTCCAAGTTGGTTCTAATCTCTTCAGGAGACATGTCAGTGTGTATATTCACACACTGTAACTCTTCTTCACAATCGTGTTCTGCGTTAATGGCTATGGTACCCCAAGCTGTGCGATAGAACATCAGAAAGAGCTGCTGTTTTAATTTGTTGATGATTGTATGCTAGTGTTGATGCCATAAGTGGTAGGGAGCACAGATCTAAGATATCAAAAAAATGCAAAGCAAGAGAACAACTAAAGAGATGTACATAGTAAGCCTATACACCAACCAACAGTTACAATTGCTATATTGGAACTCTATGTCATAGGATGGATTACAAAATCCATCCAGTAATAGCAACAGATACACTGACCACCACTGATGCATAGTAGCTTCAAATATAGTAACTTCAAATATAGTAACTAGTCAGTTTGGCTGTCATTTGTGTATTTGGACAGTGCCCTCTTAAGTGTCTGGTTTGTGCACTCCTCCTGGCCATTTGTTTCTGGATTGTATGCAGAACACATCATTTGCTTCACCACAAAGGCAGCAAAGATAAAATCATTTACCTGAGTTGGAAAAGCAAAACAGCATGAAATAGATATCAAGTATAATGCACACTATACTATGTTATGTTACTAATAACATTCACTGTAAAAAGAAACCATCTGCGTAGTAGTTTTGGAGAAGAGATGAGTTGTCTGACCACCACTGCTAACTAAAATCTAACATTTAGAAATCCTGTATTGAATTCTTATTTAGCATTTTTTATGCACCTTGAATTTTTATGCACCTTGAATGTTAAAAATATTTAACACTTGTCACTAACCTGGTTAATAAATTCACAGCCCTGCTCCATGATCATTTTCCTTGTAGGACCATAACTGTAGATGAGCCTCACTTTAGCAACATCTGCAGACTTAAGGGGGGAATAATGTCAAAATGCTAACTTTCACTTTTTTTTAACAACTATTTTAAATGGTGTCTCTGCTCATATAGAAGTCATATTCCAAGTTTCAGAACATTTGAAGATTATATGATGCAGTTACGACAGCTTTTGCACTCACTATTTTCATTAGAAACCCAGCAAGTGTGAAAAAGAATCGCGTCACATTAGATTAGAAGAAATTTCCACAATTTCTCCCTAATTTCTCACCCAAACTCCATAATTTATATATCACCAGAATGTTTATTGTGTGCTCTTTAACATAAATTATTTTATTTTCACTGTTATGAGAATGTGTTGGGTATAGACCAGCATATCTGCATGTGGTTTGTATGGGATTTCCCCCCCCCTCTCCTGTGGTGCATTATCATACTTATTCAAATAGTTTAGGTAAAACTACTACATGTACTCTTACCATAAACCACCTAGCAGCCACTTTGCATTATTAATGGTTTTTAATTTGTGGACTGGCTGACACTTTGGCATAAAAAATATATATTGTAATGAGATGCAACGGGATTCAAAGAGATTCACCAGTAGTTTAACATTTAGCAAATCAAGATAGCATGAGGTAAAGAGGTAAAGGGTTTCCCATCCCCATTATACTGAGCATGCTCACAAACTAGAATGAATATAGTTATGTGTATAATAGCTAATCATAATGATGATAGTCATTATTCCACATCTCCCCTTCCCAGTTAGGAGTATCGGACTGGAGGCATGATAGCTGTTCCTGTACGAGATCGAGATCGTGTCTGAATACCCCTTGTAGGTGGTGATTGTTGAGATGTAGAAGTTTCATCATTTTCTACAGTCATTGTTGTTTCATCGAATTCTTCCATTTCAGATCTTGCGAATTCTTCCATTTCAGATCTTGCGTGGAGATGTCTCCGATTCCTTCTAACCTGACCAGACGGTGTCTCTATCAGGTAAGACCTTGGAGCATGAGCAGACTCTGTAATTCTCCCTGGAACTTGTCTCCCTTGCGTAGTAACCCACACAGGTGAGTCAACTGGAAAAGGTAGATCATCTCTGACTCGATGACGTTGGTCGTAACATCTCTTCTGCTCGCCCTTGTGCTTTGCATCCATTTCCTTGAAATCTTTGATGTGTGTCCAGTTAGGAATGAATTCTCTCTTTGCTTGAGGAATGTCAGTCCTAATTCTTCGACCCATCAACAGCTCTGCAGGACTCAATCCACACCAGGACAATGGTGTCGACCTGTAGCTCATCAAAGCGATGTGGGGATCTGGAGAGTATTGAATCAAATTCTTTACAGTCTTCACTGTTCTCTCCGCTAATCCGTTCGACTGAGGATAATGAGGACTGCTCATAATATGTGTGAAGTTGTAGCTATCAGCAAACACTTTCATTTCTCCCGACGCAAACTGTGGCCCATTGTCACTCACAAACACAGACGGTATACCATGTCTCGAAAATATCTCCTTCAATGCTGTTACGACACTAGTAGAGGTTGTACAGGTAAGCTTTGTGATTTCTATAAACCTCGAGTACTAGTCGACCACAAGTAAATATGTAGTCTTTCAGGTGGAACAGATCTGATGCTACTCGTTCCCATGGGAAACTTGGAAGTGGTGACTGAAGTAGAGGTTCTACTGTTGGCGGAGCATTTTTCACACACGTTGCACATCTCTTTATGTGAGCCTCAACATCCTTAGAAACTCCTGGCCACCACACTGCAGTTGCGACTCGCAAGCGACACTTCTGGATGCCTTGATGACCATGATGTATTTTGTCGAGAGTTTCTCCTTGTAGAGCCTTGGGTACCACAATTCTCCTTCCATACAGTAAAAGACTGTCGCTGACATTTAGGTCCCGTCTCACCACCCAGTATTTCGACAGATCTCCCTTGATGCTGTGTCTGTTTGGCCATTTGTTTGTACAGAAGTTTATCAGCTGAGAACAAATAGGATCGCTTCTCTGAGCCTCCCTGTATTTGTCCAGTCAATCTTTGCTTGCAGGCAAATAAGAGACAACAGCTTGAACGAAGGATTTCGTTTCCTTGTCCTCCTGGGATGATTCTTCTGAGACTAAAGGAGCTCTGGATAATGTGTCAGCTGTATACAGTAACTTTCCTGGTACATGATGTATACTGTAATCAAATCGTGTAAGTCGAAGTCGGAACCTTAACACTCTAGGAGGTAAACTGTCAAGATTTGTTTTCCCTAGCAATGGGACCAGAGGCTTGTGGTCAGTTTCGATTTCGATCTGCTTCCCAATGATATAATCTGAAAACTTCTCACATGACCACACTAGTGCCAATGCTTCCTTCTCTATTTGTGAGTATTGCTGTTCCGTTTCTGTAAGGGACCTTGACCCATATGCAACAGGTTTCCATTCAGTGACTGAGTGATACTGAAGTAGCACGCCTCCCAGTCCAAAAGCTGAGGCATCTGCACAAATCTTGGTTTTTAAATTTGGATCATACAGTGCTAAAATAACTGGCTGAGTTAGTTCCTTCTTCACCTTCTCAAATGCATCATCTTGAGGTGGTCCCCATAGCCATGCTTTCTTAGTGGACAGCAATTCACGCAGAGGCTGTGAATACTTCGATATATTTGGACTAAACTTTCCCAGCTGGTTCACCATGCCAAGAAATCTCCGAAGATCAGTTATCGTTCCTGGCTTTTCCATCTCTCGAACAGCTTGAGTCTTCCGTGGATCTGGCCTCACTCCCTCTTTGTCAAGCACATGACCCAGAAAGGTAAGACTGTCCTTTCCAAACTCATACTTCTCTCGGTTTAGAGTACCACCTGCTTGCTGAATTCTCTGGAGGACCTTCTGTAGCCTGACGTCGTGTTCCTGTTGGTTTCTTCCAATGACAAGGATGTCATCCATGTGACAGAGAACCCCATCCAGATCAACTAGCATTTCATTCATCCGCCGCTGAAAATGCTCCGGTGCACTTGTAATCCCAAATGGCAACTTATTAAATCGATACCTGCCATAGGGTGTGATGAAAGTTGTGAGATCCTTTGAAAATTCATTCAGTGGTATTTGCCAAAACCCGCAGTTGGCATCCAACTTACTAAATACCGTGGCTCCAGCAATTTGGGCTAGGGTATCATCCACTTTTGGTAAGGGATGAACTTCTCGTAACACATTCGTGTTGAGGGCTCGGAAATCCACACAGATACGAATAGATCCTGATTTCTTGGGAACAATTACCATGCCTGCACACCATGACGACGGCTTCTCCACTCTAGATATCACTCCCAATGATTCCATTCTACTCAACTCTTGATGAATCTTCTCTCGCAAAGGCAATGGGACGTTTCTTGGTGTAAACAGTGCAAATGGTTGTGCATCAGGTTTCAACTGAATTCCATATTCACCTTGAAACGTTCCCAGTCCTGTAAAGAGCGCTGGATATTTCTCTGGGATGTTTTCCTCAACTGAGTTGACTTGAGTGACAAGATTGAGTGCCTTAATCGCAGGTAGGCCCAGGAGGTTATTTTGAACTCCCCTGATCACATAAACAGTCTGTGTGCTAGATCTCCCTTTGAATGTAAGGTGCATTATTAGCTTACCAAAAACATCCAGTACCTTTCTGGAGGCTCCATATAATCTCCTTGTAGGTTCCTTTAGCCTACTTGGGTTCACCTTCAGATACTTCATCATTTGCTCTGAAATCACAGAAACTTCTGCTCCTGTATCAACCTTGAAAAGGACTTCTTGGTTGTCTAACAGAAGTGTAACTGTCCATGCACTTCCTATTTCTTGGAAGCTGACTGTGTCTAAAAATGCATCGTCTTGGTGCACCTCTTCTGCTGATGCTGTGATGTTATTCACCGACTTTGAGAAACATTGAGAACTGTAATGACCCTTCTTTTTGCATGAGTGACACTCTGCTTCTCGAGCTGGGCAGTTTTGCCTGGAGTGCTGTCCTTTACCACATCTGTTGCACTTGCTTTCATGTCTAGGGTGAGACTTCCTTTCTTTGGAGGAGTATGCCTTTCCCTGGGAATATGACCTCCCAATCTCTCGACCTTTCGATTGGCCTATGTGATCTCTGTGTTTGATCACTTCCAGGAGCTTCTCTTGCTTAAGCCCATTCTGGAGAATCCTCTGTTGGTCATGGACTGCTGCCTTCTGTCTAACTATTCGTTTAGTTTTTTCCAGAGTCAGGTCGGGGTCCATTTGCAAGTGTTCTGAGAGAGTACTGTCTCGTATTCCCACTATTATCCTGTCTCGTATCAATTCTTCTCTGAGGTCTCCGTAAGCGCAATTTTCTGCCAGCTGATAGAGGACGGTAATGAATTGTTCAACGGTCTCCTCTTCTCCCTGGATACGGCGATTAAATCGGGCACATTCGAAGACTGTATTCTTTCGAACTTTAAAGAAAGAGTCAAACTTGTCGATGACAGTATCAAACTTCTTTCTGTCCTCCTCAGAGATATCTGTTGATAACAGGACATCTTCAGCCTCTTCCCCCATACAATATAGTAGGGTTCCTGTTTGCTTTTCTTCCCCTTCTGTGGCTAGGCCAGATGCCTGCCTATACTGCTGAAACCTACGTTTCCATCGTGGCCAGTCATCAGGGTTTTTGAAAGAAAAGGGTGTAGGTGGCTGTAACCTTACACTTGCCATACTTCTGACACCATGTAATGAGATGCAACGGGATTCAAAGAGATTCACCAGTAGTTTAACATTTAGCAAATCAAGATAGCATGAGGTAAAGAGGTAAAGGGTTTCCCGTCCACATTATACTGAGCATGCTCACAAACTAGAATGAATATAGTTATGTGTATAATAGCTAATCATAATGATGATAGTCATTATTCCACATATATAACAAAAGTTAAATACATCATTAAATAGCTTATCTTCTAAGCTACATTTTGCTTTAAAAATTATGTTGATAGAGGGTAGTGGGTGGAAGATATGATTGGTATTGTCGAGGTGTATTTTTTTGACATTATTCCCCCCTTAATGGGATGACCAAACACCCACTTTGTGAAAAGGTCAGTCACAGTGCAGACATATCTGTGACCTTTATCGGTAGTTGCAAATGGGCCAATCAGGTCAATGCCCAGCATCTCCCATCTTTAATATAAAACATTAAAATATTCTACCAAGATACAAAAACACACACAGTTATTATACTCAAACTCCTCTTATCTGGATAGGCACTGAATAATTAAGAAACAGCCACATCTGGGAACAACACCACATTTTCTCCAATTTGATGATTTGCCTTGAATGTTGTACTTGCACTGTACATGTACATGCTGCACATGTGCAAAGACTGAAAACAACATGAACACAGTTATTAAAAAAAAGAAATGATGGTATTTGCCTCAGTGATTCCTGTCCTGCAGTGTCATGCCATTTCTTCACAAGATTTTTTTTATGACCACGCGATATGCATGACTTGATTGTGCAATGTGCAGGTGCCTAGTAGACAGATGTTCCCAGATGTGGGGTGTGCGGGTGAAGGGAGTTTAAGCATATATGTTCATGTGATTTGCACGGGACATGCAGTATAAAATCAGTGACCTGTTGGAAACTTTGATAGGATGTAGCTCTGTTGCAATGGTCTTAATCTTCTCCAATTTTTGGCACTGTTGACAAGTGGATATTTAAAAACACAATAAAATGACCGTAGTTTAATGGGGCAACATTTTTATATATTACATCATAGGAATTCTTGGGGGGGGGCCTCTTTTATTAAAATTTAAATATAGAAATATAGATATAATTATATCATATTATACAAACTCTAGAGAGAAAATTTTTAAGACTAAATCACATTGAATAAACGAACAACAAATCCAAGTTATTATGATTGGTTATCACAATGACAAATACAAAAATTGTGAGTCTGAATCATGAGTCCAAGGGTCAATAATTGAAAGAAAAAAAGGGAAAAAAAGAATTGGAAGAGAAATACTAATAGTACATTTAAGTTTAAATCTATCAACAACATCATCAAGATCAACAAGAAAACTATAATATATGCATCAATGCTAATGCGGATAATCTGTCCTGCCCCATACTACCATGTAAGAAAGTTTTAAGGTTTTTTAAAGGTACTATATGCCCTCTCGTTCTCACATGATGCGACTGGAATAGTACATATGATGCACAGCATGCAGTACGTAAAGGTTAGGAAAGTAATCCTTGTTACACTTTTTCAGAGCTGATTGAAGGGTGGATGGCCGCTTGTCAGCATCTTGACTCTGCCACTTTGCCCTCCAACTCCACACCTCAGCAGACATAACTTGGTAAGTCATCATTATAATAAGAAATGAAGTCCTCAAAAGATATATCATCCCGAGTAGTGATTATAGAAGGTATAAGATTGATTAAATTGGCTGCTACTGTTTGAGTCTTACCAAACCTATCATTCATTTGTTGAACTTAGTTGTCCAATAAAGGAAGCACAGCAGTTCTTCGATAGAAGTATTCTTCCACATAACTGTACTCAACATTATTTCTGTACGTTTGTCGAGCAGATACATGTGGGACTTCAGGAACCACACCAACATCATGAGCTATTACTTCAGCTTGCACATACCATGAATGTAACATTTCCTCACTTTGACGAACTGCACAAAGTTCATTCAGTACGTCTTTAACATCCATATAAGCTATCACTACTTTTCTTTTGTAATTTTATACTTACAGGTTTTATAATAGACATAGAATTCATTGTTGCTATGAAAGATATTATAAAAGGAAAGGAAAGGTACATCTTGAGCAAGCCATTGGCTGCCATAATTGTTTTCATATCCCAGTTCATATCCCCATATGTAAGATCACGTTCTGTAATTGCTTCCATTGCAGTTACAAGGAATTGATACAAAACATAAATATTTTCATAAGCTTCGTGCCGATAAATCCATCTTGTTCTACAAAGATCCTTAACTTTAACAACGCTGAAGTAAAGAGGGCTCTAAAGAGGTATGTACACCACGTGCTATGCCCAGATCAACGGATTGCAGCTCCATTACAACTGATACAAATCTAATATATGGAATTGATGGAACTCTGATTTTCTAGAGTGTTGTTGTGCGAGGCTACATGCATCTAGTCTAGGGCATATATGCATGTAATGATAATAGCTAATTTGTGTGTACTATAGGCTTTTCAAACTTTCTGGAGCTAGACACAATTGAGGGGCAGAATATCACTTTCAACAATGTACCTTTTGTTGTGACAGAAGTAAGGAAGTTGCACTGTCAATTTGGGAAGCATTACTATAATGAAAAAAGAGCTACTTCAGATCGTATGAAACTCCAAGGCACCCGTAAAATTGGTTGTCCTGCACATCTTAATATATACACGATAAAGCTATTTCCAGAATTTGGAATAACAGCTGAGGATATAGCCAGGATGGGGGCTCGAAAGCTGAAGGAAAAGAAGAAGGAAGTAATAATGAAGTTGATTGTGAACAGCAACAATTAAAAATGCTTACAAAATATTTTGTCCTTTTGCCTACACATATTTTGTAGTTTTATATGTTGTATCCATGAGAGTTATAGAATTGCCATACATTTTTAGTAGCTGTTGCTGCCACTGTTCCTGGTGGACATAAAGAAGAGGTTGAAGTGGTCCTAATTTAATGTCTTCTTGATGTTGCTTTAGGGTCTTTGTATTTACGAAAATGAAACTTTGAAGCTGGATTATCTTTTATCCATTGAGCTTTAAATTATCCTGATCAAATTTGGACATCTCCAATGCCTTTTGAGCTAATTACATGTGGTTATGAATATCTGTTTCAGTTGGGAAGTATGTCCTATTGGTTGTTGCTATCCGTTGATCTGGGCATAGCATGTGGTGTACATACCTCTTTAGAGCCCTCTTTACTTCTTGAGTAGTAGTTGCACCTTCCGGAACCAATTCACATACTGTATCACGTGATATGGATATACATGAGGACTATGAAACAGGTAGTACCACAGCAGAAGTTCTGACAACAATCATCAAAGATGCAATGTTTCGGTGTGGATTTGATCTGCTGGATTGCCTGGCCAAGGTTATGATGGAGCTTCGAATATGAGCGGCCGAATATCAGGTGTCCAGGCGAGAATTAGTTCTGAATATCCAAAGGCTATCTACATTCATTGTTTTGCCATTCATTAAATCTGGCCTTCCAAGACTCTTCCAAAGGTATTCTTATTATCAGAAATTGTCTTAGCACAGTTACAAGAGTTATCGAACCTAATACAATAACTTGGGCAAATGCTACAGAAGATAAGGCATAACCTACCGTGTGATTTGGGACCTAATCTGAGTCCACTCAGTGCTACAAGATGGACAGTCAAAGCTAAATCATTTGAATCTGTACTTCTGAATCATGAAGCTCTTCTGGAAACTCTTCATGAGGTCATGTCAGGATCTAGCAGTACCTTTGAAGTGACAGCCAAAACTGGAGGTATTCAAAAAGTCTAGAAAGTTTTGATGTAGCTACTACTATTTGGGATTATGCTCGGTAAAAAATTGTTCGGTTTGACTGAATCACTGAGCTGTGCCTTGCAATGTAAAAATGTAACTGCCTTTGATGCTAAAGCAGCTTCTAATGTTGTTTGCAAGAAGATTTCAAAAATGAGAAATGATAATGATACTGAATTTGAAACCTTTTGGGAGAAGTCTACAACTAAAGCTCAAGAATTACAACTCTCTGATCCTACATTACCGAGAGTATGGAAACCTCCCAGGCGGACAGACTCTGGTTCAAGTCCAAGTACCTTTCCTTCACCAAGGACTACTTTAGGAAGGTCTACTTTGAATTTCTGGATAGCATTAATGGAGATTTCAAGAAGATTTGATAAAGAACTTTGATTTGTTCTTAAAAGCTGAGCAATCACTACCTAAAGCTGCATCTACTTGAAGACTTCTAGATGAAAATTTTGATGAAATGTATAACCACTTTGAAGAAGACGTGGATCATTCACGGCTTTAACAGTCCTTCAGGATGTAATTGATGGTGTGAATCCTACACTTCAACACATCCACTAAGCAAACCTTACACTAAATACAACTGCAAGTTTATTTTTCGAGGTATTAAAGCTACAAATGGTTTATGTGATTCCAGTGAGTATAGCCACAACTGAACGTTCGTTCTCTGCACTCCGCCGACAGAAAACCTATTTAAGAAACTCGATGTCTACACAAAGGCTAAATCACGTGATGAACTTGCAAGAACATATCTGAACAACTGGACTTGAAAAAAATGGCCACAGAATTTATATCACGAAATGAAAAAATACAAGCTTGTTTTGGTAATGTTGTATATACAACATTAATTTCCCCCCCAATATCTGATAATACATAGCTACATCAAGAGCATGCTCCAACCTTCAAGGACAGTCCTGGATTTTTTTTTGATTTGTCCAGTTTCTTGGATGCACTTATACTAGTCCTTTAAGTATTATTCCAGACAGCTGTGATAGGCATACATCTTAACTAGGCCATGGAATGATTTTTAATGCTGTGTACACTGGCAAAGAGGCTTTCAAAATATATTTTTGTGTTGTGGTTATATCAATATGGCTTAGTCACTAAGTAATGATAGGTTGGTAAGTAATTACTGGTGGGTGTGGCTAATATTCCTGATGCTTCTACATATGAATAAGTCGGAGCCTATGCAGGAGACATCACAGTAATAATATACTATGAACGACTAACAACAACAGTAAAACAAATAAAAATACAGATTGCAGCTACAAGTTAATACAATAATAATATTTTTATCTTTTTAGGAACGAGCAATTAATAAAGTGGAAATATAACATGTAGCTAGTTAGCAATATAATGCAGAAGAAAAATTACAATACATTACGGAGTAGTAAATTAATATTCAATAATAATGATAAAACAATATCTTTACATACAATATAAAAAAGGAAGAAACAAATTGTTATAACTATAGCCACCACTAGCTACTAATGTAACTCTATAGTTAGCCTCAATGTTTTCCAACCCTACTAATCGGTTACCAAGTGACCCCAGAACTGAAGCAGCATTCCTCCTGCACTACCACAGAGATCCCCTCTATGAGGAACTGGTGAGAGTTCTGCTATGGAATAAGCATAATATCTACATTGCAACAATACAAAGAACAACAACAAAAACCCGTCTAGCTTCCCCGATTAGCCGTACCAAATCAAACTTGCTTTCTCTGCCAATAGTGATGCGGCCGAATTGGGCTCGGTCTTGCTGCCAGGCCCTCAAGGATGGCACAGGAAAATCGAGCTCTCTGTGTGTGTGGCCTGTGAAACCTGGTAGCAAAGTTGGAGTTTCCATGTTTATGTCATTAGCTATGAATCACTACTTGTTCAGCTGCGGTGCAAATCTTTAATATGGCACATTTCACCCAATACTTGATTTCTTAACCTCATCCTTACTGTCATATTGTATAATAATAATAATAAAATAGGGCTGCTAGCTAAGTGTCGCATAAAGTAAAATAGACAAGTGTATGTTTGTGCCAAGATTGTATCTTTTCAGGTAATCAAAATTGTATGACGAAAGTTGCTCTGTAGTGTGGTCCATTCTAGTGTGAAATATTATTTTGCATTAACTATAACATTACTTATAGATACTATAATAACAATATGTGAGTATATTGAATGTCTGGACAGGTATCTTGCTGAATATTATTTATAATGTTAAGAAGACAGTTGATGCTACACTTGGTGAACCTGCCCATAGTTGTTTCTCAGTTCTGGATATTCCAGAAACTAGCCAAAGAAATTTGCTGTTGATCACCTGTTGGTTCCAGTAGTTGTCCACAAGAGAGGTTAAAGCACTGTTATTAGCTTCCCAGTAAAACCACAGACTACCTGTACAAGAAGTGGGAAGGACCTAGTTGACAGAAATAAACTAGGGAGGAGTGTGACCTGACCCGAGAAAACCTGATAGGATGGAAGACCGTTAGCAATTTCAACTCCAGGAGCCTCAATGCTATTGAGGTGAGTGATGAGAAGCTCATGATTATGAGTGATGCACAGTGATAAGTATAAGAGAGTGTCCAGTGAGGCATGTGTGGTGCGTGACTTGCTGATATTTTGCATTTTAAACTGCTAGCTTCACAAGCCAATGCTTTAGCTGTAGCTAGAGATTGCTCCTCCTTTAGTGTTTAGGATATTAAGGTCGAGGAAAACAGTCTGGAGAGGAACTGGAAAGGTTTAAGGGAAGAGCTGCTTTATTGTCTTGGTGGAAGTGCTATCAACTCAAGTTCATCTCACTTAGACTACCTTACAGTTCTTTCAGTTGTTAACATTAGAAAAACATAGCAATTATACTGAGCTAGTGACAGCACTCAAGGTTAGATTTCAACCAGTCGATATTGATGAACTTAGGTGTCTCAAGATTCATCAGCTTATGCAGACAGATGAGTCTGTGGAGAAGCTTGGGTTTACAGTTGTTGGCTTGGCCAAAGAATTTTTTTAGGTGCTAAGGAGCTGGGCAGGCAGAAAGGCAGATGTTGTTGCCAAAATAGCAGTAAAAGCTAGTGGCACCTAAGGTCAGACAATCCTTCAATGAGTTCTAGGAGATTTCATTGACATGATCAGCAGTACAGCTACCCTTCAGTCAACGGAGCCAAAAGGGAAGAAACTGGAAGGTTGAGCAATCTTACTATAAATGCTGAGCACACAGTCTTCCACTGATCATTGGAGAAGGTAGTCCAGTATGAAGTGATTCTTTCTCAGAGAGTGGACAGAAGTGAGGTGCCAGGGAAGTCTTCAAGCAGCTGGAATCGAGTAAAGCAATGCCACACCAGGTGTTGGGAAGATATCGTGTACAGTTAGGTTAGGAGGGCTCTTTCCCTTGATGAACAGCTGAAAGATATTATGGATACCAGAAGATGTCACATGCAGCAAGGTTTGCTCAATATCAGTGACAGTTTGTTAGAACAGTAGTACATGGAAGCACAGAAGATGTAGGTGCCACCCTGAAATTGGGTGTGAACATTATGGGTATAGCTAGAGGTGATTGCTATGGTCGACACAACTTCACAGTCCAGCATCTGGCTCGTACCTAAGTTTCAATCAGCATTTTGTTCACCTATTTGGTAAGGATGGCAAAGCTGGAAAACGATAGCTACAGTCACTATGTAAGTGGAGGCAGAGTGTATATTATCTGTCCCTGCTTTACAGCCTGATAGCAGTCAGACCTGTTTAATTGGCATGAATGCAGCACCAGCACTTGGTTTCTCATTTCTGAATGCCAGAGGGCAACATCTGAGGAGAGCAGCAGTATTTATAAATTGAAATCTTAGTGTCAGCTTTGTCCAATCTAAGACAATTCCAGCCAGGGCTTGTTCCTTAGTTGAGCTGAGGTGGAAATGGAGTTATAGAGGTTAGTTTTGCTTGTTTGAATTTGAACCTGAGTCACTTGAAGTACTTGGTATTGGTACTCCTATGTCACTACTGTGAGTAACTGATAGGGAAAGGCCAATGGTAAATTACCAGCATGTAGTAGTTCACTTGGAAAGGGTCTCTAGGTTAGGATTTGTGTCAGAGGTGTGTAAATTAGCAGGTGATAATCTGTTGGATTAGTAAGAAATTATGTGACACACGTGAGTATGTAGTGATTGAGTGTGGTTTTGGTGGATCAGATGGATGCAGAAATGAAAACAATGGCGGTGTAGAAATTAATTTCTTGTGCATTTGTGGTAGTGAGAGTGCTAGTGTATTTGCTAATGGGGATTGGCTACTGTTTGGATAGAATTTTGAATGAAGAAACTATGTTTGTTTGAAGCAAAAATTTTGGTCATTGCTTTTGCAAGATATATAGATCGAGTGATGAATCCTGTTTTTTTAAGACAAATCTTGCCATACCCAAGTTTATTTATACAATGATTGCTGGATCAGGTTGTTCTTATCAACTTACTGCGCATTATATGCATGAATATCTAGAGAATACGGCAATAATACTAAGCCAGCGACAGTAATTTGGCATGACTAGCCCTGATGGGTCAGTACAGACACCCACCTTTTGATTAGAAATCCTTTTAGAACATGAAAAAAGAGCTTGGAAGAAGCATGCACCAATTTAACCTATTTCTACACAAAAATTGATGAAACAATTAACTCAGTATTAAAATGACTTTTACCATCAGACACAGTGTCTGCTGTACTGTACAGAAAGGGAGTGCTGTGATTTTGTCAAAACATAAACCATTCTACTGTGATTCTCTTCTCCCAGAATTGGCATGCTCACGGCATGGCATATGGGAACCTTAACTAGCTACATTGCTATTATTGCTGTTCCCCATTCATCTAATATCATAATGTACAATATTTATTGGGAGTAATTCAGAACATATTTATGAATTTGGGAAGGTAAAGTAACTGGTGTTGAATTAAGCCACTTCTTCATGATGACTCAAACTTCAGCCGCAGCAGATTTTCTCTGTTCGTTTCAACATCCAGAAAGCAATACTGCACTATGATTTATTTACTTAGAGCTAGTAGAAACTAGAGGTATTGATCTCCATGGTTCGTTACTTTTTTTAAAATAGAAGTTACATTAGCCATTTTTTTTTATTGACAACCAACCCAATGAAGGGGTAAAACTGTAACTCATCACATGATGGAACAGTAATATGGTGGTAAAAAGAGTACGGAAGCTGGAAGTGATTGTGTGACAGTTAAAAATTGTACTGATTTAGATATATTTTTTTGAGTCTGTGGTGTGGCCAAAGTGATTGTAGCAGGATCAGTTAGAACAGTTTAAACTGAACTTTGATGATATGCTGGCCTTGGTAGACGATGATATAGGTTGTACATATGTTGTATATGATGAAATTGATACTTGGGTTCATCCCCCTATAAACCAATACAGATGGCATATTCCATTTGCTAAAATTGCATCTATGATGTCTAACATGATAAAGAAGCATATAGTGAAGCGCTCAGTTTGTCCCTGCCTGTAGTCCTTGTGCCCAAAAAGGATGCTCCGACACAATTATTCTTCGATTACATATGTCTAAATACTATTACCCAAAAGGACATATTCTCTTTATGGAATTGAGGACATCTAGTACATGATCAGCAGGGCTCAGTATTTTACTAATGTTGATCTATCTGCTAGATAGTAGCAGATCCAGCTAGATTGAACTTACTGTGCAAAGAGCTTTCACTACTGACTGTGGGTTGTCTAGGTTCAAATGTATGCCATTTGGATTATGTAACACACCCTCAGATGAGTCATCCTTTTCCCAAAAGTGTTGGGACACTCCGCATGTGAAGGCCTGCCTAAACAAGCTTGTGGAAGGAGCACAGGATGATACTGCGCGTGCTCATGTTAGAGCCGCTACCAAGAGTGAAGCAGGTGCCTGGCTCCATGCCCTCCCTATGTCTGCAGTTGGTTTGAGGATGTATGACGATGTGATTCGTGTTGCCACAGGTCTTCGTCTTGGTGTACCGCTTTGTAGTCCTCAACAGTGTCTTCAGTGTAGAGCTCCAGTTGACCAGCAGGGTACTCATGGGCTCAATTACAGAAAGAGTCAGGGCCACCACCCTCAACACGCTGCTATTAATCAAGGGATCCAAAGATCTCTATGTTCCGCCAAAATCCTGGAACCAGTAGGCTTGGATCGTGATGATGGCAGATGTCCTGACGGCAGTTGTGCCGAGGAATGGGATGGTTCTGGTTTGTGATGCCACATGTTAAGACATGTTTGCTCCCTCTTATGGGGATTTGAGGTCTGGAGATCCTGGAACGGTTGCCAACAGAGCTGAATTCCTGAAGAAACAAAAGTATCGTTCAATCAGAGACACGTACTCTTTCGTTTCTCTGGGCTTCAAGACCACGGGTGTATTTGGTGATGAGGCCATGTCCTTTATTAAGGAGTTGGGCAGGAAAATTAAGGAGGAGACTACTAGGGAGGCTAAGGCCCATTTCTACTTGCTCCAATGGTTGTCAGTTGCAATACAGTGTGGAAATGCTGCTGCTGTTGCTGGAAACATCTCGGGTGCAGGAAATGTCAAACTACTTTTAACTTATTATTTTAATCAATTATAATTTTTTGTAATTTGCCTGATTTAATTAGGTGTGAATGTACTCTGATATTGCCTGTTTATATATAATTAATTTTTTTATTGGTTATTATTATAATTTTTATTTTGTGATATTTATATATATATATATAATCTAGAATACATGCATATAGAATACATGTAAATTTAATTTAAGAAATAATGATCGTCAGGTACTGAGCTGGATCCAAGCACTGCAGCAGTGTTTCCTCGTAGGATTGCAACTGCAATTCTTTGAAGCAAGGCACGAGGGTCGCCAGACTCAATTTTGAGGCATGCACCTATATACCTCTTGGAGAAAACTCTTTGCCTCAGACCCAAATACTCCCGAGGTCTCGATACCAATACGTACAAAATAATGAGTAGCCTCTATATATGCATACTTCCGCTTCTTCAGAAACTCGGCCCTGTCAGCAATGCACCCTGGACCATCAGGTAACCTAGTGGCATACGAAGGAGCAAAAGTGTCCACAGATGTAGCATCCCGCACAAGAACTCGGCCATTCCTCCAGGGAACAATGGAAGCCCCATCTGGATGCTTGCCATCTGAGCGACAGATCCCAGAGGGCTCCAGATGTGAAGGAACCTTGATGGATGCAAGTGATCTTCTAACAAGATTGTTTATAGCTGCATGCCTTGAATGATGACCCTGACTCTTCGAGCAACTGAGACCATGAGTCCCTAGCTGAGATCCATACTGATGGCAACTGTGAGGATGATAGAGAGGTGTACCCAACCGCAAACCAATGGCTACCCTGGTGACATAATCATCCATATGGAGGCCTAATGAAGAAATGGGGAGGGCATGAATTCAAGTGCCTGACTCCTTTCTAGATGCTGCCTGAATCCGTATTCGAGAAGTAGGATTTGTAGCCGAATTCAGTAGAGAATTGAAAGCAGCCTTCACGAGCGGACCATCCCATGACCATTGCTTGGAATACTCAGACTCAGATGGTAGTGGACTGCTATGCTCTAGATGCCAGACTTCAAGGCCCGCATCAAATGAAGGATAGTTAGCTTGGTGTAAACTGTCAGGCAGAATCTGGTCAATGAGATCATAAGCACCACTTGTAGATGCTAGAAAAGCAGATGGTGCAAGCATTATAGCACTTCTGATTACCAAGCCACCAGATTTCAATGGAAGGGATGCCTGACACCAATCAGAATCGCTAATGTGGAGTGGGGTGTTAGTAATCTCAACCAGGATTGAACATTGGAGGGAGTTAAACTCTTGAAGTTTAGTAGAGGAAAAACAGAGGAAGAACGTAATGAAAATACAAGTTTTGGGATGGCGAATGCATTCTTGAGGAGGCTGAAGGCATCGTGTGTCTGAAGATGTTTAAGCCTGCTACCCAGAAATTTCAGCGTATCAATTTTGGTAGCAATCAATTCTTCGATTCCTTCTATACCCCCAATAGGGGAACCTAGCAAAGTGGCGACCTCGGGATTGACAACACGAATACCTGGGATGGCACAGATAAACTTCCCTAATGTCTCTGGGTCAGAGCAAATTACCTCGCACTTTGCATGATTAAATTGTAAAACCAACTCGCCAGCAGTATTCTCCACCGTGTTCAGATCGTGGAGCACATCATCCAAACTATCCCAAAAGTACCATCATCCAGATAAAACACACGAAACTCGGAGAGTAATTTGAGACTAATCTTGTGAACTGAAAGACAGAATAACAGAGGGCCCAAAGGGTCACACTGCTGAACTCCCTCAGATGATTGGATGATCTTACTTCCAAAAAAGAGGGAGGATGGAGCACTATAAGCAGAATGGACAAATGGAAGTAGATCTGGTGCCAACTCTTCAACAGTAGATAACATCTTGTCGCGACGAATAGTGTTAAAGGCATTTTTTAAATCTAGTTTCAAAATGACATTGCCAGGCTTCAGATTGTGCTGGTAGATACAATCAGAGTGAGCAACAGCTTCAGCTCCACATTGAATTCCAAAACCAAGTTGATGAGGAGCAAGAAGAGCACACATAGACTGTTTCATACGACTGCTGGCACACTTTGCAACCAATCATCTGAGGGTGCATGATGGCAATGAGCCTCACACCACCATCTTTCTTGTTTAAGGCTATCAGGGAAGCCCCAAAGAAAAAAGGGCGAACAGAAAGTAGCACTTCTCCTCGCAGAACCATGTTGACAGAGGCGGTTATAGCTGCAAGAAGTCGGAGACCTCCTTCCCCAGCTGATCTACTAATCATGTCCTTAAGGTGTTGAGGACGTAACCCATCAGGCCCACCAGCAGACCCACATGGAAATGATCGAATAGCTTTAGCAATATCCGATGATGCAACTTTAAAAGCAAATTCACTTTCAATGAGAGGGGCCTGAGGGATGGTGGAATTGGGATGAGGCTGTGGATGTTTTTCTTGAAGAGATGCTAGGGTAATGTCATTAAAGTCTGCCAAAAAATCATCAGAGCTAGCAATGCGAACTGCTCGACTAAAATCCACTTCATCAAGCTTAGAGGCAACACGCTTTGCCAGATATTGAATGGAATCCTTCTGGGACATGTGTTGGTGTGAATGGTGATGTTGAGAAAGAGGGGCAGGGTTGAATTCAGATTCAATTAGGTGGTTTGTAAGAGAAGCTAGACTCTTATAGTACCCACCTTTCCTAGGTACTCTGAAACATCTTGATGGTTTAATATTATTTATTTATTTTTTATTTGTTTATTTTTTTCCTTCCATAATTATATGGTTCACATATTATGGTTCACACATTGCTAAGATGTGTTTTATAGCATGTGGTAATAGCTAGCTACTAGTATTTTACAATCTCACATGAGTCCTACCATCTCACTCTTTGTGATGAAGGCTAGAGTATCTAATCAAAATGTTGAGAGAGTACAATTTCAAGTTGATCAATGAGAAGGTTATTGTAATGTTTTTATGTCAACTGAGAGTTTATCTATTGGTATACATAATTATTAAAGGGTTGCATTTCTCTAATCTACTAAGTAAATTCTTTTTTCCTAGTTACATGTCTTAGCTTTTATATTTTTGAGTGTTTTATAACTTTGTTTCTTCTCATGAAAATAGAGCAGGCTCCTCCATGAACTTTGTTCAGGATAGCTGTAGATCATATTTGTTTTCATGCACATATTGATGACAAGCAGTTTATCTTGTCTATGCTTAATATCTGCTTGCAGAAATCTAATCATTATTAATTCTCCTAAGGTCGGTAGAGTGCTTGTAAAAGAAAGAGCAAAAAAATCTATATCCTAAATGAGATAGATGGGAATGGTTACAAAATATATGTCCTAATTCAGCTAGACTGGAAGGGTTATAAAGTTTCTCTTAAGACATTGAAAGATGGGGCCCTTGGACAATCTCTCTCACAGATTGATTGCGATCTTCAACATCTCCTTGCCCATCTAACAAAGTGAATCTGACAACTGTTTGATGAAGCCGGCAGGATCTCTACCTGTTCCCTCTTTTGTGCCAGTACTGAATGTGTCTATAATGTTAATAAACTTCCGCAAATCAGATACAACTTCATTACATCCATGTCATTATCATTCATTCTTTTTCACTTGGCTGATGTATCACTACACTTGATGGCTGTGCCATGCCCATTGGTGCTTTCACGGGATGTGAAACTTTCTAGCCCTTTCTTATTCTATTTCCTGCATTTTGCTACAATAAAGTAGAGCAAGTTTGTCAGTATAATTCACTTTTTTGAGGCAAAAATGTGCAGCAGCTGCTCATGTAGACTCAATACACTTCTGCTTGTGGAATATTGAGTTTAGCTGAGCCAAGTCTGCAAGAAGCTGCAGGCTTTCCCAAAAGGTAGTCATAAGTTTGCTCTTTTGACAATAGTTAACAGAGTTGACCTTCAATAAAACCATACGGTTCATCATTTATGCATTATATATATATATACAAATACATAGGCATTTGTGTAAACCTCAATAGAAACATGGTAAACAAGACCAATGGAGATTATAAACATCCTCACCCTTATATCGACAACCATCGATTATACTGGAAAAAGGAGTTTCAAACTCCAAGATTTCAGGGCTGATTTTCCATAGCGCAAATTTTTTATATACAGTCCTAAAATGCTTGCTGCCTTGGTGCGGAATAACTTGAAGTTGCAAACGATATCCATCAGCTTTTTAACATAGCTAACTACATAACATAGGGAGCATCAATTTGGGAACCTGTAGTTTACAGAGTAGATGTAGATGCGCAAATTTCCAGTCTTTGATTTCATTGACTAAGACATTGGATTGTTTGCATAAGTTGTCGGATATTTTCTTTCATAAAGAAATATAAGCTGAAAAGCAGTTCTGGGGCTTATACATACTGCTTACTCTAGCAATTTGTCCAGGCATAGATCACTCACGTGTGAGCAGTTCAATCGAGACTATGGAATGAATGCTGTGGAGCAACTCTAAAGAGCCTGAACTTGAAGCCATAGCCATAATAATTATTCTTATTTTATCTTATTTATAATTTTATTCTTCATAATTTTTTTATTTTAATTAATTTTTTTATTTTTAGTTTATTTATTTTTTAGTTTATTTATTTATTTACATATTTATTTGTTTGTTTATTTATTTTCTTATTAATTTTGTGTTATTTATTTAATTATTATTATTTTATTTTAATTTTTTTATTAATATTTTATTTGTTAATTTATTGTTGTTGTTGTTGTCATTGTTGTTGTCATTTCATTGTCATTGTCACTGTCATTGTCATTGTCTTTCTCGTTGTTGTTGTTGTTGTTTCATTATTCCTGATCAATGCTATATAGAGCATCTAGTCTTAACGTTGAGAGAATACAATTTGAAGTTGTAATGTTGCTGTCTTTCAAAACTTCTCTCCTGTCTGCCATTTTTCCCCCAGATCACATCCCAGACCAGACATTGCGCTACAATCAAGATTAGAATATTTTTCATGGCAAGTATATACAAATACACCTGTATCATGGAGCTAGAATGTAGATGTTGATGCAGAGCCTGTGTATTTCAATGTAGCCACATACACAGTTGGGGAGCAGTGATCTAGTGCAGAAATGCAACAATTATGTATGCATGGTTTTACTCCTTGTATCAAAATAAAATTCCACGGTAAGCTGTAGCATGGGAACTTTGGGTCTGTGCTGAGTTGTAGATGATATGACTATTTATTTTTATAACTTTTTATTTTGGCTTTTTTTTGTAAGTGAAGAGGAAATGAAATATATATATTAAAGATTACCAGTGTTTAAAAATTCATAGCTAAAGTGACCCACAAATGATTGTGGTTTACATAGGAAATTCTTGTTTCAATGTACATATAATATATATTATGTTTGTACCTCTAGAATTCAACATAATCCAATTAGCTTTAAAAGAAACAATGAAATAATGGGGGCAGAGTGGGAGGAGGGGAGGAATATCTTCATGAAGCTATTTACATACACCAATTAAATCAATTATCATGTAATACTGTTCTGTAGTTGCAGGAGGAAGTCCCTGGGAAGTGTGTTCAAAAGTAGATACATGTCAATATGCTACACATTTCTCAATCCTTGATGCTGCACTGCTAGCTATATAGAAGATAAACACTTTCATATTTTACATAGAAGAACTTTATATCTGCAAAAGCTTACTTTACAGTTGAGACATTTTCGTATGTACACTGCTCTGTCTGTATTTCTGGTCTGTTTAGAAAGAAAATACAAGCTCATTGTAATACATAATACATAGTAGTACACATTTGTGACTTGTTCATGCACTACATTCTTCCATTGTTGGTAGTCAGAAATAATTATATTTGATAGCAAGAAGTTTAAAGTTTTACTTTTACATTAGAGTTGGGCATAAAACCCACTTTTGTATTAACACTTTTTTTAAAGCTAAAAGGCATAGGTATTCCTTTACCAATTTTATTAAATTACCAATTAGAAAACAGGTCAGTCCTAACAATTTTTTCCCCGACTAAGTTGCAATAACTAGGTCATGTTGTCATAGAGCCAAAATATTAACTTTTTTGACAAAATATTTGTAATCAACATTTATTAGGCATTGATTTCATGAAATTTTACTTTTAATATTTGTGTAAATGTTAAATGGTCATGTGAGCATTCAGTCAAATAATCATGTGGTGCTAAAAGTATTATGAATGAACCTTTTGCACGAATATTATACACTGAAAGACAATTTATTTTATTTTAAGAAACATCAGGAGGTGCTCTAGAACTCCTTATATTGTTAGTATTATCACTATTTCCAAATGGCAGGCACCACAACACACAGAACAAATTTCTCAGATAAAACTCACTTAGGCAGCTTCTTAGCAACCCAAACATTTGTTTCGATCAGATTTACTCTGTTCCCACCAAACTTCCACTATTCTTTTTATTTGTGAAGGCAATAAACCGGCAGCTCCAAAACTCAATAAAAAACAATGAAATATGGTCTTCAAGTTCTATCCCTTTACTTGAAACCCACAATTTCAGTTCCATAAGAACCTAAATCTTAAATGACTTGCAATGGCTATTTTTGTTTTCATTCAATAAAACAGTCAAAAATCGGTAAAACATTACCCATAAAATATGCATGCTTTTGTATATTGATGTCAATCTAAGATTTACAGTGCAGATCTTCAACGAAACCTGGTAACTACTTACATGTGATCTATATGTCTATATATAAATAATTAGGAATTTGTGTATGCTTAATTAATATGGTAAAGAATATAATCGCCTATAATAGACTAGTTATAAGGTTATATCCAAAATTGTAGAGGAATTTAACTTCAACAAAGTATTACTTATGAACAAGAAAATCCATTCACATAATTAAGTCTGCAAATTCTTACCTTACAGTTGAGACATTTTCGTATGCTACACACTGCTCTGTCTGTATTTCTGGTCTGTTTAGAAAGAAAATACAAGTATTCCATGTCATTGTAATACATAGTACATACAACAAGTCTTAGTAGTACACATTTGTGACTTGTTCATGCACTACATTCTTCCATTATTGGCAGTCAGAAATATATTTGATAACAAGATGTTTAACTATCTACAAAGTTTTACTTTTACATTAGAGTTGGGCATAAAACTCACTTTTGTATTAACAATTTTTTTGAAGCTAAAAGGTATTGCATAGGTATTCCTTTACCAATAATTAAATTACCAATTAGAAAACAGGCATGACAATTTTTTCCCAGACTAAGTTGCAATAACTAGGTCATGTTGTCATAGAGCCAGAAATATCAAAATATAATATTTTTTGACAAAATATTTGTAATCACCATTTATTAGGCATTGATTTCGTGAAATTTTACTTTTAATATTAGTGCAAATGATTGTATTAAATGGTCATCTAAGCATTCAGTCAAATAGTCATGTGGTGCTAAAAGTATTATGAATGAACCTTTTGCACGAATATTATACACAGAAAGACAATTTATTTTATTTTAAGAAACATCAGGAGGTGCTATAGAACTCCTTATATTGTTAGTATTATCACTATTTCCAAATGGCAGGCACCACAACACACAGAACAAATTTCTCAGATAAAACTCACTTAGGCAGCAACCTAAACATCATATTTACCTCTGTTCCCAACAAACTTCCAGTATTCTTTTCATTTTTGAAAATAAACCGACAGCTCAATAAAAAACAATGAAAAAGGTCTTCAAGTTCTATCCCTTTACTTGAAACCCACAATTTCAGTTCCATAAGAACCTAAATCTTAAATGACTTGCAATGGCTATTTTTGTTCTCATTCAAACTAAAAAAATCGGTAAAACATTACCCATAAAATATGCATGCTTTTGTATATTGATGTCAATCTAAGATTAACAGTGGAGATCTTCAATGAAACCTGGTAACTACTTACATGTGATCCATGTGTCTATATATCAATAACTAGGAATTTGTGTATGCTTAATTAATATGGTAAAGAATAATATCGCCTATGATAGACTAGTTATAAGGTTATCCTGAGCAACTTCTTGTAGGAGGAAAGCTAAATAATTTACAATGTAGTCATCAACACTAATAATGACCATCAAGTATAATAACAGTCTTCAAAAAGAAGTAGAAAATAAATACTTGAAATTGTAGAAGAATTTAACGTCAACAAAGTTTTACTTATGAACAAGAAAATCCATTCACATATTATACTTTATGTCTGCAAATTCTTACCTTACAGTTGAGACATTTTTGTATGCTACACACTGCTCTGTCTGTATTTCTGGCCTGTTTAGAAAGAAAATACAAGCATTCCATGTCATTGTAATACATAATACATACACCAAGATATTTGTGACTTGTTCATACACATTCTTCCATTATTTGTAGTTAGAAATATATTTGATAACAAGATGTTTAACTCTCTACAAAGTTTTACTTTTACATTAGAGTTGGGCATAAAACCCACTTTTGTATTAAATATTTTTTTTAGCTAAAAGATATTGCATAGGTATTCCTTTACCAATATTAAATTACCAATTAGAAAACAGGTAAGTCACGACATTTTCCCCCCAGACTAAGTTGCAATAACTAGGTCATGTAGTCATAGAGGTAACTTTTAAACAATTAATTTTTTTGACAAAAGACTTATTATCACCATTTATTAGGCATTGATTTCGTGAAATTTATTAGTGCAAATGATTGTATTAAATGGTCATCTAAGCATTCAGTAAAATAGTCATGTGGTGCCTAAAGCATTATGAATGAACTTTTTCACGAATATTATGCACAGAAAGACATATTTTAAGAAACATCAGGAGGTGCTCTAGAACTCCTTATAATGTTAGTATTATCACTATTTCAAAATGGCAGGCACCACAACACAGATAAAACTCACTTAGGCAGCTTCTTAGCAACCTAAACATTTGTTTTGATCAGATTTACCTCTTTTCCCACCAAACTTCCGGTATTCTTTTCATTTTTGAAGGCAATAAACCGGCAGCTCCAAAACTCAATAAAAAACATGAAATATGGTCTTCAAGTTCTATACCTTTACTTGAAACCCACAATTTCAGTTTTACAACACCCTAAATCTTAAATGACTTGCAATGGCTATTTTTCTTCTCATTCAATAAAACACTAAAAAATCGGTAAAACATTCACATAAAATATGCATGCTTTTGTATATTGATGTCTATCTAAGATTAACAGTGCAGATCTTCAAAGAAACTTGGTAACTACTTATATATGATCCATGTGTCTATATATCTATAACTAGGAATTTGTGTATGCTTAATTAATACGGTAAAGAATAATATCGTCTATGATAGACTAGTTATAAGGTTATCCTGAGCAACTTCTTGTAGGATGATAAAAAAATAAGCTAAATAATTTACAATGTAGACATCAACACTGCTATTATATAATAATGACCACCAAGTATAATAACAGTCTTCAAAAAGAAGATATTTGAAATTGTAGAAGAATTTAACGTTAACAAAGTTTTACTTATGAACAAGAAAATCCATTCACATAATAATTATTATACTTTATGTCTGCAAATTCTTACCTTACAGTTGAGACATTTTCGTATGCTACACACTGCTCTGTCTGTATTTCTGGCCTGTTTAGAAAGAAAATACAAGCATTCCACGTCATTTTAAATATATATGCCAAATCTTAGTTGTATAGGAAGAAGAAAATAAAAACTTGACATTGAGACTTGTCCATATGCTACAAACTCCTCCAACTCCACTGATGGACTGTTATATATACAAGGTAAAAATAAAAACATTGTACATAGAAGAAATTTATGTCTGCAAATTCTTACTTTAGAGTTCATATGCTACACACTCCTTCATCTCCACTGATGGACTGTTATATGCAAGATAAAAACTTTCACATTGCATATAGAAGAATTTTATGTCTACTTTCGAGTTGAAAGTTCTTTACTCCTTTAAACATATTAAGAAAGAGAGCTGTGGCATAGTTTCCGAGGTATACCAGAACAAATGGCTTACCGTGGGAATTATCCTAAGCCATGGAACAATATGTAGCTGGTGTTATAACTTCCACGAATTTTTTGTTGCCTTTTATAATGTAAAATTATATCATTAAAAGCCATGAAAATCGGCCTTCAAGATCTATCTCTTTTCTTCCACCTACACAACTTCCATACCATAGAGCAAGTTTTGTACCAGAACACTCCAAATCTAATGACATGCAATGGTACTTTTTTTTAACACCCAAAAATCCGTAAAACGTTGTCAATACAATAAGATGCTTGTGTATATTGATATCATCTCCGTATAAGCTGAGGCAGCAGTAGCTGTGTATTTTCACTACAAAAAAGTGATGAGATGTTTCTCAAAACTTACTTTTGTGAAATACCAGTGCAGATCTTCAAACAAAACCTGGTAACTACTTCCATGTATCATCCATGTGTCTATAATGTGAATATCTAGGCACATGTGTATAGTTTAGGAATTAAAATGCTTATCTTCTGTGATTGGCTATAATTTATTATAGTTATGAAGTTATACTGAGCTACTTCTTATGGGAGAAAAAAAAAGAAAGATTCAACGTGGTCTCAAACACTTATAGCACCTTTACCTACAATAATGAACACCAACTTTATAATAACTTTGTTTCCAAAAAGAGGAAAACAAATTATTTAGGAATTTAATGTGAACAAAGTCTTACTTTACAGTTAAGGCTTGTCCATATGCTACACAATCCTCCATCTTCACTGCTGGACTGTTATGAAGTAAAAACCCTTTGATATATCGCATATAATATGTCTGCAAATTCTTACCTTGCAGTTGATACATCACCATATGCTACACACTCTTCTGTCTCTATTTCTGGTCTGTTTAGAAAGAAAATACAAATTCCAAGTTATATATAGTATACTTTAATTTAATATACATACACCATGACTTAGTTATACACAATTGAGACTTGTTCATGTGCTACATTCTTCCATCTTTTTGGGTTAGAAATATACTTGATATTGTAGATGAAGTTTAGGATCTACCAATTTACATTATTAAAATTAAAACCGCCTTCTCAATAATCAACTTTAAATTTTATTCACTCGACATTTCGACTAGAGCATCTAGTCGAAAGGTCGAGTGAATAAAATTTGAAATGAGAAGGCGATTTTTATGTTATTATATCAACTGAGAGTTCATTGAAAGTTAATTTACTTTTGTTGAGCATAAAACCCACTTTTGTATTATTTTGGTAGCTAAAAGGCTCAGTGATCTCTTTACCAATTATTACATTTAGTCAGTTATAAATGATTGTGATTGCAATAGCATAGTCATATTCTGATAGAGCCAGAAACATTGACGAATTGTACAAAGATTTTAGGCATTGATTTCATGAAATTGTACATTTAATATCAGTTTTTAATGGTAAGTGCCATTCAATTGAACAGTTATGTGGTCCTAAACAATTAAGAATGAACCTTTTGCATGCAAGTTATGCACGGGAAAGAAACACAATATATTTTGTACTAAAAACACCAGGGCTCTAGCACTCCTATACTGTTGGTGTTATCCCTATTTCAAAATGGTAGGCACCAAAAACGGAATAAATATCTCAGACAAAACTCGCGATGGCAGTTTCTTATTATTCTAAACAGTCAATTTTATCTCCCCCCCAAAACTTCCAGTGTAACTTCAATCCTTTGCGAAGGTAGAAAACTGGCAGCTCCAAAACTCATTAAAAACATCGAAAATTGGTTTTCAGGATCTATCACTTTTTTTAACCACATCCACAACTTGGAACAACTTCGGTTCCAGAAGATTCAAAACCTTAATGACTTGCAACAGCTTCACATCTGTGTCCTTTACAAAGCCACAGCATTTTTGTATCAGGTCAGTTTTGTGGATTGCAAGAGTTAATCCAGTATCCAGTTGAGTGACCTGCAAGATGTAATGATGTAGACAGCTACTGTAGTCGATTGGACAATGAGCTGAGGCAATAATAAAGCTGCATCATTGGAGCTGTTCTCCATCTGTCAGCAAATTGTAGTTTGTTTTTTCGATTGATGCTACCTATGTCAATGTTGAGAGCTACTGCAGTAGAGTAGCCTATGAGCTGAGGCGATATTGAAGCAACATCACTTCAGCTGTTTTCCATCAGTTGTGTCTCCAGGAGCTGAGGGCAGAGTCAGTGGAAGTGATAAATGTAAGTTCATTAATCTGTGCTGATATTGAGAGCAACTCTGATCTACCCTTTGATAGATGTTTCAATGTCTAAAGGTGCTCCAATCGATCCTCGGATATTGTGGTTTTCTTGGGAGAATCAAATAATTCTCAGGGGCTGTCAAGCGTAATCTTGCAGGTGGGGAAAAAAATCCACCTATTTTCATTGTCGGGCTTTGGGGCTGAGATATCACTACTGTGACTCATAGCAGTGCTAATAACTTGCGAAGAAAAACTAAAACATCTTGGGCTTGTTGCTAAGTAAGCTAGGTAGCTAGTGCTAAATTAGTGGCACATGATTACTACAACAAAAACTGCATGTCTGACATGCTGCGCCGCTTCTTGATTGAGATTAGCCCCACCGACAAACATTGGTTGGTCCATCTGGCAGACCATAATTATGATGATGTCTTGCTCGGTCGTTCTGGTATATTGGTCAGAAATTGGCCAGCTATTTTGTGCTCTGTGTCTGGTTTCTTTATCTTTGTTAAGGATTTGAAGCAAGTAGGAAGTATGTTTAGAGATGTTTAGAGCTGAACTACGTCTGCAAAACACAATTTTGGATATTACGAATCTGCAAAAATTACGCTTTTTTGTGGTATTTTTGGAGTTGGTATCAAAACAGTATATTATAAAGTAGTACTGATGCATACTCAATAGATAGATACTTGAACAAGAATGCTATCCCCAAAGAATTCAAGTATTTTGCAGTGAAAACACAAAGAAGCTGCCAATATGAGTTTTTGTTATTTTTTTAATATTATAATTTTTAACATCTTATATTTCTTTAATTCTTTACCCGATATAGCCAGACATGTGAATTTCACATTCCCCACAATAGTGGATATATCTGCATAAACATCGCAACCTTTTAGCTATTACCAAAACCTTTCGATCAAATTTACATAGTGAGATCCGACTTCAGCTGCTGGCTAGCAAGGCTGTATCTAACCATTCTCTACTAGAATAATACTTGCAGTTTCTGAAATGGCAAGATTTACGGAAGTATATTTTCATCTAGAATAAAGTTAATAATGTGAGTAACTGTAGTCTATGGCATTTTTAAAGATATATAACGTAGATGTTCTCTTAGAGAAAATGATTGCCTGCTTGACACTAAAGCTTAAAAACTGAGGTACAAAATGGATAGAAAAGCTTTATTGACTGCTATGGTCTTGGCCTAAATGCTAGCATGTATGAGAAAGGCTAGCTAGCATATCGACAGTGCTTAACTGATAGAGGCCTCAAGCTATGAAAAACGCTGCTGTGAAGTGCAGTTAATATGTCACATAACCTTCAATAAATCTCAGGCATACACTTATGTCACATTTTTTTTTTTTTTGACCCTAAAGAGTTAAAAGTGGGTCAAACCAATATAGGTATTGCTAAATATATTTTATAGATAAAAGAGGATATTTTATTGTTTGTTTAACCTCTATAGAATTCCAGCAGAACCTTGGTTGTTCAAAGGAGCTCTTGGGGTTAACTTTTCATGACAAAGATCTTGGGCATATCAGGTTTGGGATAACTATGCTCTCTTGGGTGTACATACATCATAGATGGAAAGCACTTGGCACTGTCATCCATTTTGTTTACTGATATTTCACTTTTCCTTAGCTCGAAATTTTTTTTAGCCATCACAGGGCTTTAGCAGAGTAACGTTGGGAGGTTAACACCTGTGGGTGGACCATGTCTTTCATTCTCATTTCGTTGTCCTGCACATGGATTTTGAAGTCCCTGATGAACCCATAAAAGTAATGCAAAGTGATAACATAACCAGCAGTTATTTATAATGCTAAGCTAATCCAAACAATTTGCTAGTTAGACTTATGAATCTATTCTATTTGAAAAACACCACAGTTGCTGAATTGGTAAGATTTACTGATTGCAGCATTGGTTTTGACTGTGACAATTTCCTTTGAGTAGCCAAAACAGGTGTTTGGGCATTAGGGGGTTAAAACCTGGAGGGTTAACATCTGAGGCAGAACCATGTCCCTCATTCTCATTTTGTGTACCTCTGCTAGATATTCTATCCTTTTCTGGGCAATTTCTGGTATTATAGTGTAGGACATGCTTTACTATTATTTTCTTACTTGTCCTCTGCATTGAATGTCCTTGGCTCTGATGTTATTACTTGACATTTTCCTATCAATAATATGTATATATATATATATATAATTGTAGTGAAGTAATTAGTACACGGCACAATCTAACAAGTCTTTAGACTGAGTATTTATACATTACAATCCATAGTAAGGTATACATAAAGGCCATACAGGCCAACTCAACAAGTTACAAATACATGACGTCGTATGTTTCCAGAGCTACACTAACAATAGTGTTCACTATTCTTACACTCCAATCATTTTGCTTATACCGATAAACAGTAGCAGTAGTATGTGGCTGCTGGTTTTAGACAGAAGTCCCTCTTTTGAGAGATAACCATAAAATTCTATAGAAAAAGATATTCCTAAAGAGTTGGTATTCCACAAGAGGTGGGATGGAAAATGGAGGACAGGGCAAAATGATATTGTATAATCTATCATGAATACAATAAAATGTGTATACAATTAGTGTAGTTCCTTTTGTTCATTTCATTATATTAATTCATTTTAGTCTCATGTCTAGCTAGTTCTCTCTATTATTATGGCCAACTTGACTTATTTATTAACAATTCTGTCTTCTAATGAGCAAGATTAAAATCTCACAATTTGTAGAGATATTTTGTTGCTGTTTTGTTTCCCACAACTGGTGTGCTATCTAATTGTCCTTTTTCCCTTGATGCTAGCCAGAAAGTTGACCATCCAATACCATTTTCATGGAATTCAATAGAGGCTAACTCTTGATCCCAGTTCAAATAACCCTAAGATGTCCAGAGGTGCACAAATTGTATCAATAATCAGCATCCCTTGCCTTTTAAAACCATATAAATGTATCTGCAGAAGCTTCTTCCTAAAATAATTTTCATAATTCCACTATTGCAATGCTGCAATCTAAAGGTAGTATTGGGAGTAAAAAATATTAGTTTAACATTTGATCTCGGTGTACAGTAGAGTTGTCTATATACAAAGAATTGGCTCTCTATCATCTCGTAGTTAATTTTGTCTAGTTAATTGTCAAACAGGTCATTCACCATCAATTATATTCTGTTTGAAGCATAGGTGACTGGAAGACAGAAGTGAATAGTGAACCACCGGAACTAATGAAGGTTTGCACTTTGTCCTATCGTCAGTGAATGTTGGAATAAGCAATGAGAAATGTGATTGATTTCTTTCTGTCGCTGAAGCTGATGAAGCTCTGTCAACTACCCAATGCTCTCCTTGATGTAAAGATTAAATAAATGCTCAGCTAGTACTCTTTTCTTGGACTACCCTTGAACAAGGAAGCTATAACAGCCGTTCAAGTTCAAACTCTGCTTGCTAGTTAACTATAGCTAATCTCACCATGTATCGTTGGCATTCCCATCTCCAGCCCAATCATCAGCTTGAGTAAGAGCACCAGGCTTGCTTGAAGGTAAGTCAGGCAGAACTACTCTGCTCAGTGATAGCAGAGTGTCATGGATCCACCAACCGAAGGAACCCCCAACATTAAACCAAGACCAAATCCCAAGACGATATAAGGTCATAACTGAGAACTGACATAGTGACCACTAATATGTAACTAGGTAAACCATAGAATAGATCATGCACAGACACAGAACTGAACATTAGTATGCATATTGCCTTATAGAGTCTGGCCTGGGTTCATGGCTGGCAGCCTATTTAAAGGAGCCAGCTCATGCACAGGGCCAGAATGCCTCTTGTAAGTGAAAGCAGTGAAGACACATCAATTCCTACTATCATCTAACACTGGGTTGCTATCTCAAGCGATATAATGAGCTAGTTATCTGTAACACAGAGCTTCAGGGTCAACGCTGATCTGGCCAAGAAGAGAAGATACGATCTCACACTGCATCACTGTTTTCACTCTACCCAAGTTATCATCCAGAACATGAGAAAGCTTATCCTCCAAGTTAAGTTGAGGGACATTTTCACCATTTCGAAACAGATGTTTGAAATCTGTATGGCCTGCATTTTTCAATATTTTCCCCACAGAAACTGAATGTCCATTACCTTTTTATTCAATAGACTCATAATAGCTATTATTTTACCTCAATAGAAGCCTACAATTGATTGGCTTATATATATATATTTTTAATTTCTTATGTTTAACTGGCGAGTGTGTTAACTACATAAGCAAGTGCCTTTCTACTGGCACATGTGCAATTTACAGCGGAAGTGTTTGTGGTTTAATCTTAAACTTAAAAATTGTATAATATTTGTGCTCTTTGGACTTACAAAAGTGGTGGTCTTTCACTAGAGCTGAGTTTGTATTGCAAACGCATCAGTGCATGAAAAATATTGTCTCTCAAAAGAGGCAGTCTTCCACGGGAGGGGTCTCCCAAAAAGAAGGACTACTCTATTACCATAGGAAAGATTACTAGCACTTTGTATTATAAGGTAACTATGAGACCACCACATACGCTTTATCAATCACTGAACTGGTCTAGATGTGAATGTAGAGTTTATACTAAGAAAACTCAACCTTACCTGTCATATGCTTCAGTTTCCTTCGTCTGCAAATCAAGAAGAGGAGAATAGCCAGGATGCTGAGGATCAGAGTGACTGCAATAATTGCACAAATTACTCCACCAAGAAAACCACTTGAAGAGGAACCTAACATCACAACACCACTATAAATATGCATAATTTGTACCTTAAGGAGATAACACACATTATCACATACTGCTTAGCTCGAATTAAAAAATGAGTTGCTAAATATTAAATGTCCTCTGTCTGAGTTTGATCACTATAAGCTTCCATCTTAATACCAACAAAAAGTTGTATACCCATCAGCTGGTTCCAAGGTGATCTGCCTCAAAAGCAGAATATGTATTACAAATTTTGCACATGCATGTATTACCAGTAGAATTGTGGGACTATTACTTTATGAATATCTTTAGAGCACTTCCTGTAATATACTAGACATCTGTAATAGCTCAATTGAAATGGGAATCCAAATCCAAATAGTTAATGACAACAATGGACAAAACATCATGGACCATTCATAGTGTAGTCTCAGAGGCTGTGCTTATTTACCTGCTAAATTACGAGCAGTAGTGGAAATAGTTGACATTGTTAAATAATGTGCAGTAGTGGAAGTAGTTGATGTTGAGGTTGTGGTACACACCAGACAGGCAGTACCTATGTCACAAGCTTGATAGGCACAGACTCTGTTACCCATGGCATCACAGGTGTACACTCCACTTTCAGAACAGAATATGGAGCAATGTGGGCCATAGTAGTTTTCACTACACCGAATATTGAAGCTGAGGTCAAATTGAGAAATATTGTGTATTCCATGGTAAGTTTGTCGTGGAATGGCATTAGGTACTGCACCAAGTTCAAGATTAATCAAGAATCTATCAATAGCAAGACGTCTTCGTGTTATTGTGTAGAAATCATACACTACTATATAAAACTGTAACCGTTCCTGCAGAATAGAAAGAAAGAAGGGAGGGGTTTGGAGGAAAAGGCATCCATTTAAAGACCAAATAATATATCAAACCTGCCAAACTGTTGGTAGTATATATTATTTCTGTTGCTTTGACATCTAGCATCTAAACATGTGCATTCATTAAAGAGAGGACTTTCTTTTCTTGTTTATCTTATATCCTGTTCTTCAACTGAAATTTTTGTAATCAACTGTATCATGGTCTTGTTTATGTCATTTACAGAACAGTATTGATTTTTGACTTTTTAACCATAGTAAAGTTCATTCTGGGATAGTTGAATATTTGTAGTTGCCAGCTTTTCCAATACCAATATATTAGCATTACCTTATACTAGTTTCACTAAGACCCTGTCCTCAAACAATGATGGACCAGCAGGTCAAGATTACCGATCTCATTGGCAGCAAAGTGAGCATTCTGTCTGTGGTTACTTGAGCCAAAAATTTATATTGCTGACAAGTTCTGGTTGATGATAAAGATAAGACTAAACTTACGTGCTGACCATCTATATTCCATTGAGTATCCACAGTTAGTTAGACAAGCCTTCTGTTTGTGATTGCGCTCAAGTGGCAACAAAAGAGGAACTTTTGAAAAGTGAAGGGTTTAGAATAAGTCCATATCAAGGTAGCGTATAAACAAGAACCCTGTAGTTCGTAACTTTGAATATGATATTTGCTGTTCTAGTTCAGAAGTGGGCGGGTTATCGCAAAGTTAGCATGAGCAGAAACCACATACACATGAAGTAGGCAGTCCTATAGTTACATCAAACTGTTTTTACAGACCTAGCATCTAGATTGAGGCAGACCAATAACATTTCATGCAGATGATAGTTGCATTAAGATTTCCCATAGACCCAAATGCTGGCCAAATAGTTGAAAAAGTGTCCATTCATTAGTGAAGTCAATCCTGGAATGAGATTCAAGATTCAAGTGCTGCCAAAAATGGGATTTTTTCCCTCCAAGCATTTACATGCCTCAAGTGTTTAATTATTTTTTAAGTATCATACACTGAACTTACATGACCTTTAAACTCTTCATTAGATGGATAGTTTCATATCATCAGAAGTGATGTAAAAAGGTGATGTTGTTTACCAATCTAATGAGATCTGTAATAACTGTTAGTTTGAGCATTATTAGTTCTGGGTATCCTGAATAAACTTTTGAGGTAAAGAGGGTGAATAAATCCAAATCTTTCATATATCGCAACTGGTTGGCAGCACAAACCCAATTCTTCTCCACAGCCACCTTCACATTAGCTGGCAATGTGAAGTATAATCTATCAGTAATGGCACAATGCAGCTCACTTATGAAAACTCAAAATATCCTCCAGCTGGTAACTACAGTTTAATGATACATATTAGCCATCACCATAACATTGATTCTAAATTTAGTGCTCAAATCACAGCTAGCTAATTAGATGACTCTTTAACTGGTAAAATACAGCCTAGCTAAGATAATTATCTGTTGCTAGACAGGTACTGGCTCGCCAGTTTGTTTTGAGAGTCACTCATAGTTTTGGGATCTTCTCAATCAAGCAGGCTAGAACTGTAAAGCTAGTTTATTATGACTCCACCTACTTCTGCAGTATGATTACCTATCCCACACCTAGAAGACCACAAACTCGATAGGTAATTCTACTTTCTGTTAGCTTTTGTTTGTGTGCATGCATGTGTCTGTGCATGTGCATGTTTGTGTGTGTGCATGTTTGTGTGTGTGTGTGCATGAATGTGTGTGTGTGTGTTGTGTTTTTGACTAATAAAATAACTATTAGGGATAGTAAGTTGCCATAAAAGACAACAGGGATGAACTTAACAGCCAGTACAAGAGCTGAAAAGTCAATTTGTCCTCTGAATCCAGCAAGCTTGATCTAAAAAAAAAAGAGTTATCTCTAGTATAGGCGATCCTAGCCCTATCTGCATCTGATATATTCAGTACATGTTCAGCTAATTCTGCTTAGCCACACACAGAAGATGAGTGTGCTTAATATCCAGAGTCAATGTCAGTTACTTCTGTTGCAAGATATCATGATGGCAGGTGAGTTAAGGAGGAATGAAAAGGGTAAAATTAGAAATGTGTCTCCTTACTTCAGTGCCCATCACTTTACGTGGTTTATGGCTTCTAATTTATATTGCTGGCTGTAAATAGCTCCATCTGAGTGCTACCTACTGACAGTAATATTGTGCTTATATGCAGAGGAAATTTTAAGATAGTAAGGCCATGAAGTGTGTGTGTGGTCTGGGTGTGGATTTTACGCTAATACAGTAAGATTGTACACCGAATTGCTGACAATATTTTAGTAGTGCAGAAAGAACTTATTAAAATCTACAAAATACTTTTTGCATACATTCACCCTAACCTAGAAAGTTATTGGGTAATCATATAAATTACCATTATTCCTTAATTATAACACATGAGCTGCTGCCTAGTACTATTTGAGTCTATTATTTCAATAGTACTAGTAGGCATATGCACAATAGTTGCACAAGACTACCAGATGCCACCAGTTGATGGTTATGATAATAAAAGTGTTCAAATTCTAACCATTGTACTCTTAGTCTATGCCAATTTCATCTTCTTAATAATCAGCTATTGTCGCTTGTCAAGCGAATGTCATTGTCAGTCTCTCCCAACTATTATTCAGAATTAAGCAATTTCGCCGGTTATGTTTGCTGAAGCAATTTACACTACTTGCCTTGACTTTAAACAGCAATTGCTGTCATCATGTGATCCACTTGTCTTGATTAAAAAGCCGTAACTTAAAAAAAAATTCATTATTACTTCATTACTCTTTACAGACATTATTTTCCAAGGAACTTTGATATTTCCTGCTAGTATCCTATCAAGGTGCATTTTATTTCACTCTAGATAGTAGTCTGATTTGGAATGCATATACATACATAGAGGGAATGTTTGAATGAAAAATGGTGGGTTGTTTAATTGTGGATACATTCTATTTCAAGGTAATGGTGCACAGTCTATTAGAGGATATGTTCTATTTCTTTCAAGTTAGTATATGTCTAATTCATGGCTCATTTTAATTGAGGAAATAAGGTAAATTTGTCTGTGAGGTCCTTGGGAATATGTGTTGTTCAGTTCTTCCTGTGACATAGAAGAATAAATTCATTCGATGCATTGCAATGATGCCTGGCATAAGTAACGTGAAAATGTGCATGCCTATTCTAATGGTCCACACATTTTAATTTAATAATGAATTGGATGTGGTCCAACCAAAGCCAGATTGGCCAGACTGAATATTGTTATTGCAACATTATATAAATGATCTTAGGCTGGTGCTATATTTGGCTTAGGGGAAGAATAATCTTATGTTCTGATTCCAGCTTTCTTAAAAGTGGACTTTGAAGCGTTGTAGCAACTTTAACTATTCCATGTATTACATCAAAATTCATGCACTAAATAAATAATTAATATGCTGTCCAAATAGAGACAAGCTTATAGCTAATTTAGGGTTATGACATAAACTACATAATAAATAAATCCTAGGCTAGCTAGACATCAAGTTGACTGTTCATCCAAGTTAAGAATTAGCTACATCGAATTTCACACAAGTATTCTGACTTGCTGGATTTCAGAATGATCAATCTGCTGTATTCTCTAGCAGAATCTTTGGCTTCTTTCTCAGCCATACAATCTGTTCTCATGCACAATAAACATTAGATTCATTATTTTTGGCCCACGAAATAATCCCACAATGCAAATCTTAACAAATAGCCATTAAATGTAATGGTCACTAAAATTTAGGAAAGCATTCCCGCTTACACATTCCTCTCTGAACAATTATTCTATGAAGAGTCACGCTACAGTCACTTCCTGCTATCTATTCGTAACATTAATTCTCCAAAAGGTCAAGTGTGTTAGTAAGTTGAGTATGCTATCCAATCGCTACTTACCATCCATGTTTTCAGTTCTACTGTGTAAGGGTTGGACCTGTTTTCCACTATGAATGCTGAGGGTCCTTGGATAAACATAGGGATGATGTCGGATCGGTGATCAACAACTGGTCTTCGTGGTAACACCACATCCAGTGCAGCTGCCCCAAATGGCTGGACAAATAATGCAAGTCTAAGAGAACAATTATGACTACAGTTAAAAGTCTGATTAACTGTATCACAGCACAGTGGGCCACTGACTGCACACTCCCCACACAAATGTTGAGGATTCATGTAGGACTGAAACAGAGCTGAGAAGGTGAAGTGGCCAGTCTAGAATAACGAATAAAATCATGAATAGTGAAATATTATTATATGCTCTCCTATTTTATTTGACACACACCAGTGATTGGAAAATAGAATGTCAGATTTCAGTGTAGACAATATTTATGGTCAGTGTGTCAGACTAGCTGTAAACATGTACACTGAATATAATTATATATTGTGTGTGTGTCTACATGTGTGTGTGCTTACATAGCACTGTGTCTCTCCATCCACACACTCTGTGCATCCTGCTGAGGGATCTAGTCTTGGCTCCACACAAGTTCTACAGTTGGTGGACAAATCATACTCTGGGCCTGTTGTACAATTTTCGCATACCACTTCTGGATCTTGAAGACAGGATGACACTGCATGACATTTACAGAGCTAGAGCAATATGTGGAAAGTAGCAACCAAAATAAACAAACATAAAAGGTATCTCTAGAACTGTCAAGTAAAAATATGATGTAGTTATGTTGAAATTAACATTATAACACATAACTTGGACCAAATGTAAAATAGCACTCATAACAAGATATGAAAATCAAGTTATATGGTCGGCTTGACCACACATATTTTTGTAAGTCAAAATTCCCGAAAGTGGAGAATAGTGGTCTTTGAGGGATGTTTCAATTTCAATAACTAACTTTCTTAATTCTATATAAGTAGGCCAATAACTAACTACCTACCCCTCAAAGAAAACTATTCTACACTTTTGGGTGGCAAGACTTATTATTGAACCTAAAGCTATCTAATATATGTGCCGGTTAAATGTAAGGCGTTTTCCATAAAAAGCATAAAGGGTAGGTAATGGAGACAGCAGTGCCAGAATGATTAGAGGTGGAGCTGTCAAGGTCTTAATCATTAATTATCAGACAAATATCCGCAACCACAAACTTAAGAGGAGCATAAGTCAAGCAATAGAATTTTGACAGCTTTGGCAGGTTGCATATAAATATTAACCTCTGGATGCAAGGGAAACATCCCAGACCAATCATATCTCATTATAAGTTAGAGACATCCTCAATGAAGACATCCAATCTCTCTACTACCCAAGAATGTGACAGTTGTTTGTCATGCATATAATAGTTGAGGAAATAATTTTGTCAGGATTAAGTACAAAATGAGAAACCCATGTTGTACCCTGCTTCATATCCTCTCCATGTGGTGTGAAC
This sequence comes from Cladorhizidae sp. MBARI D1340-BT2, assembly GCA_028752905.1. Lineage (NCBI taxonomy): Eukaryota > Metazoa > Porifera > Demospongiae > Poecilosclerida > Cladorhizidae > Cladorhizidae sp. MBARI D1340-BT2. The sequence continues at coordinate 32,311,851 of JAQNBH010000015.1, forward strand.
AACTGAGGTTATCTGATAACCAACTATCCAATTGCTAAATACAAAATATGTTTGAAGATGAAGTTGCAAACCCTATGTGGCTTAGACTTTGTATGTGTGAGAGATTATCATATAAATATATAATATTATATTTATTCATGTAATATATATTATATACTTATACTTAGTTTAGAAGAGACTTGGATCAACAACATTAAACAATGACAACTATGCTTTTAAAAAGGGATTCCATAATATATATTTAGAGAGGGATATCACAAGCATTGATAAGTGTGAAGTGAAAAGAAATGTTGTCAGGAAAATGAAGCTATCAGAGTTGTTGTTGTGATTTCTTGTATGTTTTGTGAACCATCTGGGGGAATAGAAATGCATGGACACATGAGCCAACTCTAGAATTGCTCAGTAGCAAAGGCATAGAGTTGGGTGAGGTTTTAATATGGACACTATAATAATTTGTGTGTTTTATAATAATGGCTCCAGTTTTCACTTGTGCACATGCAATGCACAGTTATGTAGCAAATAATTAATTAAGTCGTAATAAAAGGTTACACACATTCTCCGTGTTACTTGTAGTCAACAGAGCAAGAACAATTTGAGGAAATGTATATAGTTGTCAACGGTACTCTGTACATGGTATACAGTTTCTGTATACAGATGTGTGTGTGCACACATTCAGTGGTATAATATACATATACCAGTGGATTCACACAAAAAATTAAAACATGTCACACATGAACTCTGGAGTACACCAAATGTCATAGTTGTTTTACTGGTTTTGAACAGATTAGATAGTCAGCAACATTACTACATTATGGTTATCACACATTATGGTCATAGTTATATTTGGCAATACTTCTCATATTTACCATGGGAGTTTGAGGAACCACATCTCTAAGAGCATATTGTTTATACTTGACTTCAGAGAGCCATAAAAATTACGCTGGGTAAAAATGTCCATCTGGATGGAAACTTTGCTTGGTGTTTAATATGTATATTATTTACATTAGATTGATACATTTTTGTAGGCGGCAATGGAAAGGTGTATGAGAAACTGAAGCCACTCAAAACTCTAAGTGATGGAAAGAGTGCAAGATTGGAACTTGAACTGCTTTTGAAGAGGCTGAGGCTGACAAGTATGCAATAGTTGTTACAAGAAGGGGACGGACCAGCGTTGATTGTATTGTCAAGTTAACTTTAAATTGGAGACCTGAGAACACCAATATTGTATGGAAGAAGTTGGTGGACCAGTTTCATAAAAAGACAGGGGCCAACAAACTTGAGCAATGGTGCAAACTTTATTCACTGCATTTAGAGGAGAAAAAGTATGTTCAGGAGCACATCAAATCTACGATGGAAATATTCTAAACACTTGCAGTGGTCGGATGACCCTATCACAGAGGACCTATTAGCAAGCTCACCTGATTTTTTCAACATGTTGGTAACAGCTCTCGAGGCAAACACAGATGCACCTGAAATAGGAGTTCTTATGAAAAAGTTACTAAATGAGGAGTGAAAAATGGAAGATAAAGACTGCAAATGCAGATAAACCAAGGCTCACCTCAAGAACAAAGGTCTAAAATGCTAATAGTGTGGAAAACATGGGCATATTAAATGCAACTGTCACAATCTGGCTGCTGATGAAAGGAAAGCCAAGTCAGATCACAAAGAGTTGGAAGGCATGATACAAAAAGCTAATAAAGAAACAAAAGCGTACTGACTCTATAACACAAGAGAGGGAAGGTTTTTTACAGTCAAGATGTTCAGTTTAATGAGGAAAATACGGAAACTAAACAAGAGGCAACTGAATATAAGACAACAAAGTACCTTTTAGATTTGGATTTTTCTGACAATAGCGATCCAACCCATTGATGACTGCAACTCCAGAACCACCATTGATATCAGAGTTGAGCCAATTCTTAGAGATCTGAAAGGGAGGGATGTCCTCCTGATATTGGAGTGAGATTGAACACAGCCAATAAGCAACCAAAGGATCCAATAACTATTGAAGAAGAGGTCCTGGCTAGCACTGAGAAGTCAAAATGGTTGAATGCCATGGAAAAGAAAATGAAATCCCTCGACGACAATGATGTCTGGGAGCTAGTTGAATTGCCAGGGAGACAATAAGGTTTTGACAGCAAATGGGTATAAAAAATCGGAGTCTGGTGTAGATGGCTCCATTTAAGCCTACAAAATAAGATTTGTAAAGGGATTCTCACATAAATATGGATGATGAGATATTTTTCCCCAGTAACTAGATAGTGACTCCATACATTGTCCACATTGGCAGTGAAATATGGATTGAAGCTGCATCAAGTGTATGTAACAACAGATTTCCACAACGGTGAGATAGAGGAGCAGGTTTACCTGAAACGCCGAAAAGTTTCATTCCTAAAGATCAAGAAAATATAGTTTTCGAACTCAAGAATACTATTATTTTAAGGACTGAAGCAGTCCTTACGCTTTTGGAATAGAGTACTAGATAATGAGCCCAAGAAATCGTTTTCTTCCAGGCAGCAAGTGTTCCTTGCATATATATATATGGATGCCAAAGGATAAGTGTTCTATATCTGTGTTTATTTTGAAGACATAATACTTGCTGGTAGCAGTGATATGAAAATAAAAGAGGTGAAGGTTGCCCTCGAAAAGATTAAAGCAACAAAATTAATGATGAAGAATGCGTAGATCAGCAAACTTAGCTATACGCAATTGGAGATTTTGTTTACCTGTCTGTTGATACAAGACCAGACATCACTTACTCCATGAGTAACCTGGTGTGTCAAGCCATCCCAACAACACTGGACTGCTCTGAAATGTTTTATGAGATATCGAAAGTTACAATCAATTTTGGTATTCTCTATTGTAAGTAATGCTCAAGGTGGTGAATCAGCTATTCAGATTCTGGCCTAGCTGGGGATATTGGCAGGTGGAGATGAGCATCTGGATACTTGGTGGAGGTGCCATTACTTGGAGAAGCAAGAAATGTCGCATTGGCCACAAAGTGGAGTGTATCGCCAAATGCAGCTCAAGAGGCCATATAGATATGGCAACTTACAACTGAGTTTGGAAATACTCCTACAAATGCTAAAACTATCTACAAAAACAACCAATCAGCTAAATTTTTATTAAGATTTATTTCACAAAGCAAAGTATTCTATATTGCGCACATGACTGGTAGAATAGTACTTGCGCAGCTGGAGAAAGCTTACTCAGAATGAGTGGAGGAAGCCTTGATGTGAGAGGCAACCACTACAAGTCTATTGCAGCAGCAGTTTCAGAAGAGCTGGTGTTTGATACTGAGCCCAACAATGCTACCCTTATACTAATATGGACCTACACAATTGCTTAGGTTTCTTACATGGTGTGAAAAGTGGGATGGCCACAATTCGTCGTCAACCAACAGAAAACTTTGATTTCAAATGTACCGATACCCGGCTGAAATCAAAGAGGTTTAAGCAGTTCTGGACCACAGCATCTTACTCTATTGCCTAGGTGAGAAAGGTGATGATATTCTATCATCCACTATTATCGTGGTCCAGGGTAGGTAGGTATACGTTACACACTCTTATGGAGAACTTGAAGAAGTAATCAAAGTCTGTAATCTTTGAGAGAGAGCCCGATGTGTCCATCTTAAAGGAGAGTCTGTGGAGAAGAATAAAACCAAGCTCTATTGCGTAGTTGATGGTTGCATCTGTGCTGAGTTGAAAGAGAAAGGGATAAGGGAGAGTCTGGTAATATAGTCATAAAGGGAAAATAACTTTCTGAAAAGCTGCAACAAATCCAAACAAATCCAGACAATAGTAAGTGAACAAAGTTCTCAGTCAACAGGAACATGTCAATGGAAACAGGGTCACGTGCTACAAACCAGTGATCCAAGTCCTACTCTAAAATACGTCAAGAATCAAGATCTCCAGTTAGCTTTGGAAGATGTAAGCTGTACTAGATGTGGTAGACCTAGAGATCTCAAAGAGGAAGGTGCCCAGTTATTGATGTGGTGTAGCACAGGTGCAACTAGCCCACTAGAGTGAACCGTGCTTCTCAAAGAGAGATAACTGATAGCTAATAAAATAAGACTTGATAGGCATTTTTTGATACAGTTGGTTAAGGAAAGAATAAATCCTGGTCAACAACCTGGCCCTTGGTGAATGAACAGGTGTTATTCTAACTAGACACTGGGATGGAGCTTGCTGCTATATCTGAGGAGACCTTCAAGACTTTACAAAGTTAGCCTTGAAACAAACAGACAAAATATTATTATTAAAAATTTTGGTCCAGCACACCAAGCTCTTGAAGTTTTAGGTGAATTTCAGGTAAATTCTCTATATGCAAAAGCACGTAGTAAGGTGTTGTCTATGTTATTAGAGCCCACCAAATAACCTAGGGATTCTGGCAATTATTGGCTAACAACTTGTATAGCATCCCTGCTATGCTGAAGCTGAGGCAACCATTCTTAAAAGAGTTAGCAAGATTAGCAATGGATATTTGGTTAACAGTACCATCAAGCTACAGGATGATGCCAAAACCATAGGATTAGCTTTAGGATGGAACAGGAGTAACATATCTCCACCAATCTTGAAAGGGGTAGAATTGTTCCAACCTTCCGCCGCCCCTCCACCCCCAATTATTAACAACTTGAAGTTGAATTAATTGATCACTGGTGTGGAACAAAGTCCTTGCTTCACTAACCGGTCAGTTATTCAAATAAGGTTTCCAATGAAAACAGCCACCATCATGATGGATTACCATCTATGTTACTCTGCTATCCTACAGTTTCCTAATACTAAAGTTTCTGGGTAACTCTGCATTTCTAAACCTAGATATCATGAGCGTTATTATTACTACACTCTATTATTTGGAATACACACTTACTAGAGATATGAAAGCAACTATTTTCAAGAAGTCAGCACCTAGCCAGGCTGCGGACGAGCGACCGGTTATGATGACCGCCATCACTCCCTCTCGCCACTCCTCAACAATTGAACGGTAGTTGGGATATATTGACCCCGCCCATTCTCCTTACGTTCTCTGTTGTCGCAGGATGTGCTGGCCGAATTGTCGGCTCAAGTCTTAGCCATATTGTCGTAGGATGGCCCACAAAAATCGAAGCGATGTGTGACGTGTGAAACCTGGTAGCAGAGTTGTTAGCTTAGTGTCGTATGGAGTGTTTAGTATGTAACCTGTCCATGTTTATAATTATTGTTACGTCATTATGAATCACTAGTGTTTTGTTTTTGTCCAGCGAGAGCAGCACAGGCACCTATGCTTACCAGGAATCGCTCTGAATTCCTTTTCTTTTGAGCAGGGAGGTACTCCTGGATGGAAGTTCTGTTGTAGACATAATTGCAACATAGTCCTGCCTAGATTTCGGTTGTTTACAACTGAGCTGATTCTTATACTAAACTGCATTACCTTTCTAATGTTTGAGAAGTTTGCTGTTAAAAAAAGGTATGCTAAATATTACAACAAACCACAAATAAAGTAGGCATTCGATCAGAACAAGTCTGAACATGTCTGGAAAAAGTGATTGTAGTTAGGACTTTGGAGCTCCATAGATTCTGCACACTTTACTGTATGAACTTGATGTATAGCTCAGATGATAGATATCTCTGTGTACTCTCTTTTTAGTATTAAAAGTTGCATAGTTATGACTATGCTCAAGTTACATGCAGCCAAAGTGAAAACCTGAGTGCCTGAATAGTTTCTGTATCCTGATTGGAAAGTGCTAGCCAGTTGTCCATGGCTAGAGGAAGCCATGCTCTACGACTTACCATGTTGATTTAGGCACTAATAGGTTAAAGAATTAAGCAAGTGTGGGATGCAGGAAAAAAATTTGCATTGAAAAAAATTTCAGCACCCCTGCTTGCTGAATTAGTTGTAGTTTAGCACATAATGAATAAGCTTGTTTTGTAGAGTAGGGTTTCCTTTAGCCACAGATAAAATTTGAAAACTTTCAAATCAAGAACGACAACTACAAACAGTTCAGGCACACAGAATTTGAGGACTCTCAAGCTGGCTCCATGTAACTTAAGCATATTTATACCTATGCCAATTTTTTTATATCAAAAGAGAGCACACAAACATTTGAGCTATAATATTAACTTCATCCAGTAAAGTGTGCAGAATCTATTGGAGCTCCAAGTCATAACCACAATTTTTTTTTGGTGTGTGTGTGTTTGTATTTATAACTGTATGTATGTATGAACAAAACTCCACCTTAAAAAATATATAAAGAATATCTCTATATTAGGTTGTACAGCTCTATTGATCACAGTAATTTAAGACTTGATGCTGGTCTAAACGAATTTCATGCACTGACATTCCGACTTGCCTTTTCAAAAGATTACCACCAGAAAGCATACTGCATTGGTTACATTTTGGTATATAAATCAGGACCATAGCAATATGAATGTGTGCAAACATTATGGTACGTTAAATTGTAAACCACAGTTTCAAGCTTGTTCCCCCTTAACTCGCGGGCCAGCTTGCTGTCATGCCACAAAAGTAACAGACCTTGATGTTGTATGTTAGAACACTACACCTTGCACTCTGTGCATGTGCTGACAGAGTTAAGCATGACCATGACCTGATCAAGGCAGAACTAGTGTTTCCCATTCTAGATACACTCTGTGCATATGCTGACCAGAGTTAGCACGAGCATGAGCTAAATAAATCTGGTGCAGGCAGAGCAAGTCTTGCCCATACTACAGCAAACTCTTTTAAGATTAAACCTGCCGGATTGAGATGGCTACGCGACTTTTCAGGTGTTGTGCCAGCTAATCCCTGGTGTCTTTTGTGGCAACATATATACCACCACTAAAATTTCATGACATGTTTTATTAGTCAAACATATATTCATAAACACACATTCACACACACATGTACATGCAAACACAAACAATTACCTTGTGAGATTCATCCTTGCTTGGTGTGAAGTAAATGAAGATTGTGAATCATAATCAACTAGCTTTACAGATCTGGTTTGCTTGATTGAGAGGATTCCTAAGACAGTCAGAGACTCTCAGCGCATACTGATTGGTCTCTAACTAGCTATTTTACCAATTGTAGCCAAAGCAGTACCTACAGTCTTACTTGCTGTGAGTATGAGCACTAAATTTAGTAACATTGCAATAATGTTGATTAATTATATATCATAAAACTGTAGTTACCTGCTTGCTGCATACTTTGAGGTTTTGAGTATCATCACCATTTTGGAGCTGGTGACATTTCTTAAACCCAAGCTGTAGATGATACAGATTGTAAAGTCTCCAACCACAAGAGACCTAGCAGATACCAACCTTGGTAATTCACTGCAACCAGAGTCTCTCCCTAACTTCTTCTAGCTAAACCCCAAGTCTGACAAATGGATCTTATATTAAAAAACACTCGAGTAGCAGAATATGAAAATAGGATGAGACTCCCCAAGCCTGGAATGTAGAGGGGTTTAAATAATGTGGCAGACAGGCTTTCACAGCTTATAGTGTTGTTAACAGTAGTGAGAGTAGTAGAATTAACATAATTATGTGTCCCTACAGGACTTATCTAAGAGTGTGAGACAATATCATAATAATGTCCTACGTGTTGATAGTCTGAGGTCATGAGTTCTGATTGTCCTATGTGTTGATAGTCTGAGGTCATGAGTCTATTTATAAATTCTATCTAGTTCTATTTAGAAATTCTATTTATAGTTTGATTTTTGTAGGGCGAGGCCTGACATCACATCCTCCTTGAAAAGGTTGTTGCCATTCTTTTTTTCTTCCTGCTCTCCATCCCAAGCCTGACGATAGAGTCCGTCAGTGTTACCATTCTTCTGGCCAGGACGACAGCGGGTGGTGAAGTTGTAAGGTTGCAGCAGTGCCCACCGTGTTAATCTGCCATTGAGGTTAGTTGAAGAGTTGACATGTGTTAAAGCCTTCTGGTCAGTTTCAACAGTAAAGTGCTTCCCCCCCCCCCAACACCCCCTCCCCCCCCCCCCCCCCCCCCCAGACAAACACCAAAGTGTTGGATGCTTTATATGATGGAAAAACATTCGATTTCTATAGAGTACCTTGTCTGTCTCTGCTGGATGCAGCTTTCTGGAGTAGAACCCCACTCATCTTCCCTTAGTACACTCAGAACACCAGCAATCCCCTTAGTGGATGGGTCTCTCTGTAGGATAAATGTGTCTGTGAGAGTGGGGATGCTAAGGAAGGACACTCGGGAAAGGGTATGGCATAGACAATAAAAGTCATCATTCATTAGCAGTAGACCATCATAAACATTAGTTACGCTCTTCCGCGTTGTGTTGGTGAGTTCTATGGACTTGTGGGCGTAATAAAGGACCTATAGTATCGTGTGGTACCCAGGAAGCCTTTTGGGTTATAGGTCTCACATAGTTTCTGATGGCTTCCACCCTGTGGTCTGGTGTGGACACCTTGCCTCTTCCCATAGTGTGTCCCAAAAAGGTAAGAAACGCTGACCCCCACTTGCATTTCGCTGGCTTGGCAGTTAGCCCAGCCTTCCTTATAGACTGTTTAGCACACATTTGATGTGTGCCACATGATCTTCCCAGGTCTGATGCACCACTAAAATCTTTGATGTCATCTAGGACACGGTCTATCATCCTTTGGAAAGATGCCGGGGCATTCCTCAATCCAAAGGGCATCGTAGTAAAATGGAATTTTACCCTTGGCGTGCAAAAGGCTGTCTTTCCTGTTGTACTTGGGCCAGGGAAATTTGGTAAAAACCTTTGTTGAGATCTAACTTTGACAAATAATGGGCTTTCCCAAGTTGGTTGATCATTTCGTCTATGTGGGTCATTAAATAGGTGTCTGGATTTGTGATTCGGTTAACCTTTCTAAAATCAATGCACAGTCGAACAGTGCCAACAGGCTTACGAACTGGGACCATGGGTGAGGACCAAGGGATGGTGGATGGCACCACTGGGCCAGACTCTTGTAACACCCAGACCTCCTGCCTCAGCTGGTCCCTCCATGCTGGAGCTAACCTATATGGGCATATCCTGATGGGCTTCACATTGCCATTATCAATCTCATGACATATATCCCTAGCTCTACCAACCTCCTGCCTTACAACATCATTATATTTGGCTAGCAAGGCTCCCACTTAGTCTGCCTTCTGTTAGAGCTGACAGCTCCGTAAGTACTTTACCCTGCTCCTGGCCCTCGTCTTTCACTTCTGCTACTACTACCATACCTAGTAGTGAAGCATCTGGAATTCTCTTCTCGCTGACTACACAGCTTAAGCTTGTCTGAAGCTTCTTCCTGGACTCATGGATAGGGATATCTATGGGATCACCATCCTGTGTTGCATGTATTTCAACCTCCCCGAGTTCCTCATTCCCAAACATTTCATCACTAAATTGAAAGGGTATGGCACCTGACTCTGCACTGAGCTCTGAGCCATCCCATTGTTTTTCTGCCTGGTATGCAGCCTGATCCATTGTGATTAAAGTTAGCTGATGCATCTTATTGGTGGCCATCTTCATCTCATCTTTGGCCTGCTTTTGTTGAACTCCTACTAACAAATACCTCATAATGCCCGTATCCATAACCAATAATATTTTTCTGGTGCATTGTCCATCACTGCTACTATGTGGTGTAACATGTGCTTCCCTACCTGTATCCAGACCTTAGCTAAAGGCTGAGATGCATTGAATCCATTGAAGCCCTCCAAGGTAACATTCCTACCTAGGTATTCTTTTTTCTCTACCAGGTTTGCATCAACTATGGTCCTGTCTGCTCCCGTATCTATGCACATTCTGCATTCTCTCTGGCCTAGCCTGCCCTCTACATAATAATAGACATGGTTGTCTGATGTCTGTTATTATAGACTCAGATATTTCATGGGTTTTTCCATCCTAATTTCGCTATCATTCCCAGAATTGTTCATACATCCAACCTTCTGCTTCGGTGGACAGTCATGGCGTTTATGGCATTTCTTCCCACACCTAAAACATGTAGGCACAAAGTTAACTCTGTCCCCAGTATTGTTCACACATCTGACCTTCTGCTTCTGTGGGCAGTCAGGGCATTTATGGCATTTCTTGCCACACCCAAAACATGTAGGCACAAAGTTAACTCTATCCCCAGACCTATCGTGAGGCTTTCCCTGAGAGTTACCGTAAAATGGGTTATTTACATCACCCCTTTATAGTCAATTCCTTTTTCTCTTTCCTAACAATCTTTTTCACTTCCTTTCTTGCTTTTCTATAATCATCCCATAGTTGTCTTAATGTATCCTCTCTCTCTCCTCTCTTCCTGGCTTCCCTCACCCTTTTACATTTCTCATTCCTAACACCAATTAACCATTCCACATCTTCTGACCACCATCCCTCTGACCTCTCTGTAATCTTCTTCCTTCCAATTTCTTTCTCCACTGCAGCCAAAACTTTCTCCTTCCACGTACCGCATACTTCTATATCTATATTTTCTCCCAACTCTTGCTTAAGCTCTCTCACATCCTCTTCCCACCCCATGAACATTTACTCCACTGCCTCCTGATACTCCTCCCAGTCTAGCCTATTGTCAACTCTCAATTTATGTTGCTCTCTTCTCACTTGTACCTCTCTCCTACCCCACATAATTTCTCCCCAAATAATGTTATGGTCAGACCCCACATCCAGCTTGCCCGAGTCCTTAATTACCACTTTAGCTACATCCATGTCTTCATTAAAAACATATAGTCTATGACTGACTTTCTATCCCCACATTCCCATGTCCATCTGCCCTCATAGCACTGCAATTCCTTCCCTACAACCAGACCTCCAACCCTAACGAACTCCAACAAACACTTTCCATTACTGTTTGGTTTGTCCTACACTCCTAATCCAATCTTTGCATTGAAGTCCCCCATCATAACAAAATCGAAACCTTTCTCTTTATACTTCACCATATTCTCCTGCAATACCTCAAACAATCCCTCCATTTCTGTTACTCTCACTCCTTTTGGGTTCACATACACAACCCTACCATCATTTTCATCTCTCCACTACGCTCAGCTCCACTCACAGCAAACTTTCTCTTGACTTCATCACCCTAGAAATCAAAATATCGTGCACCAGAACTCCCACACGTCCACTCGTCCATCTGCCACCCTCTCTATTCCTGCTGTACAACTCATATCCTGCCACGCTCACCTAGTCCTCCTTCTGCAAAAATGTCTCCACTAATCCCAGCACATCAAACTTCTTCGTTCCCAACACTACCTTCAAATCCAACTCCCTTGACCACCATTCTCTACAATTAACATACGCCACACTCAACCACCCAGTTTCCCAATCTTTGGTCCCTCTCCCAAACCTTAACCTACTTAACATAATTTTTGCGCTCACAACTGGGATTTTTTCATGATTTTGGACATCTTTTCTTTGGCTAACAGGTGCTTCTTCAATAATGGATAAATATCTTCCTGGTGATCCCCCACCCGATGTTTCTTGTCTTTCTCCACCCCCCTCTGTGTTGTCTGCCAGAGTATCTCGCCACATGTACCAAGCCGTTCACCAGAGTGTCTCCCCCTGGCAGCCTGCATGTACCAAGCCGCAGTGGACATGACATTCCCCTTGACTTTTCCTCCTGGCCTCCATCCACATTCTCCCCTCTCCCCACCACCCTTTTGCATACCGACTTCTTTCCCCATGTGCCCTCAACTGCTGTTTCACTTGCTGCAGACTCTTCATTTGCCGCTGCCAATTCACCCCCTGCACCATATACACTCCATTTCCTCTCAGACTCTCTTTCCTCCTCTTGTATCTTCCTCTCTTTCTCATGATGATTGGCCTCCCTACCAGTTTGCTCAAGACAACCTCAAAATTTTCTTCTTCCCTCATCGTAATATCCTCATATATATTGTCTCCATCCTTCACCAACTTTGCCTGTCCTATTTCGTTTACCACCTTCTCTGTTTTGTCTTCCTTACCCACTTCCTGTACAACCCCTAACTGATTTAGCTTCCTCACCAAAACTTCGATCTTGTATTCCACTTGTTTCTCCAACTCTACCACCCTTAACAATATATTCATGAGTGCACCTCCCATTTCATGGCTTCCCATTATATTAAAGTTAATCCAGACACCAGCATTCTCCTTATGTACCAGTTTTTAGCACCTCCCTCATCAGCAGCTGTTTTGTGTTAGATCTTGCATCATTCCTTTCTACCCAATACTGTTCTTTTATGTTAGTTAAAAGTTCCTCCTTCTTAAAAACAACCTTGTCATTAAAAACCTTACTAGTGATTTTCGGTCAGCCAGTCGCTGCATATCCTGCTGCTACTCTGAAGTGAGGTCTGTTCCTGGTGGGGCTGTTGCTACAGTCATCTCAAACCATCACCTGGAGACCATCCTGCTCGCCCTCGTCCATGATTGATACCGCCCGACTGCTGCAACTGGTGACCTCCATTCTTTCAACATGTTTACATGGAAAGCCTGACATCTCTTTCGGTGGTCAGGCATGTCCACCTGGTAGGTGACTTGTGACACCCATCTGGTTATTGTGTAGGGTCCTTACCACTGGGCTGCTAGCTTCCCTGAGCCTGCTGACAGCAGTGTCAACACCTGATCGCTGACTTCGAATGTTCATTCTCTGGCTCTCCTGTCATAGTAAGCCACCACCTCCTCCTTCACCTTGGTTTGATTCCGTCCCACAATCTCCGGCATCTGACTAAGAATGGCTCTCATGTGGATCACCCTTTACCTAGTCATGGTCAACATGCTCTTGCTTTTGGCCCAAGTTCCTTGCGATGTCCAGGGATCCTCTGACGTGCGATCCAAACATGAGGTCGAATGGCAATAACCCAATAGTTTTGCATGGCACCACACAAAACGCAAAGATGAGGAATTGTATGAAAATATCCCATTCCCTCTCATCAGTGGCAGTCTTCTTAATTAAGCATATGCTTTAACGTCGATGGAACCATTCCACCAACCCATTCTTCTGCAGGTTGTATGGTGAAGTTTTTATATGCCTGGCCCTAATCGCTGATATAGGTCCTCGATGGGAGTCAACAACAAGTTGAACCCCTAGTCCATTAGAATCAAATTGGGGATACCCAGATGGTCATCAAGGGTACTGCATCTGGATATTTAGTGCCATAATGGATAAGAGTTAACAAGAAAACTTGTTACCTGCTCTGGTCTTTGGCAGTGGGCCCATGATGTCTATAGCCACTCATTGGAATAGCTCTGTCATAAGGAGCAATGGCTGGAGAGGTTTTGGTTATGGATCATTGGGCTGCCCTCTGGCACTCCGGGCAGCTTGAGACTTATTGGTTAAGTCCAGGCCAGAAAATCCTCTGCTGAGTTTTCTTTGAGCCCTGGTGGCCTGCTAGTGGTATAAAGTGTGCTAGGCAGATGGCTTGTTGTCTCTTCTCCACAGGTAGCATGAGCTGCTTGACATCATTCCTGAGGGAATCACCGCTCCATCCTGGTAGAAGTATTGCGACCCCTCTGAGCATGCCTCCTATCGGGTGGAGGCTACTTCATCTACTTTTCCTTGCACAAGATAGCCATCAGCTTCTGTTGCAACCCACATGAAAGTCCTTCTTGGGGCAAGTGGCGCCCATATGCCCCCCACTCCCTGCAGTTAAAATACATAGGGCCTTTCTACTTACACTCTATAGAACAAAAATCTCAGCAGGTGCTTCATCATAGCGTAAGGACAGATATAATGCTAGGAGAAAGAGAGGAGCAAGAAAGTAGTGGCCTAGGCATTGAAGGATATATAAATAGGCACTAATGGTCAATTATTTGCTAATTATATCCGCAGACGGTTGGGGAATGCACACATTTGGACACTGCATGTATTTTAGGTTTAAATGCAGTGCCAAGTTATTGTTTTTACTTCTACTGTACTGAGCTGCATAGGAGCAAACATTTGCACATGTGAAGAATGAGATCACTAAACTGGTTAATAATTCCCATAAACCTTCGTAATTCTATTAGCTACTGTAGTGCTAGAATTACAGACATTTTCAATGGATCAGCTAGAACACACTTAATATTAATCAGATGTCCCAGAAACTTGATGGACTTCTGGTATTTCAATGTTACCCCAGCTACTATGAGTCACTCGAGTATGGCAATCGGCTTTTCTAAAGATGATATTATCATCAATAATGCAGAAGACTCCAGGAAGGTCCTTCAGAATCTGGTGCATTCTTTTCGAAATTACTCTATGCTCTTTAAACCCCACTAGCTTTTTTGAAAATGTGTCTAGCAAAAGGGAGTGATGAAGGTAGTTAATAGTCAGGACTCCTTCTCCGAAGAATTTTACCAAATCCTGAGTTGACTTCAAGCCTACTGAAAATGGTCACTACTGTCAATTGCATGAAAGTGTCATCCACTTTTGGAATTTGGTGAGTTTTTCTCAAGACACTTTTGTAGAATAGTTTTTGATAGCTACACAGATCATAACCTTGTCTGACTTCTTAAATATGACCAATATACAGCATGCCATTTGGTTGGTTCAGATACCTAGTCACATTCATTTCATATGGGATAGCTCGTCCTTCACCTGGCCTCTTAAGGTATATATATGCCTTGGTATGAAAAAAACATGTGGTTTGGCCAAGGTCGTAGGTTTCATATGAAGTTTTGGGGAGGACAGATTTTTTTATTCCCTCACCTAGCAAGAGTATGTCCCAGATCCTTCCCAATGAAAGACATTGTGCATGCTTGCTTCTGCGCCCACCCACCCTCACTGCCCGTCCTTTGTACACCACCCCTCAGTCTGTTGGCTAAACTGGTGGCATACATGGTGTCCAGGAAAAAAATATCCACTATCTCAAATCGGGTTGTGGAATCAAACTTTCGATGTCAATTAAAATGCACTGTCACAAAATACTCTGAAAGTCCTCCCCTCTCCGCGCACCACACATGCATGGTAGTTTCACAAAAAGACAGGAGCCAACAAACTTGAACAATGGTGCAAACTTTATTCACTGCATTTAGAGGAGAAAAAGTATGTTCAGGAGCACATCAAATCTATGATGGAAATATTCTAAGCACTTGAGGACCACATAACTGTTCAATTGAATGGTTAGATGACCAATTACCATTAAAAAACTGAAATTAAAAGTACAATTTCATGAAATCAATGCTAATTACAAATCTTTGTCCAATTCGTCAATGTTTCTGGCTCTATCAGAATATGACTATGCTATTGCAATCATAAGCATTAATAACTGACCTCTTTTTTCTGAATGTAATAATTGGTAAAGGGATCACTGTACCTTTTAGCTACCAAAATAATACAAAAGTGGGGTTTATGCTCAACATAAAGTAAATTGACTCTCAATGAACTCTCAGTTGACATAATAATATTAAAATCACCTTCTCAATAATCAACTTCTAATTTTATTGACTCGACGTTTCGACTAGAGCATCTAGTCGAAACATCAGTAAATAAAATTTGAAGTTGATTATTTAGAATGTGATTTTAATTTTAATAATGTAAATTGGTAGATGGTAAACTTCATCTACAATATCAAGTATATTTCTAACCAACAAAGATGGTAGAATGTATCACATGAACAAGTCTCAACTGTGTATAATTAAGTCATGGTGTATGTATATTAAATTAAAGTATACTATATATAACATGGAATTTGTATTTTCTTTCTAAACAGACCAGAAATAGAGACAGAAGAGTGTGTAGCATATGGTGATGTATCAACTGCAAAGTAAGAATTATCAGATGTGTTATATGCGATATCAAAGGGTTTTTACTTCATAACAGTCCAGCAGTGAAGATGGTGAATTGTGTAGCATATGGACAAGCATTAACTTTAAGGTAAGACTTTGTTCACATTAAATTCCTAAATGATTTGTTTTCCTCTTTTTGAAAACATATAAAGTTGGTGTTCATAAAAGTGCCATAAGTGTTTGTTTGCCCAGGTTGTATCTTTCTTTTTTCTCTCCCATAAGAAGTAGCTCAGTATAACTTCATAACTATAATAAATTATAGCCAATCACAGAAGATATTATTCTTTTAACATTTTAATTCCTAAACTATACACATGTGTCTAGATATTCACATATAGACACATGGATGATACATGGAAGTATTTACCAGGTTTTGTTTGAAGATCTGCACTGGTAATTCACAAAAGTAAGTTTTGATCACTTTTTTGTAGTGAAAATACACAGCTACAGCTGCCTCTGCTTAAACGGACATGATATCAATATACACAAGCATCTTATTGCATTGACAATGTTTTACGGATTTTTGGGTGTTAAAAAAAAAGGTACCATGGCTCCCACGGTAAGCCATTTGTTCTGGTATACCTCGGAAACTATGCCACAGCTCTCTTTCTTAATATTTTTAATTAATTAAATGAATGAAGAACTTTCAACTCCAATTTGCAGAAACAAAATTCTTCTATATGCAATGTGAAAGTTTTTATCTTGCATATAACAGTCCATCAGTGGAGATGAAGGAGTGTGTAGCATATGAAGAAGTCTCAACTCTAATGTAAGAATTTGCAGACATAATAAATTTCTTCCATGTACAATGTGAATTTTTTTTCCTTGTATATAATTATAACAGTCCATCAGTGAAGTTAGAGGAGTTTGTAGCATATGGACAAGTCTCAATGTCAAGAATTTATTTTCTTCTTCCTGTACTAAGACTTGGCATATACATTTAAAATGATGTGGAATACTTGTATTTTCTTTCTAAACAGAACAGAAATACAGACAGAGCAGTGTGTAGCATACGAAAATGTCTCAACTGTAAGGTAAGAATTTGCAGACATAAAGTATAATATGTGAATGGATTTTCTTGTTCATAAGTAAAACTTTGTTGATGTTAAATTCTTTTCAATTTCAAGTATTTATTTTCTTCTTCTTTTTGAAGACTGTTATTATACTTAGTGGTCATTATTATATAATATCAGTGTTGATGTCTACATTGTAAATTATTTAGCTTATTTTTTTGTCCTCCTATATACAACAAGTTGCTCAGGATAACCTTATAACTAGTCTATCATAGGCGATATTATTCTTTACCATATTAATTAAGCATACACAAATTCCTAGTTATTATATATAGACACATGGATCACATGTAAGTATTTACCAGGTTTCGTTGAAGATCTGCACTGGAAATTTGGTGGGAACAGAGGTTAAGGGGGGACTATTCTAAATTTATTATTATTTATTTTTTACCCGTGGTTACAACTTTAGAGCTCCGTAGATTCTGCAAACTTCATGGTATGGACTTAATATATAGCTCAAAAGATAGGTCTCTCTGTGTGCTCTATTTTGATACTAAAAATGCTTCATTAGGTATAACTATAGGCAAGTTACTAGACCGAGGGACCTCAAAAATCTGAATCGCCGCAACCTCCACAGAAACCACTCCGAGTTGCAAAGTGCCAAAAATTTTAAATGGTACGAGTGGCTAGAGGAAGCTCCAATAACTCATTTGAATAGGCGTTAAAAATGTATTACTGGTCAGACACGTGGGTGCAAAATTGAGGGCGACGAAAAATCAACGCCCTCAATTTTGCACCACGTGTCTGACCAGGTAATAAATTTTTAACGCCTATTCAAATGAGTTATTGCGTGCTCTAGAGCTTCCATTTTTAAAGTACAATGTGAAAGTGTTTATCTTGTATATAGCTAACAGTCCAGCATCAGAGATGGAGAAATGTGTAGCATATTGACATGTTTCTACTTTTGAACACACTTATCAGGGACTTCCTCCCGCAACTATAGAACAGTATTACATGATAATTGATTTAATTGGTGTATGTAAATAGCGTCATGAAGATATTCCTCCCCTCCTCCCACCCCCCCCCCCCATTATTTCATTATGTTTCTTTTAAAGCTAATTGGATTATGTTGAATTCTAGAGGTACAAAATATATATGTACATCGAAACAAGAATTTCCTATGTAAACCACAAACTTTTGTGGGTCACTTTAGTCTAATATATAAATAAAAGGTTATTTCATTTCCGCTTCACTTACCAAAAAAAGCACAAAAAAAAAGTCATATCATCTACAACTCAGCACAGACCTCCCAAAGTTCCCATGCTACAGCTTACCGTGGAATTTTATTTTGGTACAAGGAGTAAAACCATGCTTATATAATTGTTGCATTTCTGCACTAGATCACTGCTCCCCAACTGCGTATGTGGCTGTATTGAAATTGAAATACACAGGCTCTGCATCAACATCTACATTCTAGCTGCATGATACAGGTGTACTTGTAAGTACTTGCCATGACTCTCTATTATTAATAATCTTGATTGTAGCGTTCTGGGATGTGACCTGGAAAAAAAATGGCAGACAGGAGAGAAGTTTTGAAAGACAGCAACATTACAATAATCTTACTTAAAATTGTATTCTCTCAACGTTACGACTAGATGCTTTAACATTGATCAGGAATAATGAGACAACAATAATAATAATAATAATAATAATAATAATAATAATAATAATAATAATAATAATAATAATAATAATAATAATAATAATAATAATAATAATAATAATAATAATAATAATAATAATAATAATAATAATAATAAATAATAATAATAATAATAATAATAATAATAATAATAATAATAATAATAATAATAATAATAATAATAATAATAATAATAATAATAATAATAATAATAATAATAATAATAATAATAATAATACATTAACAAATAAAATATTAATAAAAAATTCAATAATAATAATAATTCAATAATAATAATAATTAAATAAATAACAAATAAATCAATAAGAAAATAAATAAACAAACAAATAAATATATAAATAAATAAATAAACTAAAAATTAAAACAAAATTAAAATAAAAAAATTATGAAGAATAAATAAACAAGATAAAATAAGAATAATTATTAAGACTGTGGCTTCAAGTTCAGGCTCTTGAGAGTTGCTCCGCAGCAGCCAGGCAAGTCCATTTCATAGTCTCGATTGAACTGCTCACACTTTGGTGCTGATGTGTAATGCAATTAATGAGTTGTTGAAACTAATTGACAAGGATGACATTGGAATGAGTGATCTATGCGTGGACAAATTGCTAGAGTAATAGCAAGCCAGATGCTTTTCAGCTTATATTTCTTTATGAAAGAAAATATCCGACAACATTATGCAAACAATCCAAGTTATTCCATGCCTTAGTCAATGAAATCAAATACTGGAATTTTGCGCAACGACATCTGCTCAGTAAACTCCAGGTT
This sequence comes from Cladorhizidae sp. MBARI D1340-BT2, assembly GCA_028752905.1. Lineage (NCBI taxonomy): Eukaryota > Metazoa > Porifera > Demospongiae > Poecilosclerida > Cladorhizidae > Cladorhizidae sp. MBARI D1340-BT2. Next base: position 32,331,043 of record JAQNBH010000015.1, read on the forward strand.
CCCAAGCAGTTAGCTATGTTGACAAGCTGATGGATATCGTTTGCAACTTCAAATTATTCCACACCAAGGCAGCAAGCATTTTACGACTGTATATAACTAGGAAATTATTACATTTTTGTGCTATGGGCTAGGGATAGAGTTTGAAACTCCTTTTTCCAGTATAATCGATGGTTGTTGATATAAGGGTGAGGATGTTTATAATCTCCATTGGTTTTGTAAACCATGTTTCTATTGAGGTTTACACATATGCCTATGTATTCCTATATATATATATAAATGAGGAACCGTAAGTAGTTAGCTGGTCTTATTGAAGGCCAACTCTGTTAACTATTGTCAAAAGAGCAAACTTATGATGTCACCAACTAGCTACCTTTTGGGAAAGCCTGCAGCTTCTTGCAGACTTGGCTCAGCTAAACTCAATATTCCACAAGCAGAAGTGTATTGAGTCTACATGAGCAGCTGCTGCACATTTTTTCCTCAAAAAAGAGAACTATCTATTTGTTTACTGAGAAATTTACTCTTGTGAAATCAACTTTATTGTAGCAAAGTGCAGGAAATAGAATAAGAAATGTACAAGGGCTAGAAGTTTCACATTCTGTGAAAGCACCAAGAGTAATGGGCTTGGCATGGCCATGAAGTGTAGTGACATATCAGCAATTTAACTGACAAGTGAAAAAGAATGAATGAGAATGACAGTGGGTGAATGAAGTTGAGTCTGATTTGCGGAAGTCTATTAACATTATAGACACATTCAGTACTGGCACAAAAGAGGGAACAGGTAATAGAGATCCTGCCGGCTTCATCAAACAGTTGTCAGATTCACTTTGTTAGATGGGCAAGAAGATCTGAATCAGTCTGTGATGGAGATTGTCCAAGGGCCCCATCTTTCAATGTCTTAAGAGAAACTTTATAACCCTTCCTGTTTAGCCGAATTAGGACACATATTTTGTAACCATTCCCATCCATCGTCATTTAGGATATAGATTTCTTTGCTCTTTCTTTTACAAGCACTCTATGGGCCTTAGGAGAATTAATAATGATTAGATTTCTGCAAGCAGATGTTAAGCATAGACAAGATAAACTGCTTGTCACCAATATGTGCATGCAAACAAATATCTATGATCTACAGCTATCTTGAACAAAGTTCATGGAGGAGCCTGCTCTATTTTCATGAGAAGAAACAAAACAAAAAAGTTAGAAAACACTCAAAAATATAAAAGCTAAGACATGTAACTAGGAAAAAAGAATTTACCTAGTAGATTACAAATATATGGAGAAATTAACCCTTTAATAATTATGTATAACATTATTATTATTTCGATAAACTCTCAGTTGACATAATAGCATTACAATAACCTTCTCATTGATCAACTTGAAATTGTACTCTCTCGATATTTTGATTGGATACTCTAGCCTTCATCACTAAGAATGAGATGGTAGGACTCATGTGAGATTGTAAAATACTAGTAGCTAGCTATCACCACATGCTATAAAGCATAACTCAGCACATGTGTGAACCAAATGTGAACCATGTATGGAAAGAAAAAAAAATCAAAATCAAAATAAAAATAGTGTAGGGAAGTCTATGTGTGTATAGGATTCCCTATGAGGTTCTGTGTCACCGTTGCATTTCTTCTACCCGATAGAGAAAGAGAATTGAAACTTCATGAGAAAGACAGAGAGTATCAATACAACGTAACAAAAGGTGATTATCAATTTGAATATTTAGTATTAAAAGTCAAGGGAGTTATGTCCCGATTACTGTTCCTTAATTGCACCACCACACAGCTCCCCCCAGAACTGACTTGATCTTAATGAAGCTGTATCGTCCACGGGTAGCTCAGTCCAAAACCCTTGCCGGTGTTCGTCCGGAGCATGTAGTTCCTAGGATTGGGGTACTTTGTATCCCGTGTGATGGGTCCAGGGAGTGTTGAGTTGGCCGGGCAGTGGGCTGTGCTAGGGGACGTAGAGGGGGGTGACCATGGTGAGGTGGCTGTGCCACTTGGACCTAGGCAGACTCATCAACATGTGCAATTTTCAGCCTATTGATCGAGATGTTCTCCTCGCGATGGCCGACCTAGACTTTGAAGAATTTGTCCCCTGTGGTCAATACCCGAAATGGGCCATCGTAAGGTGGCTGTAGGGGCGACTTGTGGCTGTCATGACGAATGAAGACAAATTTGGCCAATGAGAGGGAGGCCGGAATTGAGGTTGTTGGAGAGCTATGGTGCACTGGGGGGACTGGTCTGAGTTCTGCCACATTGTCACGGAGGTGGCGGAGAAGTTCCGGAACTGGGATCACCCTGTCCATGGCCCACAAACTCCCCGGGGACAGTGAGTGGCGATCCAAACACTAGCTCTGCTGGAGATGTACCTAGGTCCTCCTTCGGCATGGTCCGGAGTCCTAGCATGACCCAATGAAGGTCTGATGTCCACAAGGGTGATTGACAGCGTGCTTTGAGGGACACTTTCATGCTTTGATGGAACCTTTCCACAAGGCCATTCGCCTGGCCATAGTCCGATGCAGTTTGGTTCCAAGGAGGTTGGAGAGATCTTGTCAGAGTTGAGATGTGAACTGGGGTCCTCTGTCAGAGGAGACATCGGAGGGAAGGCTGTAACGAGTAATCCATCCACTCAAGAAGGCATCAGCCACGTCTTTGGTACTTGTGCTAGCCAGGGGAATTGCTTCTGGCCAGCGAGTGACTCTGTCCACTATTGTGAGGAGGTGGGCGAAACCTTTAGAGAGTGGGAGTGGCCCTACGCGATCCACATTCACATGGTCGAATCGCTGGAGGTTGACTTTGGCTCGTTGGCAAGCGATGCATGTCCTGGCCCATTCTCCGACCTGTCGACCAAGGCCCTGGCAGATGTACTTGCGGTCTACCAGCTTGCGGGTTGCCCGTATGCCTGGTAGGCTGAGGCCATGAAGGGTGTCGAAAATGCGACGGCGGAAAGAGACAGGTACGAGGGGACATGGTCGACCAAGAGACACATCACACAACAGGGTTGTGTGATTGGGGGTCCAAAGGGAATGTCCTTAAGTTGAAGGCTGGTGATTGCTGTCCGGCAGGCAGCCATATCGACTTGGTCTGCGATCTGTGCATTGCAAGGGCAGAGAAATCAATGCCTCCACTGATGGCCGAAATGGCAGCAAGGGAAAGAGCATCTGCTACCACGTTGTCCATGCTTGGCACGTGTCTAATGTCCACGGTGAATTCTGAGATCACTGAGAGCTGGCGCTATTGTTGTGCAGACCAGGCATCCGAGATCCTACCGAGGGCAAACGTGAGTGGTTTTTGGTCGGTAAACAGTGAGAACTGGCATCCTTCCAGGAAATACCTGAAGTGACGGATAGCCGCGTGGGCAGCAAGCAATTCTCTGTCAAATGCACTATATCTGGTCTGGGCTGGCTGGAGTTTGCGGCCAAGCAGTCGCCAGAGGCCATCTGTGAATTGCTCAAAAGTGCCTCCAATGGCCATATCTGAAGCATCAACGGTTACAGCCATGGGAGCATCTGCACGGGGATGGACCAGGAGGGCAGCAGAGATGTCTAAAGTCCCCGCATGGGCGCCAACCACCACCAGGTTTGGGTACAATGTGAAGTAGGGACGCCCATTGACTGGAGGAGCGCCGGACGTTCCCAAGGTCTTCCATCTCTTTGAATGCAGCCTTTGCGACAGCGAGTTTGTCGGGGGGCAAACGCCGGGCTGGCGAGCGGAGAGGAGGAGACTGACCAGTATCGATACAAAGCTCGACCCCATGGGGGACCCTGTCCTTGCGAAAAGACAATTCAGTGAGTTTGAGCCTAGAGGCGAGTAGGTTGGCATAGACATTGTTTACCTGAGGATGTTTGATTACGGTCAAAGGTACTGGTTGACACACAATGCTGGGTGCGGCGATGGTGGTGTGCATGGCAGAGTGAACGAGGCGTTGTCCTACCAGGTCGACTAGCAGTCCGTTGTCACGTAAGAAGTTTGCCCCGAGGATGGCCTGGTTCACGTCAGCGACGATGAAAGACCCTTGGAAGCACTTGCTCCCAAACTGAAGTGGAATGCGACATGTGCCATAAGTTATAATTTCTGTCCCATTGGCTGCCACTAGTGGAGCAGAATGGGCAGAGGAAGCAGCTGTGCGGTAGTCAGCAGGAGAAGCCGGGATGAGAGAGACTTCTGCACCAGCGTCGATGAGGAAGGAGCGTACCAAGGCCCTATCCTGGACATGTAGAAGCCTTGAGGTTGTTCAGCCAGCTGATGGGTTACCAGAGCCGTAGAACGAGCCAGGTGGTCTTGGACATCTGCTGGAAGCTGTCGTAGGAAAAGGGCCTTAAACAGGATGTGCTAGGAGTCCTCTCCAATGGGTAGGGATGCAAGCAACTTACTGAGGAATGCTGATGGTGTTCCATTACCCATTTCAGGCCAGTCTAGAAGACTCTTGCTCCTCTCCAAGGGCGTTGGACCAAACACGGAAAGGAGGCGATCTTTGATGGCTTGGTAGCGAGTGCCATCAGCAGGGGGGTTCCTGATGATGTCGATCACCCTGTCCATGACCTGGCCCTTGAATGCTGCCACCATGTAGCTGTACTTGGTCTGGTCCTGGGTAATGGCAGGAACGTGGAGGTTGAATTCCGTATTCGATCCTGTCAGGCGAGAACTCTGGTAGTTTGAGGGCGACTGCATTGACTGTAGCCGCCATTAAAGCATCTGCAAGTGCTTGTGCTTCAGCCATAATGCCGAAGAGGAAGGAATTGATGCTGTTGAGCTGGAACGCTGTGAGCGTGTACGTCGGGGTCACCAATGTAGGGAAGTCTATGTTTAGGATTCCCTGCGAGGTTCTGTGTCACCGTTATATTTCTTCTACCCGATAGAGAAAGAGAATTGAGAAAGACAGAGAGTATCAATACAACGTAACAAAAGGTGATCATCAATTCGAATATTTAGTATTAAAGGTCAAGGGAGTTATGTCCCGATTACTGTTCCGTAATTGCGCTGCCACAATATAACAATATGAATATCAATTAATACACAAAATAAAAATGATAATAATAACCAATAAAAAAAATTAATTATCATTATTATATATAAACAGGCAATATCAGAGTCCATTCACACCTAATTAAGTCAGGCGAATTACTAATTAAATAATAATGATAAATAATGATAATAATAATTAAAATAATAAGTTAAAAGTAGTCTGACATTTCCTGCACCCGAGATGTTCCCAGCACAGCAGCAGCGTTTCCACGGTGTATTGCTACTGACAACCTTTGGAGCAAGTATAAATTGGCCTTAGCCTCCCTAGTCTCCTCATAAATTTTTCTGCCCAACTCCTTAAAAACCAGAACCTTCCCATTCCTCCAAGGCACAACTGTGGCACCATCAGGACGTTTGCCATCATCACGATCCAAACCTACAGGTTCCAGGTAAGAGGGAATTTTGGCGGAATATAGAGATCTTTGGATCACATGATTAATAGCAGCATTTTGAGAATGGCGGCCCTGACTCTTTCTGCAATTTAGCCCATGGGTACCCTGCTGGCCAACTGGAGCTCCACACTGAAGACACTGGTGAGGACTACAAAGCGGTACACCAAGACAAAGACCTGTGGCAACACGAATCACATCGTCATCTATCCTCAAACCATCTGCAGACATAGGGAGGGCATGGAGCCAAGCACTTGCTTCACTCTTGGTAGCGGCTCTAACACGAGCATCATCCTGTGCTCCTTCCACAAGCTTGTTTAGGCAGGCCTTCACATGCGGAGTATCCCAACACTTTTAGAAAAAGGATGACTCATCTGAGTGAGCGGGAAGATTTATGTCTTTGCTCCACACCTCCATACCTAACTGAAAAGCAGGATCACTACAGCCCTCAAATGTAGTGGGCAAGATTCGGTGAACTAGATCGAGGGAACCCGAAGCGGATACCAGGAAAGCTGATGGAGCCAACATGGCAGCACTTCTGATCCCAAGACCACTAAATTTGACTGGCAAAGAGGCCTATAGCCAAGTATCACTGTGCGATGGGATGCTAACATTGGTGATGTTGCTGAAGATAGCACACTGAACAGAGTCAAATTCTTTGAGCTTTAACGGAGAAGAAAATAAGGGAGAAGTGCGGAGATTGTATAATAACTTTGGCATGGAGAAGGCATGACGGAGGAGACACAAAGTATCATGTGAATAAAGATGGCTTAGCCTACTGCCCAAGAGCTCCAAGAGTTTAGTCCTGGACTCAATACATCTCTCAATGCCTTCCAGGCCACCAATGTAGAGCCTAGTAGAGTGGCTACTTCAGGGTTCACCACTTGAATACCTGGGATAGCACATAAGAATTCACCAATCAAATATAAATATATAATATATATATATAAATTATATTTTTTTTAATAAATAAAAATATAAAACAAATAATAAATTGTTAAATCAATAAATAATTAGATAACTAAGACATGCCTGAAATTAAAATATCAGCCAAGAATGATGAATAACTAAATACAGATAAATTATGGTGGTTATGGCCAAGTTCAGGTTCTTGAGAGTGGCTTCCCAGTAGCCAGGAAATTCTATTCCACGGTCTCGATTTAACCGCTCACACTTTGGTGCTAGGTTGATGAAAAAGCCTCCTTCACTAGCAGTCCTTCACTGTCATTTTGCCAGGTAGTAAACTTTCTACTGGTATCTTGATGTTGTTTTACTCTGGGGGTACTCATTTAATATATGTTTTGGTCGGGGAAAAGTGAACTTTACGACATCCTACATGATTTGGCACCATTTGTTTGATGTTTAAGGTTCAGACATGACTTTTTCCACAAGCGAAAGTGCACCAGAGCCATCTGATGGTATATTTCAATTTTAGTGTAAAACAACCCAGGTTTTATCTGAGGAAGAACCAGGGATGTGCCCCCCCACACACACACACAACTCAATTTTTGTATAATTTTCTATGTCAACTAAACAGGTAAACTGCATCTTAATCATACTCCCCATATTTGTATCCGATATCACCGACTTAATTTCATTGGCATAGTAAGAACATATGGCAGTTACCAAATTTTCCCAATCACCCCCACCCTCCACCAAAAACTAAATCCCAAAGTAAATCTTTCTTCAGCCCTCCCAAGTGAAAAAGAGTTTACACCCCCGAGTTAGTGTGGCATAGATAAGAATGCGTGATCTATGGTACCTATATGTGTGAATGGGTATTCTGTAGTTCTTTGCTCTAATGGAGCAAGGAAACCCTCCTTTATTCACCACCTACAGCACCTTTGGAAGATTTTGGAAATGCCCAACGTGGGCAGGAATTCAGTGGACCATGATCATAACCTCTCCTTAAATTTGGCTATACAGGTGATACACTAATTAATGTATATAAGAATTTTCTTCTTCACTACCAGCAAGATCTCATTAAGTTCTTCACTAGTCTCTCATATACCCAATACTCTGAGACATAGTTCTTCAACAACAAATGAGAGAGAGAGAGAGGGAAAAATCATAATCTAGTGTCTGGAGAATATGCCAGATCCACGCAGCAGCATTCCATCAGAGACTCTGACATAGTCCTTGTTAACTCAGTGGGCTGTGTTCCAACATAATAGTAATAAGGGGTACCTAAAGGAGAATATTAAAATCAACTTGTGTTAGAACTTTGGAGTTCCATAGATTTTGCACAATTCTCTCCATGAGCTTTATATATAGCTTAAAAGTCTTTGTGAGCTCTCTTTTGATTAAAAAAATAATGTGGATATCAAATTACTTGCAGCCAAAGTGAGGTTCCTTACAATCTGACTGCCTGAATTTTCTGCATTGTAGCTCCTGATTTGGAAGTGCTTGGAAGCTGAAATTAGTGGCTTTGGCAAGTGGAAGTTCTACTCTATGGGGTAAGTGTCTTCATTATGGGAATAAGTAGTCAAGTTAGTGTGGGTCCTTAAAATCAAGTGTGTATTTTTATGAATTTGTCAATGCCCATGCTAGAACACTTAGCTCTGACAGTCGGCTCTCACACAGTCTTTTCCCAAAACAGCTTTGTTTGTCTGAAGCTTTGATAACTCCTTCCTTAGTTCTACCTTCAGATGAATCAGCTTGCTGAAGTTAGGTTGACTAATGAACCACCAGATGCATTCAGCTTCTTTACATCAATAATTTGCATACCTTAAACACTAAAGATGATAAGAAATTAGTACAAAGACCTGACAAAATTTCCTGAAATGCCCATGCCTACGGATAGTGTGCCCAAGATATTGCACTACCTTGCAGAGAAAAGAATACCTCAAAAGCTATATCATGAGATTACTTTTACATAGTCTTTCCAACACCAACTGAAGATGGGCAATGTGTTCTTCAATTGTCTGTGATCATACAAGAATACCATCTTTGCAAACATTCCACTCGAATACAGCTAACAAAGTTTGCATCAATTATTGGAACGTTGAGGGTGCATTACATAACCCAAATGGCATACATTTGAACTTAAACAACCCACAGTGAGTAGTGAAAGCTGTTTCCACAGTAAGTTCAATCTAGTTGGATCTGCTACTATCTAGGAGATAGATCAACAGTGGTAAAATACTGATCCCTGCTGATCATGTACTAGATGTCTTCAATTCCATGAAGAGAATAATTATGTCCTTTTGGGTAATAGCATTTAGACATAATTATGTAGTCGATGAATAATTTTGTTGGAGCATCCTTTTTGGGCACAAGGACTACAGGCAGGGCTACAAACTGAGCTTCACTATACGCTTCTTTATCATGTTAGACATCATAGATGTGCAAATGGAATATGCCATGTGTATTGGTTTATAGGGGGATGAACCCCAGTGTCAATTTCATGATATACAACATATGTACAACCTATATCGTCATCTACTAAGGCCAGCATATCATCAAAGTTCAGTTTAAACTGTTCCAACTGATCCTGCTACAATCACTTTGGCCACTCCACAGACTCAAAAAAATATCTGTTTACATTTATATACATCAGTACAATTCTTAACTGCCACACAATCACTTCCAGCTTCCATACTCTTTTAACCACCATATTACTGTTCCATCATGTGATTAGTTACAGTTTCACCCCTTCATTGAGTTGGTTGTCAATCTAATGCAACCTCTACTAAAAAAAAGTAACGAACCATGGAGATCCATACCTCTAGTTTCTACTAGCTCTAAGTAAATAAATCATAGTGCAGTATTGCTTTCTGGATGTTGAAACGAACAGAGAAATGCTGCGGCTGAAGTTTGAGTCATCATGAAGAAGTGGCCTAATTCAACACCAGTTACTTTAGCTTCCCAAATTCATAACTATGTTATGAATTACTCCCAATAAATAATTATTGTACATTATGATATTATATGAATGGGGAAACAGCAATGATAGCAATGTAGCTACATTAGTCAAGGTTCCCGTATGCCCACTTTTCCATGCCGAGAGCATGCCAATTCTGGCAGAAGAGCATCACAGTAGAATGGTTTATGTTTTGACAAAATCACAGCACTCCCTTTCTGTGCAGTACAGCTGGTGCAGTACAGCAGACACTGTGTCTGATGGTAAAAGTCATTTTAATACTATAATCAATTTTTGTGTAGAAATAGGTTAAATTGGTGCATGCTTCTTCCAAGCTCTTTTTTCATGTACTAAAAGGATTTCTAATCACCATTAATCCAAAGGTGGGTGTCTGTACTGACCCATCAGGGCTAGTCATGCCAAATTACTGTCGCTGGCTTAGTATTATTGCCGTATTCTCTAGATTTGTATGCATATAATGGGCAATTTATGTATGCCACCCGCAGTAAGTTCTATAAATAAACTTGGGTATGGCCTTTAAAAAAACAGGATTCATCACTCGATCTATATATCTTACAAAAGCAATATTTATGCTTCAAACAAACATAGTTTCTTCATCAATATCAAAATTCTATCCAAACAGTAGCCAATCCCATAGCCAATCCCCCTTAGCAAATACACTAGCACTCTCACTACCACCAATAAACAAGAAATTAATTTCTACACCGCCATTGTTTTCATTTCTGCATCCATCTGATCCACCAAAACCACACCCAATCTCACTACATGCTCACATGTGTCACATAATTTCTTACTAATCCCACAGATTATCACCTGCTAATTTACACACACCTGACACAAATCCTAACCTAGAGACCCTTTCCAAGCAAACTACTACATGCTGGAAATTTACCATTGGCCTTTCCCTATCAGTCACTCACAGTAGTGACATAGGAGCACCAATACTAAGTACTTCAGGTTCAAATTCAATCAAATACAACTACCCTCTATAATTCCATTTCCACCTCAGCTTCAATTAAACAAGCCCTGGCTGGAATTGTCTTAGATTGGACAAAGCTGACAATAAGATTTCAATCTATAAATACTGCTGCTCTCCTCAGAGGTTGCCCTCTGGCATTCAGAAATTAGAAACCAAGTGCTGGTGCTGCATTCATGCCAATTAAACAGGTCTGACTGCTATCAGGCTGTAAAACAGGGACAGATATATTATCTTCCTCCACACTCATATTGACTGTCACCATCGTTTTCCAGCTTTGCTATCCTTACCAAATAGGTGAACAAAATGCTGATTGAAACTTAAGTACAAGCCAGATTCTGGACTGTGAAGTTGTGTCGACCATAGCAATCACCTCTAGCTATACCCATAATGTTCACACCCAATTCCAGGGTGGCACCTACATCTTCTGTGCTTCCATGTACTACTGTTCTAACAAACTGTCACTGATACTGAGCAAACCTTGCCCCATGTGACATCTTCTGGTATCCATAATATCTTTCACCTGATCATCAAGGGAAAGAGCTCCCCTGATCTAACTGTACATGAGGTCTTCTCAACACTTGATTCCAGCTGCTTGAAGACTTCCCTGGCACCTCACTTCTGTCCACTCTCTGAGAAAGAATCACTTCATAATGGACTACCTTCTCTAATGATGGGTGGAAAACTGTGTGCTCAGCATTTATAGTAAGATTGCTCAACCTTCCAGTTTCTTCCCTTTTGGCTCCTTTGCTCAAGGGTAGCAGTACCCCTGTACTGCTGATCATGTCAATGACATCTCCTGGAACTCATTGAAGGATTGTCTGACCTTAGGTGCCACTAGCTTTTACTGCTATTTTGGCAACAACATCTGCCTTTCTGCAACCTGTCCAGCTCCTTAGCACCTAAAAATTGTCTTTGCCAAAGACAACAACTGTAAACCCAAGCTTCTCCAGAGACTCATCTGTCTGTATAGCTGATGAATCTCGAGACCCCTTAGTTCATCAATATTGACTGGTTGAAATCTAACCTTGAGTGCTGTCACTAGCTCAGTGTAATTGCTATGCCTTTCTGATGTTAACAACTGAAACAACTGTAAGGTAGTCTTAGTGAGATGAACTTGAGTTGATAGCACTTCTGTTCTTCTGACCAAGACAATAAAGCAGCTCTTCCCTCAAACCTTTCCAGCTCCTCTCCAGACTGTTTTCCTCGACCTCAATATCTTAAACACTAAAGGAGTAGCAATCTCTAGCTACAGCTAAAGCATTGGCTTGTGAAGCTAGCAGTTTAAAATGAGACTCCAATCAAAATATCAGCAAGCCACGCACCACACATGCCTCACTGCACAATCTCTTACACTTATCGCTGTGCATCACTCACAAGCTTGATGTCAGTAAAACCTCTGACAGGTAGTTTCCTGGCTCCTGCAAACCACAAGATGAATGGGGAGAACGTGGCAAACCATACCAATGCAGAGAATGTGGCAAACCACACGGATGCAGAGAACGTGGCAAACTACACCAATGCAGAGAACGTGGGAAGATATCGACGATCGCGAGTTCGACCTCGGGAGGAGAACACAGATGACAAGTGTGAACATTCCTTTAACTTGCTTAAAGAAGTGCTCACTAGTGAGCCAGTGCTAACGACCCCGGATTGGGCGAGGAAGTTCACTCTACAGACGGATGCGTCAGCCACTGGACTGGGATACGTGCTGAGCCAAAAAGATCAAGCTGGAGACGAGCATCCTGTAGCCTTTGGCTCGAAGAAACTGCTACCCAGGGAACAAAAGTACTCGGCTATAGAGCGTGAGGCTTTAGCGATTGTGCAGGGTGTCAAGCACTTTAGGACTTACCTGCAAGGCACAATGTTTCACATTGAGACTATCACGATCCTCTCACACATCTTGGAAGCCTGAAAGATGCACATGCAAGATTGGCTAGATGGGCTTTATCACTGCAGTCTTACCGGTTCACTGTAAGCCACAGAGCTGGTACGGCAAACGCCAATGCTGATGGATTGTCTCGTGACCAGGGCTCACGATCAAAGGAAAAGGGAATGTCAGTGAAACCTCTGACAGGTAGTTTCCTGGATCCTGCAAACCACAAGTTGAATGGGGAGAACGTGGCAAACCATACCAATGCAGAGAACGTGGCAAACCACACGGATGCAGAGAACGTGGCAAACCACAACAATGCAGAGAACGTGGGAAGATATCGACGATCGCGAGTTCGACCTCGGGAGGAGAACACAGATGACAAAACTATTGCGTGGACTCGGGAGCGAGCTCCTGATAGGTTGCCACGAAGTCACCTTGGAGACAAGTGACATCAAACTGAACAAGTAGCTCGTAATTATAAAAGGACTGAACTTTGTATACTATTGAGAGAGGGCGTTAAAAAGTGAGAGTTGTCTTTATTGAGTATGAATTGTTATTGAGTAAGAGCACTTGATTGATTCGTTATCCTTGGGATATATTAGCACTAGACTCTTGCTAATTAGCGACATGGCAAAGGGTGCTGTGTTTGTTGTTAAACAACTATGGGCAGGGTCACCAAGTGTAGCATCAACTATCTTCTAAATAATATTCAGCAAGATATCTGTCCAGACATTCACATATTGTTACTATAGTATCTATAAGTAATGTTATAGCTAATGCAAAATAATATTTAACACTAGAATGGACCACACTACAGAGCAACTTTCGTCATACAATTTTGATTACCTGAAAAGATACAATCTTGGCAGAAACATACACTTGTCTATTTTACTTTATGCAACACTTATCTAGCAGCCCTATTTTATTATTATTATTATTATTATGAACTTTACAATAATTATGACAGGTTTTTTTTTGTTGTTGTTCTTTGTATTGTTGCAATGTCGATATTATGCTTATTCCATAGCAGAACTTTCACCAGTTCCTCATAGAGGGGATCTCTGTTGTAGTGCAGGAGGAATGCTGCTTCAGTTCTGGTAACCGATTAGTAGGGTTGGAAAACATTTATGCTAACTATATAGCTACATTAGTAGCTAGTGGTGGCTATAGTTATAACAATTTTTTTCTTCCTTTTTTATATTGTATGTAAATTATTGAATATTAATTTACTACTCCGTATTGAATTGTAATTTTTCTTCTGCATTATATTGCTAACCAGCTACATGTTATATTTTCACTTTATTAATTGATCGTTCCTAAAAAGATAAAAATATTATTATTGTAAACTTTTGTATTAACTTGTAGCTGCAATCGATATTTTTGTTTGTTTTACTGTTGTTGTTAGTCGTTCATAGTATATTTTTGTATTTATTACTGTGATGTCTCCCACATAGGCTCCAACTTATTCATATGTAGAAGCATCAGGAATATTAGCCACACCCACCGGTAATTACTGTCCAACCCATCATTATTTAGTAACTAAGCCATTTTGATATAACCACAACCAAAAGATATATTTTGAAAGCGTCTTTGCCAGTGTACACAGCATTAAAAATCATTCCATGACCTAGTTAAGATGTATGCCTTTCACAGCTGTCTGGACTATTATAATACTTAAAGGACTACATCCAAGAAACAGGACAAATCAAAAAAAATCCAGGACCCTCCTTGAAGGTTGGAGCATGCTCTTGGTATATATTAGCTATGTATTATCAGATATTGGGGGGGAAATTAATGTTGTGTATCCCTACCATAGCTGGATTTACACAGCACTTTTTTAAAAATAGTGACGTTATTTTACACAATATTTTATATTCAACAGGGAGTGCAAAAATGTCCCTAGCAACCATGGTTGATGTTATAGCATTGGTGTTGACAAACAGTGTGGTCAACTGTAGGTTTCCTAGCAACTGACCACAGATGATGAATATCATTATAACATTTGATTGTTTGTTTTGATTGTATTTTTAGGCAGAAAATGGACAGATAACTGGAGATTACATCATGATGTAAATATAGTAAGCACACACTCACTATTGGCCACTCAAATTACTGCACTACATAAAGTTTTTCTTGTCATCCAGGAACCTAGAACCTAAAAGTGGTTGAATATTGCTCGACAAAGCAAACCCAGTACCACTTCCAGCTGGTTGTGCTTGACCTCTCCCCTGACACACACCCCTACCAACACCTCTCCCCCGACGCACACCCCTACCAACACCTCTCCCCTGATGCACACCCCTACCATTGCCTCTCCCTTTACATAAACCCCTAACAACACCTATCCTCTCCTCAGAGCAGAATCTCGTCCATCCAACAACATGCTAGAAGATGCTGAAGTGCCAGGACCAGGTATAGAATCTCAATCATCAAAGTCAGATTCATGATCACTACTCTCAATCTCCATCTCAACACTGTTGCCTAAATATACATAAAAATTACAGTGTCATATTTTACTAGGGCAGATAATTAGAAACCATAGCTAACTAACTACCTACTAGCTTTATATTTATTATAGCTAGCTAGTACCCGCGAAGTACCCCAGGTAAATGCTATTTTTTATACAAGTCAGAAAAAAAGCAGTAATGCTAAAGGATCTTACATGTATGGCTATTTATTTACCTGGGACATTTTGTTCCTGTTCTTCACCATCGTCAGTCTCAAGACCTGGATCCCTACGCAAATCAGCGCTATCTCTGGACTGGCAAAAAACAGGTTCTGAATCTACGATGTCAGTCAGAGTTACTAGCTCTTCAGGATCTCTAGTCTGTTCTCCGTGGTAGGCAAATATCCCTTCTCTTCCTCACTGCTTTCAACCTCAGAGAGACCGAATTCGTCGTCATCAGCATTGCGCCCACATTAATTTTAGTCTAGAAGCCATTTTTAAAGTGATCAGCTGAGTTTGACGTCACGAATACCTTGCGCTATACCTCAGCTATTTTAATTCCAGCTCTAGCTAAGCAAAGGACATGCCCAGCAGCATAGCAATAATCATTTGTTTTTGTCGCGGTCATTTACAACTCCGGATACAGCGGTGAGACGGATATACAACATTGTGATTTACGGCCCAAGTCCAGTTGTTCAGATATGTCCTTATGCACATGACCATCACATGATTTAGCCTTTGTGTAGACATCGAGTTTCTTAAATAGGTTTTCAGTCGGAGGAGTGCAGAGAACGAACATTCAGTTGTGGCTGTACTCACTGGAATCACATAAACCTTTAATACCTCGAAAATAAACTTGCCGTTGTATTTAGTGTAAGGATTGCTTTGTGGATGTGTTGAAATGTAGGATTCACAACATTAATTACATCCTGAAGGACTGTTAGTTGTATCCTAAGCCGTGAATGATCCACGTCTTCTTCAAAGTGATTATACATTTCATCAAAAATTTCATCTAGAAGTCTTCCAGTAGATGCAGCTTTAAGTAGTGATTGCTCAGCTTTTAAGAACAAATCAAAGTTCTTTATCAAATCTTCTTGAAATCTCTCCATTAATGTTATCCAGAAATTACCAAAGTAGACTTTCATAAAGGTACTTGGACTGGAACCAGTCTGTCCGCCTGGGAGGTTTCCATACTCTCGGTAATGTAGGATCAGAGAGTTGTAATTGTTGAGCTTTAGTTGTAGACTTCTCACAAAATCAGTATCAGTTCTCATTTTTTAAATCTTCTTGCAAACAACATTAGAAGCTGATTTAGCATCAAAGGCAGTTACATTTTAACATTGCAAGGCACAGCTCAGTGAGTCAGTCAAACCGAAGAATTTTTCACCGAGCATAATCCCAAATAGTACATCAAAACACTCTAGACTTTTGTGAATACCTCCAGTTTTGGCTGTCACTTCAAAGGTACTGCTAGATCCTGACATGACCTCATGAAGAGTTTCCAGAAGAGCTTCATGATTCAGAAGTACAGATTCAAATGATTTAGCTTTGACTGTCCATCTTGTAGCACAGAGTGGCCTCAGATTAGGTACCAAATCACACGATAGGTCATGCCTTATCTTCTGTAGCAGGGCTTTTTGTTTGCCCAAGTTATTGTATTAGGTTCGATAACTCTTGTAACTGTGCTAAGACAATTTCTGATAATAAGAATACCTTTGGAAGAGTCTTGGAAGGCCAGATTTAACGAATGGCAAAACAATGAATGTAGATAGCCTTTGGATATTCAGAACTAATTCTCGCCTGAACACCTGATATTCGGCCGCTCATATTCGAAGCTCCATCATAACCTTGGCCAGGCAATCTAGCAGATCAAGTCCACACCGAAACATTACATCTTTGATGATTGTTGTCAGAACTTCTGCTGTAGTACTACCTGTTTCATAGTCCTCATGTATATCCATATCACGTGATACATGGCGAATACAAATGCTCAATTGCTCGTTGAAGCAAACATCAGTAGCTTCATCCACTTGAATAGAATAGTACCTATGAGCTCTTATGTCATCTGTGATTTGACATAAAACTTTGTGAGCGATAATCTCAAATATTTTATTTTGTACATCATGTGTCATCCTGTTTATATGCCATTCCTTCATAATAGGACAATCACTACTTCATAGTTCGATTATTTCCTGACTATCATCATGACCTCTTGAAGCTAAGCCTAAAAATTCAAAGTTGATATAATTTTCATCAAGCTGGTACAAGCATTGGTTTGGTCCACACAAACTTGCAGAGCAAGTTGGGCTGATATGGACTTAGATTTAGTATAGTGTGTCCATTTCATCACAGCTTCTTTATGAGCATAGGAAGAGTAATGCTTCCTAAATATGCAAGTTGCATCTTTCCAGTTTTGAAAGCCGTCATTGCTGAAAGTACTTTCAGCTCTTTTGGAAAATGTTATAAAGCTTAAATGTGTTGCCATACATGGATGACAAAAAGCACATTCCTTCACAACATTCCATTTAAGCCATGGCCAGTTACTATACCAGCTACTTTGAAAACTCCTGCATTCTCCACCTCTAGATACTGTAGGAAATTTTGATTTCTTGGGTTGATAAGTTTCAAGGTGAACAATTATGCATGCAAGTATAGGCTCAACAATTGATGACAACTCATTTGCAGGTTCGTCATCATCTCAGAATCACGCCTATTTCTGCATCACTCGAGCTATTTAGTTCAGCATCACGGTGAAAACTGCCATCTTTCTCAATACTTAGGTGTTGCTCAATATTCACTTGCTTAGGAGTCGAGCGCTTGAAAATAGTTCGTAATAGGTTGTGAAGAACAGCCCAGTTTAGCCTTCATTTTACAACTAAATCCAAGCTCTGCCATTTTCTTGACTAACCGCATCACGTCAGTCTCGTAATTAGTTCGGACCAGTTTTTTTTAACGGATTAGCCCATCCTTATTAGCATTAGGTATGGCTGTAGCCATACAGGTTCCACCACCTATGATAACGGGATTCACTAAATTCACTCCATCTGAGGTAGAGGGTATGGGTGACATGAAAAGGTGTGGTTCCAGTCATGTGATATTTCCCCCAGGTACAGGGTTGTGGTTTTCATGATGAGCTGAGTACAAGTGGTGGGGAAACAAAAACTTGAAGTATGTTGCTGCTCACTATTATGGAGGGGTGGTAGATGATTTCGATGGGGTCTTGTTGGAAGCCAACAGAAGAAAAACGCTCAGTTCATTTGGAACTAGATCTTCAGTGAAGAAAACCGTTCAGAAAATGATGAAAATCAGCCTCCAGCTGGAAAACATGAGAAGGTATGTGGTTATTTGTGGCATCTTAGCTATAGAGCCAGGGTATTGTCGCACAACAACTTCAAGATATAAATCTGCAGTCAGTGAGAACATAAAACTTTATTGTTGGTTCTGATGCACCTCAATAAGTGTGCACATAATTATGATGAAAACAAGCCTGCTTCTTCTTCAACTGCAATGAACAGATAGCTAAGTTGGCATTCTGGATTACAGCTCCATTGCAACTGATACAAATCAATTGACGGGACTCTGATTTTCGAGAGAGTTGTTGTGCGAGGCTACATGCATCTAGTCTAGGGCATATATGATAATAGCTAATTTGTGTGTACTATAGGCTTTTCAAACTTTCTGGACCACACAATTGAGCGGCAGAATATCACTTTCAACAATGTACCTTTTATTGTGACAGAAGTAATGATGTAGCACTGTCAATTTGGAAGGAAAAAAGAGCTACTTCAAATCGTATGGAACTCCAAGGTACCCGTAAAATTGTTTGTCCAGCACATCTTAATATATACACGATTAAGCTATTTCCAGAATTTGGAATTACAGTAGCCAGGATGGAGTCTCGAAAGCTGAAGGAAAAGAAGAAGGAAGTAATAATGAAGTTAAGATCACTGATTGTGAACAGCAACAACCTAAAAATGCTTACAAAATATTTTGTCCTTTTCCCTACACAAGATACGCATCGTATCATACCACAAGACTAGTGATGGAATAGGATTTTCCCAAAAGATCCATCCAAAGTTAGTATGTAAAATTAATGAATTGGTTTCGGAAGGTGCAGCTACTACACAAGAAGTAAAGAGGGCTCTAAAGAGTTATGTACACCACATGCTATGCCCAGATCAACAGATAGCAACAACCAATAGGACATACTCCCCAACTGAAACAGATATTCGTAACCACATATACTTAGCTCAAAAGGCATTGGAGATGTCCAAATTTGATCAGGATAATTTAAAGCTCAAAATTAATCAATGGATAAAAGATAATCCAGCTTCAAAGTTTCATTTTCGTAAATACAAAGACCCTGAAGCAACATCAAGAAGACATTAAATTAGGGCCACCTCAACCTCTCCTTTATGTCCACCAGGAACAGTGGCTACAAAAATGTATGGCAATTCTATAACTCTCATGGATACAACATATAAAACTACAAAATATGAGCACCCAATGTTTTTTTGTTTCCGTCAAGACAAATGTAGGCTATTCAGTGGTTGCTGACTTTATTATACAGTCAGAAACAACTGAACAAATTGCCAAAGCTCTGAAGATCTTAAGCATGTGGAATCCTGAGTGGACACCAAGATTCTTCATGGTAGATTATTCTGAAGCAAAAATGAGCGCTATCAAAAATGTCTTCCCAGAATGCAAAACTTACCTCTGTGATTTTCATAGGGAGCAGTGCTGGTTGAAAGAGAGAAAGCATGGCCAATTTTCATCAGATGCTGAAGTGCTCCTTGCTCTGCTTCGAAGCTGTGCTTGGGCTCCTTTACTTACAGAGATAGGATGCTCATTGGATTATCACTATCAGGAGGAAGTCAACAAGTTGAAGAAATCAGCTGGACAAAGAATCAGCAAGTCCGAAGTGGTTAGAAACCAAGTGGTTCCCAATTCCTCAAGTTAAATATCTGTGGACATCTTTGAGCCCCTACATAGTTGCACATGCATGTGTACGCATCCATGCTGAGTGAATCTTGTGAGTGAATCTTGTGTGCATATCTGTGCATGTATAATTATGACACGGTTAAAAATGGGTTATTCATATACATGTTTAAATATGATACCTAATGGGGTTATTACCATTGCCATGGCAACTTTTGAAGCGACCTTGTGAAAATTAAAGGTTTATAACATGCCTAGATAGCCATTTTAATGCACACAAGGATGGTCTATAACACTCGACCGAATTAAGATGAGTGTATTATATTGATCATCGGAGTGTGCATACTAAAACCATGAAGTGCCAGCTAGGTATGTTGTAAATGTTTCAACTGGCATAACCTATAATAAGTATTAATTTTATCGATGTGGACACATGCTTTCCGTAGTCAAGAATACCATGCTGCTGTCAACACCAATAATGGAGCTGAATCTTAAATAAAGTTCTGAAGTACAGTTTTCTCCCACGTTGAATATGACCTTTTAGTTACACTCTTGATTGAATCATTTCTCCCAGAAACTCACCAAAAGTATCTGTATCGTAACTACTCACAGTCAGGTCAGTACAGAACGTACAATTCATGTGTTCCAGACTATCTACCATAGAGATGTCCAAATTTGATCAGGGTCAGAAGCGTACCTTGGCACGTCTTATACAGGACTATTATTGAACCACTATGGCAAAGGATGTTTATAGTTGGGTAATTATTTGTAAATAGTGATAAATCAATACATAATGTTGTAATATCGTAAAAGCTTGTTGATAAGCTAGGGTCTATATGTTATATCAAGTACCTGTTCTTTGTTAAGTGTCTACTTAGCTGTTGATGTTGTTAAGCTCAGCCGTCTGCTCAGCCATAGCCCACCCTCCTCTCTTTCCACACTTGATCTTTCTCCATCATACGGTCACCTAATCTCCATGCATACCGTATTCACTCGAATAGAAGTTGCGACTTGTATTTATTTCAGCCAAATCAAGTTGCAAGCATTGCGCTTGCGCAGTGCCAAGCCAATTGCTGACGCAATTTTTTGGTGCGTAATTGTGGTTGTGATTGTTTCATTTCAAATATTGAGCTAGGTAGTAATTGGCTGGCAAGAGTTCCTAATCGCTATCATTATCTACAATGAGTTCATTATGTTCGATCTGTTCTTCATCCTCTTCGTCCAGGGAAGCAAATGGATCTTCTCCACCACTGTCACTTTCGCTAAAGCTGCTACTTTTTCGTCCTTGAGGCAGTGAATTTCCCTATCTTCAGACCCGTCCACCTTCACAGTGATGCCACAAGCACGGAATGATTTCTTGATTAACTCGGCAGACAAGCTATCCCAACAATCCTTAACCCACCTCAAGCATTGTGCTTTGTCTGGAGCATGCACATTGCCAGCAGCAGCTTCTGCCCTGACATCATCCATTGGCTTTACTTCTCCTAATATGCTGTTTTTAAGGGTTTATTCCAGGAGACATCTGCTGGCTGCACTAAACAGGTCAACCCCCCAGGAATGATGCAAAGGTCAGTGTTGGTGTGTTTGTCGATGCGTGTCTTAATATTTTCCATCAAATGGCACCTGTAGGCATCCCAAACCAAAAGCCTCCTCCCAAAGTTGAGAGTTCCCCATGATCGATCGACCCAGTCCTTGGTCAGTGCCTCATTCATCCACCCATTGCGGCTGTATGCCACCACAACACCCGTGATCCTGTCAAGCTCTGAAATTGGACGCACTCCCTTGAAGATCATGAAAGGTTTCAAATTGCGTCCATCTGCCATGGCTGAAAGGATGACAGTGAATCTCCCCTTGTCGTGACCTGTGGTGCGTATGGGGATAGACCTCTCACCTCTTCTGGCTATGGTGGTGTCTCCGGGCATGTTGAGCCAGAGTGGAGTTTCATCCATATTTCCAATGGAAGACAGCGGGTAGGATTTGGAGTGGCAAAGTCGTCGTACCTTCAATATGAAGGAAGTGACTTTAGGGACAAGGTCATGAGGGAGTCTCTGGCTCACTGTCGTCCGTCTTCGAAGAGAGAGTCCATTTCTCATCATGAAATTGCCTAACCACCCCTGACTGGCTATAAATGTGGTAGGGGTCACATTCTGACAGAGTTCCATGGCTTTCTTTTGAATGTCTGAACGAGTTACCCTGAGATTTTCAGTCCTCAAGGAGTCCAACCATGCCACGAACTCCTCTTCCATATCTGGAAGTGCTGCTTTCCGACCTCCCCCTTCAAGCCGCTTGTTCTTGGATGGTATTTCCTCCAGCTCCTTTTTTTGCTTCCACCAGTCCCTCACCAGCTTCTCATTCACTCCAAATCTTCTGCCTGCGCCTCTGTTGCTGTGCTGCTCTGCAAATGCACCATTGTCAATTTGAATGATGCACCAAAACACCTCCTTTTTGTTGTACTAGTACATTGTGTCTCAGCCATTGTAAATGTTGAATTTTCTGGCAACACGCGCGTTACATTGTGGTCTAGCAAACATCGCGCATGAGTGTTCTTAGCTAATGATTTTACGACTCCACGTGTGCAAGAACGGTGGTGTAATTAACTTGGTGTGCTACATTTGGAATACGGCTGTCAGAGCGACTTCTATTCGGTGTGCGACTTCTATTCGAGTGAATACGGTATGTATGATTAGTTACCTCAAACATCACTGTTCAGGGTGTGCTCTGCCAGAACTCCTGAAGGTTGGGAGGCTAATTCTCTTGCTCTCATACACAGAGTTGCAGAAACAGTAAACAAACAAATAACAATCAGGGTTTTCATATTATGCATATGCTGTGTCCGCTCGCTGTTAGGTGGTTGCTCAGTTTTAGGTGCCCATTTTGTTATTTACTGATATAACAAGCGGCCCAGCTTGACAAATGGTAGTTTTGTGGTGACCCATGGATATCTCAGTCACTGCATGTAGCTGTCCATCTCTAAGTGGTGATGGACCAAGTGATCCAGAAGACAGCTTCCCTTTGTCTATGAAACAAGCTGGACTATTTTTACTTAAAGAGTCAAAAAAAGAAACTTTGTTAAACACGTTATAGAACTTTTCATTATCGTTTATGCTCGATATTGTGTCAATATCGATATTTCTTTCAGAAATTCGAATAAGGGTGTCTGGTGGTGGGACAAAAAGCAATGTTATAATGAACTGAGGGGGGAGCATTCCTTAAAGGAGCATAAATGAATTTATGTTCTCTGAAGTCACTATGGGTGCTCCCTGGGATGTGGTATTGCAGTACATATTTTAGAACAAAACAGGTCAACACTAAAACTTGGTGTGTGCTACACATCTGTAGTATGCACTGCCAGCAAATGTCACATCCATGGATCTTCATCACTATTCAGGGGCGTATCTAGGAATTTAATTTAAAGGGGGGGTTTCCTGTGAAGCTTGTAAAAAAAATAACCTGGCCACAACCACTTTTATCTGACTGTGCCCCACAATACAATTACAGAAATGATGCATTAATGACTCAAAATGTCCTGGAGTAACATTCTTCGAGGGTGTTGACGAGCAAAAATATTAAGAATATCATTTAGGTCAAAGTTTTAAGCCATAGTGGATGTGCACAGTGCCAGTCCTGATAACCTTTGCTGCCCCATAGTCATACGCAAGTATGTTTTGAGTCTTCTAAGTACACTGACACTATGTTTACATTCACAGCTGGTTATGGGTAGAGTACAAACAATACGAAGCAGTTAGATATTCGGAAACATGCTCTCATTTGCACAGTTCAAGGCCCGGGATGGAGTTTTGGGCAATTCTGATGAGAAACTCCTCCATTTAGATCTCCACAAATAGAGTTCCTGTTCAAAAGATGAAGGACTTGGCATATCATCTTCATAGAAATCCAAAAGTTCCTTTATCAAATTAGACTCAATTTGAGTGAC
Source organism: Cladorhizidae sp. MBARI D1340-BT2 (assembly GCA_028752905.1). Taxonomy (NCBI): domain Eukaryota; kingdom Metazoa; phylum Porifera; class Demospongiae; order Poecilosclerida; family Cladorhizidae; species Cladorhizidae sp. MBARI D1340-BT2. The sequence goes on from JAQNBH010000015.1 coordinate 32,354,515, forward strand.
TGCATTGTCCATGGAACTATATGCTCAAAGCTCGTACTGCTTTCATTTGTGTTTCAGAAAAACGAGTGTGAATATGTGATATCATCTCATCCAGAAATGGAACAGAAATAGATCTTCTGTAATAATCTTCAGCAGAGTCGGCAGGTACATTGCTTCTACATGTTTGGCTTGCAAATTGACGTGGAAGAGATGGCTGTGATGCATTGATTTTTGGTTTGTATTAGAATGACTGCAGAATCAAACCATTTCTTGTGATGAGAATCAATGCTGTCACGAACTTCATGTAAAGTAGTCTCGACTAAATTTACCTCGGTAAAAGTACTGCAAATATCTTGCAAACGGCTCTGTAGAGACACTGTTAAGCCTTTTATTTAGCCTAGGCCATATACACCACCTCAAATGCCATAAGAAACTCAAACTGAGTTGTAGCTGTTAAAAGTGATGCAGCTTTTTGAGCAGATTCTCTGTTCCACCCATCTTCAGTATACTGATTGTCTCCAAGGTACTAATAACAGCTGGTACATAATCGAAAAGACTTCATAGGCCTCTATTCTAGCTATCTAACGGTTCTTGCAAAGGCTTACCACTTTCTGTCTGTTAGTTGTTCTCAGTGGAAGTTCACTGATCCATTTTTCTAGTTCTGCTTCCCTCTTGGGAGAAAACCTAAAGAAAAGGCATATATAGCTCCACCAAGAGTTCCTTGCATATTTCGAATAGCTTGGATGTTACATGCTGCCACAACACAAAGATTCTGTGTATGAGCCACACTGTGAACATAGACTGCTTTTGGATATTGTTTCTCGATTAGAGCAGCAACCCCATGATACTTGCCAGCCATTTTGCTGGCACCATAATAGCCCTACCCACGTAAATTAGTGGGGTCTAAGGCATAATTTTGTATTGCATTTAGAAACAGCTACTCCAGTGGTGCCACAAAGAATAAATTCAACAAACTCTTCTCTCACCACATTTTCCGGGTACATATCGCAGGACTAGAGGAAGCTGCTCTTTATTAGATGTATCAGCAGCCTCGTCAGTACACAGAAAAGTACTAACCTCTTGCAGAATTTTCTCTCTTAAGGGCTGTATTTGCTTTGCTTGAGTTAAATTAGTCATTGGAATAGTGACCAGCTGTCACAAGAATAGATCGATTCTTGGTGAAGAGTACACAGAAGCCACCATTGCATGAAACAGAGTAGCTCAACCAAGAGAGTTCTGGAAGGATCTAGACTTTGAGTACTCAATTTTAGTAGGGAACTTGAAGTCACACCCTGGTCTAAAGGCATTCTTCAGAAGCCAAAGCTTCTGGTCATTGCTAAGAATTCTGATGTCCTCAAGTTTATAGTTTCCTAAGTCAGCCCCAGGAGGAGATGCATGCACCCTAGCAGCTGATACACATCCTTGACCTGACGCATTTCCCAGATCATCAGGAGATAGAGACTGAGTAGTACTTGGCTGACTTGCTTCCCTTTAATCTTGAACTCTGACTTTCTTAGGATCAGTAGCAGTGCTACTGGCCTGCTTGACACTGACACCCCAAATGATAGAATGATATTTGCCTCTTGTCCATGTCACAGCTTTACTACAATCTCAAATAAAGTGCCCTCCTGGAATAGGGGCTGGGCTAAGGTAATCCTATAAGAGATTAGCACAAACTCACTAATGTTCTAGGCTTGCCAGTTCCAAGCAAATAGTTTTCTACAAGAAAACAACTGCTTGAGAACTGTACTAAAAGTTTTGTGGTTTGTAGAAGTAAATTTATGAGCCTCTAAGGGCTTAAATTTGCAATACAAGAGTACACTCTAGTACAAATTTATATGTAGGATTAGCAAGGATTGATGCCAGCTGCAGGCTTATGGGTGTGGCTCATACTCAGGGGGGGTTTCTGGGCAACAGGAAACCCCCCTAAATACCCTGCTATTATCAATATTCAAGAGAATATATGGCTCCAGAGAGGTTTTACTGCTGTTGCATTTTGATCATTACAACAGGCCCTGATCTAAATATCTAATGAAAAGCATAGAATGTACTTGTAAACAAGGTGTAAATCAACAGGTGATATGTTGATTAAAATTACTGTACTGTGCGCATCATTCCAAAGTGTGCTATACATATACTCAATAATCTAAATGCTGGTTCACAATAGATGCATCGCTTGCGCGTTGTGACTGACACATCGATTGTGAACATTAGGTTACATCCCATACACTCAAATAGACTTGAGTTTTATTCAAGCATCAGATCGCAACACAATGCATTGGTGTGCTTTATTTAAAGATTAAAGAACGATTAATAGAAGCGGTTAGAGACTTTCCTTGCCTATGGCAAGTATGTAGCAAATCGTACAGGGACATAAAATGCCTGGAAGCAAGTGGTATGTGAAGTAAGCCAATAGATTGATCAAAATGATGTAGAACTAGCTATATTATATTGTGTACATAGCTTCACCTAGCTGTGGCCATAGCAGGCATGACTGAATGACTGTATGCTCTAGGTTGGAGAAGAAGTGAATCCAGATCAATGCAGTAAAAAGTGGAAGGTGTTGCGGACCATTTTGTGAGGGAGCTCCACAACATTAAGAAAATGCAGAGTGGTAATGCAGGCCCACCTTATAAGTCTTATTGGCCTCTTTTTGATTTATTGTTATTTCTATCTGATTCTGTACGACACAGAAGGTAAGTACTTTATGAATGGTTGCTTCCACATAGCTTTTGAACTGAACTTTCTCAAACTTGGAGGTACAGGATTCCACAAAGGATTCCACAGAGGTGGCCGGTAGTCCAAGACATGAACTGGAACTGGGTATGTATTTAACTATCACCAATTTTCCCCGATTAAAACCAAAGTATTTCGGTTGCTTCAAAAAAACAAAAAGCCGATTTTCAAGATAGATCTTCAAGCATGAGGTCGGCTGAGAGTAGTCCTACAGGTTGGAACTATAATTGCATTCTGTTGTTGTTTTTACATAATGCTTTATATTAGGGGGATTTTGACTGGACCATCATGCAGTTTGCCAGTTGTGATAATACAGTCTGCCTCACCGCAGTCACAATCCACAAGTGGACGTAGTGGTAGCAAAGAGGATGACTTGGATGCTGAAATAATGAGGAGCCTTCTCGATTCCCATGAGAGGTGGGAATTGAGAGAGAAATCAAGGGAAGGGCATATAATTAATAATGCTGACATGCACTACAGTCTAGAGGTGGCTGCAAATTCAAGGTTTACACCTCGGCAAAAGGCCATAACAAAAGCACCAACTTTTATACCAAATTGAATTCCCCCCTGAACAATTTTCCACTCCCCCTCCGCAAAATGATGTATTTTATCCACCTCAATACTGATGTAATTAATAAATAAGAATTAAGTTAAAGCAACAAACATATCAATGAACAATAATTGTTATTGTGTGCGGCGTACATGCACACCCAAGACACTTCACCAACACTACTGCTAAAGTACTCCTTGAAGCCATCACGTGTGGCAGCAGCTGACCTAGAATGCCTGCAGAGGGTTTGAGTTGTATTAAATTGTAGAAAAAAAATATTTGGAATGTACCTGTTGCTACTGCTGCATGCCACTGATCCCATACCAGTGCACTGTTCCTCATCATTCCTCCATCTATATACCTGAAATATTGTTGCCAGCACCATCCTCCCCATCAATAAATCCTGGAGGTCAGTAAACCAAACTATCTATGGGTCCATAAATAATTGTGGAGGGCTATTGCACCCTTGGTATAGATTACCACACAATCAGGTAGAACAATGATGGGCCTCCGGAACAGCCTCCACCTACATCAACCACTTCTTTATTGCATGGTAACACAATTAGTATAGACATACCTAGCAGCCAGTATGCCAAAGCTGTTTTCAATAATCTGTCTCGCCCTACTGAGCCTGTAATTAAACACTGCTTGATCCTCTATAAAGAACAAAAATAACCATTACACAGATTTTTCAAGTACATCAATAATGTACCAGGCATGTTCTTTCCAGGATATGGCCATAGCATATTCTTCCTGAGAGGGAAGCCCTATGATTACATAGGGAAGCTTGGGCTCTGTGGTCCCTGTCAGTGCACTGGGAGAAGGCAATGGCAAGGAGTCACTCTCTAGAGTCTAGAGCATTCCCAAATACTGAATTGGATAGTGTACTGCCATCACTTTGGCGGCCAGGTTGGCCCAAGTCAACCAAGGTAAACCAATATTGGTTTCGCATTGAATAATAATTCCAAAATAAAATTTAAATATTCTACGAATACACTCAGAATAATTATAATACCTGTAGTGAGCATCACAGACTGCCAGTAGCACCACCGAATGTTTTCCCTTGTAATTAAAATACAAGGAGCCACTATTGACAGGTTCTTGCACAGCAATGTGCTTTCCATCAATAGCTCCTGTTTGGAAAAAAAGGATCGAGGTTTAGCTCATAACACATCTTTAAAGGTTGATCTTGTTCATGAAATTTGAAGAGTGGAATGACATTCATGGTGGCCAACATTACCAATACAGTTGGGAAAGTTCCACATCATGTTGAAAACTCTGCTGATTTTCACCCATTCAGCAGCACATAATAGGGCTTTAACAAAGTCCTTGGCCACCTCGGTCACAAGCACATCACATGTCTCCTTTATTATGTTACAAACAGTGGGGCACCCAGTGCGGAAGTTGAGAGAGAGAGACCTAGAAACATTGTTTCTGATGAAAATTAATATAAATTTACAACAGAAACAACATTTACTTGCTAATTTCCTGTGGCAAGGTATCTGAGGGTGAAGGCTAACCTCTCTGCAGGCAGTATCTTAGCTCTTACAGAACTGTAGAAACGCTTCCAAGTCAAGAATGGACTGACCTAGTCATTGAAATGACTTCATTATTGAGAAAACATTTTTAAGCTGAACTTTAAATTATACCATTTGTAGAATTGAGTCAAATTTCTTCTTTGACATTCTAAGGTAGGTAAAATGAGACTCTGGGTCAGAAAGTCTCATCTCCTTGAGGAGATTGTGGTACAATATCCTGCGAGAGAAAAAATTGGCTGTATCCACATTCCTCTCCTCCTCTTTGCCTTCCTCCTCCTCCTCCTCCTGATAGCCAAAAGTAAAAGCAGCTCGAGGTCTTCCTATTCGTTGGAGTAGCTCGACTCGCTGTCACCACCATCCATGTTCCAGAATTCCATGGTGTCAAAGCTCAAAGTGAATGCGATAGTCGCGTTCATCGTGAACAGCATAGTGACGCGTTGATCAATGCGTTGCAACCTGTATCGACGCGATATGTTGATTGTCGGGGAAACAACTTCAGTAAACGACTAACCAACTTCAGGAAACCACTCAGACACCCCAGGAAACTACTACGTCTTCAAAGTCTTCAAAGACCCACACACCACAGCACGAGGAAGAGTAGTAGCAGACCACGGCAGGAGGAAGAGTAGATAGTTATAATTACTTATATCTTTATATGGAATTATTGATCTAATGTATATAATAGTTTTATGTAATATATTAGAACTGGGCCAACGCCTTGAGAGAGAGAATGAATCCACTAGAGAGAATACAGGCTGAGAGCCGAAAGAGACAGAACACAGTATAGTTATGTGCTTATGTAGTATCTAATATTTGTATGTTTAACTGACGTATACTTATTAAGAGGCTACTGGAGAAGTGCGCTGGGAAAGCTTACAGCTACTGGGCATAGATAAACTAGGCAGCAGAGTTAGCCAAGGAAGCTAACGTTAGGACCTAGGTATTTCGGAGACTTTACCCCAGGGCGCTAAGGGATCAGCGACCCTGATTAGGATTATTAGCAGAGGTAGAAAGACCTTAGGAGAGAGGGTAAATTTCCCCGACAGTGGTAGCAGCGGTGGGATCTCAAGCAGAGGAGGTCCCAGACCAGCCCTAGCTAGGCAAGGCAGACTGGTAGCTAGCGGACGGAGACTAGGCCTTGGAGTTGCAAACCCACCCTTCACTAGTGAGTGAAGAGGAGTGGAATTAGTTATTAAATTTTTGTTTTTGGTTCAAATGTCCCCTTAGATCTGGAGATCGACCTCCCCAAGCATCAATGAGCCAGGCCGAGTACATGGATGAGGACGAAGAAACACCTCGAGTCAGCCGGTTCGACCGCTTCATGGATCGCTGGACAGACCTCGAACAGGCCTGAGCACAGTGGGAGGACGACCGACGACAGAGGGATAAAGAAAACAAGGAACAACAACGTCAGGACGACCATCAACGACGAAAAGAGGACTACGAACGACAGCGGGCACAACAGGACCTGATGGTTCAGCTGCTGGCCGAGGGCCAGAGACAAAGGACTGAGGTGGAGAGAGCACCTCCACCACCTCAACCACCCAGACTGGCAGTGCAGAAGTTTCAAGAGGGCAAGGATGACATGTCTGCCTTCCTGGACACGTTCAAAGCGACAGCATGGGCAGGAGCATGGCCCCGAGGCCAGTGGACAATCATACTCCATGGCTCTCTGTCTGGTGCAGGATTGACAGCAGTCGCAGCCATGCCAGCCACCCAGCAAGGGGACTACGACAGCGTGAAGAAGGAGCTATTGAGAGAGTACTGGATCTCAACGGAAACCTACCGGAGAAGAACTGTCGACACCCCCTTCGACACCTGCAAACCCGATGCTTGGTTCGCCAGACATAGACAAAGCTATCACCAATGGCTAGCTTCCTCTCCACTCTCAACAACGGACACTGTACTGATGGAACTCACCCTGACCCGACTTCCCAAATGGTTGGAGGCCAGGATGAGGAACCAGAATCCTGGAAGCTACGACGAGTCGGCAAAGTCAGTGACCAGACACCTAGCCAACTTACCGCCATAAAAGGAGCTGGGCGACCCCCCAGCCAGATGACCTCAACCTCAACTGAGACCAGAAGCCCCAACCAGACAGAACCCTCAGAACAGAGGAGAGCACCGAACGCCTCCAGAACGGTACCCACCCCGAGGTGGAGAGCATGGGAGAAATCCCAGGAGAACCAGCCCCACTCTACTTAACGAGGTTCGATGTTTTCGATGCAACCAGCTCGGACACTACCGTGTGAACTGCTGATTCAAACAGGAGAACGCGCAGATGAGCGCGGCAGAACCAACCCTCTAACCCCCCAACCCTTGGCTCCAAAAGGCCAAGGTGAATGGATGCTCAGCAACTGTATGGCTCGATACTGGGTGTACTCGCTCTCTCATTCACCCCCGGTGTCTGAACCAGAACCAGACACCGACTTGGAAGATAACCTACTAAACCGCCAGTACCGAGATGGTATGGTTCCCAGCAGCTCGAATGGAGCTAGTGCTGAACGAAGAATGTACTGGTTGTGGGAGTATCTCTCCACCTCACAATGGACATGCTTGTGGGACAGGATGTTCCCCAACTCAACCACTTGATGCAGGACGAGAAGGCCTCAGGAGACCGACCAAATCCTGGAGGCATGAGTCCTAAGAAAAGCTACGCCACGACAAGGGCGCAAGCTGAACGACTTGCCCAGCAAGAGCAAGCAGACCGAATCCAGGACGAAGGTGGCATCCTCCCGTTTCACCAGCATTGGTGGCCACGGAGTGCTTCTCGTCCGTAGGCCCTGGACCTGAGCAGCAACGAACGATCAACTCACTCACTCACACACAGGAAGAGCAACTCAACCGACTCATGACCGAGTTCGACAACCTCTTCAGCGAAACCCCAGGACGAACAGACGTGGTGGAGCATACAGTCCACACAGGGGACGCCTTACCCATCCGTCTATCCCCCTACTGACTACCACACACGTGGCATGAATTCCTGCGTTAGGAGATTGCTACATTACTAGAACAAGGGTTAATTGTACAGTCTAAGAGCCCCTGGGCGGCACTGGTAGTAATAGTACCAAAGGTTGATGGAAAGAAAAGACTATTTGTAGATTTTAGGAAGCTCAACGTAGTAACTCAGTCCGACCCTTACCCTATTCCCCGAATTGAGGCGATCATCGACAATGTGGGAGGAGCAAGGTGGATATCCACGATCAACCTTACCAAGGGCTACTGGCAAGTACCCTTGGAGAAGGCTAGTCAGCCTAAGACTGCTTTTGTCACTCCATGGGGAAAGTACGAATTCACAACTATGCCCTTCGGCTTAGCTGGAGCCCCCTAAACCTCCCAATGTCTCATGGACGACACACTCTCCGACACGACATCCTACGCGATACCGTACCTGGATGACATCGTCATTTTCAGCAGCAGCTGAAAGGATCACCTTCAACACCTCCGAGTGGTGTTCGAAAGACTCGACAGAGCCAGACTCACAGTGAATAGACGGAAGTGCCAGTTCGGCAAGAATACATGTACCTACTTGGGCCACCAGATAGGTCATGGACATTCAGGCCAGTGGAAGCTAAAATCCAAGCCATTCAAACATTCTCAACCCACCGAACGAAGAAGGATATCAGGGCCTTTCTAGGAGTACGCGGTTACTACCGAAAGTTTACACGACTTTTCAGAAATTGCCACTCCCCTCTCTGATGTGACTAAGAAGGAGCAACCGAACCACATCCGGTGGACAACAGATCAGTATACAGCCTTCGTGAAATTGAAGCACTAACTCGCCCACTACCTCGTGCTAAGGACCCCATAATGGGAGCGGAAATTCTACTTGCAGACAGATGCATCCAACACAGGAATTGGTTATGTCTTCTCCCAAATGGACGATACAGGAGATGACCATCCACTAGCTTACGGATCTCGGAAGCTATTGCCACGAGAGAAGAACTATTCAGTGATAGAATGAGAGGCTTTAGCTATTAGCCAACGTTAGGACCTAGGTATTTCGGAGACTTTACCCCTGGGCGCTAAGGGATCAGCGACCCTTATTAGCAGAGGTAGAAAGACATTAGAAGAGAGGGTAAATTTCCCCGACATTGCTCAATGCAGTGCGATGCGTCTATTAAACAGCACACTTCGCAAATAAGTGTGCTATGCCCAATCATTTATATAATTGGTGTATGTATAACAAACTAATTACAGCATGGTGTGCTAGGACTTTAGTGTGCTGTACACTCCAGTTTTTATAATGTATTTTCAGCACTGCTCTATTTGGTCATTGCGGTCTATTCCCTTCAAGGGGAGTGGCAATTTCTGAAAAGTCGTGTAAACTTTTTGATAAGTTTCTCTTTAAAGTATAGTTTGTGTGGACAATCTATGAGTTGCTTGCTTAATGTGTGGACCAGTATTAGTGTGGGCAATCTGTGAATTGTTCAAATCCTGGTTTGCTCATAACATGTAATACAGTATATCAAAATGTTGCCCCATGAAACTACAGTAATTTTTGTGTTTTTAGATATCCACTTGTCAGCGGTGCCAAAAATTGGAGAAGATTAAGACCATTGCAACAGAGCTACATCCTATCAAAGTTTCCAACAGGTCACTGATTTTATACTGCATGTCCCATGCAAATCACATGAACATATATGCTTAAACTCCCTTCATCCACACACCCCACATCTGGAAATGTCTGTCTACTAGGCACCTGCACATTGCACAATCAAGTCATGCATATCGCACGGTCCTCAAAAATAATCTTGTGAAGAAATGGCATGAAACTGCAACTTGGATGAGACAGGAATCACTGAGGAAAATACCATCATTTCTTTTTAAAATAACTGTGTTCATGTTGTTTTCAGTCATTGCACATGTGCAGCATGTACATGTACAGTGCAAGTACAAAATTGAAGGCAAATCATCAATATTGGGGAAAATGTGGGGTTTTTCCCCAGATGTGGCAGTTTCTGAATTATCCAGTGCCTATCCAGATAAGATGAGTTTGAGTATAATAACTCTGTGTGTTTTTTGTATCTTGGTAGAATTGGTAGAATAAAACATTATTATATTAAAGATTGGAGACTCTGGGTATTGACCTGATTGGCCCATTTGCAACTACCGATAAAGGTCACAGATATGTCTGCACTGTGACTGACCTTTTCACAAAGTGGGTGTTTGCTTGTCCCATTACGTCAAAGTATGCTGCAGATGTTGCTAAAGTGATACTTGAGCTCATCTACAGTTATGGTCCTCCAAAGAAAATGATCATGGACCATGGTCGTGAATTTATTAACCAGGTTATATATACCACAACACTTGACGAAATGGGAGTTTTGTGACAGGTGCGATAGCATGCCATATAATTAACTAAAACTATATTTAAAAAAAGAATAATTCACACACTTAGTATTAGAAAGAGAAGAGAAAAACAATTCAAGTGAAATTAGAATATCTAACAAGCAGATGAAACGGAAATGAACGAGGGTCCTGGGTCAGCAAGGTATCCACCCTATGATGGACATTGTCCCACAGAGCTCGCAAGGGCAACAGAAGGTAAGGAGAGTAATAAAAATAAATATATAGTGACTGATATGGAGAGAGAACTGATGGGCAGAGCCGACTATATATATACTCTGCTCATCTTTAGCTCTGAACACCACACAGGAGCATACCATTGCCACTTTCCCACCATCATTAAATTAACCATAATTTTATGCTAAGGGCTTGTATATACAGGATTCCAAAACCCAGGCTGGGTCTTATGGAGTGAGTGACCAAGGGCCCCAATTTCCACGGTCATAAGACCTTGCATCTATGCAATCACTGATGCAATAATTGATAATTGTGTTTCTCACTCTTTCTCCTACTCCTGCTAATTATATATAAAGATTGAGTTCTGTGGGAATTTTGTACTGATAATCAACTGCAAATTTCATGCCTTATTCTGATAATTATGCTATAATTATAGGTGTTCTGAAAGATTGTGCACTTCTTGTTGTACTGTTGGGAGTTTGCTGGTGATCGAGGAAGATTATTGGATATGGTCGAGAGTATTGAAGGGTCTGAGGGGTGGGTAGTAGAATGGAGAAATGAAGATGATGAAGGGAGAGTAGGTCTAATGTTGAGTAGGTGAGTATATAGGGGTGAAGGAAGAGGTGTTGGGTATGGTGGACCAAATTTTAATTGTAATGGAAAATGTGTTCAAGTGGTGGGAGAAGAGGAAAATATTTTTAGCACCTAGGGTCCCATGTCCTTATGTCTTTGGCACCTCCCCCGCCATCCCATGTTGTAATAAGTTAATTAATGCTTTTCCCCCCCTTCAGGTAGTCAGTCATTTATATGTAGGCCTACTTCCATATCAAGGCACAACGGAACAATTAAATTCTACATTATTTTGGTATTTTTGCACTAACTTATAATTAATTTTTATTATTTTATGTTGTTGTTGGTTAATATGTTTTGCTTTTTCATGCGAGTAATATGGAATGGCCTCCATTCCATATTGGGATTCACTAAATTCACTCGATCTGAGGTACGGGTGTGTGGTTTACACAAAAAGGTGTGGTTCCAGTCATGTGATATTTCCGGGGTGAAAGTTCTGGTCAGGCGTGGGGTTGTTATCGGTTGTGCTAGAAACTGCTACTTGGAATGCATACTACTTGCTAAAAAGCTGTAATGGACTGTAGCTATACTGCTCTATTGTGTGCAGTGATAGTATAAACATTGCTGCTTGGACACGATAGCTTGCTAATGCTGAAGACTGTATCACCTCCAAAAGCCTTCAGGCTCTCACTGACAATCCAGCAACTCCAGCTTGATATCATGGAAACACAGGACTAGATGGTGGCAGAGGGTTTTTATGAATCTCATGGGACTGGCACTTGCATCCCCACTCAAATATTTTATGTCAAAACGTAACTCAATCCTTGTTTGCTTCCCTGGATGCACACAAGTCTGTCTGTGCAGTCTTTCTAGACATCAAGAAGCTTTTGACTCTGTGCCGCATAGACCATTAAGCATTCTTCCTCACTTCTCACCTCCTCTGTTGGCTCACTTCCTATCTTACAAACCCCAGTTCATCAATAAGCAAAAGGTCTGGGCAGAGCAGGGACTGCATGATCTTTGTGAGAGTGTTGGCCTGTTCACAGAGTCTTGCTATCTCTGGTGCTCCCTTCTTCGTGTCATGCATCCTCTGGAGTACCTCGAGGATCTATTCTTGGTGCTCTTCTCTTTGTTCTTTACATTTACGACATTGCAAAGCTCCCACTCTCGACATCTTCTACACTTGCTCTCTATGCAGATGACATCCTCCTCTCCCATCCCTTCTCTTCCACCTCTTCCTTAGATTCAGTGCAACCAGACATTGACATTATATCATCATGGCTATCTTCCCATCTCCTAATAATTAACCCTAATAAGAGCAAGTGCATGATGATCTCTCGTAAACCCCTCGCATCCCCATACTCCACTGTATTAGTCCTTAATAGTACTCCCCTTGATCTCGTCACTTCATTTACATACTTAGGAGTAACTTGCACCTATAACCTCTCCTAGACTTGCACATTAGCAAAGTACGTACTAAATCAAGGAAAATAATAGGATTAATTTATTGCAACTTTTACCATCACTTATCCTCTCATATGCTAATTAAACTTTACACAACATTAGTTCTCCCTCATCTAAGTTACTGTTCCTCTGTGTGGTCACCTCCTCCCTCTTCTTGTAGTTCAAAATCCTTAGAACACATTCAGCACTTTGTACTCAGACTCTGTACTCACCTATGGACTTCTGACTATGTATCCAACCTCTCCACCTTTAAACTTCCTACACTCTCAAATAGACGTGCTCAGGCCAAGCTCCTTCTAATTTACAAAATAATAAACAATTACATCGATTTTCCTCCAGACTCAATCCAATTAGCTCCTACTCCGCTCATGTCTTCTCGCCAATACCACCCATCAAACATCATAATCCCATTCTCCTGCACTGCATCCATGCAGTCTTCCTTCGTTCCCTCTGCCACAGCTCTTTGGAACTCACTCCCAACCGCCATTAGATGCTCATCCTCACTCTCTTCGATTTATTAAACAATTCTTCGCCTAACTTAAATCATTTTTCTACCTATATTGTTATCATGTATGTAAGGCTCTAAATGGCTTTTGCTACTGAGCTCATTTTTCAAAAATAAAATGTTGGTGTCAGATTATGCTCCTCCAACAACTATCTCATATATAGCCTCCAACTTTTTTTTAAATACCTTCAGGGATAAAAACACTTATACAAATATTTGCATGCCTATTTTTAATTAACAGCACTCCCTTTCACAATCATAAAATAGTAGAATAGTGATATATAGCACAACTGACCTTTTTCCTTTGTATACCTGTCCAGTGACATTATAGCCCACCAGACAATTTTGGACAGAGGTCTCTGAGGTGAAGAAGCCAGCTGAAATAGCAAACTGATGTAAAAGCCTATAGGATATTGCAGTGGCTTCCAGAGACTCAGCATGTTACCCTCACAATAATTTTGCCTGGCCAGCAACAGTTAGTCTTGTCCCCAGCTAGTACAGGACAATAAACCTTCCTCCTAGCTAATATTGGCCATCACTCGCTGGATCTTAGCAAAATTCTCCCCACCAACCCTGTACATTCATCTTTTAAAAAAACATAAAAATATCAAAAGGTTACTCTTTGAGAAAAGTTAAATCTACTGTCTGACAAGTATTTTGTACGAGATGAGGAGGGGCGAGCAACTTTCTTTCCTTGAAAAGAGGCAGAACACTACTGTAGTGACAATTATTTTCATATGCGATCTCTATCCAGCTCTTACACTCCATTGATTTTTGAAAACCACTTTGTGCAATGTCTGTGGGAATCTGTATGGAGCCTTTTAAAGGTGTGAATCTGTTCCAACTGCACTCGCCTTTGACTAAAGAATCAGTAAGCACATAGGTGTCCAATTGAAAGTGTTGAGGCAGCAACAAGCTCAAGTTGTGTCCCCCATGATCCCAATCTGCTTGCTGTGTCTAGATGTTCTTTCAGTCCCGCCTCTGGTGTCTTCTGCAAGATGTTCCTGGGAGTAGTAGTGACCCATGATTTGAACAATTCCATATTTTGAGCAACAAATTGCACTAAAGTAGCTCACTAGAAAGACTTCACAGACAGACTTGTGGGCATCCAGGGAAGCAAACAAGGATTGAGTTACATTTTGACATAAAATAGTTGAGTGGGGGTGCAAGTGCCAGTCCCATGAGATTCATAAAAACCCTCTGCCATCCATCTAGTCCTGTGTTTCCATGATATCAAGCTGGAGTTGTGGATTGTCAGTGAGAGCCTGAGAGCTTTTGGAGGTGATACAGTCTTCAGCATTAGTAAGCTATTGTGTCCAAGCAGCATTACACTATTACTGCACATGATAGAGCAGCATAGCTACAGTCCATCACAGCTTTTTATCAAGCAGTATCCATTCCAAGTAGCAGTTTCTAGCACCACCGATAACAACCCCAAGCCTGATCAGAACTTTTCCCCCTGAAATATCACGACTGGAACCACACCTTTTCGTGTAAACCACCCCCCCCCCCCCATACCTCAGGTCGAGTGAATTTAGTGAAACCCATTCCATATTACTCGGGAATTCACTCGATAAGAGGTACGTGTGTGTGGTTTACACGAAAAGATGTGGTTCCAGCATGTAATATTTTGCCAGTTAAAGGGGTGTGGTACTCACGGGGAAAACTTCTAAGTTCTGCAGGCATAGAGTTGTTATCGGTGGTGCTAGAAACTGCTGCTTGGAATGGATACTGCTTGCTAAAAAGCTGTGATGGACTGTAGCTATGCTGCTCTAGCGTGTGCAGTGATAGTATAAACATTGCTGCATGGACACAATAGCTTGGCTAATGCTGATCACCTCCAAAAGCTCTCAGACTCTCACTGACAATCCAGCACAACTCCAGCTTGATATCATGGAAACACAGGACTAGATGATGGCAGAAGATTTGTGACTGGCACTTGCCCCCACTCAACTATATTATGTCAAAATGTAACTCGATCCTTGTTTGTTTCCCTGGATGCCCACAAGTCTGTCTGTGCAGTCTTTCTAGACATCAAGAAGGCTTTTGACTCTGTGCCGCTTAGACCACTCTTAAACAAAATAATTTAATATTCCTTCTCACCTCCTCTGTTGGCTCACTTCCTATCTTACAGCCAGATCACAGAGTGTCGCTATCTCAGGTGCTCTCTCTTCTTCATGTCATGCATCTTCTGGAGTACCTCAAGGATCTATTCTTGGTCCTCTTCTCTTTGTTCTTTACATTAATGACATTGCAAAGCTCCCACTCTCGACATCTTCTACACTTACTCTCTATGCAGATGACATCCTCCTCTTCCATCCATTTTCTTCAACCTCTTCCTTAGATTCAGTGCAATCAGACATTGACATTATATCATCATGGCTATCTTCCCATCTCCTAATAATTAACCCTAATAAGAGCAAGTACATGATCTCTCGTAAACCCCTCACATCCTCATACTCCACTGTATTAGTCCTCAATAGTACTCCCCTTGATCTCGTCACTTCATTTACATACTTAGGAGTAACTTTCACCTGTAACCTCTGGAACCTGCACATTAGCAAAGTACACAACTAAATCAAGGAAAATAATACGATTAAGCTATCGCAACTTTTACAATCACTTATCCTCTCATATGCTAATTAAACTTTAGACAACATTAGTTCTCCCTCATCTAAGTTACTGTTCCTCTGTGTGGTCACCTCCCCCTTCTTGTAATTCAAAATCCTTAGAACACATTCAGCACTTAGCACTCAGATTCTGTACTCGCCAATGGACTCTATGTATCCAACTTCTCCACCTTTAAACTTCCTACACTCTCAAATAGGCGTGCTTAGGCCAAGCTCCTTCAAATAATAAAAAATTACATCCATTTTCCTCCAGACTGAATCCTATTAGCTCCTACTTCGCTCGTGTCTTCTCGCCAATACCACCCATCGAACATCATAATCCCATTCTCCCGCACTGCATCCATGCAGTCTTCGTTCCCTCTACCACAGCTCTTTGGAACTTACCCCCAACCTCCATTAGATCCTCGTCCTCACTCAAATGATTTATTAAACAATTCTTCGCCTAACTTAAATCATTTTTCTACCTATATTATTGTTATCATGTATGTAAGGCTCTAAATACCTTTTGCTACTGAGCTCATTAAAAATAAAAAAATAATAAAAAAATGTTGTGTCTGATTATGCTCCAACAAAGATATATAGCCTCCAACTTTTTCAAAATACCTTCAGGGATAAAACCATTTATACAAATATTTGCATGCCTATGCAGCACTTCCTTTCACAACTGACCTTTTTCCTTGGTATATATTCCTGTACAGTGACATTATAGCCCTCCAGACAATTTTGGGCAGAGGTCTCTGAGGTGAAGAAGCCAGCTGAAATAGCAAACTGATGTAAAAGCCTATAGGATATTGCAGTGGCTTCCAGAGACTCAGCATGTTATCTATGACACCTCACCCTTACAATAATTTTGCCTGGCCAGCAACAGTTAATCATGTCCCCAATTAGTACAGGACAATAAACCTTCCTCCTAGCTAATATTGGCTGCATCTTAGCTAAATTCTCCCCACCAACCCTGTACATTCATCTTTTTCTCAATTACTAAAACATAAAAATATCAAAAGGTTACTCTTTGAGAAGAGTTAGATCTACTGTCTGGAATTATTCTGTACGAGATGTGGAGGGGCGAGCAACTTCCTTTCCTTGAAAAGAGGCGGAAAACTACAATTATTTTCATATGCAATCTCTATCCAGCTCTTACACTCCATTGATTTTTGAAAACCACTTTGTGCAATGTCTGTAGGAATATGTATGGAACCTTTTAGAGATGTGAATCTGGACCATCTGCACTCGGCTTTGACTAAAGAATCAGTAACCACATAGGTGTCCACTTGAAACAGGCAGCAACAAGCTCGAGTTGTGACCCCCATGAACACAATCTGCTTGCAGTGTCTAGATGTTCTTTCAGTCTCACCTGTGGTGTCTTCTACAAGATGTCCTTGGGAGTGGAAGTGACCCATGATTTGAACAATTCCATATTTTGAGCAACAAATTTCACTAAAGTAGCTCGAGACAGTGGGCATCCAGGGAACCATACCAGGATTGAGTTACATTTTGACATAAAATAGTTTAAAAAGTGCCAGTCCTATGAGATTCATAAAAACCCTCTGCCATCATCTAGACCTGTGTTTCCATGATATCAAGCTGGAGTTGCTGGATTGTCAGTGAGAGCCTGAGGGGTGGAGGTGATCAGCTATTGTGTCCAAGCAGCAATGTTTATACTTTCACTGCACACGATAGAGCAGCATAGCTACAGTCCATCACAGCTTTTTAGCAAGCAGTATCCATTCCAAACAGTTTCTAACCACTGATAACAACCCTACGTACGCCTGACCAGAACTTAGAGAAGTTTTCCACCCCGTAAAAAAAATACCCCTGTACCTGGCACATGACTGGAACTACACCTTTTCTTGTAAACCACACCCCGTATAAGTGAATCCCATAATTATAACTCGCGGGACGGTGTCGTGCCAAATCCCAATTTTGTCCTCTTTTACTTACTGCGCATGCGCAGATACGGATTTTCTCCTGCCGTTAGTTTGACAGCGTATTATCCTCCTTGATTTCTCCTAGCGTGCGTTACTCAACATGTTGATTGCTCCTAGCTATATATATAGCTACCTGTGTATCAATCTTTTTGACAGTGTTAATTGCTTAGCTATATACCTGTGTATCAACTTTTGGCTGCATTTGCAGATGGAGCGAACAGAGAAACTGTGGAGTACATTTAAGGAAGGTGGAGCATTACATCAAGTATGGCACCTATAGTAGTGAATATTCTCCTTTTACACCCACCCATCAAGGACGCAGACAGAGGCCCTCCTTCAATCATCCAATCGTTATACTTCTCGCTTATGCAGTTATCCTGCAGGACACACATGCAATTTTGTTCTAGAAGGCCCCAGAATTGATATCTGAGAGTGTAAAATTTCCTGCGGGAGCATACCACCAGATCCCCCTAGATATACATAAAAGAATTGCTAATATCATTAGCTACTAATTTTAGTTTAGATACCCAATGGTAAGGAGTAAGGAGTAGGTTCTATAATAATTCCATCAGTAGACCTGAATTCATCTTATACTCTAACAAAGTTTATTAAAAATGTTTTTTTGGAAATATCTAAATTTTTACATTGTAGATTTACCCTGAAGAAATATGCTGGAATTGAAATAATGCTCAATAAATCATTAAGTGCAAAGGGGAAATATGACATGGGGGAGAATTTAGCAGGCGGAAGCCTGAGCGAATCCGTGTTGACGCATGCGCTGTAGGTCAAAGAGGGCAACGGGAAGAATTTGGCATGACAACGGAAGGAAATTAAGGATTGCGCACGCGTAGTGCGCAGTGGTGGGGAGTGGGCGGGGTCAACCCTTCACAAATTCGCTTGTCACCTTGCTCAAAGAAGACAAGTGTATACCTTTCTTGCTAGGTTGAGGTGCTTCTAACTTGCCTCCCGTTCAATTGCTGCTGGGAAGAGTTGATGTAGCGCTGGAGTGATGGTAGTCATAACCGCTCGCTCCTCCGTAGGTGCGGACTTCTTGAGAACATCGATTTTCATATCTCTGGTAAGTGTGTAGACCAAATAATAATGTAATAATGCTCATGATATTTAGGTGTAGAAATAGCACAGTGACCCAGAAACTTTAGTTACTGGTAGTTTAGTAGTATTACTAATAGACATCAATATCTAGCATAACAACCCCTGGATGGGCATAGGTGGGGATAGTCTTGCGATTACAGAATGAAACAGAATGAATGCCAAGTTAAGCTGGTCGGAATTCAGAGTTCCATTTTAATGTTAGGAATATTCAACATGACCAGCCTTTTTTTTTTAAAGCTCACCTGGCTGGCAAGATATGGTAAGTAGCACGTTTACTGTTGTCTTTATGCCACTGCCACTGTCTTTAGCCTCAAACTATGTGAACAAAAAGCAAGAACTTCAACAACTAGTAAACGAGAGGCACGTCCTAATAAAGAGCAACAGTGTAACAATAATGAAAGTAGTAACACAGTATGTGATAGACTGTGACCTTAGTTAGTTATTTATTAACATTGTTGTGGTTATACATTTATCATTTGCTATGATGTCACACTTGTTTAGTGTAAACTATAAAATACCATGTTTTCGTTTACGAAGTAATTCGGTGCTTTTGATAATGTATTGCAAGTTCAATAACAAGTTGACTTTATATTTGGTACAGTATACTAGTAGTAACATAGATTAGTAGATTAGTACAGTACAAGCAAAGACAGCACATCTGGTGATGAGGATACATCTCGCAAAAAGGATTAACTGTCCAGCGAGAAGAGAGAATGGCTGCCATCCACGGATCCATCTCAGAGTTCTACCATGAAAAGGAGAACTGCACCTCGTACATCGAGAAGCTGCATCATTATTTTGTTGCAAACGATGTCGTAACTGAATAGAAGAAGTGAGCCATCCTTCTATCGGCATGTGGAGCGGCAACTTTCAAGCTAGGTAGTGGATAGCACTGAATTGCCAGTTATGCTCAGCTAGTGCAGGTTACAAATGACCACTATGATCCTATTCCATCTTGCATCGTGCAACATTTCAAATTTAATAGTCATATGAGAGCATCAGGAGTGTAAGCGTCCCGCTCCCTACACTCCAGCTGCTTTAGCTTGGCAATGTAGAGGAACACTTTGATGCCTAGTCCAAATTAGAATCACACTATTCTAATTTACCACTAGACCAACCCAGCCTACAGTATTCCTGTAGCTACAATTTGAGAGCGAGTTAAATAGCTTTAATTACAAACAAGGCACAAATGAGGTGCGCCGCCTTTTAATTGAACAACAATGCAACTACTCTCAGTTCTACAAAAGGCCTAATCACACATAAATCTATCAAAGTTCTTCTCTTTCTCACTCGTCTCTCTCTCTCTTCACGTCATCCTTCGTCAGACGTGTCCACAATCTCTCCCAAAATGACCATGTTTGGTATTCTGGTATTCTGGAGTGGCCTTCCGGCATGAGTCTCTGACCAATCAGCATCCTTCTTGTCAGGTGACTTGTCTGAGCCATTTGGCAACCTGTGTGGTTCATCAACGTTCGAGACACTTCCGCTGGCCTGTAGATCTGACGACCCGTGTGGTTCTCTCTCAGTCAGGGTCGAGTCTGTGGAGATCCCTGACATTCCCCCAACCTTAGTTAGAGACCCCTGGTCTCTAGACAACCCATCCGCATTAGCGTTGGACTTGCCTTGGATGGTGTCTTCCAGGAACTTAGCCTCGTGTGGGTTGAGAAGGAGCAGCTCCTCAATGATGGGCACTAGAGCCTTCTTCTCTTCCCCTTCGTTGTGCAAGAACTTGAGGATGACGTTTTTAATGTATTCCATATTTGACACGCCCTTTTCTCTCTCACGATTTCTCTCCCATCTTCTGATCTCTTCCTTGAGGACCTTGGCCTGGTCGGCCAGCCTGAGGGAGTTTGCTTCGCTCTCCCGTAACAACTCCGTCAGATGCTTCAATTTCTTCGCCGCCACCTTCAGCTGCCACTGAGAGTTGACAAGGAGCTCGCTGCTAGTCTGGCGAGTCTTCTCGTGAATGGCAGTAGTAGTGGGGCTCCCTAGCTCTTCCTCTTCCATACTCAGCAACTGGTTGAAGTTAATGCTGGAATCCGGGCCAGGGAGCATGCCTATGCTCTCCAACTGCGCCTGTTCCATCCCTTCTCCCGAGGAGCGTTGCTCGCAGGGGGGCCTGATGTCGTCCACGACATTCGTGGGCCTTCTTGCAAACGGTGCTACAGTCCTTTCCTTCGCTGAGCCTGTGGTGCTGGTGCTGTGGGCCCCAACGAGGACACGGCTGTCCACCTCTTGCTGCAGCCTGCTGAAGTCACTCTGCAACACCTCCAGCTCTGTCTTGACACCCGTCACAACCTTGTTGTGCTCCTCTTGCAGCTGGTGCAACTGGATCTTAAACGCTGCTGTCACTTCCTCAGTCTCGTGCCGAAGATGCACAATAAGCTCACCCTGCTCCTGGCTCTGGAGGGCATGCTGCGCTGCCTCATGCCTCAGGGTCTGTTCCAGCCCTTGCTTCTTCTTCTCCAACTGCCCCTGCAGCACCGCCATGGTGTCCTGAAGCTCCATCTCGCTCGCCTCTGCCTCACCTCCATCAGCAACCGGGTAGAGAGCAGACATGATGGGCCCGTCTCGTTCCTGTTGTAGGCGCTCCCGTTCCTCAAGTGCGTCCTGCTCCAGTTGCTGAGCACGGGTGACCACCATGCCTGACTCGGTCGCGATGGAAGTAGGTGGGGTGTTCAGCTCGTCGTAGCTCGGTTCGCTGTCCAGAGCCTTCTTCAAATAGTTCCGGAAGTGAGGTATATCCCTTCCCATCAGCATATCCTCGGTGATATGTTTCGACACTCCTACCGCAATGGTTGTGGTCTTCCCTTCAACTTCGAGGGTCACACTTTGGAAAGTAAATCTTCCTTTCTGAAGCAGTATTGTACGGTATATTCCACCCCAAATAATCTTCTTTGTCAACACAGCTGGGGTGCACGAGGGTCTTAGTGCATCCAGTGTCTAGTAAGGCTTTGATGACCTTGCCGTTGATCTTGACCGTTTTTGTCCAGTCGGGCATGTGGTGTTGTCGTGGTACGACTTGAAGGCTGCACTTGGCATGCTCTACCTTCACCTTGCAATCTCTTTGGTAGTGACCTTTCCTACCACATCTAAAGCATTCCACTGATCCTAAGTCTTTGGGATAGGGAGGAGGTCCATCCCGGCTCCGCTGTTGCTCGTTCTTCTTGGGCTCTGCTCTTTCGAAACGACTCGGGTTTCTCGTCACAGGGTAAGGTTCTTTCTTTACGTAGCGGTCTGTTCGTGTCTTTTGGTTTCCTAGGTATCGGATGACCGCTTCCGTCAGATCCTCATAACTCTGGCAGTCCAAGTTTCTCATAGGGGTTTCCAACCAACCTGGAAGTTTCATGAGAACCATCTCCATCAAGACTGCTTCTCTGTCCGTCTTTCTGGTGGAGTCCAACCACTGGTTGAAATTCTGCCTATAATCCCTCAACCATTGGTCTGGATTAGTAGAGTTGAACGTCTGGTCAAACACTTTTCGCCTATGGGTCTCTGTCGAGATCTGGTACGTTGAAAGTAACACTTTCTTGACTGTGGCGTAGTCAGCTTGTTGTTCTGCTGGAAGTGCTGCGACAACTAGCAGTCCTGCCCCAGACAACGATCCTCTCAATCTGATGGTCCATTGAGGTTGAGGCCATCCTGCTATGTCTGCTGTGGCCTCAAATGTATCCAGATAGGCAGACATGTCATCTGTGTCCTCATTGAACTTATGGAGAGTAAGGTGAGGTGGTGGTGCTGCTGCTGCTGCTGCTGGAGGTGGTCTCTGGTCGCGCATAGCTTCTATCCACCTTCTCTGTTGATCATTAGCGAAACGTCTCTCTTCAGCACGTTGCTCTTCATCCCTTTTAGCTTTTTCTTGCTCCAGCTCAATCCAATGATCCATGAACTTGTCGAAGCGACCAAGGGGTCGTGGAGTGTCTTCCTCCTCTTGATAATCCTCCTTGAGGACGTTTCCTGTTCGTGGTGGTCGCTCATAACCTGATCGTAGAGCCATCTTCAATCAACGATAACAACCACACCAAAAAAATTGTAGTACAACTCAAAAACTACGTCAGGGTTGTTTTGCACGTTCCAAGGTTCTTACCTGAACGGTATCCCTAACTTAGCTAATAGTTTACAACTCAGAAACAATACAACTGCACTTAGCTACAATAGCTATGCCTGGGATTCTCACAACTGATCCCACCGCTGCCACCAATGTAAGCGTCCCGCTCCCTACACTCCAGCTGCTTTAGCTTGGCAATGTAGAGGAACACTTTGATGCCTAGTCCAAATTAGAATCACGCTATTCTAATTTACCACTAGACCAACCCAGCCTACAGTATTCCTGTAGCTACAATTTGAGAGCGAGTTAAATAGCTTTAATTACAAACAAGGCACAAATGAGGTGCGCCACCTTTTAATTGAACAACAATGCAACTACTCTCAGTTCTACAAAAGTCCTAATCACACATAAATCTATCAAAGTTCTTCTCTTTCTCACTTGGCTCTCTCTCTCTCTTCACGTCATCCTTCGTCAGACGTGTCCGCAATCTCTCCCAAAATGACCATGTTTGGTATTCTGGAGTGGCCTTCCGGCATGAGTCTCTGACCAATCAGCATCCTTCTCATCAGGTGACTTGTCTGAGCCATTTGGCAACCTGTGTGGTTCATCAACGTTCGAGACA
Organism: Cladorhizidae sp. MBARI D1340-BT2; assembly: GCA_028752905.1. Classification (NCBI taxonomy): domain Eukaryota; kingdom Metazoa; phylum Porifera; class Demospongiae; order Poecilosclerida; family Cladorhizidae; species Cladorhizidae sp. MBARI D1340-BT2. Next base: position 32,377,724 of record JAQNBH010000015.1, read on the forward strand.
CTTCCGCTGGCCTGCAGATCTGACGACCCGTGTGGTTCTCTCTCAGTCAGGGTCGAGTCTGTGGAGATCCCTGACAAGGAGGGTCTCTATCGAAATATGTAGCAGCATTGCATTGCTTTAGCGGAGCACTGTCAGTTCAAGGACACTGAAGGAAATGCTGCTCGATCATTGGTTTGCAGAGTCAACCACGATGGAATACAGCTGCAGTTGTTGGCTGAAAAAGGACTTACCTTTGAAAAGGCATTGGAGTTTGCCTTGGCTATTAAGTCAGCAGAAAACAACATTCAAACAATCAGGACAGCCAGTTTGAGGCAACCTTCACCCATGGAGGTGCATGAGTTCGATATTCCACAGAGGGTCATGAAAGGAAAGACAAACCTATACACACCTCAAAACAAACCTGTATGTTATAGGTGTGGAGGAGAACATAGGCTCCAGATTGCAAATTCCGAAATGCTAAATGTCACAACTACAATAAAATTGGACATATTACAAGAGCATGCAGGAAAAAGCCTACACAGCGGGACATAAAGGCAAGCAAATGAAAGAGCATCATTATTTGGAGAATGAAGTCAAAATACAAGGACACTCCGAAGACAGTGAACAGTCTTATTCTGTATTTGCCATGGATAGTAGCAAACACAAGGCATTCATGGTAGATGTTTACATTAAACCAAGTGGCAGTAGAAATGGAATTTAAAACTGGTGCTGCCCCCACTCTCATCATGAAGGAAACGTATGAGAGGATATGGAAGAGGCCTCATATCCAAAAGCTCCAAGATACTGACGCCACAGGGGAGAAAGTGTCCTTGCTTGGATCAGCATTTGTCACTGTGGAGTTGGGTGAGAAAAGGTGGTGTTAAATACACACATTGTAGAGGGGGAAGGACCAAACCCGCTGGGTTGAGATTAGATTACAGCACCCAAATTAAATTTGGGCTAATCAACAGTCTGGTGGGTAGCAATCAGTTACGGGTGTTGCTATACAAGCATAAGCTTGTTCAATAATGAGATAGGTACGCTGAAAGGAGCGACGGTGAAGCTACATGTAGACCTAGAAGTCAGGCCTAAGTTTTTCAGAACTAGGTCAGTACCTTACTCTCTTGAGGAGAAAATTGAAACAGAGCTTGAGAGATGGAAAGCACAGGCATAATTTCACCTGTCCAGTTCAGTGGTTAGGCTGCACATATAATCCCTGTAATGAAAAGCAATGGTACTGTAAGTGTCTGTGGAGACTATAATATATAATATTACCATTAACTCTGTTTCTCAGGTAGACACTTAACCTTTACTGTAAACGATCCGTCTAATGGTAGCTTCTATTGGTAGATATGGAGAAACAGTGCACCTTTGAAGATTGAGAAGAAGTGATGTTGATCATGAAAATAGGCGTAAACCATGACAAATATTGTAAAACTATTCTAAACCTAACAATAATTACATTCCTTATGCTTAGCTGTACAGAAATGAAAAATCACCAAATAAGTACACAAAATAAGAAGTGCAATCCTTGCAGTCACCACTTCCTTATTTACCGTAAACAGAATCAATAACTGGTGCAATATCTTAATATTTATGCTAGACAGTCATTAATCACACATGACATACAAGTTCAATAATGAGTTCAATAAATCCCAAGCTCCCAGTTATGAGTTTATCCAATCCTTCTCATTTACCTAGAGTGGAGGAGTTGTTTGCTGCTCTGAATGGTGGAAGATATTTCGACATGTCTCGGGCTTACCTACAGTTGGAGTTAGAGTAGGACTCTAAACAGTATGTCACTATGAATACACACAAGCCGTTATTTCAGTACAACAGGTTACCTTCTGGATTAATTGCTCCATCTATTTTTCAATGGTATATGGAAAACTTGTTACAAGTGTTTCTGTGAATCTAGATGATATTTTAGTGACTGGAAGTACAGCAGAAGAGCATATGGAGAATCTTGATTGTGTCTTGGTTAACTAGTATTAGCAGGAGTTCGATTAACTCTTAGAACCCTAGCGGCTGGTTTTTCGGCCGATATGTAGAGGCGTATATACCCGAGCAGCCGATATTTCGGCCTGGGATTTCCTTCTTTTTTTCCTTTTTTTCCCTTTTTTTTTTTTGCATTATCAATAAATATAATCAACTTTGAAATTTTGGTCCCTCCAGGACCATAGGGTGGGTGGCATGCCCATGTTAGGGAGCATAGGGTTCTAAGGGTTAAGCAAGGCATTTATGTTACCTAAAGTTGAATACATTGTGCGTGTGATGGTTTGTTCCCCATTGAAGAAAAAAATCATTCTATTAACCGATTGCATGCCGTATTCCTAGGCAAATTATTCATGAATTAACGAGGTATTTTACTTATTATTTTTATATCTTCCGTTCTGCAGGGACTCCACCCATGAAACTTGGGTCATATTCAGCCACATGATAGCTCTACTTCCTGTAAAAAAAATCGAGCCTTCCTTACCAACTGGGCAGAACTAACCAGCATTATAAAACCTTGTCATCTTCTTGGGGGTGAATATTTTCATATTTTCACACTATTATACACACATTATAATGCCAACACAAGATGGAGCATCTATTTACAAACCCTCTACCAGCTGCAAAGCCAGTGGGTTGTTTTCCCCATCAAAATGCTAACACATAATAATACAAAAAACAAATTATAAGAGAGTGAAAATGCTAACACATACTAGAATAAAACCATAATATAAAACACAATTATGTAAGGGAGTGTCTTGGGTAGAGCTCCGGTCTTGCTGTCACGGGTAGAGTAGAACTTGCTCAGTCTTGGGTATAGCTTGCTTGGTCTCCGGCATGATATTTCACCATGTTTTTATTCTACACAAACATGAGATACCAGGATAAGAATAACACTTGAATACTGGAGAGACGAGAGAAGTAGACGAAGGGACAGGGAACGAGAGAAGTAGACGAAGGAGCAGGGAACAAGAGAGAAGTAGACGAAGGAGCAGGGAACAAGAGAGAAGCACAGAAAGGAGCAGGGGGTGCATAAACATTACTGATAGTCCACCAAGGTATGGTATTACGAAAACAGTCACGGCCTGTTGATCCAGCACACAAAGGAACCTTACAAAAACAACACTGGGACCTTGCCTCATGCCTGTAACCTTTACTAATGCAAACTACACAGCGCTTCTTTGCACAGCACTGTGGGAAATGACCTTGACCTAGTTTTAAATTGAGGCGATCTAGCTGACTATTTGCCTGACTACAACGTTGACCTGCACGCTGCCGAGAAGAGAAAGAACCAATCAAAGATTTAGCTAGAACAATCCTAGCTTCTAGATAATTACCCTTCCTTACTGATATTGGAGCTCGGACAGAAGAAAACAAAATAAATGAATTCAATAAACAAGCTTCTATCAAATTTGTAACCAACAAACCATCAATAGAATTTACATGTACATAACGCATTAGCTCCAAAAACCGAGTCCTAGGCATTACTTTACGAACCAAAGATCCAGACAAATCCGAGTGATTAGTGGACCAGTACAATTCTAAGTATGGAAGTGTGGAAACTCCCATTATTATCAACATTCCTACAAAAGCTTTCATTTCCTCTATATTAGTATCTACCCATGGCCTGGAGAGACTAGCCATCCTAGAAACGTAACTGTTCGAATCTGCTACTAGGAGTTCCCACACTTCAAGAGTAAAAAAAAGGTAAAATGCATCTAAAAATGTACTTGATGCACCAAGCAATGAAGAAGTTGGACCAGCTGTTGCTGTATAGTCCAATTTCAAAGGAGTTGGCTCCTTTATTTCCCACTTACCTGTGACCTCAGTTAGCCTAGAACCAGTGCCAGATGCTTGGGCAGAACCAGTGCCAGATGCTCGGACAGAACCAGTGCCAGATGCTCGCACATGCCTATAACCTCTGGCCCGCCTACTACCAGTACCTTTTGGAGGACCACTAGCAACACTTACGACTCCACTACCACTTGAGCTGCTTCCCCCTTGGCCAGTACTCCCTCGCCCGCCTCTTCCTCGCACAACTCCAGCACCAGTCGTGTTCCCACGCCCTGTAGAGACTTCAGGCAAGGCTTCCTCATCCTCCAATGTAACAAAAGGAGTCATAGATGCCTCATCTCCACTCTCATCATCTGATGCTGTAGGAAAAGTAGTGGGGAGGGTGGGAAAAACAAGATATATATATCTATCAAGTTTGTGGTCAACATTTGAAAATTCAAATTCAAATGAAAATCAACAACTCAACAACTCCAACCTACACTCTTAGCTATAACTTTTTTCCTATAACTATCCTGTCTGAATTTGGAATACCAACAGAATAAGCTAGTATTTGGCAATAGTACACTCTCAGTTGACTATGGTAAACAAAGGCTATGAAGCGCTAAGGTTAGAAGAAACTTACAATCGAGAAGTCCATCCAAGCGCGCCTCTTCTCTTAGAGCAACTGGATCCAGAGTGTTTCCTCGGTATGCATAGATGTCTTCACCTTCTTCCCCAAATGAATCTGACCCAGAATCGCCAGAATCGTCGGCTAAAAGTTGAGAAATAACGTCCTCACAGGAGAGCATCTTTGAGCAGTTAAAAAAAAAAACTCGACCAACAAAAATGGCGTGGCGTTCAACCGCAGGATTTTTGTTGCACGATGCATCAACCGGAAATAATCATTTTTGTGACGTTCTCTAGTCTACTAGGCATGTGCAGAACCCAACCAGGGCTGTTAGCTCGTAACGGTTCATTTTATATATTTTTGTGTGGCGAAGGATGTAAGGTCTCGCGCCATATGGCGCTTACGGCGTTTAATCGGTTAAAGAGCCCCGAGACAAACTAATATCACTCAGTTGAGAGCCTTCTTGGGGATTATTGAAGGTTCGTGCCTAAAGGCTAGTTCACAATATGCTGCTAGGCCGTCGCATCACGGCGCATTGCATCGTATCGCATCACATCACTTAGAGCTGTTCACAATAACAGAGTCGCGGAGTCGCCACTTGAGCAAACTTGAACTTTCACCCAACCAGAACCCTCCCCATTAATTAACAGAAGCCAGCACTCATCTCATTTGTGCATCCCAACTAGGGAAAGTTCTCACTGCTTCGATAAGCCTTTCGTCGGCAAGTTTCAAATCACCAGCTTTTACTGGAAAATCAAAACAAAGCACACCAGAATGACGAAAAACTCACATACCAGAATGATTCAATCACATGTCGCAACTCCGCTCAAATAGAACTCGATTCTATTCAAGTGGTGCAACGCGATGTGATGCGATGCAATTTTGTGTTCATAATAATTATTATTGCATCGCATCGCTTGAGAGTTTTGCATCATATTGTGAATGAACCCTAACATATCCTCACAGTTGTCTCCATTATATCAATTACTGCGTAAAAACTTGAAATTGGTTTGGACAAGGAAGCAGGATCAGGCTTTTGTGCTAAGGGAGCATTACCAGCTAACTCGCTATTGGTCCACTATGATAGAGCAAAAACCCTTATCATAGCATTTGATGCATCTCGATAGATTTGGGAGCAATCCTATCACATGTAATTGACAATGGCTATGAAAGACTAATTGATTACACCTCTAGGACACGATAATATTTGTTGTCACCAAATTTCATACCTAGACCATTATTATCTGGCCATAACCCTTTGTCTTACCTTGGGCTAAGGATAGCCTAGCTTTCAGTTGACGACCTAATATTGAACAGCTAGATCATTTTACCTTCTGTGATAGCTCTGCTTTTTGAAAGAGCAGGATTTCATTAGAACTCTCATCTGGGCATCTGGGCACTAATTATAAATTTTGCTGACAGAAGAATGGTATATGCACTATGTTGCCTACTAGCTATATAGATTTTCTATTCGCTGATAAAAAAACAACCCACATCAATGCTAGGGCAAGTAGGTAAGGCCAAGAATCACCACTGATCTGTTACTAGTTGGTCATTACCTAACTAGCAAAAAAAAATTTACAATAACCTTCTCAATAATAAACTTGAGATTGTTGTTTCGACTAGGTGCTCTGGCCTTCATCAGAAATAATTATTCCTGATGAAGGCCAGAGCACCTAGTTCAAGCGTAAAGACAGTACAATTTCAAGTTAATTATTGAGAAGGATATTGTAATGTCAACTGCAAGTTAATTGAGAACTTCTTTTCTCTATAGCTAAACTGTTTCTATGGTAGTAGTACTACACTATAAACATGCTTTTGGTGTGTAGAAATGATTAGGTTGTCAGATATCCTCTGCAATATACTGTAACTGATAATTATAATAATGTGTGTGGGTGTGCATGTGTATATAAAATAATATTACCCTGAATTACCGATCTTTTTTATCTTTGAAGGTCCGAATGTATAACTTTTGTGATTATAGAGGGTTTTGCTATCATACTTTAGCTATATCTAGCAAGCTAGCTACATGTTGAGAATTATTGGTGTCAAAATCAAACATTGACTTCATTTGCTAGCTAGTATTTCGCATCATTCACCATTGACAAACTTCCTTAGGCTCAGATAAAGCTTCTACACTACATTTGTCCATATTTTTACTAGGTGGAGAGCCATAAAAGTATGCCATTAATTAAACCTTGAAGATTGCCTTTGAGATCTAGGGACACTAAAGCCTGACACACTATATACAATGGAGCGCTGCAGATAGCTGAAGAAAGGTCTAGCTACAAACCTCATCTGTAGCTACAACTACTGCATTTGTACTCTAGGCATGATGAGATGAACCAAGTGCTAACATTCTAAGTCCCACAGCTTGAGATGTGCAACTTACTTTGTTGTGGTTTTTAATACATATCTTGACCATAGAGTTGTGATATAGCTACACACCATAGCTGTAATAGCAGTTGCACTGGTCTGGGCCATGACCAAAGCGGGAAGTCTAATGATGAAAAACTACACCATAACTGCTACACACTTCCCTAGCTATGGAGGTGTGTTTTATTTGGATTCCTGCATGCATGTACATACTGAATCCATAGCTACGTGCACAGATATTTATTTTCCAGAATGGATAAAGTGACTTCAGAAATGGAGAGAAACAAAAGTCAAAGCATGCTTCACAAACAACAGAACAAAGAAAACTGAGATAAAGAGAGAAAAAAAGGACCGCGTGGGCATGTGAGAAGCACAGCAACCCATGATGGAGAAGGTTTCTTTGGCTCAAGTAAAGCTTCTATGCTCCATGCTTCTATAGCTTAAAAGAATGGATGTTGAAGTTTCATTTGACACTAGAAACGGAAATAATAATCACGGATAATGGCCTTGCTAAACTGGAAATGACAATCACACTCAATATTGAGCATGTTCTCGTCCCAGCTTTGCACTAGATTTCTTCACTGGTGTAAGCTAGGGCAATGTAGAAGCCAATGTAACTTCAATATGTCAGCCTAAAACTATTAAAAATCGATAAAAAATCGATTGTAGGGTTAAAAAATATCCCATAAAATGTCCAAAAAAATTGCAATATTGCTCTAGTCGCCTACTGAATATAAAGGCTATAGACATTCGGTAACTAAGGTGAAAATATTGAAAAATGTGTCACATTCAGAATTCAAGCAGCGTTTTCACCATGAACGAGATGTCCATTTGCCTAACCTTGGAGGATTGTACTTTCTCGGGTTCTTGATGATTATTTTGGACTTTCTGAGGCGGAAAGCAGTGATAAAGGCAAGTTGGAGAATATAAAATTTGCTTTCAAATGATATAATTTATTAAATGAACGGTTTTTGAAAAATTACTTCCAAGATATCGAGCCATGAAGTCCAAGCAGTTTGTAATCACATACCAGCTGCCAGAAACACCCCCTGCTTCACAAGAATACATCCCCTCATTAGTAGAATTGTGTGTGTACAAACAAAATGTTAAAAGCAACCAATTTACTTTTCAGTCCTTTATTTTTCAACAACAGCAGTATCCTACATCCTAACCACAATGAAAACAGGGCTAGGGCTAGGGCTAGGGCTAGGGCTAGGGCTAGCAACAATATATATATATATATATATATATATACATACACATAAATTAAGACACATCAGACTTGTTATGTTGCTTTGCTAATATTGAATTAGCAAACATAAACACGTTATCATTTGCAGGGCTCCCATGCCCAGGTCCATCCATCATTACCCTCCACACATGTCTTCCGACACCCTCCAGTAATCCCTGAAAAACAATAGAATGAAAAATACACACAAACAAAAGTCATCCTCCAGTAATTCCTAAGCTTGACAAAAATACACATAAACAAAAGTATCTTCCAGTAATCCCTGCAAGCTTGACAATAGAAAGAAAAACACACATAAACACACATAAACAACACACATAAACAAAATAAAAATGTTACAGGTCCCCACCATACAATGCCCCAGCCTCCATTGATATGTCTCCTGCCGAGTCATCGTTGCCGTCCTTATCCGCCTCGCTTCTTCAGTAGCCTTCCTCTCCCGCTGGTCCTCCCTAGACTCATCAGAACACTCAAAAGACATGTTAGCTCGCATACTAGATATACCTAGTTTAGACATAATCTTACCAAAGCCAACATTCCTGACTAAGAGTGATAAAAAATCGCTTTCTCATCGCAAATCATCCCCTCTAGGTTGTCCTTATTATTTCTAATTGCTCCCCTATAGTAGGTTTGCATTTTAACTATAGACACACGACTAACCCCCCTAGCACCACCCAAAGTTACACGCTTGCCATTGTCATAAACACCGCCTTTTTTAATGCATGTCTCAAAATGCTTTAAAAAGTGCTTTCTAACATGATATATACACTCTAGGACCGTAAGGCTCGACTTCCAACAACTGTTTATGTGCATTTGTATCCCCATCACTAATTATGTGTGTGTACCTAAGCTTCAGTCTCTCCACTGAACACTCAAAAAGTGTTTGCGTTACTACAACTTCCATAGAACTCGAAGAGCCTTCAAAATTGGCTTCACAATTTACCTTGTGACCCTCAAACCTTTCTTTATAACTTGCTTATGTTTCATCTTCAGGTCTTCGCGCACAAGCTTGACAGAACTTAGACATAAGATAATAATCTAAAACTTCTCCAGTGTCCCAAGACATCACCGCAACCAAGCCATAATTTGATTTGTAGCCCTGTCTATGCCATGTACCGTCAACAGTAATACTAACATCAATGATGTCTTCATGCCTAACCCCATAAAAATCATGTCACCTATGAGCGGCATCCAACATAATACTCTCTGTTACTGCATTTGCGTCACTCCCTATTTACCTAGTATATTAAGTGGAACTGAGAGGGGGCAAGATATCCATGACTGCAGTGATGTCTTCCAGACCAGAATGACTAATTTCAGCAATGCAAGCACCCAGTACTGACTGGATGTTCAAAGAATGAGCTTCTACAGATACAGGGTTTGAGATGTCTTTAGTGTTACCACAATTTGAACAAAAAGTAAAAATATGAGCCACCATGCCTGCCCTATGGGAACATTTTTCCTTCAGTTGCTAGGGAGCTCAGCTACCACATTGAATATACTTATTACACCTTTCTATGACCTCTCTAAGCTTATCTAAGTTTATGAAACGATTACCCTTACCCAGTTCTCCAACACCACCTGAGTCCAAAGAGGTAGAGCCAGTAGATCCAGTAGCAACACCCGCAGAAGCAGCTGAACAATCCATGAGAGCCAACTTCTTCCTGGTCATAGTCACCACTGGAACTGGCCTCTGTTCAGACATTTTCAATTGATTGCAAGGTAAGTGAAGTTTCACAGAAGGCGCTACCCCACCTACAGGATCCAAGAGACTCACTAACAAAGGAAGGAAACAGCTAGTAACTTTTTAGTACGGAGATAAACATTAAAACTTGCCTGGCGCGGCTACTGTAACAAGTTCAACAACAGCCGCCTGTAGGGCTTTCTTCTTCTTGTCCTCACTCTTCTTGAATCCTTGGCCTCTTTCTGTTTAAAATACTTCTCTTTTCTCTTCCCCATAACTCAACAGTGTGATACTTTCAAGTAATTCTGGCAAACTGACTAAAAACACGTGATCTAAAAAAAATTGCTCACCTTAGCGTTGCGCACTACCCCCCCCCCCTCCCCCCCCCCCCCCCCCCCCCCCCCCGCCTGGCCAATTAATTGCGCAAATGACTGGCAAGGGTCTCCGTGAAATTGTCAACATTTGGATATATAAAAACTGTATTTTGGGTAGGCGATCATTGCCGACCGCCCGACTGTAGCTAGGTGAGACTGGGAGAGAACCTTCTTTCGAATGTGAAGTGAAATGAAATGAAATGGAACAATAATGCACTGTATAAAAATGGCTATATCTTCTGATGCAAGTATTCACTTGCTCTGGAAATGAAACTCAAACTCCAGACAGATTCTGAACACTTTTGGGCCCCCCAATTTTTTTTGGCGTTTTCAGCTTCCCCCCTTAACCCATTCACCGTCGGGTTTAGGAAGCATTTTTTTTAAATTGGACTCGGGTGCAAATAAAAATCAATATTAAATCAGGAATGCGCTAAAGTCCCTAGCAACCATGGTTGATGGGATAGCATTGGTGTCGACAAACAGTGTGGTCAACTTTAGGTTGCTAAGCAACGACCACAAATGATGAATATCATTATGTAATTACAGCCTAATGAAAGCTCTTACTTCAATATGTTAGACAATGCAACATGTGATTATATATATATTATATATATATATATATGCACACACTCATTGTATTCACAAAACTTGCATAACATATATTTTTCATTTTTTAATATTTATTTTCTGATGAAGATATTGTTATCATGTTGGTGTTGTATGAACAATTATTATTACATCTTCATCTTCCCATAACAGGACAACAATAGCAACAAAAAACATGCATATATAAAAGAACAGCCATCTAGCACTCACATAGAACAGAGAGAAAAAAGGAAATACCATAGAAAGTAAAATTTAAAAAAAGTGAAGCAAAAACTAGGAAACTACGAAGTCTACCATGGTGTGATACTTGAAAAAACAGTCCCTCTTTGTGACACAGAGTGTACTTTGCAGTGACGGCGTGACGGCAAATAAGTGGTCTCATGGTCGTTTGAGATTCCAGACATGTTTTCAACTGCTACACAGACAATACACCAGTGCTGTTTTTCAGTTAGTGCTGCAAATGCCCAAGCGTGGTGTTCAGCCGGTCTAGACGCTCGTTATGAACTGAGCGAGGGCGGCCAGCATGCTGACGTGAGCAGAAGCACACCATAGTTCCTTAGCTAGCTCCAACCGGAAGGTCAAAAAATCTCTCTTCTTGTAACCCCTGGCAAGGTGATCTGCTCTGCGGACATGAGAGTCTAGAACATAGCTGTTCAGAATGCATGCCTCAACCATATTCACAAACACCCTCTTCTGGAGAATTAGAGGAGGGACTATCAAAGATACTAGCTGAGGACACAGTAGAAGAAGCAAGAGACGGAGCTAAAGAAATGCTGGTAGGTGAAGTTCCAGAAAGAAAAAGAGGACTAGCTAAAGGCAGAGCAGAACTTGAAGCACTAGAAGCTATTTCATTACCACTACTCTGACAAACTCGAGCATAACGAACACTCCTAGTGCTATGACTAAGCTGAACAACTGGTTGTGAAGGAGTGCATACTTCACTAGAAGAGGACACAGAGTGAGAGGGTAAAACTAAAGGAGGGCATGATGATGGAACAGACAATGATGATGATGGAAATAGTATAGGAGTGACTACAGATGTAACATAAGTCATAGAACCTGATGCAGAGGTTACACAACCTAGAGTTGCAGATACTGGTAGGAACAATGGAGAGGGTGATGAAGCAGCCATCACAGCAATAGGAGGGCTAGCAACAATAGATTGTGTCAGAGTTCATGAAGAAGCTCTGTCAGCTGCCCATTCCATCACTTCATGCATCAAACCTGAAGGGGATAAGAAATTGGCATCAAATAATTATCCCGCGGACTACCGCAACAAGGAAACTAAAAGAGCATTGTAGTTCCATGCTCTGCTTTACTAACAACAAAACTAGCTATAGCTAAACTTTAGCTAAACTGACTGTAAATACCTTCTTCATCGCTGGTATTCTCATCTCCATCTAGATCGTCACCGAGTGAAAGCGCTAGGCTTCCTGAAGGTAGGTCATCAGCAACTATTCTGCCAAGCGATAGCGGAGCTTCAGGGTCAACACGGCTCTGGCCAAGGTAGGATGAGATGCCAGCACCTTATTGATCACTGCTTTCATCCTCAGAAAGTCCAAAATCGTCGCCCTAAACCTGAGAAATAACTTTATCCAAGGACAGTCGAACGGCCATCTTCAACACGATTTGAAATTCTGAGTGGGTCCGACTTTTCAATATTACTACCCTAGTTACCGAACGTCTATTGCCTTTATATTCGGTACGATCGTAGGGTAAGAACATATGACCTCTATTATGTGTCTATATACGATGGATTTTTTATGGGTTTTTTAATTTGATAAACAATTTTTGGCGTATATATACGCTTCTGACAGTGAGTGGGTTAAGCTACATGAAAGTTAAAGCTACATGAAAGTTAATATCTAACGTAGAAGCTTTCTGTTCACACTGAAGCTATGTTGGTTGCTAGTGGCTAATGATAATCTAGGCCTGGATCTTGATGGGATTTTGGCTAGAGCCAATGTGCCGATTGGGATAAGCCATTGGATTTAAAAAAGATAGATATATATACATAGTTTAGGCACTTTGTAGATGTTGTGCCTTAATCCTTTCACTGGCAGATTTACGGAGGACTTTTTACAAAAATTGACACAATTTAATTTTTTTTTATAGAGGACCACATGAAGACAAGTACCCAACAACTATATATCAGGTGATAGCTGATGCATGAAGGGACGTTATGGTAAATTTTAGTTGCTTAGCAACAAACCACAGAAATGTGAATATTGTTATAAGAGACAGGAAGTAAAATAAAAGGGTTTATATCGGGTTTATATCATTATATCATCTCAATTTCATATTACACATGAAACCAGCAATGTTAGCGGTCAACTTTTGGTCAACAACAACTACTGTTTGTCAACAACAATTTTTTGGTTGATTATAACAAACCACAAAGATGTGAATATCATTATAAGTTGAAAAAGGCTCGGTTTCATACACATGAAATCAGCAATGTTAGCTAGTCAACGTTTGGTCAACAACAACTAATTGTCAACAACATTTTTATATCAAACCACAAAGATGTGAATAGCATAACAAAGAGCCTAGGGTCCATAGTACTGAAAAATAAATAAAAGTATGTGCAAAGTGTGCATAACATAATTATAAATAAATATAGATAAAAAATAAAAGGGCAATGCTTGGCACTGTGAAGGTCTGCATGTTCAGCATAACTCAGACAAACACATAATGCTACATTATAAAAAATATATATATATATATAAATAATAACCTCTCCTCCAACCCTGTCTTCTCCTCTGCTGCTTCCTCCTCCTCCTCCAGGTCCATGAGTGAAACTACCTTCCAAGGAGAAATAGTTCTTATTATTATGCTAGTAACTAGGCTTTACTATACAACTCTTATCTATTCTTACCTTGGGGGAAGTCTTCATGATCATCACTATCGTCTGAAGCTTCGCTTGGCAGAGTAGGGCGACCTATACTTTGAAAACTTGCTTCGTGGTCGGTGCCAACAGCTTCTGTTATAGCTAAGCTGCCATAGCATCACCGTCAACTACGTCACTTCCCAGGTAAGCGCAGGCACCTTCTTCACTAACGTCAATCTCGAACAGGCCGAAGTCATCCTCAAATAGGAAGTCTTAACGCTTCGTCTCTACTAAAGCGGGTCGCCATTTCTTCTTCGAGACCGGGAATGAACCGGAAGTGATGTTTGCTGGCACGTTTACTTCCCTTTCCTCATTCTGTATTTTCCTGATATTCAGGGGTATATTAGAGGCATGCTTTAGGCATATTCGTGCAATTTTTAAAGTATATACCGCGAACGGTTAATTTTTTACGAATTTTTTCGTCGCGACTAATCAGTTTTCGCGACTTAAGTCGCTTATGCCAGTGAAAGGGTTAACCTTTTCACTGCGCATACCCGGTATTACCGGGTGTCATTGAATTGTGCGTCCCCGGTAGTGCCGGGTATGTGAAAATAATCCTTTTTAAAAATGCGCCTGTACTTCGCCTCTGCTTGGCAAAATTTCTGTATACAGCCCTGGACCAATGTAGATTACAACCAGTTAGACTCCTGTTAACATATAGAATTGTATTCACTCATCATTATCGTGTTAGTAAACTCCCTAGTTCATCTGTAACCTATTTTTTCCACTGTAAGAATATATATATATACATGTATATATATATATATGTTTATATACATGTGTGTCTCATTTCCAGTTAAAACTCTTTCCTGCAAGAACATGTATGATCCCATTTGGACTCTTGACTGAGAATTAATGCATTAACACGTTAACAATTCCACCTCTAATTATTGTGGCTCTCATTTCAACAAGCATTTTGACTTGCTATGTCTTCAAGATGATAATTTGTCCATTTCTTATTAAGCGTGCTTTAAATCAGGTCTAATTTGTGTAGTACTATTAGCCTGACATTAATTTCCACATGCATCACTTGCTTTCTACTTGTCAGTTCTAGTGGTAACTTTTTCTTGTTGTTGTTGTTGTTACTTAACACACGTACTTGTAGGTCTGTGGATGTCATGCAGTGTCGACCTGCCTTCGAGATCCAGATGAAGTGTGCAAAAATTGTATAGCAGGCCCACAGTATGATATGTCCAATAACTGCAGCACATGTGTGGAGCCAAGACTGGATGCCACATTAGGATGCCAAGGATGTATTCAGAGAGAAACACGATGTTATGTAAGCACACACACTATATGTTCAGTGTACAATGTTTAGGGTTGGGGACCACCATTAATATTAGTGTATACTGAAATCTGACATTCTATTTTCCAATATTGCATTACTCATTGATGATTATAATTATTATGTTCTTATTCTAGACTGGCCACTTCACATTCTCAGCTCTGTTCCACTCCTACATGAATCCTCAGCATTTGTGTGGGGAGTGTTTGCTGAGTGGCCCAGTGTGCTGCGATACGTTTAATCAGACAGATTACTGTGGTAGAAATTGTGGTCTTAGAATTCTGCTCTTGGTCCAACCATATGAGGCAAATGCACTGGATGTGGAGTTTATAAAACAGCAATTGGTTGATCACCTATCAGATGTTATCCCTATATTTGAACAAGGACATGCAGTATTCCCAAGTACAAATTTATCCAATCCTTACTCGGTAGAGCTGCACACGTGGACAGTGAGTAGTAATTATTACTTTAGTATACTCAACTTACTAACATGCTTGACCTTTTGGAAAATTGTAGCTACAAAGAAAACAATCTCTAAGTGGCTGTGCTGTGACTATCCATGGAACAATTTTTAGAGAGGAAAGTAGCGCGAGTGCTTTCACAAATTGAAGTGACTAAAGGTCGTTTTTAAAGCAAATACTTAGCTATGTGGTAAATCTTGTGGTAAATCAAGCATAAAACATTTCTTCCACTACTTGTTAGCATTAAAGAGACAATAAGCCCATCCATGATCCAACTTGTTCTTCCCTAGTGCCTAAACTAAATCTGCGCCAGCCTAAGACCAACATTTATTTTACTGTAACATTAACTCAAGCCTTAGAGAATTTGGGATGGGTCTCCTTCAATAGCTCAGCTACATACTCACTGGAAAGGAGGCACATTGTATTGACCCTGATAACAATGGCTACCTACACTAGACACGTGCACAATTCACAAACAAAAGAATTCGCAATTGCAGTGCCCATGTGCAAAAAACACTATGGATTCACACTGGTATATAGCTGACAATGCATTTAAGTTGGTCTGATACATTATTTTGCTCTCCAAATGACATGAAGAACAATGCTAACCTAAGCCTAATGGCTCATATAAAGTGACTATATTTGATAACATCATCGGAACAAACTGTTCAATTGGAAAGCTTCTAGTCTTACAAAATCTAAATAACCTGACATTTGGAGAAGACCAGTTGGTTGCCACCACCTCGCTTAGAATGTTAGAGTTTTATTGTGTGCAAGAATGCTATATATTCGAAACTTCGAGGTTCAAGTTGATAACTGAGAAGGGTATTGTAATTATTCCTGATGAAGGCTAGAGCATCTAGTTGAAACGTCATGTGAGTACAATTTCAAGTTGTTTATTGAGAAGGTTATTGTAATTTACATGCGGTTAGAATTTGGATAACTATTTATTCCCAAGCTTTATACTACCTCTATATAGATAGTGTCAAATATGGAGAATTTACACTATTTCATGTGCTACTGGCCCAATAGCTACCTAACATATAATATTTTAAGGGTTATTCAAATTAAACCAAAGGAAACATTCCAAATTCCTGACCATCATTGCTACTGTTTCTGGGAGTTCTTCTATGGTGGAAGGCAGCACAGGCAACTATGCTTACCAGGAATCACTCTGAATTCCTTCGCCTTTGAGCAAGGAGCTGCTCCTATGGAAGTTGTTGTAGAATTATTGCAACATTGTCCTGCCTAGATTTAACATGTTGATTTAGGCGCTAAAAGATAAAGAATTAGGAGTGCCTAAAAATTCAACCCCCCTGTTTGCCTAATTACCGTATTTGCCGGAGTATAAGTCGCACCGGAATATAAGTCGTACCCCCCAAAGTTGGCCATCATTTTGAAAATCTATAATAGTTGGAGTATAGGTCGCATGCGCAATGACAATAGGTAAAGTTTCGAATACCACTCCTTCCTAGACATGAACATAAATAACTAAATAACTAAATTAATAAGTCAAGTTTTTAAATGACGCCATCGACGTCAGGGGGGTTGATGGGGACTCTGTTCGCCCAAAGTGTAGCGCATCTCGGCAGCGTTGTCAAAACACTCTTCTTCTTTCTCCAGTCCCTGACCGATTTTTCACTGACTCTATACTCTCTTTCCGCTGCTCTGTTTCCAAACTTCTCTGCATACCCAACTACTTTGAGCTTAAAGCCAGCAGTGTACTTCCCAGACATTTTATCGACACACGTGCCATTAGAGACCCCGCCCAGTTGTTTAAGGAAAAGCGGCATGTTCGGATTATAAGTCGCACCCCTCAATTGGAGAAGAAGATTTGGAGCTACTACTGCGACTTATACTCCGGCAAATACGGTAGTCAAGGTTTAGCGCATAATGAACATGCTTGTTTTATACAGTAGGCCTTCCTCTAGCCACAGATACCTGGCTAACACTTTCCAATCAGGAACCACAACTACAAACAGTTCAGGCACACATATTTTGAGAACTCTCAATTTGACTTAGATAAGTTACACCTATGCAACTTTAGGCTTTGTGTATCATCACCATTTTGGAGTTGGTGACACTTCATCAACCCCATCCATAACCATAAAGATATACAACAAACTATCAGCTGATGTGAAGGTGAATGGGCAGGTTTGTACTACTGCTAGTTAATATAATTATATGACAGACATTAAAGTCTTCTCCCTATTTCCCTCAGAGATTAATTCAGAGTATCCAGAACTCTCATAGAATAATAATGATAATACCCAATTAGTATAGTTGTGAAAAATCTCATGAGATTATCAATTAAGGGTATTTTTCACATCACATCTGATGTTGACTTGAAACTATTCCATCTGATGAAGAGGTTAAGGGACATGTAAGATCACAATGTGATACTTAAAACCTTAAACACCTGTGGCGGCATGTAAATATTTGTAGAAAAAATCTCATTTTTGGTACCACTTCAATGTGGACTCTCATTCCCACGTTTGACTTCATTAAAGAATGGACTTTTTCCACTATTTTGTCACCATTTCAACACCATTTCAACACCTGAAAAATCATTTAGTAGCCATCCACTGCCTGAAAACTTATTGGTCCGCCTCAATCAAGCAGTCTATGTCTGTAAAGAGAACTTTAATGCAATTGAGCTCTGCCTTCTTCATGTGTATATGGCTCATGCTGATTTTGCGATAACCTGTCCATTTCTGAATTGGAACAGCAAATATCGCATACAAGGTTGTGAATCACAAGGTTATTGCTTATAATGTAAACCTGCTCTAGTCCCCTTCAAGTTCCTTTGTCAAAGCTCTATCACAAACAGCAAATTTGCATGATTCAATATGGATACTCTCAATGAAATTCATCATAATTATAACTTTAGTGTCAGATTTACCTTTAACTCGAACTTGTCAGCAATAATAGCACTTGGCTCAAGTGTATCTGTGTATAATGATCACCCCAGAGAACCGAACACTCACTTTCCTGCCAGTGAGTTCGAGTACTCTCCACCTATTGGTCCATCATTATCTTAGGACGGGATTCTAGAGAAACTAGTATAAAGTAATGCTCATATGCTGGTATTAGAAGAGCTAGCAGCTACAAATGTTCATCCACCCCAGAATGCACTCTACTGTAGCTAAATAGCTACTGTTTTGTAGATGGTATACATAAGACCACGAGTTGGTAATTTTTTTATCAGTAGCAGAACAGGATATCAAAAACAAGAAAACAAATTAATTAAAGGAAGAAGATAAATAGGAAAAAAGATTTTACTCGTGAACTGTTTAGTCCAAAATATAATTATATGTTTTGCATGTTCTTGTTCTCTCTCTAATGAAAACACATGCTTGAATGATAGATGTCAAAACAATTGCACATATGTACCAACAGTACTGCTGGTTTGGTCCTTAAATTGGTATCTTTTCCTCCATACTTCTCCCTTCTTTCTATTCTGCAGGAACGATTACAATTTTATATCGTGGTGTATGATTTCAACAATGTAATACGAAAACGTCTTGCTGTTGATAGATTCTTGATTAACCTTGAACTTGGTGGAGTACCTAATGCCATTAAAAGAAGAACTTACTATGGAATACACAACATTAGTCAATTTGATCTCAGCTTCGATACTCGGTGCAGTAACAACTACTATGGCCCACAGTGCTCCACATTCTGTTCTGAAGTTGGAGTGTATATTTGTGATGCTATGGGTAACAGAGTCTGTGCTGATCCATCCTGTGACATAGGTACTGAATGCCAGATGTGTACCACAAGAACATCAACAACAACTACTTCCAGTACTACACATGATTTAGCAGGTAAATAAAACAACATTGGGACTCCAGCCACGCCTGATCCACAATGTTTTGTATACTGTAATCATTAACTATTTGGATTTAGGTTAGGATTCACTTATTTGTTTGAAAGAGCTATCGCCACAGCTAGTATAAGTGCTCTAAAGATATTCATGATCTAATAATCCCACAACTCTACTGAATTAGCACCAAAAAATATTTGTCTACTGCTTTTGTGGCAGCTTATCTTGGAGCAAGTCGATTGGAGTCCAACTTTCTGTTGGTATGAAAATGGAAGCTCATAGTATCAAGCTCAGAGAGATTTTTAGCATATTCCTTTTTAACTTTTAGCTAACTATTTGGATAGAATGTGATTAATGTGTGCTGGCTCCTTAAAATACAAAACACTAATTTCTGCATATTTAAAGTTTGATGTTGTGATATTAGGTTTGTCTTCAACTGCTTTTCTTGGTGGAGTGATTGGTGCCATTGTTGCAGTCATTCTGATCCTAACCCTCCTTGTTATTCTCCTCTTCATCGTTTGCAGAAAAAGGAAACTGAAGTATAAAACAGGTCAGGGAGTGTTTTCTTAATATGAACTCCAAATTTCACATCCAGAGTTTGAAAGTATATATTATGAACATCACCATGATTGAGTAGGCATATGTAATGTCTCTTAGTTACCTTAGAATATATTATAATGTGCACGTTATCTTTAATACTATGGTAATACAGTAGTCCCTCTTTTGGGAGCCTCATACTGTACAAGTCTGCCTTTTTGGAGAGGCAACAATTTCCATGAACGATGCATATGAACTCACCTCTAGTAAAAGACCACCTCTTTTGTAAGATCAAAGACCACCAAAATTATACAATTTTAAGATTATTAATTTGTATACCATAAATATTTCTGCACATGCTGCCAGTAGAATGGTACACACTTGTGTAATTAATTTAACTCACCAGTTAAGCATTATATATATATATATGCCAAAAGGCTAATAAATAAATTTAAAAAAATCGATCATAGAGTTCTAAGATACAATATAGAAGTCAAAATAGCAAAATTACTATATTACATACCTACTCAATGAGATCATAAGCATTCGGTAACTGGGGGGGGGGGGGGGGGATATTGAAAAAGACTGATTGCAGAATTCGTACATCTGTTTCATAGTAGTGAAGATATCCAGTTGACTAATCCTGGAGGATAAGCTTTCTTGGGTTCTGAATGATGATTTAGGAATCACTGAGAGTGATCCAGAAGGTAATGGCATCTTCTCTTAACTTTGCCAGATAAATGTGAAGCTCGGCTATTGGTGAGCGGAGTTATCACTTCTGACTTAAATTTGAGTATGCCTAGCATTCTCACTTGAGCTGATGATTTGGATCGAGATGATTACCAGCATGAAGAAGGCTTTGATAGTGAGTTTAGGGTAGTAGCTATTCAGTGAGTAAGCAGAGCACCAACTGCAAAGGCTGTTTCAGCTTCCTTGTTGTGAGGATTGAACAGTTGAGAGAGCTTCATCATCAGCTTCAGTGACGGAAAGGAATCATCTTATTCTGCCATTTTAGAAAAACTTAACCCGACTGTGAATGGACATAATACAAGCCTTTGTTGCTTCAAGAGGTTTGCTAGTTACCTCTGTCTTCTAGTCACCTACGCTTCAAACAGAAGAGCATGGATTGCAAATTACATGTTGGAGAAAAGTTTATCTACAAGATGATAGTGGAGGGGAGACTGATGTTATTCTTGATAGACAACTCGACTGCCCACCCAGATGTTGTCAGAGCAAATGTTAAACTAGTATTTCTTCCTCCCAACACCACATTTAGATTGGCCTTGCAATGCTGGAATTATTGAACCCATTATAGGTAAAATTCTCTTTGCCATGTACTTGTGCATCCGAGTTATAAGTGGTTAAAAATTCATAAAATGCAAAACGCAGTGACTTCCATGACTATTGAGAAATGTTTTTCAATGTGGACACCATAGTTGATTGCACAGTTAATGAAGATTGTAAGGCAGTGTCCGAGCTAAACATTATGTTAGATGAAACTGGCATGATCAGGCAGGAGTATGTATGCTGTGATTTAAAGAGCACATCAACTGTGCACGTCAAAATCTGGGATTTAATTCAAAACAAGGGTTGGGCTCCTCTCAGGACCACCTGAGGGACCTGTCCTGACCAAAGATGATTATTATGTGAATTACAACTAAATATTTGCAACCAAATAATTGCAACCAAATAAATTGTAGTTTTGCTAGTGAGATGACAGGGTTGATGGAGCTGATATACAAGTAAGCAGGATAAAATAATAGAGGGGACTATGGCAGAGATGACAAAAACAACTAAAATGGCTGATTTCATGAAATGAACAAAGTGAACTGCTGTAATGGATGCACATTTTATTGTATTCATGATATATATATAATACATAATATTATATTGGCATGCACATTACCACACCCACTTCTTTTGGATGATTATTTTCTATCGGATTTAAGGATGGTCTCTCGTACTACTGTATATCATCGGTATATAGCAATGTGTTACTTTACCAGTTTAATCTACTTATCAGTGTAGTGAAAATTATTAGTATAAGAATATATGAGTTTGTAGTTGTTACAGTGTAAATAGTTTGTCCATGTGGTCATCTATTTGTGCCTATTATTGTACTCTATGGCCTCTATATATGTATCTCTGGATTGTACTACTCTTCTACAGTTGTAGAGTTACTTTCACTGCATTTATATATAAACAATGTAGGAAAATGTGAAGTAGTAACATCAAAGCTAAACACATTCAATGCAAGAGATAGGTAAGGAAATAGTTAATAAAACATTGTACTGTAGTTATATAATATATATATATATATATATACTACCAAAGGTTTCAGGCATTGCCCAGGAAGGGAAAATGTCTAACACGGAGCACAAAATGAGAAGGGTTCCTCCCAGGTGTTAACCCTATACCACTTCCCCCCCCCCACCCTTTTGCAGTTTCTCAAAGAAATTGTTGAACTATTCTAAGACAACACTTTCCTCTGTAAATTTTACCATTTCAGTAAATGTGGTATTTTTTTAACTTAGAAGCAGCTCTGATAGCAAATAGTTTAGATAAGGTAAGCTCTAATAATGTAGCTAGCATAGTTGTTGCTAATTCTGTCCATATGAATTATTTTGTACAGTCCTTCCCCTCCCCCTCCAGGTATTGACCTCCCAATGTTACTCTGAGCTACTCAAAAAACGTCTAGCTAGAGAATGCAAACAATGCCTGCCCAGGTAAATATATTAGTAAACAAAATGGCCAACAGTGGCAATTTCTGTGACACTCTGTGGCATATGTGCACCCAAGGGATTAACCTGATACAAAATTTGACATGCCCAAGACATGAAAAGTACCCACAAAGCTCCTTTAATCATAACCAAGATGTCAATTGAAATTCTATAGTTGTTAAACTAACAATCAATCATCCTCTTTTATATATTTAACATCCTCTTTGACATATTTAGCAAACCATTGACCCACTTTTAACTCTTTAGAGCTGAAAATTAATTAGAGCTGAAAATTAAAAATAACATGATGTAAATGTGTACCTGAATTTTATTTAAAATCATGTCACTTAGGTAACTCAGTAACTGCAAGCATCAAAGGTACCCTTTTTATGGCTTGAGGACTCTATCAGGTAAACAATATCAGTTCAATATTTGTTCTCTTGCATGCTAGCATTTAGAACAAGACCGTAGTCAGTTTATCTCACTGGTACCTCAATCTTCTTTGGTGTCAGGCTGGCAATGATTTTCTCTCAGAGACCTTCCATGTTATATATAAAAGAGTTTGCTACTTCAGCTAGATTTAGCCATATAGTGTAGCTACTCACTTTTTAGCCTTTTGCATATTGTCGAAGAAGACGATTCATTCCTTTCAGCAACTAGAACGACTAGATGCAGCCGTGCTAGCCAACAGCTGGAGTTGGATTTCACTGTGCAATCTCTATTTTGTTCAAGTTGCGATCTTGTACAGATAAATCTACTATTGTGTGGAACATTAAACTCACATGTATGCACTATTGGCCCTAAAGAATTAAAAAAATATTGGATGCCAAAAATGTTTAACATATAAGAATTACATTGGCAATTTTCAACTGCCATTAGCTCCAAAACGGCTTCCATAGTGTCTAGAGTCTTTGCTTTTGTAAAAATAGTAAATCGGAAGAGCTATGGAAAAAAGTTGAAATTCATGTTCTATCTATTGGAATGCATCAGCACTACCTATAATGTTTTGACACCTAGCTACACCAAAATGTCGGACGCAAAGAATACCAAAAACAAAAAAGCTACGTCTTGCTGCAAGATGCAGAGAATTTTATATGCTGTGTTTCTCACATTCCTGATGATAGCACACAAATATTACATGCGCATGTGTACATGTTCCTGTTGATAGACACAGATAACATAACGCAATGTTGGACCATTGCCAAATAATCTACTGTAGCAACATTAGAGCTCACCTAATGAAAAAAGTTTGCTACTTCTAGCCCTAGAGTATTGGAAAAACACCACTTTCGACAGGTTCTACCAAACTCTAAGAAACAATTTAATTGAGTAGCCATAATGATAAGTTCATGGGAACCCAGATACTGGGTGTCTAGGTAGCACAACTCCTGTGTGCTTACATCCAGCTTCATGGGAACCTAAGCTACTGGTGCCTAAAGATCCAGCTAATGGAGCTTAATGGGAAGCCCATGTACTGTATTCCTAGGGCCTGTTTCAAGGGATCCCAGATGGTATATAGCTAGGCCCTTCATGGGGAGATCAGCGACATGATGCCTCACACTGGCTTCATTGAGAGCCAAGCTGCTGGAAGTCCATACAAACTCTGCTTCTTGGAGAGCCGAGCTGCTGGTGCCTGAACTCTGCTTCTTGAAGAGCCTTCCTTGGCTCTGACGAACACAGCTACTGGGTACAGATAACAGAACCTGCTTGTTAGGCATCTTCTAGCTGGCATCGCATCCAAACAGACTCCTGTAACAACAATGATGTGCAATCACTACTTGCATCACTTCAATTTTTGTTCTGGGCAATGCCTGGTGCCTTTGCTAGTTAAATAATAAACACACTTATGGGCATGTGATGGTTTGTGCTTTCTTTTACTTGCTGCCAACAGGTTATTATTTACATTCGCTGAATGTCACAGCCACATCACCTAGCTTCAATGTTTGCTTTCTTAACATAATGTTAATTCTTTCATGACTGGATTTAGGAGAGAATTATATGAAAATCTGATTGCACATGAACTAGTTTTAACACAGCACCAACGAACTCATAGCAACCATATCTTATGTCCTTGTACGAGTTGGTTAGATACACATTGTGGTAAAGTTTGGTTATTGGAAACTAACCACTACATTATTGTACCGGAAATAATGTGGCTATGTACTGGATACTTTTCAACCTAAGCTGCAGTTTGTATGACCAAGTGATAATATACCATTGATTGCTACTGCATACTTGACTCTGATCCTCCTATGAGCATTATCATCCAGCCACCCAGGAAGACTCTATACATGTATTATACACCCACCAACATCCCAGGAAGACGTAGCTAAGAATTTTGCTAACTCTCAGAACTCTCTTCCTCGATGTTATTCTCCTCACCATACATAAAACTGGATGGTCGAAGGTACCTAGGCCGGGATCTACACAACAGAACTGTGTTCTGTTCAATGTTGCTGTCCCCAGGTATGAAGAGATGTCTCCTCTTTCCTCACCACTTGTTTATCCCACAGACAGACCTAGGTTGCCATTCAACACACGCAATCTTAGTCTGATGGACGTTATTAATGAATCATGTGGAGCAAATGATCTTGATACTTTCTTTCATAGTTTACTAGATTATCTTGCAACTGGAATCCAACCTGTCTAATTTGCATAGGGTAAGCAATTAAATGTGTGTAGTTTGTTATAAACTTCAATTATCAATTTTTATGAAGTTTCATTCAAAGTGCTTGAACTTTTTCGGCCATGAACGAACTAAACGGATTGGATTAGTTGTTT
The DNA here is from genome assembly GCA_028752905.1 of Cladorhizidae sp. MBARI D1340-BT2. Taxonomy (NCBI): domain Eukaryota; kingdom Metazoa; phylum Porifera; class Demospongiae; order Poecilosclerida; family Cladorhizidae; species Cladorhizidae sp. MBARI D1340-BT2. The sequence continues at coordinate 32,402,888 of JAQNBH010000015.1, forward strand.
TCCCTTGATCTTATTTTTTTCACTCTAGTTTTCTAGATAGTTGATGCATCAGAGTGCACAATATTCAGGTGAGTAGCAGCTGCACATTTAAAAAAAGGGATCAGTTGGTTACTGAGCTTAATCTTGTGATGATAGTTAAAGGCACAGATGCTCAATAAACTATTTACGATACATGTATCTACATAGGCATGTGTGTCTACTTTAGTGGTAAGTAATAACATCTATGATTGGTTAGTTATGGAGTTGGCCTGAGCAACTCCTTGAAGGAAGCTGCTTGATTATATTGGATTCCCAAAAAGGAATGATGCATGAATTTACCTTTATGGGATCCTTTAATTATTAATATTATGAAAGCCAATATTATTGACATCTGTATTAAAGTTGGTGTTTATTGGTAAATGTCCTGCTTTAAGAGTTTGTTGAGTACATTGTAAATTCTCCTAAAAGAAGTGGCTCAGGATAACTTCATAACTAACCAATCATAGAAGATATCATTCTCTACGATGTTAAAGTATACACATGTTTCATATAGATCATGAATTGCATGTGTAACTAATTCTTAGGTTTTGTTGAAGATCTGCACTGTTAACTATAGCCTCAAGAGTTAGCTTCAGCGGACCATCTGATCATTTCTTTGCAGTGAAAATGCACAGCTGCTGATGACTCGGGTTAGCTAAACTTGATATCGTCATACTTTATTTAATGATCAATGTTTTACTAATTTTTTGATGTTTTGAAACAAATTAGCCATTGCACATCATCGGAGGATTTGGAGTCATCGGTAACTAAAATTGCCAGAATAGATTATATTCAAGTTGTGGGGTGTGGAAGAAAAGAGATATATCTTGAAGACCAAATTTCATGGTTTTTAATGAGTTTTGGAGCTGCCAGTTTACTTCCTTCACAAAGGTTTCAAGGAACAATGGAAGTTTGGGGGGAGGTAAAATTGCTACAGTTTAGGATGTTAAAATGCTGCTGAAATTAGTTTTATGATTTTCTTTGTGTGTGTGTGTATCTGTGTTTTGGTGCCAATATAAAGAGTGCTAGTGCACCTCATCGTGCTTTAACCATCTTTCTCTCTTTCCTTTGCATGACTTGTATTCAATCATAATAGTTTTAGGACAAGATGACAGACTGTAGTCATAAATGATCACATTACTTAAATCATGTACACTAAATTAACAATTTCAAGAAATCAATGCCTAATAATTTGTCTAGTTTAGACAAACCAACCAACAAATATTTCTGGATTATGACTACAAGATGTTATTGCAAACTTAGTGAGTCATGACTGACCATTACCCAATTAGTAATTGGTGAAAGGTTGCCTACTCTAGACCCCAAAATGTTAATAAAAGTGAGTTTTGTGCGCAACTATAATGTAAAAAGCAAAAGTTGGTAGATTCTCAAATACATTTTCTCAAACACACCAACAACAATGAGGAATATATATATATAGCACATGAACAAGTCTCATGGTGTATATATTTAATTATGGTATACTATGACATGGAATACTTGTATTTTCTTTCTAAACAGACCAGAAATAAAGACAGAGGAGTGTGTAGCATATGGAGGAGTGTCAACTGTAAAGTAAGAATTTGAATTTGCAGACATAAAATTCAATATGAAAGTTTTTTATTGTATATAACAGTGCAGCAGTGGAGATGGAGGAGTGTGTAGCATATGGACAAGCTTCAACTATAAAGTAAGACTTAGTTGACATATTTATAATGTCAAGGATTTTTCTTCTCCTTTTTCTTTAAACAGCAGTCCAGCAGTGGAGATGGAGGAGTGTGTAGCATATGGACAAGCCTCAACTATAAAGTAAGACTTTGTTAACATATTTATAATGTCAACGATTTTTCTTCTTCTTCTTCTTGAAAACAACAGTCCAGCAGTGGAGATGGAGGAGTGTGTGGCATATGGACATGTCTCTACTTTGGAGCATACTTCCCAGGGTCTTCCTCCTGCAACCACAGAACAAAGTTACTATGAATACATTGAGAATTGAGTTTGTTGGTGTATGTAAATAATCCCCCCCCCCCCCCCCCACCTTATGTTTCTGTCTAAGCTAAGAGGATTATGTTGAATTCTAGTGGTACAAAGAATGTGAATTTATCAATGTGGAACGACAAACATTTGGGTCATTAGCTATTAGAATAATGAATGCTAGATATTTTTTAAGCAGTTTCTCTCATTAATAGATAAATATATTGTTGATAATAAATAAATAATCTATTATGGATTAATAAATAGGAATAAATAATAACTTACAAAAACAAAATAAAAATTGTCACTGCTATTGAATCGACCAGCTGGAACTGTAGTAACTTGGTTAGTTACCACTACGAGTCAGTGTACTCTCAAGTTCAAGTTATAAATGTTTACTCTTGCAAGACAATTCAGATACAATACAGAGACTGACTAAACATCATTTCATTACAATGCACTATATAAGAACAGACAAAAGCGCCAGAGCGGCGCTAGCCGGCTCAGTCAGGTGATACACAACCACAAGTATGCATATAATCAATATACTATACTAAGAACCAACTAACACAGCTGCAATGTTCCCACACTGGATATATAGCAACACAGATATTTTTAATAATAATCTCATTTCAAATTCCTACTTAAGAATATTGTAGACTAACCAATTAGAAATATTTCCTCTGCCAAATAGTCTGGCAGAGTCACACATCCAATGTACGAGTGGGGCTGTGGTCTGGTAAATCACCTAAGAATATCATGCTGCCAACACTTAGTGGCCCTCCAGCTTACCTGGAATTTCATTTGGATGTGCATAAACTGCTCACATTTAATTAGTGCATTTCTGCCTCCACCTGCCTAGATCGCTGCTCCCTAACTTGGAATATGATGCATTCAACCACCCAAGCTCTGCAACAACATCTAGGTTTTAGCTTCACGCTACAGTTTTACTTGTATATAGCTACATCCCATGACAAATGATGTGACAAGAAACAGGCAATCAGGAGAACAGTTATGAAGGACAGCAACATTAACGAGTTATTGAAAATAATTGACAAGGATGCCATTGGAGTGAGTTAGACAACTTGTTTAAGGAATACCAGTCTATCAGTCAGAACTGCTTTTCAGTATATCTTCGTTATATTACTTTAAGAAAGAAAATATCCGACAACATTGTCCATACAATCCAAGTTATTCCACAATTTAGTCATCAGAATCAGAGACTGGAACTTTGCTGCTCTGTACACACCTGTTCCAATTTGTTGGTTCCTATGTTATGTAGTTAGCTTTGTAGACAAGCTGATGGATATCATTAATTTGCAACTTCACTTCTTATCTCTGTGCTACAGTGCCCTTGTATGTCACACACATAACAAGGCAAGCCCATAGGGATGAAGTTATGAACCTATAAATATAGATTATTCTGCAAAAGCTTTAGTTAACTAGGTCACAAATATTGCAGCGATTTATTGTCACGTTGTTCTCTTACTTAGTCTTTCATTATAGATTGTCAATGGATGAATTACCACTGATGTCTTATCAGTTGACAGTAGCACTTCAAAAGGCTATATACCAGGAGAAAATAGGCAGAGTACATGCTCTTAGAATACCAAAGATATCCCTTCCAGCCTCCAAAATGTTCTCTTGCTCAAGTTTCATCTGTGTGTAACTGAGCTTAATAGTAGCATTATTTCTATATAACTCTGCAGCTATCAGTCTAACTTCCTCCTGATCCACAACCATAGGGCTAGAAGTCTCTGCCATGCTCACATTGCTGAAAAGTAATTATTGCGAGTTTTAGTGCATGGTCATTTGATTGGACTATAATATTTTAATAGTGTTAACAAATGTTTCAGCAGATCACCTCTCCACAATTAGCATGTGGGGTTGTTGCTGCACCAGACTAGTCACCAAGTACATGTTCTCAAAAAATGGATAGATCTGCATGAAATTATATGAAGAATAGGTCCGGGACAAGAACAAATCCATTAAAGGTTAGTGGTCTTCCACATTACTCGAAACCATCATTGCTTGAAAGGGCAAGGCACTTAACATCGTCAGCTACAAATATACTAGTGCATGCATATTTTACATTGGAAAAATAGCACACAAATATTCACCATGTCAACATTACCATTGAGCTACATTATAGCTTCCTTAATGCAGTTTGCTAGCGAGGGTGACCCCAAGAGCCACTTGCCTTATTCATGATTATGAAAGAAATAATTATTATTGGGAGCTGCATACCTAGCTATTAATCTGGCAGAGCATCTTTTCTTCATATTTCATTATATTCTCAGTGTAGTGGCACTCTCTATAATTATTATATTATATGCTCCTATTGGGGAGTGTAGTGGCACTCTCTATTATTATATTATATGCTCCTATTGGGGAGATTTTTTTTTTACAAGCTGTAGTTTTGAAAACATGCAAAATTTGATGCTTTGAGCCTGGGTAGATGTAGTAACTGCCATTGAGCACAATTAAAATTACACTTGATTTTTTATTATGACAACGATAATGATAGGAGAAATGTCACAATTTTTCAACACAGATTCATGGTGACATTTCACCACATTGATGCCTAGAGCAGCGATAAAAGAAGCCGCCATCTGGCAGCAATTTAACCATAGAAAGCATATGATATGCAGCCAATGGTCAATTAGTTCTTACTGCTTTTCTTTTCGGAAGAATATATAGACACGCTGTCAGTAATGGTTTTGTTGAAAGATTTCATCAAGTGGTGGAAGGAAAATACTCGGACACTTCTTCTCAACCTTCTTCCTCAGCAGCATCAAGACTGTATTTTCATTTTTTCTGCTCATTCAAGTTGATGCTAGTTCTAATTGCAAACCAAACCCTCATGCATCTGCCTCTCTTCTCTCCTGTCAAGTGTTTTAGATTAGGAATATTAAAGATAGAAAGAATGGTAATAAACCGTAATGGTAACATTATTTTTCACTCTCTCTCACTCTTTCTCTCGCACACACACAACCATGCACGCACACACATACAAACACCCACACATTTCTCCTCTTCATACAGTGCAGGTTGCTGTCATCATTTACAGAAATATAAAGCCCAACTGAGCATTCATGGCAAATTACTGGGTCAGTAGAGTCTGAACAGAGGCCTGCTTGCTGTTTTAAGGATTCCCAGTGAAATGAAAATGTATTCATTCTAAAATCTGCTATTTCTGTTCAGATTTCAGATAAGTATTTTCAGATATTAATAGTTGTGTCTTCCAGAGTGACCCCACTACTGCATATTGAACCATGTTAGGTTCTTTATAAGCCGAGTTCTGTTTTCTGCATAAGCAGCTTCAAAAGACGCTTGCCTATGCAAACAGTCCTTCCTTGCAGCTAAGTGTTTTCATATATTTAATATATTTAAGACAGGAGTGCCCTTCCTATTTTTCACTGGTGAATGTAGTGAATACATAGCTACATAGAAACATACATAGATATTTTATTCCCAAAAATTATATATCCACACAAGCAAACATAAATAAACAAATAAATTAGGCCAAGAGTTGACATTATAACTTTCATGAGATTTAAATATTAGCTGGTGACAAATACAACTTTCTATCAATTGGAGGAACCAATTTACAGTGGTTAGCCCAGTTGAAATGTGATCCTCTAATGCACTGAAACACTGAACAGAGAAAAGAGTAAGTTAGTCTGCAGCAGAACCAATACATTGTGGTACTGTAGGAATGGTCCAATTTTGTTGTCAGCTCTGTTAGCGAGAGAATGAATGGGGTGAATGAAGCATATTCTATCTGCCTTACTCGGTGTTCGTTAGCCCTTTTCTTGATTTTTTCGTGCTTTCTCTAATAGGTAGAGAGGGTGCCATTTCTTTATAAGCGGATTAAAAAGACGAATATTGAGGATTTTTTTCTCCATCTCCCACCCCAAAATTCATTAACCGCAATGTCCAATCATGTGACATCCTCTACATTCCCTGTGGAATTTTCACCAGTAAGTGGCTGTAATCCTGACATGTCATTACATACCTCTAAAAATTGATTAGCCTTATTTCTTTAAAAGCCTCCTCTTGGGAATGACATTGCATGTTCAACTGAGAAGCATGCTCCACAGTCACTGAACCAGAATGATAGTAAATAGGATGTGAAGAACAATCACATCTCAGGGCAAGTGCATCATCATCTAGTGGTGTGGTTTTCACTCTGACTTTATCCTCACATCCATCCAAACAAATGCTTTGAGAGCAGCTTCACGGTTTTCTTCTTTTGTAGTAAGCCAGGTTTGGGAAGTAGCCATAGTCAGGATCTAAACTGTAGATCTTTTACCCACAAGTTATGAAGAAGTTCTAATTTTCCAATCCCTGTTACATTGTCAGCATATCATATTTGGCAGACATTTGTATTGTCCAGATTTTTTATGAGAAGGAAAGTAGCAATAGTATAAACAGGCATGATAAGAAGGTCACTTGTTTAGTCCACTCTGTGGAGAATAAAACATCCCCATCAAGAAAGAACTCATCTGTTGTCCATAGGTGTTAATAAGAAGTTTTGCTCATAACATTTTGTAAATACTACAGAGTATTGCTCCATCCACTAAAAAAAATTGCTTCAGACTCCTTCTGCTCAAATATTATCCTCATAGACTGTAAACCAGCCCCAATCTATGCTATTTATCAAACACATAGCTGCACTGTCATCAATACCTTGTCTCCTTTACTTATGGATAAAATGGCTTTGGCAATTATTATACTTGCAAACTCACCAAACCCAATGGGACAGATTCCTGGGTTCTTATTAAGTTCACGGTTTCAAAAGCAGGCTCATGCACACAACAAACCACATAACAACTATTTTCAAATTTATCGCTCCTCCACAGCTAGACAACACTAAATCTGTGGTGTCTTTCAGGGAGTGCTGGAGCAGGTTGCATTATTGTTTTTCATCTGTAGACTTCCCTCTTTAGTCTCAGCCCAGACTGGTGCAATTGCTAATACTGCTGTGGTTTGCAACTATAGCTTTCTCGCAGCACTAAAGAGTCGAGAGCTCTAGGTATTGGAAACCACAACAAAGTAAGTTGTATAGCTAAGCTGTGTGCTTACAAAGTTAGTAGATTTCTTTCTTGTGATCATGCCCAATACAATGCAGTAGTAGTAGCTACAGATGAGGTTTATACCTATACCTTTCTGCAGCTATCTCAAGCACTCCATTATATATATATAGTGTGTTATGTTTTAGTGTCCCTTTTAGTGTCCTTTTTAAGCTTCTTGATCCCAAAGGCAATCTTCAAGATTTATTTAATGGCATACTTTTATGGCACTTCTTCACTTGTAGAAACATGAGCAGAGCAGAACATTTACCTGAGCCTAAGGCAGTTTCTCAATGGTAGATGACACAGAGCGCTAGCTAGCAATGAAGTCAATAAACAGTTACGATTGATTTTAAATTGAAAACAAATAATTTACAATGTGTTATTATCTTACTAGATAGAGCTAAAGTATGAGTAAGCCACTCTTGCCTCTCAAGCATTATAGATAAGATTGATTCCATATTAGTATTATGAAACCATTTTCCCTGACTCAGACCACACCTCCACTGATGGCCTGACTAAAGGATGAATACAACAGATTTATCTTGAAACACAATATCACATGCACACCATCATTGGGCAATAGATTATGTAACCATATTAGGTAGAACTCAAGAATACTCTGTAATCTCATTGGTCATGTTGATATCATTTCCTTATTTAGTCAATTATGTGCTGGAACCAGCCAGCCCTATAAAAGGGATTGACTGGCTCATATTGACAAGTTTTGTTGGACCTACCTCTACAAGTATTTCATAAGCTACCCTTCAAGCACTACATCCACACTCTAATGAGGACAGATCTGCAGTATAAGGTCTTCTTCTTTACATCTGGTGGCAGCTACAGAAACAACCCTCACCAAAGAGAAGACTGATAAAGAGGCCTTTGACACCAGTGCCGAACTTACTCCAGTCTAACTAACCCTTATATTTTCTTTCCTAACAAGGATTTCCCCACCCTATGCCAGCACTAACCATGACTACCAGAGACACATGAGCTAAAACCAAGAAAGAGATGGCTAGAGGATACATCTTTGCCAGAGTAACTGACCATGATTCTGGACCAATGACCCAATCCCTACCAAACATCCAACCCGCGACAAGACTACTACTATCAGCCTAGCCTCTATGGACGACAGCATTTGCCTAATGTATCAGCAGATGCAGTTAGAGATCCAAACAAGAGAAGAAAGATTAGCCGAAGTAGCCCATCAAGAGGCCAGAGAGGCAGAATGACTACAAATAGAGAGAGAGAAGAGAAGAGGAAATAATAGAAAGAGCATCGTAAGCAAGAGAAGGAACTCCATCACCAATTCCTCCAACTCTACCAAAGCATGACCACACTCACCCATGCAGAGACACAGAATACCTCAAAGATTTCCTCCAATCTGTCCAGGCCCACATGGATGTACACCGAGTGCCAGATAACTGGGCAGCTAGCCTAGCATCTCTGCTCAAAACCAATCTAAGGAAGGTCTACATGGAACTACATGAAGAAGAGAGGAGGGACTTCTCATTGGTAAGAGAAATCCTGTTCCTTTTTATGATGTTTCCCCAGACACATACAGGAGACAGTTCTAATCCATCATGCCAGAACCAGGGTCGAGTTATACCACAGACCATCTCTCCTAAGTTCTAAATGTTTTGGCGAGAAGACAAGCAAAGAGAACTTCTTTGAGATAATAACCACTGAACAAGCCCTAGCCAGAATGCCAGATGTGGGTCAGAAATAGACAACCCTCAAGTGGATGACAGGCAGTGCACATTGCTGACAATTAGGCATGATCATGTTAATTAAACACATAGAGAATAAAGACAACCAGCTCATCACTTCAGATAGCACAGATCATCCGTACCGCCAACCTCCAATCTTTCCCTCCACCACACATTCCAACCCACCAAGAGCACCACCCACCACAACCAAACCTGATCATCCTGCCACACAAGATGCTGGACTGTGAACCTGCATGTGTCCACCATATAACAATGTCTTCTCCTACATGCCAATCTTCAGATCCAATTCCAGGGTGGCACCTACATCTTCTGTGCTTCCATGTCCAACTACTGTGCTAACAGAACTGTCACTTCTTTGGAGTAAACCTTGCTCCATGTCACATCTTCTGGTAGCCTAAATATCTTTCAGCTGCTCATCAGACAAAGAAGGGACAGAGTCCCCTGACCTGAAACTGTATGTGCTGTCTTCTCAACACCTACTGTTGCTATACTGGATTTCCAGCTGCTTGAAATACTTCCCTGGCACCTCACTTCAGTCTACCCTTGGACTAAGAAACCCTTGATACTTGACTGCCATTTCCAATGAAGGGTGGAAGATTGTGTTCTACAGTGCATGCTCAACATTTAGAGTACAAAGGTTGTGCTCAACTGTCCAGTTTCTTCCATTTTGGCTCCTTTGACTGAAGGGTAACAGTACTCCAGTACTGCTGATTCATATCCTGGCCCTTCCATAGTGTTCAAAGGATTCTTGGAACTTAAGGTGCCACTAGCTTCCACAGCCATTTTAGAAAGAGCATGTGAATGAATCACCCTTTCTGCAACCTGTCCAGCTCCTTAGCATCTGTTAGCCCAAGCATCTCCACAGACTCATCAGTCTGCATAAGCTGATGAAACTCGTCACCCCTGAATTCCTCTGGTTGAAACCTAACCTTGAGTGCTGTCACCAGCTCAGTGTAACTGCTATGCTCTTCTGATGTTAACAACTGAAACAACTGTAAGGTAGTCTGAGTGAGATGAACTTGAGTTGATAGCACTTCTGTACTTCTGACCAAGACAATAAAGCAGCTCTCTCAAATCTTTCCAGCTCCTCTTCAGACTGTTTTCCTCGACCTCAATGTCCTTCACTAAAACAAGCTAAAGGGGGAGCAATCTCTAGCTACAGCTAATGCATTGCCTTGTGCAGCTATCAGTTTAAAATGAGGCTCCAATCAAAATATCATCGAAGTCACAGACTGCATGTGCCTCACTGGACACTCTTTCACACTCTCCACTTCACCACTCACACACATGAGCTCTTCATCAATTGCCTCAATAGCATTTATGAGCCTCCTGGAGTTGAAATTCTAGGTCTTCTAAAGTTCTTCTATCCCATCAGGTTTTGTCGGGTCAGGTCACACTCCTACCTGGTTTACTTCTGTCAACTAGGTCGTTCCCACTACTTTTACAGGTTGTCCCTGGTTTTACTGTGAAGCTAACAGTACTTTAACCTCCTCGAAGACAAAATCCTGGCACCAACAAGTGATCAACAGCAAATTTTATTGGCTAGCTAAATTTATTCTGGAATATCCAGAATAGAGGCAGTGTCACCAAGTGTAGCACAAACTCTCTTCTTAACATTATAAATGCTATTCAGTAAGATATCTGTCCTGACATTCATTATACTCACATGTTGTTACTATACTAGTAAATTGATAGCTAATGTCTAACAATATTTCACACTAGAATGGACTTCACTACAGAGCAACTTTCGTCATACAATTTTGATTACCTGAAAAGATACAATCTTGGTATAAATATACACTGGTCCATTCTAGTTAATGCATATATAGCACCCCTATTTTATTATTTTATTATTATTATTATTATTGTTGTTGTTGTTGTTGTTATTATTATTATTATTGTTGTTGTTGTTGTTGTTGTTATTGTTATTGTTGTTGTTATTATTATTATTATTATTATTATTATTATTATTATTATTATGGACTTTAAATATGACAGTAAAGATGAAGTTAAGAACCAAGTACTGGCCATATTGACAGGCCAAGAGCTGGTGCAGCTGAAAACTATTCATAGCTAATGACATAAACATGGACAGGCTACATGGAAACTACAAACAACCTTGCTATCAGGTTTCACAGGCCACACAGATTTTCGCGCTAGCCTACCGACAGTCCGGCTAGTGATCTAGCATCCAACCAACAGGAAATGGAAGGAGAATGGGCCCGGTCACATTAAGCTCACGTAAGTGTATACCCTAATGTTGAAGTGCTTTCTATCCTCTCCCGTTCAATTGCTGTTGGAAAGTTGTGACAGAGCTGGAGTGATGACCATTATCATAACCACTCACTTTTCCGCTGCCTTGTTAGGTGTGGGCTTCTTGTGAACATTGATTTTCATATCTCTAGTAAGTGTGGGGGCCAAATAATAATGTGTCGTAATCATAATATTCAGGTGTAGATATAGCAAAGTGACCCAGAAACTTTTTAGTTACTGGTAGTTTAGTAGTATTACATGCTATACTAGTAGACATCAATATCTAGCATAACAACCCCTGGATGGGCATAGGTGGGGCTAGTACTGTAGTCTTGGAACAAAATGAATGCCAAGTTAAGCTGGTCGGAATTCAGAGTTCCATTTTAATGTTAAGACTATTCAACATCAATATTCATCACCAGCTATTTTTTTTAAAGCTCACCTGGCTGGCAAGATATGGTAAATGGCCAGTTTGCTGTTATCTTTATGCCACTGCCACTGTCTCTTGCCTCGAAATATGTGAACAAAAAGCAAGAACTTCACACACTGTCCTAATAAAGAGCAGCAGCATAACAATAATGGAAGTAGTAACACATTATACTTATTCTCCCAACTAACCCTCAAAATTGTAGAAGCCCATAGAGTTCGCTAGGTATCTGTAGGGAGGCAAAGGAAGTTTATCTATCAATGACTTCACAAAAAGATACTTATCATAACACAGTTCCTTGTATCCTAGCTGCAGTATTTCTGTAATATCGTTAATCCTACATTAATTAGTGAGCTCAATAGCTTGTAGTACAGCCTTTTTCCCCCTTCAAATGCATGAGCTTTCATGTTAACTAGTTAAGTAGCACTCACCTACCTCACCACAAGTTAGATCCTATATTTATTAAAGCGTCGGACATCCTATGTTTTATTTCCAAAAAGTACATTTCCCCCCCCCTTTGTTGCTGTAATTCATAGATGATGTCTGTGTGTGACATGATTTGTGAAAAAAGGACTACATGTGGTGGAACAATTATCGGAAGTTTTTTGGGGCAATATAATAATCTTTTATGGTTAAAACTTCTTCACTTATCAACCTGTGTCATGATAAGTCCAGGTGCTACTTCGAAGGATAAAATAAGCCTTTACAGTGAGCTAGGTTGATGCACTTATCCTTCGTGAATGGAGCACTGTTATGATGGCTTGTTTTGCTCTGCTTTTAAAGTTAGTTTGATTTACAGAAATGACTCATGTGTAAGACATAGCCAGTGCTCTAAATAGATGGTCCAGGAAAGGCCTCGAAATACACCACAGTGAGTCACATAATCTAACAAACTCATCAGTATAAGGTTTCACTTTGTAAGTCAATGCTAGAAACCCATTTGAAACAAAATAACTACAGTAATTAATTGAGTGCTTGTGGAAAGTAACTAATTTTTATCATAACCCAAAGGCAACACAGTTCCAAACTCTCAGGACAAGTTTTTTAGGCATCTTAGGTTCCAATATCAATAAAATCTCACTTTTTATAAAAACTGCACTTGACTGTTTTTCCTAAATCTCGTCACATATATACAACAATCTCCAGACAGTTCTCTTAATAGTCCATCCCAGTTGAGTTTTACTGGTATAATAACGATTCAGCAATCCATAACTATAAATATTGCTGTAAAATTGCTTTTTGCGTTAAATATATTTAATTTGGCTCAAATTTAAAATATTTCAAAAAAAAATTTTTTTTCAGTTTAGTTTATATAAGTGTAACGGATATGCTAAAGCTCACTAGCAAGAACCACAACATCATTTAATAGACCGCAATAAATCGAAAAAATTAAATGTCTATGATAGGGAAGTGTAGATAACCACAATGATTAGTTAATGAACTTACAGAAGTAAAGTCATTCTACATCTTGATGTCCATAATATGGTGTGTGACCATTTCAGTATTATGCATTGTGTCATGACAGCAGCCACGGCATATCTTCCATTTTAGTACGTGCTGAACCGGCTCCATCCTCATTAGTTTAATCTGATTACAATCACTGATTGAGGAGGACAGCTAATCTTGAAGGCTAACCTGGGTTGTAGTAAACAATACTGCTGAACACCATTATTCTTGCTTCTGGGCATGACTGTAAATGTGCAGCTTCTCTCTGCTGTCAAGCGAGGAAGCAATAACTACTTCCTTGATGTATGCTACTGCTAATGCCCATGAGAGTAGATTGGATCCTCTCTGTCCTCTCTGGTTGTTTTGGACAGGGTATCTATTATCTGAAACATGCAAGGCCATAAAATCGAAGCAAGGTAGGTCTGAGCCTGAATCATAAAACAGAAGGGGAAGAAAGTTCAAGCAGTTGGCATTTACCATGAAACAAGTCGCTCGTGATGTCAAGAGACATCTGCGGACATAATAAGCAAATAATTAACCATTAGTGACTATTTATATATTATCACTTAATGCCTTCCATGCCTAGACCACTAGTATCTCCTCTCTTATAGTACTGTCCTTAGGTCATATGATGAGGCACTACTGACTTTCTTTTCTGGCCTTTGGGTTATAGAGGGTAAGAATGGTTAGTTTATTTTAGTAATCTCTTTCTTTACGTGAGGAAATGTTTGCTCGTATGCAGCTTCCCATATTCATAATCTCTTACTGCTCATAAGCTCATGAATGGTTACACAAGCTCAGCAAATCTTCTGGAGAACTGGTCAACCATTCCCGTAACCTTCGTAATTCTGTAGCGAGGGTAGTGCTAGTATTTTAAGAATTGGAGACATTTTCACTGGGTCCACTAGAACCCCTTAACATTAATCAGAGAAACTTGATGGACTTGTGGTATTTCTCCAAATTTAATGTTACTCCAGTTACTATGAGTATGGCAATTCAGATGTTAGGTTGGGGGTTCTCCAAAGATCTTGATATCATCAATGTTAGGCTCAGCCTAACAAAACACCCAAAACACCCACTCACACATCGGCCCCTCCCCTGAAGGGTTAGAACTGAACTATGAAATATTAGATTGAACTTCCTAATTGATTGGAATGTGTGTGGTCTATGTTTATTAGCAGACCTAAGAAGTATGACTAAATCAGACAGCGCTTCCCACAGACCAGATCCTAACAGATTCTGAAGGCTACCCCAAGTAGCACTGACCCTGACACATCAGACCGGTATCCCTTCCGAACAGCAAGCTGTATCGACATAGACGCTCGAGACCCTCTCAGACCCCCCCACTCATCAGACCATTGCCTTACAACCCCTTCTCAGGTGGGTCAACACCCTTCTGTACCTACATAACACTACTATCAAATATGGACACAGAACTTAACCAGTACGCCAAATGGCGCTCAAATGAGCATGATGCAGAAAAGATACCCCTTACCGACCAACCCGAATTCTCAGCTCCATCCCCACCCCAGGCAGCCGCACCCTATCCGACCCTCCCACCTTCGCTAGATCCTACAATAGCAGCGCTCATGCAGCAGATGCAGACCATGCAAATGCAGAGTACCCAGCAATTGGCGATGCAGCAACAAACACTGCAAGCCTTTACTGCTGCAATCAACCGACCAGTAGTGGTTAACTCCATCAAGGCACCCCATCTCCCACCTATCCATCTGTCATCTCAACTTGATATGGATCTCCACAGGTTCGAACAACATATGCAAGCCAACTCCATTCCTCAAGAACGATGGTCAGCTGAACTACGACCCATTCTACGTGGTGATCTCATCCGTATCAGCATAGACCTACCCGAGGACAAGAGATCAGACTACTGCGCCCTGAAGCAGAAGCTCCTGAATAGGATGGGTTATAATCGCTCAACTCGCTTCAGCCAATGGCTCGATCTCCCCCACAGCCCTACTGATACCATTGCACAGGTAACTCACCATGCCTCCTGCCTCCTCAAAACCTGCCTACAAGAGACTGCACATCACTACAACAAGGTATAGACATACTCACTATAGAAATGATGTTGAACCCTGCAGTAGTTGCTACAGTCAGATCATCAGACACGGTTG